>CM053770.1:642030742-642058875 GCA_028658325.1 Potorous gilbertii | reverse complement strand
GAGAAAATTTTGGAACCCAAAATCTTGTGAAAATGAATGTAAAAAGTTAAATAAATTTATTTAAAAAAAAAAAAACAATAGCATTGGTAGATGATGGGCTAATATGCAGAATAAGATACACATTTTTGAACATGGCAAATATGGAATTCTTTTCTTAACTATACTTATTTGTTACAAGGGTTTTGTTTTTTGTTTTTCTTTTCTAGTGTATATGGGGGAAGGAGACAAGGAGGAGGGAAAAAATAAATGTTTAAGAATTGAAAAAACTTGACTTTTTAAAAAGTCATTTTTTTAAAAAGTCATTCATCCTCTCTAGGTTTCAACTTCCTTATTTGAAAAATTAGAAAGTTGAGCTAAAGGATTTCTAAGATTTCCCTACAAATCTGACCCCCTCCCCAGATGACATATACACAATACATATGTGTATGTGTACACACATACACATATGTATAGATGCATACATTATATATGTATATATGTATGTACACACATATATGTGGCCAGACTGCATTTTATTTCCAGGTAATATCCATAGCCTTTTCATTCATTCATTTCATTCATTCATTTACTAAAAGCCGATTATGTGCCAGGAAGTGTGTCAACCCCTCCATTATTCTTTGTTATCTCCTACATATATGTATATTTGTGTTCATGTACACATACTATTATACATACCAGAGACTGACTCTTAATAATTCCACTAAAGCAGAGTACGTGACTGAGTCAGAAATAGATGTAAGACAGGGAAAGAACTTGGGGTAGAGCATGACCAACTGGGTCTTCCATCCCTGCCTGACCACCATTCCCATCATGGCTCATCTCACAGTTTTTTTGAGACTATAATGAACAGAGTTTTCCAAAGATTGGGGAAGGTGGGACTCAAGACCAGGGCAGGGTATCCAAATACCCAGGTCTATGGGTGATACTGTTAATATCTCCATTTTAATAAGTCAGTGAAGGAAGACTGGAGACAGGCTTTTAAGGACTTAAAATGCCCAAGAGAGGAATTATTATTTCATCCTAGTCTTTGTGTTCAAGGGAGCTGACATCGTCAGATCTGTGCTTTAGGAATAATAATCTAGCAACTCTATGAAGGATGGATTTTGGTGGAGTAAGACTTGAGGCAAGGAAACTAATTAGGAGGTAGAGAGATAATGAGGGTCTGAGGGAAAATGGTGGTTATAGGATTAGAGAGAAGAGATCTGAAGCTTGAGATGTGGGGGTAGAATCAAGACTAGGCAACTGGCTAAATAAAGGACATAAACAGGAGTATGCTCTTAAATATTTAACAACTAGTTCTCTGGGGGAAAGACGTGTATGAACTTCAAGCTTAGTCTTCATTATTGTTACATTTGTGCCATTATTTTCTTAATTCTAGACAATCAACAAATAATAAATCAAGTCCTGATTTTCAGCATTTGCCAATTTATGAAATCTAAATGCTCACACTGAAAATTTAACAATTGGATCTTAGAACCAGGCTCCGGCACACTTTTGGGGGGAAAGGGAGAATAAAGGGCTGAGGATGATTCCAAGGATGCAAACCTGGGTAACAGGGAAGATGGAAGTGCCTTCAACAGAAATGGGGAAGTTAATGGTTTGGGGGAGGAGGGGAAAGCTAATGTGTTTTGAGTTGGATTTGTTGAGTTTATGTGGATCATACAATTGGAAATGTCCAATAGACAGTTGGTAATATGGAACTGGAGCTCAGTAAAGATACGAAGATCGGATAGATACATCTTGGAATCATTGTTGATAGTTGAATTCATGGGAGAAAATGAGATCGCTGAAAGAGTGTAGAGAGAGAAAAGGGCTCAGGACAAACCCTTGAGGGACATCCACTGTTAAGAAGTATGATGTGGGCAATGGTCCAGGAAAGGAGATTGAGGAATGGACAAACAAGCCATAGAACTAAGAAAGATCAGTGTTACAAGAACTAGAGAGATGATATCTAGAAAGAGCCTGGTTGATGATGTCTTACATTACAGAGATGTCAAGAAGGATGGGGACTGAGAGAAAATCACTGATAGGACAGCTATTCAGAGGAAAATGACTAGGATTCTGACCATGATAGAGTTATCTCTACCACATCATGAAGGCTAGGGGGACAGTGCCCCCACAATCTGGAAAATCCATGTAAAATTTTTTGGTCTTTCCTTGTACCAAAGAAGAAGTCTGAATGGTGTTAAATGATAAAATATGCTTATATTATACAGTACGATATATATATATATATTCTGTTGTTGTTGAATTTCTGAGTCTGCTGGCCTTTGTGGGTCATCTGCAGCTTCCACAAAACTCCCTAGGAATTCCCATTTCTTTTCTTATGCTGATCTGCAATTTATCAAAACTGCCATGGAGAAAGTCATGATGTGAAAGGAATAGTTGTATACGCTGATCTAAGGACAAAACTGGGACTGTTTAGCCTGAAAAGTAGAATATTTAAGCTGTCATCTAGTATTTGAAGAGATGTCATCTGGATAAAGGTCTACTAGACCTATTCTATCAGGCTTCTTAGAGCCTACCTAGGAGCAAGAAGCTGCAGAGGGGTTGATTTTAGTTTGCTATAGGGAGACATTGTCACTTGAAACTATCCAGAAGTGAAATGGGTTGTCTGGTAAGGTGCTTTCCCTTACCAGAAAATCTTCAAGTATACATATACTATTAGGTATATTGTACACAAGATTCTTATTCTATTAGGGTTGGACCAGGTGGCTTCTGAGGTCCCTTCCAATGCAGATATTGTGAATCTAAGGCCCTTTCCAGATCTGTGATTCTGCCACACTCATATCATAGATTCCTGGAGACCAGAGAAGAATATACAAAAATCAGCAAAATCATACTTTATTAGCCCAATATTCCCCCAAGAAACCTGGGAAAATCTCTCTATTGGACAGCAACAAAGTCAAATACTAGAGAAGCTGCAGTAAAAGAAATTTCATTAAACAACCAAAAGTGACTTAGCATTATAAAAAACAATTAAATCACTGTATCTGTCCCAAATTCCACAACAAAAGCACTGTTTGATATAACAGTCCCTGGGAAAATGCTTAATTCATCCAAGGACTATCATATACTCCCCAGCCCAGTCTAGTGGGAGCAGCTAAGCGATCATGAGATCTGGCCAGGGATCACGAGAGCCCAGGAGCCTAAAATTAAAGGAAGGAAGTACCTTAGGGAGGCTACCTAGTCCAATTCTCTCATTAGAGATGAAGTTAAATGACTGGTCCAAGGTCATACATATGTCAAGAGAGAGAGGTGAGATTGGCACCTAGATCATCTGATTAATCCAGTGACCTCTCCATCTACCATGCAGCCTTCCTAGGTCTGACAAATAGGAAGTTGCCAAATTGGGACTGGTGCCCATGTCCTCCATCACAGCCTTACACTCTGCAGTCTGTACTATCTCTCAAAGAGGAGCCATTGACGATATCTGTAACCTCACCTTCCTGTCTCTGCGATGTGGGTCCAATGTGTCCATGTATGGACCATGAACATCCATTTCATTTCCCAGTCTATTGAATAATCAGTCAGTTAATCAGTCAGTAAACATTTAAGTGCCTATTATGTATCAGGCACTGTGTTAAGTGCTGGGGGATACAAAAAGAGGCAAAAGACAATCCTTGTCTTCAAGGAACTTACAACATGCAAACCAATGGGGGCATCTGGGTAGCCTTGTGAATAGAGTACTGACCCTGGAGTCAGGAGGACCTGAGTTCAAATCCTGCCTTAGACATTTGATACTTACTAGCTCTGTGACCCTAGGCATTTTGCCTCGCCAAAAATAAAAACAAAACAAAAAAGCCCAGGCAAACAAATACATAAAAAGCAAGCTGTATGTAGAACAAATAGGAAATAATTAATAGAAGGAAGGCAGTAGAATTAAGAGTGGCTGGGAAAGGTTTCTTGTAAAAAATAGAATTTTAACTGGAACTTAGAGGAAGCTAGTGGAAGGAAATGAGGAGGAAGAGGATACTCCAAGCTTGGGATCAGTCAGAGAAAATGTCCAGAGCTGAGAGATGAAGTATCTTATTCATGAAATAGCAAGGAAGTCAATGTTACTGGATCAAAGAGCATATAAAGAGAAGAAAAAATAAGAAGACTGGAGAGGTAGGAAAAGACTAGATTTTAAAGGACTTTGAATGCTAAACAGAGGATTTTATATTTGATCCTGGAGGCATAAAGATTACAATGGCTAAATTCGTTTGAGACTGACATTGGCATTCTGAAATCAAAGCTGAAAGGGGAGAACTCATTTAAAGTAATTAATACCTATGCCTCAGAAGCAACTAGGTAGTTCAGTGGATAGAGTGCTGGGTTTGGAGTCAGGAAGACCTGAGATCAAATCTGACCCCAGACACTTACTGACTGTGTGTTCCTGGGCAAGTCACTTAACCCTTAATCTACTGAAGAAGGAAATGACACTCCAATGTCTTTGTAAAGAAAACTTCATGAACATCATTGACCTGTTATGGCCCATGAGGTCACAAAGGGTCAGCCACGACCAAACAGCAATAATGCAGTATCAGTTTTAATGTGTACCTTTGGAATTATAAAATGAACCAAAACAATTTTGGAAATCACTTAACAAAAAACTAGTACCATATCAACAAACCATTGGACATATCACCCCAAGGTAACTTTTTAAAAAAAATCAAAGACTGCTTTGAAAAAGGGATACCCTCTACTTTTTCACTAGAATCTTGATCTGTAATTCATTCTTTCTCTTTTCCTCCTTCCTTTACTCCCTCTTTCCCTCCCTCCCTCTCTGTCTCTCTGTTTCTGTCTCTATTTGTCTCTTTCTTCCTCCCTCCCTCCTCCTCCCTGCCATCCTCCAGTGAGGAGTGAATGGGTGAGGGTCCCCTATAGAACTTAGGGTTCAGTCACCTTTCCATACCCTGGCAGAAATGGTGACAGCTTGCACCTACCAGTAGAGCACATTAACTGAGTTGGAAGGGTCTCTGGATACCTTTTTTGCATTATGCCTCCTTCCCTGAACCTTGGTGAGAGATCCTGAACTGGACATTCCTAGTGTTGGTGCAAATCTGGTGCATTCAAGCCATCAGGAGCTCCTGAGTCCTTAAGTCAGGTAGGAAGATTGTCAGTAGGAAGAATTTCTGGCATGTGAGAGATACTAACATGAGAAGGAAGTCAAAGTCTAGCCTGGCTAACCAGAGAAACTTGGGGTTGCCTGAGCCATTCCATGGGGCTGTTCCTGACCTCATCAACTTGGTTGATCATCCAGGTCCAATGATGCCCTGACCTGTGTTACCAGCTGTGGATAGAGTGGATCTGGTGCAGAGGGGCAATAGCAACTTCTATGGCAGGGCTCAGGGCATGGCATATGAAAGCCAAGCTCAGCCTGGTACAAGAACATAGTGTTAAGGCCCTGCCACAGAGGGGACATTACTGGGCCCCAGAATGAAGGGGAGGACAGACCTCAGGCCCAGCAGTAGCAGAGCCCATGGTGTTATTCCTGGTCTGTCACAAAGGGGCAGACGCAATACCCATGATGTTACTTATAAAAGGCAGAGGGAGGTCGCATCAGGCCTTAGCTTTGCCAGAGTTCCTGTTCCAGGACAGTGGAGGCTGTGGTAGCTCAGCAGTCATTCTTGGCTCTGACATGGAGGGCAGAGTCATACTTTGGCATATGAGGCCATGTTGAGACCTGGAAGAGAGGCAGAGCATGGCCCCAAGTAGCTGACTCACCTGAAAGAGCATGCAAGCCTCTAGTGGTGCTGAGTTCTGGCATAGGGAGTGGGGGACAGGGGACAGGAAGCAGAGCCATGTCAGTCAAAAAGATGTCACTCAAGAGGAAGGCAGAGGTAATAAAGAACTTTTAGTGTTCTTTAGAAGGTTCATTCTGGCCTTTTATTTTTTAACCATCCTCTCATTCCCACTAACCCATAATCACTCTTTTCAGCCCACCAGCTTTGTGATAACCATGAGTGTACAAGAGGAGACAGACAGGCAGATCCAAGCACCCAGAGCCAGAGAGATAGTCCAACAAGGGTTCAGTACAGCTGCAGAGTTAAAACAAAAATGTCAAAGAACAAAGTGTTCCAGCTGACTTCACTTCCTGTTGATAAACTCTCTGGAGAGGAGGGTGTGAGGCCTGGGGCCTGCAATGTTAGGTTAGGGGCTGGAGACTGGAGAGGGGTGGGAGGAGGGAGCAGAGCTGTTGGAGTGGGGTGGGAGGAGGGAGCAGAGTTGTTGGGGTAGGGGTGGGATCTATTTTTCAGATTTGGTCAACATGCACTTGGGTTCAGAAAAGCGAGGTTCCCATGTGCAAGGCTGTTGACACTGACTTCCTGTAGGCTGGTCATTGTAGCAGAAGCCTCCAGACACTGATGTGCCCAACCTACGCAAAAACAGGATGTTAGCTTTTAGAGTCGATTAAGCCAAGTAATGCAAATTCCTTCTTCCCCCTCCTTCTTGCTGTAGCCCCATGCATCTTTTTTTCCCTTTCCTTTAAAAGAGGATAACTTCCCTGCACAAGTACTGCCAGATTTGGTCTGGGTTCTGCACTTCAGTAGGAGGATGACTGAGACAATTGGGGATGGTTATTGCTTTTTAAGGTTTGGGTAAGGCAGTGAAAAGAAACCAACTGAGTCTGGAGTTAGGAAGACCCGAGTTCAAATCCAGCCTCACACATTTACTAGCTGTGTGATCCTGGGCAAGTCACTGAACTCTCTTTGCTTCAATTTCCTCTTCTGAAAAATGAGCTGGAGAAAGAAATGATAAATTACTCCACTATCTCTGCCAAAGAAAACCCCAAATGTGATTAAAAGGACTGTAACTTGACTGAACAACAACGAACGCTTTGGGTCATTTTGATTAGTGATTCTTGACCACGTCCTTGCTGAGCTGATGGGATGTGTTATCATATAAAGAACTACAAATGAACAGTGATTATTCAGCCTTCTTGAATAGCAAGTGAGGTTCAAGATCCCTGGTT
This sequence comes from Potorous gilbertii, assembly GCA_028658325.1. Classification (NCBI taxonomy): domain Eukaryota; kingdom Metazoa; phylum Chordata; class Mammalia; order Diprotodontia; family Potoroidae; genus Potorous; species Potorous gilbertii. The sequence continues at coordinate 642,051,917 of CM053770.1, read as the reverse complement.
TCTGAGGACAGCAGCAATGAAAAAGTCAGCTGAGGCAAACCCTTTGCTGAAGAACTGTTGTGAGTTCTACCATAGACGAATTATGGAAGACAGAAGGAGGCCAATGAAACAGACACAGAAAAGAGATAGAGACATGGAATTGTCCAGTCTAAACACATACGCCAGGGCTTTAAAACAAGGTTAATTTTCTTGCATCCCTGGTAACCAGCCTTCATTACAGTTAGTTGTAACTCAAATAAAACTGTATATCTATAGCATATGAGCCTCATTTGGGAGGATACTCTAGTAACAGCACACCTAACTACCTATATAACCCATGCACATTTGGAAAGTACAAGCATATCCATGTTATCTTGCTCCCAATAGGAGAGCTCCTTCACTACATGTTGTCTGGTATTCTCCTATGTACTGTTATCCCTTTCATATGGCAGGAGTTAGAGACAAAGTGCCCCTGCAATCTGGAAAATATGTGTAAAACTTTTTGGCCCTCCCCTTCATACCAGAGAAGTCTGACTTTTTTCTTTTTCTTTTATTGGATGTTTATAGCACCCTATTATAAAATCTGGGTTGGTATTATACAGTATGCATAAATTTTATATATTTGTGAATTTCTAAACTTTTTCTGCATCATCTACTGGCCTTCATGTGTCACCTGTAACTTCTGCAAAACTCCCCCCAAAATTTCCATTTAATTTCTTATGCCGATCTATGATACATTGAAACCACGATGAACAAAGTCCCAATGTGGAAGGGATAACTATACTTTTCTCATTTTTGTTTTGCTATTGACTTGGATAAATGGGTTTATGAAAGAGAGAAAAAGAGAAGGAAGGAAGGAAAAGAAAGAGAAGGAGGGAGGGAGAAAGAGAAACAGAGAGTAAAGAGAGAAACAGGGAAAGAAGGAAGGAAAGTGAAAGAAAAGAAGAGAGAAAGAAAGTAAAAAGTAAACAGAAAAAGAACGGAAAGGGGGAAAGGAGGGAGGGGAAAATAGGGGATAGAGACAAAGAAAGAAAGTTCTAGAGGAAGACACAGAAAGTAGGAGTGAGGCGTCTTTCTAATGTGTCTCCACAATCCATATATCTCCCCCTCCTGTCTCCTAGATATTCTTTTAGGTTTATAGAGTTTGTCTCTCTGTTATCCACATCAGAATGATGGATACAGAGAGGCCGTTGTGTGAGCCTGTGACATAGACAGCCACCTGTGTCCCTTTTCTGATTCAAGGCATGCTACAGCACTCATGAAATTCAGCTAGGAACAGGCCAGCTCTGACAGGACTTTAAATTGGCTGTGAGTGACATCTGAATGTTTGTGGTTGACCTGTTTTATGTTCAAGAATGACACAAAACAGCCACTACCTTTTAGAGAACATGTCTGGGGTGAGGAAACTTCCCCAGCCACAGCTGACTGAACAAACTTGAAGCAAGCCAGACACAGGCACCTGACTAGAACAGAAGGTGAACCGGCCAGGTATTGAGAGTGCGGAACTACAGTCAAGGACTATGCCATGGGAATGCAAGGTTGCATTTGGAGTCAGATTCATGCCCCACTGTTATTCTGGGCCTGGCTAAGGTTAGGCCAGTCCAGTAATTAAAGCTCAGGATCAGAATCCAATGAAATGCTCATGGCCTGCAGTAAAAATAGATTTACTTGCAATACAATTAAAGGGACGTAATTTACTAAAAGCATGTTGTTCCCTATTCACTAAGCTAGCAGTGCTGGGTCAGGAAGACATCCCGCAGGGCAGTGTGAATCCTCCCAAACCTCAGTAACACCAGTTCCCTACCAGCTCTGCTTAAGGAAACCCCAGATCTAACTAACCCCAAAGATAGCTCCTGCACTCCTGAAGGGGAACCTAATCAGCCTACATAAAAACAAATGCTACTCCAGCCACAGCGGCTGGTTATTGGCATGTCTTGGTCGCTAAACCAGTGTGGGGCCTAATCCACAAAACTAGAGATTTCCACTTCAAATCCATGGTCTTATGACCCTATGAATAACTCTCTCTCTCTCTCTCTCTGTCTCTGTATCTCTGTCTTTCTGTCTCTGTCTCTGTCTCTCTCTGCATCTCTTTCTGTCTGTTTCTGTCTCTATCTCTGTCTCTTTGTCTCTGTCTCTCTCCCTTCTTCAGAATCTTCTTGCAGGCACACTGGATGAGTTCCTATTCTCTATTATTCCTCTATATGCCACCAACCTTTGAAGTAAAAAATATAAGCTAAAATTTGGTATTCTAAAGTTTACTATTTCTTAAAATCCAAATCTCACAAATTTTTACAAGTATATCTAACAAATATAAAATACCCCTAGAGCAATATCACTTTGAAATTAACCGTTTCATACATGTACACTTATACACCCCTATATTGGGTATCAGACTTAGATATGCAAAAAGATGACTATGAATTGATAAAGTAGACTTGGCTGACTTGCCTCAATGCTGGTGATTGTGAACAGTGTGTGGGGTCTTTTACAAATTTGGGTTTGATGCCTTTACAATTCTCTTTTTATGTCCCTCTGCCACTTCCTGGATATCCCTCTCCCCAGCTTTGTAAACTGTTCCTTCTCTTCAGAATTCCCTCTTTCTTCCCCTCCACTTTTCCTTCCTTCAAAGTCCAAGTCCCATTTCCTCTGTGAAATCTTCCCCACCACTCCCTATAGAGATCTCTCCCTTCTATGAGTTCCATAGCATTCCTTAGCTTCCATTTGGGAAATGGAATTATATCCTTCCCTTTAATACCTTTTATGTGTGATTGGTTGTTGGTTTTATTTTAGCGTTACTTGGCTCTTCTGTTATTAAATTTTCATGTATATAGATGCAGCTAGGTGGTATGGTGGATGGGGTACTGTACTTGGAGTCAGGAGGACCTGAGCTCAGAATTTGCTTTGGAGTCTTATTTATTAGCTATGTGATCTTGGGCAAGTCCATTATCTTTCCTGTGCCTCAGTTTCATTTCCCATAAAACGAGAGTTTGACTAGATGTTTTCCAAGGTCTCTTCCAGCTCTAAATCTGTGTTCCTACATAAGGGGAGACTCAGTTTGGGGGATTGTGAAAAGGCTGATAAAAAGGTCATTTGTTGCACCCACTCGCTAGTGTTTCTAAGGAAAACTCCCAAAGTGATTTAAATGGACACAAGCTAGAGACCAAGGACACGATGGGAGTTGAAAGAAATATGCTCACCCGTGTACTCTTTATCTGCCACCAGTTGCTCTACTTAGTTTCAACTCCATCATCATCTTCATCATACTCTTGTGTCAGGCAGCCTCTGGCACCCCCCCCCCCCACTCCAGCTTCCCTTTGTGTATTATCTTCTCTCAGTAGATTATAAACTCCTTGATGGCAGGGACTGGTTTCTGGTTTCTTCTAATCTGTATCCTCAAAGTTTAGCGTAGTGTGTGGCACACAGTAAGTATTACTATGCTTATTATTTAATTTATTATTAATAAATATTTATAGTACCGTATTACTCCAACTCAAGAGCAGACTGAGTTCAGGGAGTGGTAGCTGAGGCAGGAGCAAAGATGTTGAAAAGAGAGTTTAAAAGCCTATGTATTAGATACTGTGCTAAGAGCTCTCTCGCTGGGAGCAAAATATGGGAGAGAGAGAGAGAGAGAGAGAGAGAGAGAGACACACACACACACACACACACACACACACACACACACACACAGATTGACTCCCAGATTTTATTCCAAAGTCTCTAGTCTGGTAAGGGTAAACTGTGGATAGGGGCATGATCAAAGACACCAGCTCCTCAGCCTATCAGTGTGTTCCTGGAGTCTATTTCTCCCTTTAGGGACCACTCCTTGAAAAGAATCCGGATCCTCATCTCTCTTCTCTTGAAGCCAAAAGAACTCAGATCTCTCCTCTCCTGGACTCTCAACAACTCTTCACTTAACCCAGTCGTAAAGTATCAAGTAATCATTTCTCTACCCATGAAGAGAGCCTTATGCAGATGAGCTTGAGCCCCAGGTTACATAGAGATGACAAAACTGATTTTCTTACCCTCAATTTCCTTACCTATAAAATAGGGGTGGTAAGACACTCCTGATTTCATAGGGCTGCGGTGAAGAAAGCACTTTGCAAGCTGACAAGTTACATATCAATGAAGGAACATTTATTGAGGCGTGCATAAATGTAATGTTTTTCATTGTTATGATCTACCTTACAGATGGGATAACTGAGATGTAGAGACTTGTCTAAGATCCATAACTAGCAATACAGTAAGTCTGGGACTCAAACCCAGATTTTCTGACCTCGGGTTCAGTTCCCATATCACTCTATCGTATTGACTTCTAAAAAAGACTTTAGGACCATAACCCGGTGCTAAATTTTGACATGGGACAAAGATAGAGTGTTTGATAGGCACTGAAAGCATTTAGAAGGAAGGTAGGAAAGAAGGAAGGAAGGAAGGAGGGAAGGAAGGACAATTCACCTGGAGTAGAGGAAGTTCCTTAGTAGGTGTTGCCAACTTTGTTTTGTTTACATTGATTCCTAGCCTATCAAAATCTACTCTCTAAAGCCCCTAGTCCCCATTAACCTGGGCAGTTGAAGTCACCAATTACCCTGAATGGTGGTAAAGTTTTTATTCCAATTGGGATGAAAATGTCATTTTCATAGCATAGCAGCTCCTACTCTTTTAGCCTCCAGTTTTGTCGAGGCAGATGTTACCCCAGGGAAAGTTCCTCATGAGTTGTTACATGCCTATTCTTGGCCAACAATGAAAAGTAAGAGAACATCCAAAGGTGAGTAAATAGACAGACATTAAGACCATTCCATAAATCAACTGAACAGTAGGAAGCGATATACTTATCAAGTATTTGAAGGAATATTACATGAAAGAGAACATACACGTGTTCTGCTTGGCTCCAGAGGTTAAGACAAGACGCAATGAATAAAAGCGGCAAAGAGATGGACTTAGATTTAATGCAGGGCAAAACTTCCTGATGATTAGAGCTGTCTATGAGTAGAATAGGTTGCCTAAGGAGGGATCCTTCTCACTAAAGGTCTTCAGTAAATGGTGGGGTGTGTGCTTGTTGGGTAGGTTATAGGAGAGATTCTTGTTCAGTCTCTGACATCCCTCTCAATTCTGAGATTCTGGGATTTTTTCCCCCTCAGTGTATTTCGTGTGTCTGTTTCTCTTTTTCTGTGTTTCCATTTCTGTGTATCTTTGTATATGTCTGTATTTTATTGCCCTTTCTCTGTTTCTCTGTCTCTTTCCATCAGGAAAAACTAAGTGGGTGAAAATATCTATTGCTCAAATTGTGATGTATAGCCAAATGAGCAGTCCATTGAGTGAATCCCTTAGTACTAACTGTGGGCTGACCTGAAAAGGGAGGAGAAGAAAGAAAGCAGATTGCATCCAGAAAACCACGTCATGCTTTCTGTGACCCAAGTTTTTCCATGATATGAAAACTCATTTTTTTTTAAAGACCAGTATTTGTCCAGTGATGTTTTGTTGTTACAAGTCCTGGAACAGTCTTGTTTCTGGAGAATTAAAGTTGCAGGTATGTCTGTTCATCCTTCATTGCTGAAGAAGACCATGCCATCAGAGAAATGATGACATGACTTACACTTGACTTTGTTTTGAGTGAGGGAGGGCTGTGCAGGTCACCAGCCTCACTTCTCCTCCAGAGCCATCTGAATCCAGTAATCAGATATTCATCAGGATGGCTGGAGATGACCCAGAATAAGGCAATTGGGATTAAGTAACTTGCCCAATGTCACACAGCTAGTGAGTATCAAGTGTCTGAGGTGAGATTTGAACTCAGGTCCTCCTGCACTGGTGCTCTATCCACGGCACCGTCTAGCTGCCCCACTCTAATCTCATTAGCATGCTGCTAACTGAAGCCTTGATTGACACTACTTCTCTCAGCCTCTTCTCTCTGACTGGAAAATAGAATATTGAACTCCTCCCACCCAATGCCTTGCTTTAGGGAGGGCAGAAACTGACCCATCCTGCATCTGTTTTGCCCAGCCTGGTTTCAAATCCACAGAACAAGATATCCTCTGGTCTCCTTAGCCCTCTTTCCTTTTATATGTTTTCTCCTTCCTCACCTTGACATTATACTGTAAACTGCTTGAGGGCAGGGGGCTCTTTTTTCATTAATTGTACAGATTCTACTTTAGCTATTTTACACAAGCATATCTGATATGCTGTTGGTGGTAGAATGGTGCAATTTGACACTAAAGCCAAACCAAATTTAGCAGTTATGTAGAATACCTACTATGTGTCAGGCACTTAAGTTTTTACTGGATTGGATTTGACTGAAAGGAGGAGGAGGAGTTGGGCTGCTGGCAGCTGGTGTGGCCCATATAATGGAATATCGGTAATAGCCAATAGATAGATCTATGGTGGGTATTAGTAGGACATGGTACATTTCCAACAATGACCTATGGAATCAGAAATCTATTCCCATCCTATATTGTCTCTTCAGCAACTTCTGAAAAGGGTCTAGTTTGTTCTCTAAAAAAAGGTAGCATTATGAACTGAATAAAATTCTCCCTTCGCTGTCTGACCATGGCAAAATAGAATGGGACTAGTATAGCTTGCTTCTCTGGCTCCAGAAACTGTATCTATTAATGAAGCCTAAGTCAGATGATACCAAGAACATTTATAGATGAACCTGGAAGGGAGAAGAAGTAGAAAGAAAATGAAATCTGTCAGCATTTCTGCAATGATTTCATTTTATCGTCAAGGAGCATGGAATCACGGTGAGACTCAGCACCATGGTCTTCAGTAAGAAATGCCCACCCACTGGGGAATGACTGACCAAACTACAGCATGTGAATGTAATGGAACATTATTGTGTCATAAGAAATGACAAAAGTTTTATTTCTCAGAAACCTGGGAAGACTTGTATGAACTGATGCAGAGTGAAGTGAACAGAACCAGGTGAACAGTTTACGCAGTAACAACTAAATTATAGTGATAAGAAACTTCAAAAGAATTCTGATCAATGCAACGACCAACCACAACTCTGCTGGATCAATGAGAAACCATGTTACTCACATCCTAACAGATATGATGGATACAAGGTACAGAATGTGACATGCATTTTTGGATAAAATTAATGTAAAAATTTGTTTTGCTTCACCATGCATATGTGTTACAAGGATTTGGTATTTTTTCCATGCAAAGAGGGGGAAAAATAAATGTTTATTAATTGCAAAACTAATTTGTTTACTAGGTGGCACAGTGGATGGAGTATTGGACCTGAAATCAGAATGACTCCTCTTCCTGAATTCAAATCTGGTCTCAGACACTTCCTAGCCATGTGACCCTGGGTAAGTCACTGGTTGCCTCAATTTCCTCATCTGTAAAATGAGCTGGAGAAGGAAAAGGCAAACCATTCCAGTATCTTTGCCAAGAAAACCCTAAATGGGGTCTTGAAAAGTCAGATACAACTGGAAAAATTACAGCAAGCAAAACCACTTAAGAAAGAAAGTCTAAAAGTAATTGGACAAGACTAAGTACATACAGAGGAAATGTGTGCTGGAGGCATAACATTGCAGCATTGAAGTATTTTTTACAAGATATCTCAGAGAAGCTATCAAAAGAATAAAAAAGAAAAAGAGCGTGGACTACCTTGCTAAAGAAAAAAAATAGAGAATCAAGAGGGCATCTATAAGAAGAGATTTATGTATGTACTTTTTCATCTTTGTAGAATCATTTATGAGAAAGGGATGAGTAGACTTTTGGAAATGATTTTCTACAAGACACCACATCTTCATTGTCATTTAATTGACTGAAAGATGTACAGAATACAAAACTTCACAAGGCCTTTAAAAAAAAAAAAACTAGATAAAAAATTTCATAGATGTAGAAAACTCCCTCTCCCAGTGAGAAAATTCCCTCTAACAATGTGGATTGTCCATTGTCCTGAAATGTAAGGTTTCAGAGTTGTATATAGTTTGTATTTTTAAAATATATACATATATATATATTATATATACCTATTGTCTCCCCCTGTAGAAAATGTAAACTTCTTGCGAACAGGAATTGTTTCTTTCTTTCTTTTTGTTTTTCTTTGTATCCCCAGGACATAGAATAATGCCAAGTATTGAGCACTGGACCTTTATTCAAATCCAATGTTAGACATTATCTATACGACCTTAGGCAAGTCACTTAATCTGTTTGCCTCAGTTTCCTTAACTGTCAAATAGGGATAACAATAGCATCTACCACAGGGTCAAAGGAGAGAATAGAATAAGTGGGGGGCAGGATAGGATGGAGAGAAATATAGTCTTTCACAACACAACTATTCTGGAAGTGTTTTGCATGACTACACATGTATAACCAATATCAAATTGCTTGCCTTCTCAATGAGGGTGGATGGGGAGAGAGGAAGGGAGAGAATTTGAAACTCAAAGTTTTAAAAATGAATATTAAAAATTGTTTTTATATGCAACTGGAAAAGAAGATATGTAGGCAAATCTATCTTGCCCTACAGGCGAATAGAAGGGAAGGGGATAAGGGAAAGCAATAAGAGAAGGGTAGGTATGATAGAAGGAAGGGCAGATTGGGGGAAGGGGTATTCAGAATGATGCAAATCTTGGGGTAGGCAGAGGTGAGAGATGGGGGGAGATTTTGGAACTCAAAATCTTGTGAAAGTGAATGTTGAAAGCTAAAAATAAATTAATTAATAATTAAAATTATTCCGTTGACATTTCATAATGTTCTCTATGTCTTATTTGGTAATAAATTCTCTTATCCTTAGTTCTGACAAGTAAACTATTCCATGTTCCCCTAATTTGATTATGGTATCACCTTTATGTGTAAATTACGTACCCATTTTGACCTTATCTTGGTATACGCTACGAGATGCTGGTCTATATCTACTTTCTGCCATACTGTCTTCCAGTTTTCCCAACAGTTTTCATCAGATAATGAGTTTTTTGTCCAAAAAGCTTGGATTTTCAGTTTATCAAATGGTAGATTACTATGCTTATTTACTACAATAAATTGTGTACCTAATCTATTCCACTGATCCACTACTCTGTTTCTTAGCCAGTAACAGAGAGTTTTTATAATTACTGCTTCATAATGTAGTTTGAGATCTGGTTTGGCTAGACTGCCTTCCTTTACATTTTTCATTAATTCTTATAATATTCTTGACCTTTTGTTTTTTCAGATGAATTTTATTATTACTTTTTCTAGTCCTATACAATATTTTTGATAGTTTGGTTCATAAAACACTGAATAGTTGTTTTAATTTAGGAACAATTGTCATATTTATTATGTTGGCTTGGCCTACTCGTAAACAATTGATATGTTTCCAATTGTTTAAAATCTTATTTTATTTGTGTGAAAAGTGTTTTTGTAATTGTATTCATGTAATTCCTGGATGTGTCTTGGCAGGTAGACTCTGAAGTATTTGATATTGTCTAAAGTTATTTTAAATGAAATTTCTGTTTCTAAAAAACCAACAACACAATAGCATCTACCTCCCAGAACTGTTGTAAGAATCAAATGAAATAATATTGATAAAGCACTTAAGACAGTGCCTGGCATATAGGTCCTATGTACATGCCAGCTATTACTATTAGTAGCATTACGTAGAGAGATTTTAATAAATACTCATTGATTTATTGGAGAAATGTAGGTACCAAAAAGTTGCTGCTTGACCAAAGTCATACAACTTTGAAGTGTCATTCAACAAGTTTTTATTAAGTACTTCTATGTGTTGTTAAGTACCTACTATGTTCAGGGACAGTTGGCTCAGTAGATAGGTCACTGGACTTGAAGTCAGGAAGCCTGAGTTCAAATATGACCTCAGACACTTACTATGTGACCCTAGGCAAGTCACTTAACCTCTGATTGCCTTAGTCTACTGGAAAAGGAAATGGCAAACCACTCCAATATCTTTGCCAAGAAAACCTCATAGACCTTGCCCATGGGGTCATACATGAAGAATCAGTCATAATTGAACAACTATGTGTCAGAAGTGAAATTTGAACCCAGGTCTTCTGGACACTGAGGCTGGTTCTCTCACCACTGTGTTGTTCTCCCATATTTGTTCATTATTTCAAACAAGACCAAAAACTATAGCCTGTGGACCAAATCTGGCCTGCTAACTATTTTTGCGTTGGCCTTCCTTGGAACTAAGAATGGTTTTTACATTTTTAAATTAAATTTTATTGTATTTTAAAATATCAAAATCATTGTTAGCTTAGGGCAGCATAAAAACAAGTAGCCAGCAATATTAGGTCATATTTTGTTGATCCTTGATTTAAAACAACCACCAAAATGTGCTTCTGTAGAACAATATGTAACCATAAAGGCCCCTGTCCCACAGGGGTTTTTTGTATCTACATTGAAATGGTATGAGTTCCTGATAAATGCAACCATGGGAATAACACTATTCAACACTTCTGATTTATTAGTGCCAAGTGAGGCATAAAACAGGGAGAATTTGACTGCTAATGGTATTTGCCATTGTCATGAAGGATTTCCTGCACTGACATCAAAGGGAGAAGGATTTCCTATAGGTGGTGAGGTCTTCCAGATGCTCCTGGCTGTGGATGTCACTGTTCTGATTTTAGTGAACAACACTGTTCTGCCGGGCTTCTACAAGGAGGTCCATGGCCACTTAAAAGAGAGAAGCTTCACAAATTCAAAAGTGAGTTAGTCCCTGGAATCTCAGAGCTGACTTTCTACTGGTGGGATATAATAGATTTATAAGAAAAGAAGCTCAGCACAAATATATATATATAAATGAAATGATTTAGGAGTTGGCATACAGAAGAAAGGTCAGGGATAAATGACAGCTGGAAGAACCAAGAAAGATCACTTGAAGCAGAGGAGAGAACAGAAGAGAAACAGATTCTGGTTAAACACAAGGAAAACTTCCCAACAATTAGAACTGACTGAAGATAGAGTGGGTATCCCCATGAGGTAGTGAGTTCCCTGCTACCAGATATCTTCAAGCAGAGTGTGGTTGACCCCTTGTCGTGGATATTGAGAGAGAATTCTTATTCCAGGAACTGAACTCAATGGCTTTTAAAGTCTCATGCATCTCAGAGATTTAAAGGTTCTCAGAGTTCTCTTCCATACTTTTTATCCCCTTTCTTTTTAATCTTTTAAAAACTGATTTAATATTTAATTTCCCCCCAACTATGACTTTATCTTCTTTCCCTATTTCTTCTCATCTCCAGCAATACCTGATCCCTAAACGATTATCCAACACAGAGGCAATTCAAGTCCACAGCTCATCTTTATTACTGAGGGAGAGAGGATTTGATGTAAATTACAAACACAGTTTCATACTCTTCAGGATGGTACAGGCCTAAATCTTAAAAAACAAACCAAAACAAACCTCAAGCCAACAAGTACTATTAAACCTTTACTATGTGCCAGGCACTTTGATAAGCACTGGGGATACATAGAAAGGCAAAGCAAGATCCTGCTCTCAAGAAACAACATGCAACCAACTGTGTGCAAACAAGATATATGCAGGATAAATTGGATATCATCTCAGAGGGAAGGCAATGAAAGGGATTGGGAAAGTCTTCTTGTAAAAGGTGGGATTTTAGCTGAGCCTGAAGGAAGTTGGAGAAGTCAGGAGGTAGAGATGAGGAGGGAGAGAGTTCTAAGCAAGAGGACCAGCTAGTGAATATGGATGGAGTCCATTGGGAGAGGAATCAAACAATCAATAAACATTTGCTAAGCACCTACTATGGGCCAAGCATTGTGTGAACTGCTGGGGCTATTAGAAGAGACAAGAAGGATAGCATCACTAGATCACAGAGTGGATGGAGATGAGTAAGGTAGCATAGCAGATAGAGTGCCAGCCCTCAAGTCAGGAAGACTTGAGTTCAAATCTGATCTCAGACACGTACTAGCTGTGTGACCCTGGACAAGTCACTTAACCCAGCTTGCTCAGTTTCCTCATCTATAAAATGAATTAGAGAAGGAAATGGCAAACCACTCCAGTATCTTGGCCAAGAAGACCCCAATGGGGTCACAGAGAGTAGGATGTGACTGAAGAACAACTGGAAAGGTAGGAAGGGGCCAGGCTATGGAGGACTTTAAAAGACAAACAGAGGATTTTATATTTGTTCTTGCAGGCAGTAGGGAGTCATTGAACTCTATGGAATTGAGGGGAGTGGGGTTGTATATGTGGCATGGTTGGGCATGCACTACAGAAAGGTCAATTTGACAGCTGACTAGAGATTGTACTGGAGTGGGGAGAGACTCAAGACAAGGCTACCAAAGGTCATTGAAATAGCCCAGGTATGAGGTGATAAGAGCCTGGATCAAGTTGGGGGGGGGGGGGTAGAAGAGAAAAGGAGGCATATATAAGAGATGTTAGGAAGGTATAATCAATAGGATGAGGCAAATGGCAGTGAGGTGAAGGGAGATACTGATAAAAAGTAGGGAGTGGAGGAAGACACCTAGGTTGCATGTCTGAGTGATTGGAAGGATAGTGGTTCCCCTCAGAGTAATCAGGAAGTTGGGAAAATTGGGGTGGGTGTGGGGGAGATGAACTTAGACATGTAGTGTATGAGGAGTCCCATAGGTAACTGGAAATGTGAGACAAGAGATCAGGAGAGTAATTAGGACTGGAAAAGTGTATCTGAGGATCATCTGCATAGAGATAACAAATGAGTTCATAGGAGCTGATATATTACAGAAGCAAAAAAGAAGACAACCTTGGAGGACACCTCTGGCTAGGGGTAGTGATTTAGATAAAGATCCAGCAAAGAAGACTGAGAAGGAAGAGACAGATTGGAGGAGAACCCTGAGATAATAGTATCCCCCAAACCTAAAAGCTCTCTTCTATATACTTCATGACTCAACACTCTCTTTTTAGTTCAAAGATCCCTTTTCTAGGCCCTCATCTTTATTTTCTTACCAGTCCCCATAACTCTGGTCACCAGATCTAGGTTGAACCCCCTCTTCTAGTTTCTTATGTCCCGGGAGAAGGAGAGTAGTTTTTTACCCTGGCTCCAAAACTACACGCTCAGTTGTCAGTATTAAAACCATTCTCCTGAAAGTCACTTGAACTGTCAGCTTATCCATTGCCCTCCTAGGCCCTGAAAGTCTCCTAGTTGAGGGCACTTAGCCCCTGACTCATTTTCTCTGAACTGAGCCACATACCTCCAACAGTACAAACTGGGCCTGCTTCCCCTTGTTTCCCTTCATCCTCTTTCCTTTGTACCCCATTTTGTTTTAAACATGAAAGGTTAACTAAAGGCCTGTTCCTCTCCTCCAAATCAACAATTAGTTACTTCTGGGGCCTGGGTAGGGCAGAATTATAATGAGAAAAGGATGTATTATTTAAAGTTTCGAGTTCCAAATTCTGTCTCTCCTTCCCTTCCTCCTACCTCCCTGAGACAGTAAACAATCAGATAGATGTTATATGTGTGCAATGATGTATACCATTTCCATATCAGTCATTTTGTACAAGGAGATTTGAATTAAGATGTTTAAAAGGAAAATAGCATGCTTCAGTCTGTATTTAATCAATATCAGTTCTTTCTCTGGAAATGGATAAAATGCTTCATCATGAGTCCTTTGGGATTGTCTTGGATCATTGCATGGCTGAGAATAGCTAAGTAAGTCATTTACAATTCATCATCGTACAATATTGCTGCTACTTTGTACAATGTTTTCCTAGTTCTGTTCACTTCCATATGCATCAGTTCATGTAATTCTTTGCAGGTTATTTTTTTAATCCTACTGCTTCTCATTTCTTATAACACAATAATATTCTATCACAATCATATGCCACAGTTTGTTTAGCCATTCCCCAATTGATAGGCATCCCTTTGATTTCCAATTCATCACCATCACAAAAAGAGCTGCTGTAAATATTTTTGTACAAATAGGTCCTTTTTCCTTTTTTGGATGTCTTTGGGCCATAGAGAAAATAGTGGCATTGTTACAGAGTTTGGTTGCCCTTTGGACATAGTTTCAAATTGCTTGCCAGAATAGTTGGATGAGTTCACAACTCTACCAACAGTACATTAGTATCCCAGTTTTCTTGTATCTTCTAATCTCCACCGTTTTCCCTTTTTGGCAAATTAGCCACTCTGATAAGTGTGAGGTGGTACTTCAAAGTTGTTTATATTTGCATTTCTCTGCTCAATAGTGATTGAGAGCATTTTTAAAAATAGAACTACGGATAGTTTTGATTTCTTTGTCTGAAAATTGCCTCTTCATGTCCTTTAACCATTTATCAATTGGGGAATGACTTGTATTTTGAATGAATGAATTTTTATAAATGTGACAGTTCTGTATATATTTAAGAAATGAGGCTTTTATCAGAGATACTTGTTGCAAAAATTTCCCCCCAGTTTTCTGTTTTCCTTGTAATTTTGGTTGCATTAGTTTTGTTTGTGCAAAAGCTTTTTAATTTTATATAATAAAAATTATCTATTTTATATTTTGTAATGCTCACTTCAGTCCTAAGTTCTTCCCTTATCCATAAATATGACAGATAAACTATTCCATGTTCTCTTAATTTGCTTATGATATCACCTTTATGTGTAAATCATGTACCCATTTTGACCTTATCTTAGTATATGATGTGAAATGTTGCTCTGTACCTAGTTTCTGTCATACTGTTTTCCAGTTTTCCCAATAGTTTTTGTCAGTCTGGGGATTTCTCGTATACCAGATTACTATGGTCATTTACTTAGTATAATTTGTACCTAATCTATTCCATGAAACCACTACTCTATTTCTTAGCCAATACCAGATTGTTTTGAAAATTACTGATTTATAATATAGCTTGAGATTTGCCACAGTTAAACCACCTTCTTTCACACTTTTAAAAAGTGATTCCCTCAGTATTCTCAAGCTTTTGTTCTTCCAGAAGAGTTCTGTTATTTTTTCTAGCTCTATAAAATAATTTTTGATAGTTTGATAGGTGTGGCACTGAACAAATATCTTAATTTAGGTAGAATTGTCATTTTTATTATATTGGCTTGGCCTACCCATGAACTATTGATATTTTTCTAGTTGTTTAGATCTGACTTTATTTGTGTGAAAAGCAGTTTATAGTTGTGTTCGTATAGTTACTTGGGTTTGTATTGGCAGATAGACTACCAAGTATTTTATATTGTCTACAGTTATTTTAAATGGAATTTCTCTTTCTGTCTCTTACTGTTAGACTTTGTTGATAATATGTAGAAATGCTGATGATTTCTATGGGTTTATTTTTTATCCTGCAACCTTTGCTAAAGTTGTTCATAATTTCAAGCAATTTTTACTTGATTCTCTAGGATTTTCTAAGTATAACATCACATCATCTGCAAAGAGTGATAGTTTTGTTTCCTCATTACCTATTCTAGTTCCTTTAATATCTTTTTCTTTTATTGCTATAGCTAACAATGCTAGTACAATAGTAAATAATAGAGGTGATAATGGGCATCCTTGCTCTACCCTGATTGTTTTGAGAAGGTTTCTAGCTTATCCCCATTACAAATAATGCTTGTGATGGCTTTAGATAGATATTACTTATCATTTTAAGGAAAGCTCCATTTATTCCTATGCTCTTTAGGTTTTTTTTTAAATAGGAATGGGTACTGTATTTTGTGAAAAACTTTTTCTGTACTTATTGAGATAATCATGATTTCTGTAGGTTTTGTTTTTGATATGGTCACAATTATGCTAATAGTTTTTCTAATATTTAACCAGTCTTGTATTCCTAGTATAAATCCCACCTCGTAGTATATGATCCTGGTAATACATTGCTCTAGTCTCCTTGCTAGTATTTTGTTTAAAATTTTTGCATCACTATTCATTGAGGAAATTGGTTTATAATTTTCTTTCTCTGTTTTGGCTCTTCTTGTTTGGGGTATCAGCACTATATTTGTGTCATAAAAGGAATTTGGTAGGACTTCACCTCTTTTTCTACCAGGTAGAGAACTGATTGATTCAAATGCAAATGAGAACATTTTCTTTCCTTGCTTCCTTCCTTTCTAGCTTTCTTCCTCTCTCTCTCTCTCTCTCACTCTCTCTCTCTCTCTCTCTCTTTCTTCATTTCTTTTTGGACAGGGGTAATATAAGAAATTGTTTTACATGACTATACATTTTTGTAATGGATTTTGTTTTTCCTTGTCTTTTCAATAGGGGTTGCAAAGAAGAGGGAGGAAGTAGAAAGAGAGGGAGAGAATTTAGAAGTGAAAAAAAAACTGAATTAAAAAAAAAGTGATTTGGAGGGGGAAGCTGCCCCAAGATTGGGCTTGGTCTATATAAGTTTGTTTCTGGAGACAAGAACACTGGGCTATTAGTTATATTTTGAAAAATTTTTCCCTGCTCTTAATTTAAAAGATAGATGAATAAGAGTGTTGAGCTCAAAGTAAGTGTTCAAGAATTAATTAACTAATATACTTCAATGCTTCAGTGCCTCTTTGATCTCAATCATATGGGGACTCCCTCTAAGGAGGTAGATGACAACTCATCCATTCTGGTTTCAGAAAAACCTGGAAAGACTTATATGGACTGATGCAAAATGAAGTGAGCAGATCTAACAGAACATTGTACACAACAACAGCAATATTGTATGCTAATCAGCTGTTCTGATCAATACAATGATCCAAGATAATTTCAAAGAACTGATGATGAAAAATGCTATCTACCTCCAGAGAGAAAACTGATGAAATCTGAAAAAAAGACTAAAGAATAATTTTCTCACTTCATTTTTCTTGCTTTTTTCACAACATGGTTAATATGGAAACATGTTTTGCAAGATTTTGCATCTATAATTGTTATCAAATTTCTTCCCTTCTCAGTGGGTAGGAGAGGAGTGGGAGGGAAGAAAAGAACTTGGAACTCAATTTTTTTAAAAATGGTATTAAAAACAAATAAAAGGTAATTTTTATTTTAAAAATAAATTATTTAAATAAATAAAATGAAATAGAACTCACCCATTCTTTTCCAACCTAGGTGACTCTTTTCTCCCCAGAGATCCACCCAACTTGATGGGAGCCTGTCTCTAACTCTCCTAACATTACATAGATACCAACAAAACACAACTAGCTGGTATCTCTTATTTCCCTATTGGGCTTGCTTAATTTTTTTTTCTGTCTCGAAATCTCTCCAATGACATCCTTTATATTAGTTCCCTACACAATTCTTCATTTGTAATATGTCCCAGACTGCTTATGCCCACCATGAGCTTCTCTGTTGCCCTTCGGGTGACCTTCAGTCTCAATTCTTTGGAGACTGTGGTATTCCATGACTCACAGTCCTATAGCATCCCCAGAAAAATATTGTTGCTAAAAAAGATGGTCCTTTGTTCCAGGGAGGAGGTTAGAATCATTAAAAGTATGTAACGTTATATTTCTCCCTAAAAAAGCTTTTACTGATACGGCCCCTTCATTGATTTTTTTCCCCTGTAACCTTACTTAGAAAAAAAAAGTTCCCCAGTTGTGATTTAAAGAGAAAAGAAGAAAAGACAATAATCCATTTCACTAAAGTCTTTATTCTGTAGCAATTTTGCCCCATGTATTCCTAGCCCCCTTGTTCTTCCAAATAGCCCTGGCTCATCATGGACCTGGTATAGTCTCAATGTATAAACAGATTTTTAATTGATCTTTTCTTTTTAGGTCACCTACATTTCCCAATGCATCTTTCTCCTTTCCCCTTGCAGAGAGTTATCCCTTATAACAAATAGTAATAATAGCCATCATTTATATAGCACATTAAAGTTTGCAAAACACTTTACAAGTAGTATCTCATTTGTTTCTCACAACCACCCTGGGAGGTAGGTGTTAATATTATCCCTATTTTCAGATGAAAGCAGGCAGCAGTTAAGTGACTGGTTTTTCCAAGTACTAACTGAAGTTTCAGCTTCTACCGAAAACCTTTCTTAGTCCTTTCTAATTCTAGTGACTTCCCTCTGTTAACTATTTCCTATTTATCCTGTAGAAAGCTTGTTTGTATAAGATGCTTGTTATCTCCTCCATTAAATTGTGAGTTCCTTGAGGGCAGGAACTGTCCTTTGCTTCTTTTTGTACTCTTTCTGTTCTCCAAGAGGACAATGATAAAAGGGTGATGCCATAACATGAAAGTGAATTGGATTTAAGTGAGGGAGGGCTAGGTAAAGTCATCAGCCTCACTTTCTCCTCCAGAGCCATGTGGGTCCAAAGGTGGGATATAGATCAAAAAGACTGGAGATGGCCCAGGATGCAGTGGGAGACCTTAACCATTTTAAGCAAAAGTCTTTACCAGGCCTCAGTTTGACAGAGGCAGTGCCCATTCAATGATTAAGGCTAAGTAAGAAATGAGGCAAAAAAATGTCTCCTTTTACCTAGTTAAAAAAAAAATCAATCTGGGAGGGGAAGACCCTCAGAGTTTTTGGCCAAAACAGAAATAATTGATATTTACATTCACTCTGAGCCAATCAGATTGCAAACAACGACCAACTGGGGCTTGGCCTGGGATCTATTGTTTGCCGATTGGTGAGAACCAGAAAAAAAGGTTTCTGAGATTTACATTCCTTTGGGCACAGCACCCTCAGGTAAGGGTATGATAGCCCATATGGACAGACAGAAGAGAAAGTAGGCACTAAAAAAATGCTCATTGACTGACTGATTGACTTTCCCACAGTCACATTTTGGAGGCCACATTTGAACTAAAGTCTTCCTGTTTCTAAGTCTAGCACTCTATCCACTGAGTGATCTAACTGCTTCAAATAAAAGGTGTGTGTGTGTGAGAAAGACAGACAGACAGAAAGACAGAGACACCCAGAGAGAAAATAGCTGAAGTAATCAACTTAGTAACACAGTCTGACATTACATGCAGAGTTCCAGAGCCTTGGAGCTCCTCCATCTCTACTCTGCCTCCACCCCAAAGATGAGAGGAAAGTACATTCTCATATCTGTTCTTTGGGGCCTACCTTGGTCATTTTAATTTCACAGAACCCTGCTTACTCTCAGCCTTGTGTTGACCTGCCCTGCTTCACTGATGCATGCATCCTGATCCTGGCGTCCTGGGGTTGGGGGTAGCATGGGGGTGGGGAGGAGAGGTCCTCTGAGGGCTGCTCTCTCCAAAAGAAGGAAGGAAGACCAGCCTCTAAAGCAGGCCACTTTTCCTTCCCCAAGAGGGATTCTTTTCTTGACAGGTCACAACCCCAGGAAACACAAGCCAGACAGCTAGCTCAGAGGGCGTCCAATTCTCAGCTTCTTCAGCCCTCTCTAGTCTTCTGTTTCTGGGGACAGTTTGACAGTATTGTCTCACTCTATTAGGGCATGATGGAAAGAAAAGGAATGGCACCCTCCTGGTCTTTTATTGATTAAAATGTGCTTCCCAACTCTTGAGGGGGCTATGCTGCAGTGAATGCGGTTCTTTACCTCTTCCTCAATTTTCTCTTCCTTTGTCCCCAGGACACTGCGATTTCTTCCAGTGAAGCCTTCCATTCAACTCCCAAGAAATTCTGGAGTGGCCTCTAGCTCAGTGCATCTTGACTTCTGTGCCTCCTCTATCGGGCTAGGGTTGGGGTGGGGGACTAGGGAGGGGGTTCTATTATGGTCTGGAAGATCTGGTCCCTGACAGTCCAGTGGGCGGAAATGGCTTGACCTGACCAAAGGCAGAGGCCAGCAGCTGCGAGTCACCTTGGCTGATGTCAGAGGAGGGGAAGATCGATACTATCTCTGCCTAACGGTTTCCTTTGGGTAGGCAACTTCCGCCTCGATGTTTGTTAAGTAAGAAACACGGGTTGGGGCAGCCCCTCTCAGAGCAGAGAATGGAGGGGAGAGCCTGAGAAAAAGGACTGGAAGAAGTGAGGTCCCTAAACTGAGTGTATTTAGAAGCCCTGATATTTGGTAAACTTCTTAAATAGGTTTAAACTCAGTTCCTTTATTTTATTTCTCTTCTTTTCCTCTTCTTCCTTTTTCTCCTCCTTTTCTTCCCCCTCCTTCCTCTCCTCCATCATCATCATCATCATCATCATCTTTTCTTCTTCTTTTCTCTCTCTCTCTCTCTCACAATCTGACTTTAACCTGCCTTTCCAGACTTAATTAATGATGATCTTTCATGCCACACATTTTATGTGCTAGCCAGTCTGGCCTACTTACTGTTTTCTGAATTTAGTTTTCCATATACCACTTCTACCCCATTGTACATGCTGTGTACTGTACTCCCTCTAAATAAGATCACCAATTTCTACTTAGAAGGGACTGGAAAGGTACCCTCCAAGATTAAATATAAAATCCTCTGTTTGATTTTTAAAGTACTTTATAACCTTCACCCCTACTACCTTTCCAGTTTTATACCTTCCTTTCTTCCAGGTACCCTATAATCCAGCTTTGTTATTCTCCTGGCTGTTTCCCAAGATATTCCATCTCCAGACTAAGTATTTTCATTGACTGTCCCCCATACCTGTACTGCTCTCCCTTCTCATGACCAACTCCTATATTTCCTGGCTTTCTTCAAATATCAGTCAAAATCCCACTTTCTACAAGAACCTTTTCCTAGTCCTCATTAATTACAATGCCTCCCTTCTGAAACTACCTCCAACTTATTCTGTCTATGCATCCATCTATCCATCCATCCATTCATCTATCTATATATCGTTTATTTGTTCATAGTTGTTAACATATTGCCTTTCCCATTGGAGAGCAGTGGCCATCTCCCCCTTTTCTTTCTATCCCTAACCCTTAGCACAGTATCAGGCACATTGTCGATACTTAAATACAAGATGACGACTCAGTCCTGAGCTTCCTTCATGACTCAACTCAGGTGGCACCTCCTGTGGGAAGCCTTACTGAGTCTCCTAGTTGTTACTGTTTAGAACAATGCCTGGCACATAGTAGGTACTTAAATGTTTATTGATTGATTACTATTCTATTTTATATGCTTTTTTGTCTACATGTTTTATTCACCAATAGAATGTAAGTATCCATGGATACAGGACGATTTCTTTTTTTTTTCTCTTCTTTTATTGCTTTCTTTTCCTTTCCCCTTCACCCTCCCTTTTTGGGTCTCTGTAGCCTCAAAACCTAGCACAGAGATTTAAACATAGTAGGCATGTTGCATTGAGTTGAAGTCCCATTCTGGGCTGGCTGAGACAAGGAAGAGCTATTGAACAATGTAGTTCAGCAAAAGAAATTCCCCACTTTGTATACTAATATCTGAATGTGTAGATATGTATATACATATACATATACATATACATATGCAAAAGTGTGTGTATATATATATATATATATATATATATATATATATA
>CM053770.1:641908620-642026120 GCA_028658325.1 Potorous gilbertii | reverse complement strand
AGAAGGGCCTCAGCCTTGAGGGTTGGTTTTCCCTCCTAGAAGGAATCTCTTGTGAGCTCTATCTGGGCCCTGCGGTGGCTCACTCTGATTTATAACTACTCCCACTTAAAGATAAGAGGAGGCCAGTTCTGGGTTCCTAGGCAGGTTGTTGCCTGAGGGCCAAAGGCAGGTCAGAACAGAGTTCCCAGAGGACTCATTTTACAGGGTTAGGTTTTGACTGGCCTGGAATAAGTAGCTACCGCCTGAGCAAGTGTCTGTGCTTCTGTGAAAAAGAAGGGGTCCCTCACCGCCAAGGGTAGATTGCCTTTGTAAAAATTGCTGGAGACTCCAAAATGCAAATGTTGACAGGCTGGTGAAGGCAGAGAGAGCTGCTTTTGGAGTCAGAGGCCTGATTTCAAATGCCAGCTCTGCCATTTTTTCCTTGGGTTACTTGGGTAAGTCATTTAACCTCTCTGGGATTCAATTTCCTTCTCTGTGAAATGAGTGGACTAGACTAGATAAACTCCAAAGTTCCTTCCCACTCTAAATCTGTGAGTCTGGGAATTGTGGTTATATTGTGTTCTGATAACTTAACTAATTAGCAGGAGAGCCAGGACTGTAGCTGTGAACGGCATGAAATATATATACATATATAAATGAAATAGAGTTTTGTCATTTTCAAGGACATTGAGTAACTCCAGTTGGAATACCAACATCCATTCCTTCATTCATTCCAACTGGTACCTGGTTGAAGTTCTCAGGGAACCCATTTTCATCATGATCATGATCACTCCATCCTGTTTCACGGGGCAGACACACTAACCCAACCTCCAGTCATTTTGGACGCCTAGCTTTTTCTTATCCTGTCCTTCCCCACTCCTGAGACTTTGAAGATGCTTGGATCAAGCTCCTACTCTCCAATATGGATACAGAGGAAAGAAGATTAGTTTTGGAATCAAACAATCTGTTTTCAAGTGCCAACTTTATTTTTTACTAGCCACTTTGGGCAAATCATTTCACTTAACTGGACCTTATTTTCCTCATAAAGGCAGCTTAATGCAGTCCATATAATGTTAGACCTGAAGTCAGGAAGAGTTGGATACAAATTCTACCTCTGACACTAGATGTGTTGTCTTAGACAAATCACTTAACTTCTCTGTGCCTCAGTTTCTTCATCCTAAAAGAAGGAAACAAGCGTTTATTAAGCGCCTAATTATATGCTTGACAATTTTTAAATTTGAAGTGACCCTGGAAGGTAGATGCTATAGTGATCCCTATTTTACAGTTGAGGAAACTGAGACTGTGAGAGATTAAGTAACTTGTTATTAAGTGTTTGAAGATGGATTTTGAACTCAGGCCTTCCTGACTCCCAGCTTAGCTCTCTATCCATTGTGCCACCTGGCTGCTACTATAAAATGAAGGGGTTGAATTAGATGGCCTTTTAGGGGCCCTACCAATTCTAAATTCCATGATCTCCCTCTGTTGATATCCTTCCTATCCTTCAGGTCCCAAATCAAGAACTTCCTCTCTGACAGTCTTAGTGTCTTTGTTCCTTGACCTCTTCTACTCAGCTAATCATTTAACACATTATCAATCAACCAACAATCATTTATTAAGCACATGCTTAATAGGTCCTAGACTAGGCTTTCTGGATCTATAAAAGCAGAAGTCAAACTGCCCTGCCCTCAAATGACCTATATTCTGTAGGGAAGACAATATATACATACACAACCCTGTTTGGAGTATAAGGAATGCTAATGAGATGCTTTTTAAATTCAATGATATTGGAATATGCAAAATAAATATAGGGTAGTTTTGTAGAGAGGGCATTGGCAACTGGGAAAATCAGAAATGGCCTTATGTGGTGAGTCTTGAAGGAAACCAGGAATTCTAAGAGGTAGCAAGGAGAGAGTACATTCCAGGCATGGCATATAGCTTATACAAAGTCGTGGAGATGGGTGATGAAATGTCATGTATTAAGATAGTAAGTGAGCCAATTTGGCATATTAATTATTTTTAACTAAGTAGATACTTCTCAAGAACCTTGAAGTAGAAGTCTGTTGAAAATTGTGTACTCTTCAGTATTTTAAACATTTTTCCTACCCCCCAAAATTATATGTTTCACTAAGCATAAAGGTGCCATATGTTATAGTGGGCAGTCAGATGACACAGTGGATAGAACTCTGGGCTTGGAATCAGGAAGACTCATCTTCCTGAGTTCAAGTCTGACCTCAGATACTTACTAGCTACGTGATCCTGGGCAAATTACTTTAATTCTGTTTGCCTCAGTTTCCTCATCTGTAAAATGAGCTGGAGAAGGAAATGGCAAACCACTCCAGTATCTTGGCAAAGGCCAAAAGGACCCCAAATGAGGGTCATGAAGAGTTGGGCGTCACTGAAATGCCTCAACAATAATGTTATAGTCGCTAGAGTACAAGATTTGGAGTCTCTCTAACTTCAATTGGGTCTTTACTGCTCCACACCAATCCTTTTCATCCATGCCTCATTCGTTCCCCCCAGAGCTATTCTAACCTTACCTCTTCTCCTTGGACCACCAACTGCACCCTATCTCTCTTCAGTTTCAGGAGATAACCTCATCTCTTTCTTTACTAAGAAGATAAATGCCATACAGCATTTCATCTTCCCTTCCTTCTTTCTAATCTTAGAGGAAGGTAAGAACTTTCCTCTAGCTAAACCAATCTTTCATGTC
Organism: Potorous gilbertii; assembly: GCA_028658325.1. NCBI lineage: Eukaryota > Metazoa > Chordata > Mammalia > Diprotodontia > Potoroidae > Potorous > Potorous gilbertii. The sequence continues at coordinate 642,023,431 of CM053770.1, read as the reverse complement.
CTGGATCCCACCTCTCCTCTCTCCTTCATGACCTTATTCCATTAGAGTTGGACCATCACTATGATGCATCTTCAACTTTTCCCTTCTTTCTTCCGACCTCTGACCTGTAAATATACCTAGGGTTCCCCAGTCTTAAAAACAAAAAATTCCAACTTTTCCTTGATCCTGATAGTTCCTTAAGTTATCCTCCTTCCCTACCTCCCTTCCCCTTCCTTCACTATCTCATTTATGGAAAGAGTTGTTTACATTAACTGCCTCCATTTCCTCACCATCCAATTGCTCCTATATCTAAAGAATTACAGTCTTACGGTTGGAAAGGACCTTAGTCATTTCATACCTGAACAGGACTTTCCTCTACAACTTTCCTGACAAGCAGCCCTCACTAAAAAAGCCAGCGTGGTGTTATGCAAAGAACCTGGCATCAAAAATCAGAGAATGTGGCTTTGAATCCAGACCCCACTGTAGATTTCCTGTATAACTGTGGTCAAATCACCTAACCCCGATGGGTTTTAGGTTCCTCATCTACGCAAAGAGGGTACTAGACTAGGTCCAATCTAAGGCCCCTTTGAGCTCCTCCTTCCTTCCATCTGAAATCTACAACCAAACAACAATGAATCCCTCTTCTGTGCAATGACCCTTTAAATACTTGAAGAGAAATATTCTGTTCTTCCAGCTCTTCTCCAGCCAAACATACATAGTTTCACCAGGCAGTCCTGCTTTGGGTCTTTAATCTCTAGTTCTGTCACGATCATATCCAGTCTTTATTTGGAAGTGTTCCAGTTTCCCCGAGTCATTTCTAGAATGTGGAACCTAGAACTGAACATTTGGTGCTATGTGTTCTGAGGAGGGCAGCAAACTCGAGAACTTTCCCTTTCTTCATCCTCAAAGCAGGGGGAAAAGTCAGACCCTGAACTTTGACAATACAAAGAGAGAAACAAAGATGAACAGACAGGGCTTCCAACCGTGTGACCATAAGCAATACATCAATCACAGATCAACAGACAGATCCATCTGGCTGACCATACATACACAGTTACCATAGAGAAACACCAATAACTGGGTTTTCAAAATGTGTGTGTTGCAGGGCGGGCCAGGGCAGGGCAGAGGGATTGACTCCTTAGCTGCTTCCCAGAGTCTCTTCTGACACACAAATCTTCTTCCACAAAGCAAACCCCAAAACAAAACCTCACCCCACAGTATTTATACACTTTTCAGAACCTGAGGCTAGGACCCTCAGACCCAGTGCCTCCATAGAAATTAAGGAAAGGTATGGAGCCCTATTAATGGGTGGTAAAGATCTTTAGCTCTTCCCTCCACCCACCATTAACCTTAAATTACCATTACAACTCCTTGAGCCCCGGAATTGCCTTTTGCTTTCTTTGTATCCCCCATGCTTAGCACTGTACGTGGCACATAGTAGGCACTTAAATGTTTATTGACTGACTTATTGGTTTTCCACCCCTGTGGCTACTCCTTGATTTCTTTTGTTGATTTGTCATTCTCTTAATGCACCAATCTGTTCATGTTACACATGTACTCAAAAATCTTCTGTGGGCTCCCCATTGATTCTTGTATAAAATGTACTCTTCTTTCTTACATTCAAGGACCTCCCAAAAAGCTGAACCTAAATGACATTTGTAGACTTCTCTCATACAACTAACTCCTCTTCACAATCTGTATTCTATTCAAACTAGACTGCTTTTCATTCCCCATTTTCATCCATCCCTTTTTTATCTCCCCCACCGTTGCTCTCATCTTCTCTCAAGCTTTGGATGGACTTTCCCTCTATCAATGTTTCAGATTTCCCCTCTGAAGGTCTGAGTTAGGCATTATTTTCTTCTTGGAGGGCAAGAAGGCTTCTCTGACCCTTCTCCCTCCCCAATGAAAAGGTTGCCTTGTTCTTGCTTCAAATTTCTCAAAGCACTTTGCCTGACCCTCCACTTTGTACTTATCATGTTTTCTGTATGTATCATATTTATGGCCATGTATTCCCCTCCCATTTAAATCAGATCTATCTCAGTCATCTTTTGGTTCCTTCTCCTATCTCAACATCACGTTCTTAGCATGGTTTCTTAATTATGGCAGGTACTTGCTGTTGAGTTGAAATGACTTTGAATTTAAAAGAATCATTGAATTCACCATTCACAGAACTAAAAACAGAATTCTGTCCTTATCTTATGTCTCCCACTAAACCACATGTTCAGTGCCTTTCTTGGAATTCCTGGCTACAAGGGAGGGGGTTGGTCCTGGAATAGGGAGTGATGGGCCTCAAGCTGAGGAGTTGGCACCGCTGAGCCTCTAAGTCCTGTACACCCAAATTTGTGTTGGGCTGTCTCACTCTATCTGCCAACACTCCCAACTACAATAGCTCCCATTTAACAGGCACCTTTCATTTGGCCAGACTGAATCAGGGGGGAGGGGTGTGGTGGCTAAGGTAGTCAGACTATAATGCCCCAATGACCCAAACTGGAGCCCAGGAAGGCAGGGAGGCCTATCACAGAGGGCTGTGATTTAACATTCCTGGCCTGGAGTCAAATTTCAGGGCGCTTATCCCCGACATGGCTCCTCATACCATAGCAAGCCAAATAGTAAGAGAGAGATCAGTCCGTGGGAAATCTAAAGGCTGTGGTGACTGAGCAGACAGGGTAATCTTATCAGGGCAGCAAAAGAGAGCACTTTCGTTCCAGAGGAATCCAGAGATGGCAAACTGCATTTCTCCAAGAATAACGTTCTCTGAACAAGCTGTAGACAGCTCCGTGCCAGCCTCCCCCGTCTTCTCTTCCTCCATTCCCCCAGAATCTTTACATCTCAAGGCTCTGTCCCAATTTTTCACTCCCCTAAAAAGACTCCTTTTTCAAGAATGTATTCCCATTTTACAGAATAGAAAATGGAGGTATAGAAACACATCAAGGTTACTTGGTGACTTAGCTCTTCTCTAATTATTGGAAGACCCACTGATGATTCCATGTACTTGCCCAGGGAAAAAATTCATTTAAAAGGCAAGAAAGAGAGACCTAGGGGATGAGAAGAAAAAGAAAGATGCCAGGCTTCAGTTCAACAAGGGTTTACTGCAAAAAAAAAAAATTGCCCACACTACCTACTCTAGTGTTCTAACTGAAATATATGTGTATACATTTATATTTTTTCTATGCATGGTAACAACTGCAAAGGTGATTGGAGTTGGGGTCAGAGGGCCTGAGTTTGTATCCTGGCCCAGCTCCTTACAACCCATGTGACCTTTGGCCAAATCAGGTATTCCTCTCCCATGGGGCTCTATTTTCTCAATCTATTAAAAAAAAAATTTAGCAGTGTCTTTGCAAAGGTAGGGAACTATGGGTATTGAATATTATGTATACTGTCAGATACAGCTGACCTGTTGCTTGATTTTGCAGGTGTACTTTTTAACCTCACTTTTAAAATTCTTTTCACGAGGAAAGCCTTGTTGGTAGGGGAGGGGACTGCGGACACATTCAGAAATAAAGATAATATTAAAAAATTATGAAAAAGAAGATTTTTTTTTTAAATTGAGGGGGTGACTGCTAAACTCCCTTCCTACTCTAAATGCTGTATCTCAACTCTGATGTCATCCTTCTTTACCATCTGGGACATCAACTTGCTCTAGGAATACAGAGGAAACAAGGACATTGAAATAAACCTCCTCTCCTGCTTACCAGATTGGCAGGCCCCAGAGAAATGGATTGATTTGTCTAAGTTAGTGGCCTGTTTTCCCTTGGTCCAGTCTTAAAAGAATGAAAAGTCTCCTTGTCCTTTGTGTGATTATTGGAAACCTTTTCCTTCAGTCACCCTTGTGATACCCATCACACCAACAAGGTATTCTGTACACAGTCAGCCCTGCATCCTTGTTTAAATTCTATCTCTGTGGTGGAGCCTGCGCAAGAAGCCTAGCCCCTATCCCACAATTCCAGTTCCTCAGGAGTTAGCCTCAGAACTCACCTTGACTCCTTCCTCTCCCTCACCCCTCATAACCATACAGTTCTCTGGTCTTGTCGATACCATCCTCATCTTTAGTATCCTCCCCTTCTCAGCATTCCTGCCCTCAGTGGTCTTTCCACCCAAAGTGCCTGCTATTACAGACACTATTACTTCCTTTGCTCCCAGTCCCTCCCTACTCCATCCATCTTCCACACAGCTCCATGTTACTACTTTTAGGATAAACTATAAACTCTTCAGTAGAGTGAGGGCTTTTTCTCCAACTGGCTGTCCCTTCTAGCAGGAATGCTCTTCCTCCTTATCTCTGCCTACTGGCTTCCCCAGCTTCCTTCAAGTCTCAGTCAAAATCCCCCATTGTACCCCTCTTCATTATAGCATCTTCCTTCTGTTGATTATTTTCTATTTATCCTGTATATAGCCTGTTTGTATATATTTGCTTGTTGATTTTCCCATTAGACTGTGAGTTCCTTGAGGTCAAGGACTGTCTTTTGCCTCTTTTTGTATCTCTATTGCTTAGCACAATGCCTGGAATATAGTAAGTGCTTAATAAATGTTTATTAACTGACTGAGTGGTGTTAAAAGTCCTTCTCTATCTTTCTCCAGCCCCTCTTTTCAGATTTATTTTGCATTACTTTGCTTCACATAGTCTACATTCCAGCCAACTGGGTTTTACTCTGAAATGGAGATCCCATTTTCCATCTTTGTACCTTGAACAGGCTGTCTCTAAAGCTTGGAATATATTCCTACCTCACTTCTGCCTCTTAGAATTCTGAACTTCCTTCTCAGCTCTGATGTCCTCTCTTCTGTGAAGCCTTTCCTAATTCTCCCTCCTTTTTCCAAATTATCTTGTTTTGCTTGCTTGTAAATATAATTCCTGGAAGGCAGGACCGTTTCTCATTTTTCATTTTTTTTGGCCCTTGCATCCTTAGGATGCAACTCCATGGCTGGTACATAGTAAGTGCTTTTAGAATGTTCAATGAATTGAATTGGGAGAGTCTGGAGACCATGGACCATAGTTGTTTCTGGTGTAAAGGCTCAGGCATTTAGACATCTCCACAGGGACTCCCTGGCTCCAGTTCTTGACCCCCAGACACCAAGGAGAGAAAGAAGAGATGAATGTTTTGGGGGATTGATTTGCTCACTTTCCTTAGTACTAACTGGGGGATCTGGGTAGTATATGACTAAAGTTACCCAAGCCAAGGAGACAAGTGTCTATCACCAGGTATTGTTACAACTCCTTGTCTTGACCCTGCAGTATTCCATATAGTAATAGTTCGCTAATGATTATGTGAAGTACTTTAAGGTTTGCAAAGAACTTTACTTACCTCCATTTCACAGATGAGAAAATGAGATTAAACGACTTTCCCAGGGTGACATGGCTAATAAGTGTCTGAAGTCTGATGCTAATTCAAGCCTTTCTCTCTCCAGGACCAGAGTTTTATATACTATATCATCTAGTTGTTCTAAACATATAGAATAGATACAGAAGGTAAAACAGTATCTATCCTCAAGAAGTTTATCATCTAATTGTTTAGGTTCATAGATCTAGATGTGGAAAGATGCTCAGAGATCACTTAATCTAGGGGTTCTTAACCTGAGGTCCATGAACTTGTTTTTAAAAACATTTTGATAGTCATCTCAATATAATTTATTTTCTTTATAATCCTATGCATTTGAAAACGTTATTCTGAGAATGAAGTCCATAGATTTTGCCAAACTGCGAAAGGTTTTCAAGATACAAAAAAGGTTAAGAACCCCTGGACTAGACGAAGCACCCCTGTAATCCCGGCTACTGAGGAGGCTGACATTGGTGGATCTTGGAAGTTCGAAAGTTCTGTGCTTCAATGTACCTAAAGTCATTCTGGTGTCACAATGAACTTAATTAAGTATTTATACCAAATTAGACAACATGATGACCACCACCATGTCCCCAGGAGTGGGACGCCAAAAGGCTGGCTAAGGAGAAGGAAACCAACCAGGCAGAAAACAGAGAAAGTCAAAACTCCCATGCTAATCAGTGGTAGGGTCCTGCCCATGAGTAGCTAGCTAATATACTTCCAGCCTGGACAAGATAAGAAAGTATAGTCTTAAAAAAAAATCCTGCGATCTAAGTTAATCTCATTTTCAGTTGAGGAAACTAAGGTTTAGGGTTGTTAAATGAGTCACCTAAGGTGATATAGGTAGTAATTATAAGATGTGGGATTTGAATTCAAGTTCTCTGGTTCTAGGGTAAGAATTAAGAACCCTGCTGCAGATTCAGGGCTCTCTAAAAATCACCACTCTCACCTAAACACACACACACACACACACACACACACATACACTCATACACACACACACACACACACACACACACACACACACACACACACACAGAATATCTCGGGCTTTTTGCTTTAGTGTGTGGCCAACAAACTTTGCCTGGCACCAGTGCCCAAAAGATTCTGAATAGAAAATAAATTCAAAACCTACCCCAAGGTCAGGTCCACAGGCTGGAAAGTAGATCTTTTAACAGGAGGTATTATTATTTCTAGTGCCCCTTGGTTCCTTCAGTCGAAAAAGTGCCCTTTTCATAAATCTTGCCAGATTCCTCTGTTCCCAACCCTACTCTTTTCTTGACGTACTCTCACCTACCTACTCTCATCTCTTTCATTATGGCTGCCCCTCTTCATCGGGTTCTGAAAATCCGGCTGTGTCCCCCTGGCTATTCACATCACTGCCAGTAGCAAAGGTTTGGCCACTGGAATTTAGTGGAGAGAGCCAGAGAATGATTGTAAGCTGGAGGATAGTAGACAATAGGAAACCGCCCAGTCATTGACTGGCCATGCAGTCTGAGCCATGGGAACTGACACCCTCCATCCCTACTACAGGAGCCTTTGTCTTTAGCCCCTAGAGTTTAAATCAACAAGCATTTATGAAGTGCTTTAATGGAATATTTCTGTGCTAAGCACTGGGGAGATAAAGACAAGCAGAAGAAAAGACATTCTCTACCCTCAAAGAACTTGTGTTTTGAAATGGGAAGACAGTATATAAAAGGAAGGCAAGATGGGGAAGGGGAAGAGGAAATGGTGTCAAGTCTGGCAGTGAAGCCTAGAGAGTCAGGACATGAGTGAAGGATGGCTGGGCTAGGCCCATCCTCAAAATGGAGCATCTAGGAGGAGCTCATTCATGGGAGGAGGGGCCATCAAGGGCATAGGGATTCTCTAGGATGAGAAGGGGAATGAGGCACGGCAGCTTTCCCAGAGGGCTGTCTAACAGGAATGCCAAGAAGGCTTTGAAATTCCTTGCTTTCTCTGCCCTACTTTTGGGCCTCACAAGTGACAGAGCATCTGTTGTTCTAGAAGAGGACCCTGACACCAGGAAGATGATGGCTTGATTTGCAAATGAATTGGATTTAAGTGAGGGAGGACTGTGCAAGGTCACCATCCTCGCTTTCTCCTCTAGAGTTATCTGAGTCCAGTGGCCAGATATTCATCAGGATGACTGGAAATGGCTTCCAGAGCATCATTAACACATGTGACATCTTCCAGGGAACAGGAGTGGCCCCAATAACCACAATTATAGGACAGTCCCAGACACCTCATACACATACTTTATAGTGAGTTCTAGAATATGAGAGAGGTCTTGTGGTATAGTGGCATAGAGTTCTCTTCCTGGAGTCAAAGTTAGAAAAATCTGGATTCAAATCCCACCTCCTTCACCTTAGGCAAGTCAGTTTCCTTCTATTGGCCTTAATTTATTTGTCTTTAAAATGAGGGGGCTGGATTAGATGACTTCTAGCTACAAATCTATGACCCACGGCATGAAAATGATTATGAGTGGTCAACTTCAGGAGAAGAATGACTTCTCTTCCAAATAATGGGAGGATAGGGCAACCGATATAAGCCCTACTGATGCCCGGTATTTACAGAGGGCATTGCACATTATACACAGTTAGTCCATTGGTAGGCGATTCTATGGGTTTTTTTGCTCCCTCTTCCTCTCCCTCTTCCCACTGCTTAGAACAAAAGTGAAAGCCATATCCTTATTGCATAGAAATGTTATGGACATCAGCCAGTTAAACTTTAGCACTTAGCACAGTGCCTGGCACAACAATGTCAACTCTATGTGACAAATCCATGGAGTTTTCTTGGAAAAGATACTGGAGCATTTTGCCATTTCCTTCTCCCGTTCATTTTGCAGTTGAGAAAACTGAGGCAAACAGAATTAAGTGACTTGCCCTAGGTCACACAGCTAGTAAGTATCTGAGGCTGGCTTTGAAATTGGATCTTCCTAACTCCAGGGCAGGTGCTCTATCCACTGTACCACTTAGTAGTAGGTGCTTAATAAATATTTGATTGATTGATTAACCTTCCCTTAAATCAGAATCATAGGAGGAAAATAGATGGCATGGGCTGGGTCTGGAGTCAGGAAGATCTGAGTTAAAATCCAGCTTCAGAAACTTAATAGCTATGTGGTCCTGAGTCAGTCACCCTCCATTTAGCTTGATCTATTGGAGAAAGGAATGGCAAACCACTCCAGTGTCTTTCCCAAGAAAACCCCATAGATAGTGTGGTCCACTGGGTCAGGAAGAGTCAAACAGAACTGAGCAATAACAACAATAAATCAGAATCACAACAAGGATGTGGTGGGTGGGACCACAGTTATAGGTCAAGTATAAGTGCTTATTAGCTCCATGAATTCAGGGAGGATTTTATTTAAACCTTGTTTCTCCCTAACATGGTGCTTTCCACTTGGTAGACTCTTAATAAATATTTGTTTCAGTAAATTAAATTTTAAAATGCGTGAGTAGGTTTATTCCAAGACCTACATGGCTCAGTTGATACCATTTTATAACGTTCTTTTCCCTGGGCCTACCCTGGACACACCCCACTTAAGGGAGCAGGAAACAGTGAAAGTTGTCCTCCTGTCAGGGAGATGGAGTCGACTCCTGTGCCTTCCTGAAGGTATGTTGGCAACTTTAGTACTGCTCTGCCAAGGCCCTCTCTTGCCAGAAGAAAGACAAGGCAGGTGTGTTATATATTTCTGTAATAACAGTGAGAGTTGAAAAAAGTACAATGTAGGAGAAAGTGGGATCTACCACTTGTTCCTTTGTCACCTTGGACAAGTCAGTGGCAGAGCCTGCTCTGAAACCCACATTTCCAGGATTCTAGAGTCTTTAGCCATTGATATGTGACAAACTTGGCTGGTATGCCCATCACAGAAGCTGGTTTGCTCTTCTTGAAGTTCCATGGCATAACTGGAAGGTTCTTGTTTCCCCATCCAGTACCTCTCTGCCTTCCCTCTGAGTATGAGAAGCATACAGAGCACACGCAGAAAAGGAAGCTTGTCCTGAAGTCATCACCAGCACTTCTTTGATGGCCAAACCACCTACTTGCCACATACATCTCCTCTAGACACACCCTGAGTATAACCATGGCCCTTCCTGTTCAGAGGAAGATTTGAGTAGACAGGGAGGCCTCCTCCCATGGGGAGCAGAGGCCATTTCCCTACAGCTTTCTAGCCAGAAATTCTCATTTACTCAAGCAAGCAATTAAAAAGAATTTGTTAAGCACTTTGGGCCAGGCACAGAAGAGAGACAATCTCTCCTCTCTCCAGGAGTTTATATTCTGTTGATCTCATCCCAGTGAGACAAACGAGGGCCCCCAGAATAAGCAGGAGCCTTCGATGTTCATCTTGTCCAAACTACTGCTTATTAGAAGTCCTGGTAGGGTTCTAGGCGTGGGGAACCTGGGACCTTGGGGCAACATGTTACCCTCTAGGGTAACTAGGTCCTCAAGTTCAGCCCTTTGGCTGAACCCAAACTTCACAGAATAAATCCCCTTAAAAAAAGAATCTATTAAACTTGGATTCAGTCAAAAGGCTGCACCCAAAGACCTAGAAGGCCACATGGTTCCCCATCCCTGAACAATTATTCCCTGATGGATTTTGTTTTGAGGGAGAGACACAGCAAGTGTGCCCATAGGATTCCCTTCATGAGTGTAAGGGACTCATTTGTAACTTTACAGTCGTAAAGTGGCACTGAAAGGTTAATGACAGCTAGTGTGTCAAAGACAAGAACTTGACCCCAGCTCTCTCTGACCGCAAGGTTAATCCCCTATCCACTCCCATATATTTGTCTGGATGGACAATAATTCTTGCTTTATATTTTTCCAACTCCTCCTTGTTCTCAAGGGCCTCTGGGGGAAAGAGATCTGTATGGCTCCATCCCTCTGCCCCAAAGACTCACTCTTGTTTCATACAACTCTGCGGGTAGGCAGAGTTCTTATGTGTAATCTATTGAAATTTGAGCCTCCTCCTCAACACAAAGAATGTTTTCTTTGAAAAATCTTGAGCTCTTGTTTCTCATTCCTTTGGGGGAAAAGTGGGAAAGGTGAGTAGAATTGGAGAAAAAGATGAAGGCTTTTCCTTCAAAAGCAAGGAAATCTAGGAGAAAAACAAGAGAGGAACATGAAGGCGATTTCATTTTACACTTTGCCTAAATAGCCCTTGCCAGGTTGGTGTAGGTCATCACTTTGAGGGGACCATGATTCAGCTCCCAGGGGTACTGTTACAGACCTAGGATCTTGAAGCCTTGGGCCTTAAGGTCTATTACTTTCCTTTCAATGGCAATGAGCCTGTCAGTCTAATAGGGTCAGTCAAATAGGGTCAGCCATCCTGGATTATCCACATGCCATTCTCTCTTGAAAGTCATACAAGGTCAGATCAAAAGGTGAACAGGAAATCCATATCCTTATCTGTATTTATACAACACTTATCATGGTAATTCCTACACCTAAGCCGCAGAAATAAGCTCTATGTGTGTGTGCTTGAGGTCTGTTAGAAATCAGAAAGTGCCAAAAGGGAAACATATTGCAGGATTTTATTTCTCTTTTTTGCCACTAACTAGCTGTGTGATCCTGAGCAAGAGACTTCATCTCTCTGGATAATGATAGCAATTATCCAACTCCTTACATTGTTATAGCATTATCTATGTAGCCAGTCGTTTTCTCAAAGGTTCATCATCTCTCTCCATCACACTTGGAGTTCTACAGGGCAGAATCTTTGTCTTCTAATATGTTTCATTACTAATTGAATTTTTGAGCTAGAAGGAACATTAGGGAACATCTAATCCATCCCCTTCATTTTACAGATGAAGAAACAGAGATATAGAGATGTTAAGGAGACTTGCTCAAAGTCACACAGCCAAGCTAATGATGAAGACAAGCTTTGAATTCAGTCTAGTGTTCTTTTAACTTTTGTCACTTCTACCCTGGAGTCAGGAACACCTGAGTTCAATACTGGCCTCAGACACATACTAATTACGTGACCCTGAGAGAGTCACATAACCCTATTTGTCTCAGTTTCTTCATCATGAGCTGGAGAAAGAAATGGCCAACCATTCCAGTATCTTTGCCAAGAAAACCCCAGATAGGGTCACCAAAGAGTTGGACATGACTGAAATAACTGAACAAAAATCTCTACAAATTGTAGCATGGTTATTTGCTCTTAGAGGCATTTTTAACCTGGAGTCTATGAACTAAGATTTTTTTTCATATTTTGAAAACTGAATTTCAATATAATTGATTTCTTTTGTAATTCTATGCATTTTATTTTAGACATATGAATATTATTCCAGGTTGCCAAAGCTATTCAACACACACACACACACACACACACACACACACACACTCACACACATACACACAAGGTTAAGGACTTCTGCTAGAGAAACTTAAGAAAATGCTTTTGAATTAAGGAGTGAGTGAATGTTAGGTTTATATAAGAGAGACATATGTGTTTGGGAGACAATTTTAAATGGGATAATCCAAGGTTAAGTGCAATCTTGGCAGAGAGCAGAAGGACAGACAAAATGACCTGTTAAGTTTTCTTCCAGCCCCAAGGTCCTAGGATTCTTTGTTGTTAGGAAGACTGCTCATGCTACAACATATGTAAGCTACTCTTGGTAAATATTTACTGTAACCTCTTATAGGAAACTGGTCTTCAAAGAAGATACCAACAGTTTCATTCAACTAAGCACTAACCATCTACTAGGTACCCACTATTTGCCAGGCACTGTGCTGAGTGCTGGGGGTATAAAAAGAGGGAAAAGACTGTGCCTTCAACAAGTTTACAATCTAATTAGGAGTGGTGAGAACAGCATGCAAACAAATATATATATATATATATGTATATATATATATATATATATATATATATATATACATATATATATATATATACATATATAAAACAAGCTACGTACAGGATAAATAGGAGATAATTAACAGAGAGAAGGCACTGGAATTAAGAGGAGCTGGGGAAGGCTTCCAGTAGGAGATGAGATTTAGTTGGAACTTAAAAGGAAGCCAGGGAGGTCAGTAGTCAAAGAGAAGGAGGGAGAGCACTCCAGACATGTGGGGCAATCAGAGAGAATACTTGGAGCTGAGAGATAGAGGGTTTTGTTCAAGTAATAGCTAGGAGATGAGTGTCACTGGATCAGAAGCATATATGTCCAGGGGAAAGGTATATAAAGACTGGAAAGATAGGAGGGGGCTAGGTTATGAAGGGATTCAAATGTCAAGCAGAACATTTGGTATTTGCTTCTAGAGGCAATAGGAAGCCACTGGAGTTTATTGAGTAGGGCGGGTGAAACTATGGGACATGTGTTTTAAGAAAATCACATTACTGGTTGAATGGAGAATAGATTGGAGTAGGGAGAGACAAGGCAGGAAAGCCCCCCAGGAGCGTATTGCAGTAACCCAGGTAAGGAATTTATGGATCCAGGGAAGCATGACATGTCGTTGTCCAAGGCAGGCAAGGGTTACAGGAAAAGATAGAGTTTTGGGTTAAAACCTAGGGGGAAAAAACCCCACCTCTACAACTCCTGTTTATTTAGTGGGTTGATTTGTGGGCCGAGGGATGGTGAGGGGAGTTAGGAAAAATCTGTGGAGTACATGGAATCCTTGGAAAAGACTCAGAGGTGCTTTGGTAATAATCACTATCAACCAATACATTTTTAAAATTGCATGTTTACTATGTGACAAACACTAGCATTTAAATAGCCTTTGAAGGTTTTCGAATCACTTGACATATATTATCTCAGTTCATTCTCGCAGCCACCTTGTGAGATAGATGCAATTTTTATTATGTTTATTTTACAATGAGGAAGATGAGCTCAGAGATTTTAAATGACTCACCCATGATCATACAGGTCATAAGGGTTAGGTGCAAGATTTAAACCCACATTCTCCTTATTCCAAATGTATTCCACAGTTTACCATCTTGGCTCCCCATCGTGGAAACAGGAATGCTCCCAATAAGTGGTTGTCAAGGCTAAGCTTGTACATTTCCATTGCCAGGGAAATCACTACCTACCAATGCAGCACTTTCCACTTTGGGCTAGTTGTTAGTTATTAGAAAGTAAAGGCACAAATTTAATCAGAGGTAGATCTACCTCCATTGTTTTCCTTTCTGTCTTAACTTTGACAATACCTATCTGAGGATAGTTTCATGATAACCTTATTTAAGGCAAAAAAAAATCCCAATTTACTAATACATTCATCACTTATTTTACAAAATGAGAATTTCTTGAATGAGAATTTCTTGTAACTAGTTGAACAACTTTACCTAAAGACTATTGATGAATATTTCAGTATTTTAGAGCAGAAGTGCCAGACACTTGGGCAATGAGCCTGGACACTCCTTGCTGAAACCAGATTAAAATGTAATTGGTAAATATTTAACAAAATGATCAAAAATACAATAGAACATATGTAATGTTAATATGTGGTTTTCTATGTCAATATGTGGCCCTCAAGGATCCTTATATACAGTTTGTTGCTGTTGTCTATTTGTTTTTTAGTCATGTCCTATTCTTCCTGACCCCTTTTGGGGTTTTCTCTGCAGAAATATTGGAGTGGTTTGCCATTTTCTTCTCCAGCTCATTTTACAGATAAGGAAACTGAAGTAAACAAGGTTAAGTGACTTGTCCAGGGTCACGAGGCTAGATTTGAACTCATGAAGATGCATCTTTCTGACTATAAGCCCAGCACTCGATCTACTATACCACCTCATTGTCCATATATGCAGTTTAGTGGACTTCATTTCTATTTGGGTTTGATATCATTATCTTAGGATATGTCTTTAGAGTGGGTCACAGGACTTTATTGTCGACCCTGTCTTGTTCAGCGTTTTTATGGATGATTTGGAAGAAAATAGAGAGGTCACATTTGTTGAGGGATAAACATTCAGAGGGGTCAGTTTTACAGAAGAGGAGTCACTATTCAAAATGATTATGACAGACAGCAGTAATGGACTGAAACTAACAAGATGAAATTTAGCAGACATAAATATAGAGTTCTCCATTTAGGTTCAAAAAGTCAATTACACAAGTCCAGAATTAGGAAGACCCATCTTGGTAGTCCTCAGGCATTTGTCCAATAAATATTTATTGAGCATCTACCACATGCAAGGCACGTTGTTGTGCTTGCTGAGCATTATGGGGGGAAACAGAGATGAGGAAGGCATAATCCATCGCCTCTGCATAGGTCATCAGCAGAAATATGCTATTGTGTATGTATGCCCTACAATCACCTGTTCCTTACCTTTTGGCTTAGGTGCCACCGTGATTCCTTGGAGTTTGTGGTATTACTGCTACAGTCGCAACCATTCCATGTCATTAGGAGAACATTTGTTTTCAAATGATGGACTTTTGTGCCTGGGAACAGTTTATAATTGTTGAAATCACTGTGCAGAATTCCAGTTTGTTTTTTTCCTCCTATTTGATTCTAGATTCAATTTACCATTGACTTGGAGCACACATCCCAGGGAAGGGCAGAAGGGAACTAGCATTTATTAAGCACTTACTATGTTCCAGGTCTTAATAACAATAGCTAATATTTAGCATGTGCTATGTCCTAGGCAGGCACTAAGCTAAGAGCTTTATAAATATTATCTTATTTGTTCCTTACAACAACTCTTTGAGGTAGGTTCTACTATAATCACCATTTTCTGGTTGAGGAAACTGAGGCTTAGAGAAGTTAAGGGGTTTGTCCAGAGTCACAAATATAGTAAGTGTCTGAAGTTGGATTTGAACTCAGGTCTTCCTGACTCTAGACCCTGTGCTCTGTCCACTGCTTCAGATCTATGTACTAACTCAATTGAAAGGCTTGCAACTGTATCAGCTTCAAGATAGTCTGGACAACAGCCATTTTCCGAAAGGCCAAGGTCTTCCACTGCGTCCCAGGCCATCAACAGGGGCCTTTTTTTGTTTTGCCCCTGGACTTCAATGACTGGAGGAGAGAGTGAGGCTGACAGCTTTGTTCAGCTCCGCCTCACTTAACTCCAATTCATGGGAAAGTCAAGACATGACTCTGTGCTGATGTCCTTGGTCCTCTTTGAGAATGAGAGACAAACCACAACATTTTCCATATGTTTTTGCTTTTCCCTTATGAATCATTAGACTTTTGAATTATCATAGGTCTCGTTGTAATATTCTTGGGTTTGGTACAAGAAGGACCATATTTGTTATCTGTCTTTTCAGTTGTGGCCAACTCTAAGTGATCCCACTTGGGGTCTTCTTGGCAAAGGTGTTGGAGTGGTTTGTCATTTTCTTCTCTAGCTTATTTTACAGAGGAGGAAACTGAGGTAAACAGGTTAAGTGACTTAACCAGCATCACACAGTTAGTAAGTGTCTGAGGACAGATTTGAATTCATATCTTCTGCCCAGTGTTCTATCCATTGAACCATCTGCCTTAGCATTATCTGTGGGAGCGAACATATAAAGGAGCTCAATAGCTATAGAGAATCTTTCTTCCACTGTAGTTCTCAGTCTTTCTGTGGAGGAATTCATAGCCTTCTTGCTTAGAAGGGGATGTATTTTTCTTTTGGCTCATCTCCATAATCTTGGTGATAACTGTACTCTGATATCATGAGATTTAGTGCAAGAAGGGAGCTCTGAGATCATTTAGGCTAACTCCTTCCCTTGATAGGTTAAGAAACTGAAGCCCAGAGAGATACACTACCCTGCCCAGTACTATCCAAGTTATTCATAATTTGAGCTCAAGCCCTCTGCCTCCAGATCCATCATGGCTCTTCCTACTGTCCCATACTACCTGGTGTCCACACTTGGAACCCAGCCCCAATCTGCATCCTTCTCTCCCTCCCCATGTGTGTTTCTAGACTTGCTCAAGAGGTCCTGGTCCTTGTCTTCTGGTGCACTCCTGGCCTGTAATATCTAAAGTAACAATCTACCACTCTAACTTTTGCAGGAAGGGGAAGGAAAGGAGAGAAAGGAAAGGGAGCTGGGGAAGGGAGGGTATAGAAACCCTGGGAAGTGACACAACCCAGAGAGACTTCTAACAGGACCATCAGATTCCCCACTGACAGAACAAAAACAGGTAAGAGAGAGATGGGTTCCAGGATAGTAGCAGCAACACCTACAAACCTGGGGAGAAAAGGGATCAATTTCATCACTTAAAAGAGTATCATTGTCTGCCAGAGTCCCTTAGTCTCCTACACTCTCCAACACAACAGTCTAATTTTGTAGGAAATCCTGCTCATTCCCTGTCACTGCCCTTGAGCTTAAAATATCAGCTGTACAACAACATCAAATAGCACCTCCTTCCTCACCCCCCCACCTCCATCTTATTAGAATAAATTTAGCCCCTAAAAAGATGAGAAAATGAACTTCCCTTTATTGGTGAGGTGGGGGACTATGGGTATAGAAAATGACATATACTGTCAGATTCTCTTAATGGGACCCTTAATTTTGCTGAATTGCTTACACACACATACACCCACACACCCACCCACACACCTACCTACACACCCACCTACACACCCATACACAGCTTTTTTCTTTTTTATTCTTTGTCACAGGGGATGGCTCTTGGAGGAGGGCCAAAAAAGGGATATATTTGAAACAAAAGGCTGGGCAAACAAAAGTTATCAACGAAAAAGAATTTTTTTTTAAAGAAATCAGCAGCACAGGATGGGGTGGGGCTGGGGAACTGTGACTGAATAAGAGTTCATGTGAAAAAGACCTATGGGTTTCAGTGGCCTTATCAGCTCAAGAGAAGCAGGAGTATTTAGTGGCAACCACAAGTACAGTATTAGGTTGAGGTATTAGCCAATCAGGACTTTTCTCTGACACAACGTTCTAAATTCTCCCTGAACTCCAAGCTCCATGTCAAGTCCTTGACCTGCCTAGCAACATAACTCTTGGCAAATCATTTAACCTCTTCCAGCCTCAGTTTCCTCTTCTGTAAAACGGGGACGATAATAGACCCTGCCCCTTGGAGTTGGTGTAAGGCTCAAATGAGATATTGGTAAAGCTTTTGCAAACCATAAAGTGCTATATAAATGTTAGCTATTGACGTAGTTGTTCCCTTTCCGGGTTCCGAATTCTGCCACAATTGATCTCTCATTTACCTTTCCCTGACTCTTTTTCCTGTTGCCTTTGTCATTAGAGGCAGAATTCTGGCAAGTGTCTCCTCTTTCCTTTCTAGATCTAGTCTCTAGGCATTCTACAAAAAAAAGAGTTTATTTACAAGTGAAAAGGGAATATACAAATTCAGTGATAATAAGGCAGGGTAAAATAGCCACAGGGGCAGCTGGTAGCACAGTGTTTAGAGCACTGGGTTTGGAATTAGGAAGACTCATCTTCCAGAGTTCAAATCTGTTTCATTTCCTAGTGGTGTGACCCTGGGAAAGTCATTTAATCTTGTTTTCCTCAGTTTCCTTATCTATAAAGTGAGCTGGAGAAGGAAATGGCAAACCACTCTAATATCTGCCAAGAAAACTTCAAATGGGACCATGAAGAGTTGAACACAACTGAAAATGACTGAACAGCATCCACAATCCTGCTTAATTATTGAACTATCTGTCCTCATTATCAAGGGAAACACAAGATACTATGTCCCCACCAACTCAAAAATCAGAATAATTCAACCCAACCTAAGTCATCCCCTAAAGTTAACAAAAATCAATCCCTTTCTTTGTGGAGTACTTAGGGAGAGAAGAAGAGGTGAGCCATGGAATAACCAAATATTAATCTAGAAACCCACCCTCTAGTCCCACCTCTAAGTGGGTGCAAATACTTTAATTGATTTTCATGCCTTATTCTCCCCATCTATTAAATGGGAGTGATAAATAGCTCTCTTACTGGATTGTTGGTGAAATCTAGTAAGTCTACATAATGAGTGCCTTGAAAAAGTATTAAGTGCTATACAAGTGTAAGACGTTATTGTTATCAATGTTTGGAAGGAGCCTGAGTTAGGGAAAGTAGCCCCCGTCTTGTGAGCTCCGACTGGGAGTGGAGGTATGGTGGGGAAGTGAGAGGGTGTGGGCCTTTGTTTTCTCCTCTGATGGCCAGCTTCCCTTTGAAACTGGTAGCAGCTGTTCTAGACTGGGGGGCCAGATGGGGCCCTAGGGTAAAATCTCTCATGTTCAGGGGCTAATTTGAAACCACAAAGAGGAAACCTGCCTGGGAGGGGAAGAGGAGGGGAGGGGAAAGAAGAGGGGAGGGTTGTACTTCCTGACTTTCCCCTGGTTTGGGACTGAGCTTTGGCCCAGACAAACTTTGCAATGCGCACAGGTGGGTTGAGTGTGTTGTTTGTGGAGAGGTTGAGGGGACAGTGGGATAGTTAGGGAACATCATGAATCTTGCTATACACACTAGATCCATCACTCTTATACCCTCCTGTGCCCAAGTTAGAAGACAGACCTACCTCTAAGAACTTTAAAAGATTGCCCTCTGACGGACAAAACACTGAATTTTAGAAACAAAAGAAATAAGAATAAAAATAAATAAAAATAAAAATGGACACCATGGAACAGGGGAAAGGAGACCTCATCACTAACTAGTGAGGCAAATCACTTCAACTTTCTGGGACTTGGTTTGCTCATCTGTAAAATGAGGGAATTGGGCTAGATGTTCTTTCAGTTTCCTTCCTTTAAGTTCCTTTACTATGATTTTGGTAAAATAAATGGCTGTCCTCCATTCCTCAAATATTCTCCCTCCTCACCTCCATCTCGAAGAACTCCTCATTCACTTCAAGGCTCTGTTTAAGCACACCTCCTTCAAGAGACAGATTTAGGTTTGATGTCAGGAAAAGCTTCCTAGCATTAGAACTCTCCCAATGTTTGGGTATGTGGAAAAAGGATTATTTAGGGGGAAAGGTATGGGCTGGCATAAATGGTCACTGAAATCCTATCCCTTCCAACTGTTATACTCAGAGATTCTATGCCATCCTCCAACAAATTGTCATGGTGGTGGGGTCAGAAGTGGAATTCTAGGGATACTGAAATCACATTTCCTGTAGGGTCCAAGATATCCTAAAGCCAAGCCTGATTACATTGTCCCTCTCGGAGTCTGGAAGCCAAGACATAGGTGGGCCAGAGACAAAACTCTACCAAGTCACTATCCCCTAGGTGATTGGAGGAAAATTCATATTCTCCAGATGCTGCACAAGCCCTTGTGCTCTTCTACATGTAAGAAACCTGCCTTGAAGAGGCTGTTGCAAAGAGATAGTTGTGTATATCTTTGCTAACAATTGCTCCATAAATGATTGTTGAATGAATAAATTCATTAGATTAGATCATAAGCTCCATGAGTGCAGAGACTGTCTTTTGCCTCTTTTTGTATCCCTAGTACTTAGTATAGTGCCAGGCACATAGTAGGTATTTTGTAGATGTTTATTAATTGACTAATTTTGTGAGATGCACAAATTTAGAGATGTCTCCACTCCAAATGTTTATGTGGACTGTTTGTAACTGACCTGTGGTACAGCCTTCTGAGCCTGCCTTGTTCTGATAGTGCATGGTTGAGCACATTGTACCTTGACTTCAACCTAATGATAGCATTTTGGCCCTCTTCCAAAATGAAGGACAACAACCAACCAATTAATCGATTGATTATATGGAAAAATAAGTAAAGAAAAGAGATAAATAAGCTGCTATTGCTTTCCTAATATTTGTGGAGCAATTTAAGGCTTAAAAAGTGCTTTATATATGTTAGTGCGTGCATTAAGATTTGGTGATTTTGTCTGCTTAAGATGGGACAGAGATAAGGCTTGTCATTAACAAAGGATTCTAATTCTATAGTTGTGAGGTCTACACAGGCAGAGCAAAGTGGGAAAGGGGTACAGTTAATCACCTGCTGAGCTAGAGGTCAACCAAGGCAGCATCTTTGAGCCCATCATGAACACAGTATGGCTTCGGGGTTTTTTTCACATTACCTGAGCCTCTTAGCTGAGAGGCATGATACAAAAAATCCCAAACAGATTCCTGTTTCTGGTTCCTCAGAGTTCTGCTTTGTGACTTTGGGGAACTCACTTCTGCTTTTTTGATCTCAGTTTCTTTCTTTGTAAAAATGAGGGGCGTTGAATTAGATTAGTGCTTCCCAACTTTAGAAATGCATGGATGGAGTGCTGGACCCAGAGTCCAGAAGACCTCAGCTCAAATCTGAACTCAGGTACTTAGTAACTATGTAATCCTAGGCAAGTTACTTAACTGACTCATTTTCCTCACCTGTAAAATGAAGATAGTCATAGCATCTACCTCCAAGGGTGACTGTCACAAACCTTAAAGTTATATGTGTGAGTATACACATACATGTATGTATTATATATGAATGTATATATGTGTGTATGTACACATACACATATATGCATATATCAGCTAAGTGGCACAGTGGATAAAAAAATACTAGGCCTGGAGTCAGGAAGACATCTTCCAGAGTTCAAACCCAGTCTCAGGCACTTACTAGCTGTGTGACCCTGGGCAAGTCACTTAACCATGTTTATCTCAGTTTCCTCATCTGTAAAATGAACTAGAGAAGGAAATGGCAAATTACTCCAGTATCTTTGCCAAGAAAACCTCAATGAGGGCATGAAGAATCCATGTGACTGAACAACAACAAAATGTATACGTGCGTGTGTGTGTATGTTAGCTATCATTTTTATGTTTGAAAATTTCATGGAGCTCCCACATGATAGTAACTATATTATTGGTGTCTGCTGAGTGAGAAATACAGAAGGACGAGCTGACAATGCCTGATATGTATGGATTCCAGGGTCCCTTGAAGTAATTGCAGCCCCGCAGGCAAATGAGGTCCATAGATTAGAACCATCCAGCCAGAGGATCTCTAAGGATCTTCTAGGATCCCTTTCTATTGTGCTCTATACATGACAGAGAGAGAGGGAGATTTCTTTCTGACCTTTGTTATGAACAATCTGTTTCAGGTTTGTTCCCCTCCCCTTGCTCCTTATCTAAGCAGTGGGTTCCAGATGTTTCCTGTCATTCAGACAATTGACATCTTTTAAAGAGAAGAGAGGAGTCTGCCTTAGTCTTTCCAGCTATGATGACTGGGAGAGAAACGTACTTCCCCATCTCCCTGGTTGATCTCAGATCTCTTTCATCTTTGTTGCAGATTCTGTTCTTATGAGTTGCATTAGGGACAACACTAATGCTGCGGAGGAGCAGTTATTGAAAAAGTTTGAGTCGTTTTCATCCTTAACCTTGTGACTGTGGACAAATCATTTAATTTTTCTGTGCCTCAGTTTCCTCATCAGTGAAATAAGTATAATAATATTCCCACTATCTCACAGGCTTTTGTAAATCTTAAGAGTTATATACCTGAAAAGAGGGTAGGATTTTTTGTTTGTTTGTGAATTAAACCTGTGCACTAATTGCTGAAGAAAATTACTTCTCTTAATGTGTATTTGTGACTTAGTTTTCAAGGATTGCTTGGGGACTTAGTGGGTAAGTCACCTGCCTGGTTCAGACAGCCAGCAGGAGTTCTTCTTCTCAGGTATTCCTGATCTTGAGGTTGATTCTCTACCACAGCAGGCTGACTCCCCTAAACATGAATTTTTATTACTAATAACTATCTGTCCCATCACTCTGACTGGTCCCCCCAAAGTCATCAGTGATTTCTTAATAGCTAAGTGGGATGTTCTTTTCTTTGTCCTCACATTCCTTGATCTTTCTGCAGCATTTGATGCTTCTTTCTCATAGCATCTTTCCTCTTGACTTTCAAGACTGTACTCACTCCTGGTTCTCCTTCCAACATTCTCCTATTAGTCTCCTTCGAAGAATCAAAATCATCCTGCCACCAAAATGTGAGGCTCTTTCAAAGCTCTATCTTCAACACTTGTCTCACTCCAGATGATCTCATTTTCACCCATATATTCATCACCTTTATGCACATGATTGTCAACTCTATAGAGGATCTGACTTGAATCTAGTCTTGAGTCTACTCCTAAATTTCCAGCTGCCTGATGGATCTCTCCACTATGATTTCCTGGTAGCCTCTTGCATTCTGCATATTCAGAGATTCAATATAGTCAGAGCTTCAATATATCCAAAATGGAACTCTTCACCTTGAGAGCAAAAAAGAACATCACTCTTAAACTAGCCTGCCCCTGCCCCCTCTTTCACATGTCTTACTTTCTATTTGTTTTTACATTACTGCCTTTCTAATTATCTTTCTAAATTTGGGAATCATTGATTCTTTCTTCTTCTTCATCCCTTCTATCCAATTATTTGCCAAGTCTTGTCCATTCGCCAATCATCTCTTCCCCCTCATACTGCTACCACCCCAGTTCAGGTCCTTATCACCTCTTGACTGGGCTATTACAAATGCATTCAAACTGACCTCCCTACCTTTTCCCTTCCTTTTCCCTTCCCTCTTGCCTTTCAAGCTGTGACCAAACAATCTTTCTAAGGCATAAGCCTGCTCATGCTATTCTCCTACCCAAGAGTAGTTCCCCGTAGATTTTAGAATAAAATGCAAACTCTTTAGTCTGACATTTAAGAGTCTCCAAGATCTGTCTTCCCGCCTACCTTTCTAGACTTTTAAAAACTCAATTCTGCCTTCTGAAATGTTTTGTGTTTGAGCCAAACTGGGCTACTTGCTCTATTTCCTGCATTCGTTAGATTTGTGCAAGCCATCACACGTGCCTGGGGCATATACACTCCCTCCTCATCTCTGCCTGACAAGATCTTTTTCTGTTGGCAGTGGCTTAGGGGATCACCTCCTTTGTGAAGCCTACTGGGTCCTGAAAATGTCACTCCCTCCTCAAATTTACCTAGAGTACTTCGTGGATTCCTCTCCTAATCATTGTCTAGCATACAGTAGGTGCTGTGTAAATACCTATTATCTGCCTTTTCCCTCTTCTATCTTTGCTCCATCATACCCTACTGTAGGTTTCTGTGTCTCTGTCAAAGCGATCAACCTATGATTTTCTTGGTGAGGAAATTCCCCTCCTTTTCTGCAACTTAAGGTCTCAGAGCATTGTAAACTTTAAGTGAGCTACTCAGGATCACAGAGGCAGTGTATGTCAGCAGAGTGATTTGAATCCAGGGGTTCTTGCCAGCTTCCTATGCAATACTGCCTCTTGTATCTCTTCTGAGGCTAGAAGCAACTTGAGGACACTGATGGTGCTATTTTTTCATCTTTGTAGCTCCAGTACCTAGTATAATGCCTGGCATGCAGTAGGTAGCTTGATGAAACTTTGTTGAATTTTTGTTGTTGTTAAAATTAAAAGAAGTAAAGAAGAAATTGTGACATTATCAAGCCAAAACTTCAGATACCCACTTCCTGGCTAATTTCAAACTAAGCTACTAGTATTTCTGTTTCCATCTTCATCCATCCCCCTCTCACTGGAACCTTGGACTCTGCTCTAAGGGGTGTGTGTGTGTGTGTGTGTGTGTGTGTGTGTGTGTGTTTGTGTGTGTGTATATATGTGTGTATGCATGTGCTATGTCTTGTAGAATAAGACCCAAGAGAATAAGGACCATCTCATTTTTATATTTGTAGACCCCAATACCCTGGAACATAGTGGACATTTAGTAAATGCCTCTTGATTTATTTTAACTAAGGAGTTAAAATAACCATCTGGCACCCTAGCTAAAGGAAAACTAAAGGGTGGAAAGAAATGAGAAGGAAAAATAAAATGAGGAATCTTCTATCCCTAGGACAGATAATTGGTCCTAGTGAATACAAAACCGTAGCAGACACTTTGCAGACTCTTGGAGTTTTTTTCTCCTTTTATTTAGGTAAGTTTTTCTTTGCTAACAGTAATAGTCCTGATGACAGCTAGTATTTATATGTTGCTGTAAGGTTGGCAAAGTACTTTACAAATCTCATTTCTTTTAATCCTTATAATAATCCTGGGAAGGGAGGTCCCCCATTTTACAGATGAGGAAAGTAAGGCAGGCAGAAGTTAAATGACTTGTGCAGGGTCACACAGCTAGTACGTGTCTGAGCCACGATTTAAACTCAGACCTGACACTCTCTGTGCCACCACCTGCCTCCTAGAGGTCCTTGTGAATAACCAGTCATGATGTCACTGAACCGAGTTGACCTGAGTTCAGATTTGGACTCAGATCTTTCCTAGTTGTATGACCCTGGGAAAACTTTTTTTTTTCTTTTTGAGAGGCATTTGGGGTTAAGTGACTTACCTAGGGTCACATAGCTAGAAAGTGCCTGAGGCCAGATTTGAACCCAAATCCTCTTGACTCCAGGGCTGATGCTCTATCTACTGCACCACTTAGCTGTCCTGGGAAAATCATTTAACTGCTGCCTGCCTCAGTTTCCTCAAAGTACAAAATAATGAACCTACCTTACAGGATCATTGTGTGGGAAAAATGAGATAAGATTATACTTTTTATCTGCTTAATAAATAGGTTTGTTCCCATCTCTCCTCATCAATCAGTCAATAAACTCTACTTTGTGCCAGGTACTAGAGACACTTATGCAAAGAATGAGATGATCCTAGAGCTGACATTCTACTAGGGAAGATTACATGTTCATAAAATATTCAGGGCAGCTAGGTGTCACAGTGGATAGAGCACCAGTCCTGAAGTTGAGAAGACTCTTCTTCCTGAGTTCATTCCTGCCTCCAAGACTTACTTAACTGTGTGACTCTGGGCAAGTCACTTCATCCTTTTTGCCTCAGTTTTCTCATCTGTAAAATAAGCTGTAAAAATCGCAAACCATTCCAATATTTTTGCCAAGAAAACCCCAAGTAGAGTCACGAAGAGTTGGATCCTCATGAATAACAACAAATGTTCCATATATATATATATATATCTATTATATATATATAATTATTTTTTTAGACTGAGTCTCCCCAACTTGATCAGGTTGGAAATATGGAAAATACAGGGGTACCTCTGGGCTTCATCCCTTGAATGATCAGCCCAAAAGTTTTGACTTGCTATGTTTCCAACCTGAACCAATTCCCCTCTCCTTAGATAACCTAGTTTCCCCTCACTGCCCTTTATTTCTGGATTTTTCCTCCATTAATGCTGAAGAACTTAGAGTAGATACCTGATCTGGTATAGCCCACTGGAGCTCAGAACTCCTGAGCTAGGCATGAGTACCACCACACACACCCACCCCCGCTTTTTACCTTTTAAAACAGAAAAAAAGGCCTTGAGAGAAGAAGAACCTTGTCTCCTTTTGGCACCCCTTCCCTAGGGAACTGGAATGAATAGGGTACTTTTCTCACTCAGACATTGAGTGAAGCAGGCATTCAAGCATTGAGAGATAGCACTGCAGTGATTCATAGATTGTTAGATCTGAGAGGGACCTTAGAGATCATTTGGTCCAATCCTTTCATTTTTACAGATAAGGAAACTGAGACCATGTGAGGATCCAGAAATAAGCTACTGATACAATCAAAATTTGGCCTCTAAATGCTTCTTTATAGAGCAGGCAGTGACTGATTCTCCCATCCCAAACGTGGTTTCCAGATTCAGGTGTGTCCTCTTGGACAAATAGCTATCACCCTTCAAAGATATTCCCTACCCCGAATCCATCACTTCTGTGTCATGCAGACCCCCATAGTCTTTCCAGCTGGGGCCTCACTGGCCCTAATTAACCTTCAGGGGTCCCAGCAGCTGAGAGACTGACTATATTTAAGAAAACCTTAAGAGGAACATATAGGAAGACATTATATGCATCCAGAGAAATAACTGATAAATAGGAATATGTATAGAAGGATTTTATACACACACACACACACGTGTGTGTGTGTATGTATGTATGTATACATATATATGTGCGTATATATAATATATAATATATATAATGTGTATATATGCCTATTTGTATCTAATGGTAACAATCTCTAGGGTAGTGGGAGGGTAGAGAGGAAAGAAAAAGAAATAAAAGAAATTTACATAATAACTTTATTATATATTTAAAAGGAACAGCACATTGTACATAATAGATTTGCAGTTTAATATGCAATTCTTTTTTATTATACTATGCTATGGAAATGCTTGGTTTATCCCATAAATTAAAAACAAAATTAACTTTAAAAACATTTTTAATGGGTCATAAAGACTATTTGTTAAGGTAGGTGTGTTGGAGTCTGGAAATGAGCTTGGCCTCCCAGAAACACTCTTTCCATGGAAAGAAGCTTCTAATTGGAAACTTTGCTCCCTGACACCTTTTGAAAGCAGCATTGACATAGAAACCCCACCCCTGGGCTGCTTCCCTCCTCTGTGGTGACCACAAGCACACCTCTGCCTAGAGAAGAATGGGGCTCCAAAGGAGACACATGGATGCAGAGGAGAGATTCCCAAAGAAGAAATGACATCACTTGTTTTTCTTCCTAAGAAAGGTGACTGTCATTTTCTTTCATTTCTTTCTTCCTTCTCTTTTTGAAATGAGAGCTGGTAGATATTTTTAATTGCTCCGGTTTCCTGGTGTCTGCAGATGTTTCCTATGGCTCTGCTATTGGGAAGGGCAGAACCAGAGCCAGGGCCAACAAGGTGGGCAGGCCAATGTTGCTCTTTCCTCTCCAGTCTCTGCTCCTGCTTTTCAGTAGTGAGAAAGACCTCCTGGATGATTATAGCTAGTTGCTGGTACTCATTGTTTGCAAGAGGACAAAGGAAGGAAGAAGGAAGTCTTCCTTATTTTAGGATGAATTTATTCAAACTCAATAAACATTCCTTTATTTAACCTCCTACTGTAGCTTAGTTAGGGTAGCTAGGTGGTCCATTGGATAAAGTGCCGGGTCTAGAGTCAGGAAGACTCATCTTCCTGAGTTCAAATCCAGCCTCAGACATTTATTAGCTGTGTGACCCTGGGTAAGTCACTTCATCCTGTTTGCCTCAGTTTCCCCATCTATAAGATGATTTGGAGAAGGAAATGGTAAAACCTCAAATGGGTCGGACGTGACTGAACAACAGTCTTAATTAGTTATCCAGTGCCTTAACTAATCTCTCTTGAGACTCACCCAAATACTTCAAGGGAAAGGATTATGAGGTACAGGTATTATCATACCCATTTTATGGTTGACAAAAGTGAGCTTCAGACAGCTTAAAAGATGCATTCAAGGTCAGAGAGCTACTAAGTGTCAGCAGTAGGTGAGAATCAAAGACAATAAAAGTTTATTCAGTCAAGAAACGTGTGTTCTATTGATTAAAGGTTAAAAGTAGAGAGATAACGAAGGAAGTCTTGGGCTTAAGTGGTACTTAATGGTATTGGTACATGGCACATTTTTGGGTGGGATGCCTGCTCTCACTGTGGCCACTAAGTAATCTTGCACTCTTCTTTTTTGGTTTCATTTTATTTTTTAATTTTGAAAATTAGTTTTTTTACTGCTTGGTTGCTCCTCTCTTCATTATGCCATTGTCAATGACTCTCACCTCTAGTAATTTACATACCTAAAGAATATACCTCCCAAAGCTAATCCATCACAGTGGCGTCTTCTGACATAGCTGTAGATATCTTTTTTTTCTTTTCTGTTCAAGGTTTAAAAAACTTTTTAAAATTAAATTAATTTTAGTAAGGATAGTGGATTGAATCAGAGGACCTGCCAGTGGCTCTACCTGTATGACCTTGGGCAAGTCATTTAACCACCCTCTCTGGGTCTCAGAGAACAAACATGGAATTTGAGTCAGAAAACCTGGGTATTAGCTGTGTGTCCCTGGGTAAGTAACTTTATCCCTCTGCGTCTATTTCCTTTTATGTAAAATAGAAATGATATTTGCCCTGTCGATAGGTGGTATAATAGACTGAGCTATTTTATAGAATGAGGAAGTTGGATCTGATAACTTCATAGACTCCTTCCAGATCTTCCAAATCTATGCTCCTATGATCGCCTTGGGCTGTTGTGAAGAAAGTATTTTGTGCAGCACTATATGAATGTGAATTATTTGGAGAGGCAGCTTGGAGCAGTGATAATGTATTGGACTTGAATTAAGAATCTTGACAATTGTTAGGTATATGACCTAGCAAGTCATTTCATCTCATCAAGCCTCAGTTTCCTTAAATAGAAAAAGGAGATAGTGTGCCTCAAAGGGTTGTTAGGAAACTTGAAGTCCTGCATAGAAACATTCTACAAACCTGAAGAAGACATATAAATATCAATTATTATGATTTCCCACAAAACTATGATAGCAAGAGGTCACAAAAATAAACTGGGATGAGATTTGTTAAAGCAGGATCTCGTTTTTTGATGGGAATCTGCTTTTTTTGTTCTGGAGATTCAAGCTACACTATAGAGAGAAGCACCACCTTCCTTGGGCACCTAATGTCTCTGGAGAGAGGTGCATTAAAGGGCAGAGATAGAAATAGACTGAGACTGAACAGTGTCCTCCAAAACCACATACACCAAATGTCAACACCGCTCACCCAAACAAGTTCAGTTGTTTTCAGTCATGTACAGTGACTTCATGACCCCATTTGAGATTTTCTTTGCAAAGATACTGGAGAGATTTGCCCTTTCTTGCTTCAGCTCATTTCAAAGATGAGGAAACTGAGGCCAGTAGGGTTAAGTGACTTGTCCATTGTCACATAGCTAGTAAATGTCTGAGGACAGATCAGAACTCATGAAGAGTCCTGGCACTCTATCCACTAGCTGCCCTACCCAAACAAGACTGATGTCTTACAAGTAGTATTTTAAAAATCCAAGTGTATGGATAAATACCAGTACCCATAACTAGATAATTTTCCACCTGCGCCAAAAATATAAGACTGTGCACACCCCACACCCATCCTTATAGCATGGTGTACTTAGGATGGTAGATGCATATTTTACATATTTTCTGCATCCTGAAGCTTTCTGCACCCAAAGCAAGTATCTCGCTTTCCTTATCCTTTGATAAAGAAAACAATTAACTAAGAAGATAATATATGTCTGAAACCAGATAATGTAAAGGTGTAGATGAATCAGGCCAAAAGGAAGCCAGGCTATCAGGCTATGAGATGAAAAGAAAGCTGATATTCTCTGCTCCATCCTATGTTCCTTTAGGTTGTTGCTGTTGTTGTAGATTGCCCTCCCATAGGAAGCAGTGCCCAAAGAGGAAAACTCTTTTGGCTACCAGTTGACCTTTGTCCAGAGAATGTGAGGTTTAGTAGAAGGCAAGGGGAGTGGATCAGAGAGAGAGAGTGGCCCTGGAAGGTATATATGAAATTAATACAAATTTGGTTAACTCACCTAAATTATATTGGGTTTAAATTCTGGAACCAATTCCAACATACAAAGGTTTACACTGAGTATTCCTTAAGGAATTATTGATGACTTCATCATTTCTTCTCCTCAAGGGTATGAATATTGAGATTCAGTATTTGGCTATGATGGACTGTAAAAGAGCCCTAGATTTCAAGTCAAAGGACCTAGGTTCAAATTCTCTACCTTTTCAACTTTATTACCTGTGTGACATAGGCAAGTGACTTAAATTCTCTGGGTCTTTTGTCATCTATAAAATGAAGGTGCTACACTAGATTGTAAAGACCCTTCCAATTTTAAATCCTTAAGTCCCAGATAAATTGAATGACTGGTCATATTCAAAAATAGTCATCCTAAAGATTATGGGAAACAATTCTATACTGTTCCTTTGTCCCATCCTCTGGGCTTATACCTCTGACTTAGCTAAGCTCTCACTGTGCCTTTAAAATGCCATTCATTGCAGGGACAAGTGTAGGAATTCAGAAGAGCATCCCGGGAAACCTTATCGCATCTCCCACTGGACCATGTGACCACTTACTGGCCAGATAGTATAGCTGATATTGGTCTGGAATTTTTTTGAGTCTCTCTCTCTCTCTCTCTGTCTCCTCTGGTTCCTTTGATCTTTTCTTCTTTTCCCTTTTTCCATCCCCTTCCACCACTTGAGTCTTAAATGGAAGTCCCTCTTTCTTTTTCCAGTTCTCTTCTATATTTTGTCATTCCTTTCTGGTAGAGTGGATGTGGAATGTCCCTGAACTCTCAGTGCCCCTGATCTATTCCCTTCTATTCTCTCACGTTTTTTCCTTATGCTAGCACCTCTCTGGTGTTTTTAAGATCCTGTCTCCAAGAATGACTGAGGTTCCAGGGGAGAGCTGGGAACATTCTCTTTAGTGCCCACTGCAATCTGCCCACCTCAGTGGGGGTGTTAAGACTCATCTAAACCTTAAAACACTACAAAAATGGGAGCCAAAGAAATGATTTATTATGGGACACAGATGGAATCCAGGCCTTTAATGGAAGAATAGTAGTACAGTGGAAAGACCGCTAGGTTTGGGGTTAGAGGACCTAGATTGAAATTATGGCTTTGATATCTTTTTTACATGGGTGGCTTTAAGCAAGTCATTTAACTTCTGGGCCTTTGTTTCCTTATCTGTAAAAATAAGAGTACTAGAGGAGAGGATCTCTGTGATCCTTTCCATTTCAAAACACTATGACTCAATCCTCTTTTCTCAACATTATCTGCCATGAGCCAGTACTTGCATACTGTTCAAAATGTCTAATTTTAATGTCCCTTCGAAGTCTAGTCCCGTCCTCCTTTCCCAACATCATCTGCAGCCCGATTGCCTTTTTCAGTTTGTAGGTTTCCAGTCCTCTCATAAGGAATGCCCTCCAATTTTCTCTATATCTCTTTCAAGCTTTCTCTACCTTTCAAGGCCCAACTCAGATTCTCCCTCTCTGCCATTAAAGCCTTCCCTGACCACTTGAACTTACAGGGATTTTCCTCTCACACCTACTCCTGCTGTGCTCATCTATTTGTCAATCCTGCACAGTCCTATGATATATTTTCTGCTTCTGTCTTATGAAGTTGTTGAACTCATGTATTCTCACCAAACTATGAGCATTCACTGTACTGCCTCCCATGCCTGGGACTCTGCACTCTCATCTCTGAATCTGGGCTTTCCTGGCTTTCTTCAAGTCTCAGTTAATATCCCACCTACTGCAAGAAGCCTTTCCCAGTCTTCCTTAATTTTAGCCCCTTCAGAAACTACCCTCGATCCATGTGATTGATGAGAGTGTAAGAGATATTATCAAAGTAAAATGGATAAGACTTGGAAAATGAGTCACTGAGTAGATGGGAAGGTGTATGGGGTGTTCATGGAGGACTAGCACCTTTAGTGTGAGGACTTAACCAAGCTCTTTTCAGGGCTATTCATCCACCTTTGGTGCCAACCTTCACCAACCTCTCCCTTAGCTCCAAGAAACTGTAGCATGGGCAGTAAACCATACGGACTGAGGGCAAACAACAAACCTCAAACCCTTGGGTAAGTGAGGGGGATGTCAACTTCAGTCATAAGAAGACATTCCTCAGAGAATGGGCAGATGAGAACAATTAGTTCCATCAGCCACGAAGGCAAATGTGGCTGCAGCAATCACCATAGTACACTTAGAGCTTGGTCAGACATTGACCAATGTCCTATTGAGGACATCAAGATCATCCACTGGATCCCAGGTCATCTCCGGTTGACCTAACTTTTGTCTTGCCACTGGTCTTCAATGACTGGAAGAAAGAGTAAGACTGACAACTTTGTGTAGCTCTGCCTCACTTAAATCCAGTTCACTGGAGAGTTGAGATGTCACCTATGATGTCATCAATCCTCTTCAAAAGCAAAGGAGTGACAACAAGGTGGTAGGAGGAGAGTGAGTGAGAGAGAAAAGTCAAGAATGACTGAGGCTGTGAAACAGTTGTTAAGAGAATGATAGATGCAACCGAAACAAGAAAGTTAGGAAGAGGAAAAGATCTGGGGCAAATCAATCCATCAACAGGATTTTTTTAAGTGTTTATAATGTCAAAGGCAATCTGTTAAGTGCTAGAGATTTAAAAAGGAAAAGAAGAAAAGGAAAGGAAAGGAAAAGAAATGAGAGGAAAGGAGAGGAGAGAAGAGGGGAGGAGAGGGGAGGAAAGGAAAGAGGAGAGGAGAGGAAACCAGTCCCTCAAGCCAGAGGTTCTAAGAGGCTATACTTGAGGAGGAATGGCATTCCAGGCATAAGGAACAGCTGGTGCAAAGGCCTTGAGAAGGGAAATGGAGTGTCATGTTGGAGAAACATCAAGTAAGCTAGTGTAGCTATGCCATACAGAGAATGCATGGAAGGGAGTGATGTGTCATAAGACTCTAAAGACAAGAAAAAGCAGGTTGGGAAGGGTTTTTAATGTTAAAGGAATTAATATTTGATCATTGAGGTAGTAGGGAACCACTTAAATTCATTGATTAGGGAAGTGACAAGGGGAGATCTGTGTTTTTGGCAGCTGGGCAGATGTTGAAGATCTGGGGCAAGGAGACCAGTGAGTGGGACAATTGCAATATTCCATCTGATGGGTGATGAGAGGCTGAACTTGGGTGGTGGCTGTGTGGGCAGAAAAGAGGAATAAGAGAGATGCTGTGGAGATAGAAACAACAAGGTGTGGTAGCTAACTGGATAGATGAGAAAAAAAGAGTAAGAAACTATCACCCAGATTATGACTGGTTGACTGTCCCTTGGCTTATTAAAAGGGCCATTCCCTGACCACTTCTTAAAGGGGCCTATCCACTCAGAGGGCATCACCTTCCCCTAAGTGAGTACGTGAAAAGACAGCCTAAAAAGGTCAGAGTCTCCCAGTACATCTTGGGTCATCTCCAGTCATCCTGAGGAATATCAAGTCACTGGATTCAGATTGGAGGAGAAGTGAGACTGGTGACCTTGCACAGCCCTCCCTCACTCAAAACAAAGTCAAGTGCAAGTCATGTCATCATTTCTCTGATGTTAGTCTTTGAAAACAAAAGAAAAACACACAATGATAACAACAGCCCTTGAGAGTAGTGGATAAGTTCAGAAGAGGAGAGCAACTGGGGGAAGATAATGACTTTTGTTTGAACATGTTGAGTTGGAGATGACAAGTGTAGGAGATTGAGAAGGAGCAGTTGGATGGGTAGCACCCAGCAAGGGAGAGTAGTTGGGAGAAGAAGGTGGTAAGGAGGACCAAATGCTGCAGAGAGGTTAAACAAAAAAACAGATGACGATTGAGAAAAGATCAGTAGATTTCTCAATTAAGAGACCATTATTCACTTTGGAGAGGAGAGTTTCAGTTGAGTGATAAAGTGAGAAGTCATATTGCAAGGCACTGAGAAGTAAATGAGAGGAAAGTGGAAGCTCAAAGACTGGAAAAGGGACCATATTTTTCATATCCTCTATAATGCTTTGTAAACAGTATCTGAGAAATATTGATTGATTTTTCTAGGATCTTCTCTGTATTGACAATTAAAATAGCTCGTATTTGTATAGCATTTTTTCTTGACAACGACCCTGTGAGGGAAATAGTGTGACTGGCCCCATGTTATAGATGAGGAAAATTAAGGCTATGAGAGATTCAACAACTTGCTTATGATCACAATGCAAATAAGAATCTGTGGTGTGTGAACCCTGGTCTCTTGTCTTCAATTCCATCATCCTTGTAACTATACAATGCTATGTGACCACCAAAAGGAAATGTGGCACCTAAAAAACTCAAGAAGGATAAACAGATCCTTGGAAATTGTAAAAAAAAAAAAATCAACAACTTACAACTACAATCTTGTGGAATTTTCTGCTTAAGTTCTAAATCATAGTACAGGTTCAATTTCAGGTTGTAGATCCAATCCGAGCAGTTATCTGTTCATTCATACATTGAATAAACATTTATTAAGTGCCCGCTATGTATAAATCATAGTACTAGACACTAAGGGAAATCGAAAGTTTAGACAAGACATGAATGGATTCTTCATAGAGCTAACAATCTGGTACGAGAATAAGGCACAAAACTTATAAATATAGCCTAAAATATTACATAATGAGTGCATTAGAAAGTTATCTCTCATGACCTCATCCCAAGATGCTATGTTCTATGGGACATCAAAAAGAAAAGTTCATTATGAAACAGGGAACGAAAGAAAGTTTAATGGAGGCAGTGACATCTAAGCTGGGCTTTAGAGGATGGCTAAGAATTCAGCAGATAAAACATAAGAGAAGGCCATCCTAGACTTGGCAAACAAAAAGTGTGAGGGAAACAGCCAGCAGACTAGCTTGGCTGGAGTAAAGAATGCCCATGGGGAGTAATATGAGGTAAGGCTAGAACGGTAGCCAGATGCCAGTCTGTGATGAGCCTTGAATGCCAGACAGAGTTGGAACTTAATTTTGAAAAAAAGGAGCCAATGGAGTTGTTTGAGTATGGGAGAGACCTATCTATGCAGAGCAAGGATCATTCTGATGATTCTAAGAAAGACAGAAAACAAAGGTGGAGAGAAAGGCTAAGACCGGAGAGGTTCTGTGGGGATAGAGACACCACCGTCTGGCAATTGATTGGATATATAGGGTGAGGGAAGTGTGTGGAGTTGAGGAGAAGGCCATGCAAACATGAATGACTGTGGGCTGGTGGTACCGAGAGTAACAGGGATATTCACAATAGGAATGATCTCTTGATATGCTACAGTTGGATGGTAACGAAGACCTGTACTAAGTCTGGGGGGGGGGGTGCCTGTAGTTGTTGTTTAGGCATCTTCAGTTGTGTCTGACTCTTCATGACCCTGTTTGGAGCTTTCTTGGCAGAAATACTGGAGTGGTTTTCCATTTCCTTCTCCAGCTCACTTTACAGATGAGGAAAGTTATCATGCCAGTAGGGAAAGGAACAAACCACTCCCTAGCATCATTAGACAAAAAAAAATTTGAGTCAATTTGCTCCCTGTCTCCAATGGCAACAGTGTGGACCATAGGTGAAAATAATAATCCACCCTTGATGTAGCCATTTGAGCTCCTGTTTCCTAATGGAAATTCCCAAGGATTCGAGTCTATCTCAGACCTAGTTTTTCTGTATGACTTGCTAGGGCACTACAGAGAGTAGTCTAGAAAGGGGTTGGAACTGGCCATCTCTTTGGGCTGGAGGTGTGACCAAACTGGCAGCAACTTTAATCTAAGGGGAGTCTGATGTTTGAGTAAAGTGTGATAGCATGAGAGTGCTGGGTGGGGATTGAACACAGAGATGGAGGTGGGGGGCAGTCAGGAGGGGAGAGCACCAGGAGGGTGTTATGTTGTTATTACTAAGGCTGTCCAAGTCCCCACTGTTGATTAAAAAAAAAAAAAAACCAAAAGGCTGGCTAATCTACCCAAAGTGCTACTTAAATAAATGACTGGCCTATATCCCAACAGAGATTTATTGGGCTGTGGAGGTACATATGCTTTGACAGAAGGTTACTGTAGCAAGAGCAGTTTTGTTTATTCTCATCTTAAATCTTGTCTCTGTTGTTTCGTGGGCTGAGGGCCCAACATCCCTTGGA
Organism: Potorous gilbertii; assembly: GCA_028658325.1. Classification (NCBI taxonomy): domain Eukaryota; kingdom Metazoa; phylum Chordata; class Mammalia; order Diprotodontia; family Potoroidae; genus Potorous; species Potorous gilbertii. The sequence continues at coordinate 641,987,967 of CM053770.1, read as the reverse complement.
ATGACCATTCTTGAATTTCCTTCTAGGGATGTAATGTACAGACCAGACTGAGCCCTATTCCTTGGATCACCTCTACTGTTTGTTACTGCTCTTAGGGGTGAAGTCAATTTTCTTTCCCTGTCTCAGTGACCCTCCCAGCCTCACTTGCTTCCTGAAGGCTTTCTAAAGAAATTCACTGCTGAAAACTCTAGCCTGCACCATTAACCCTGGTCTGACTTCAGAGGCATTAGAAATCACCAGAGTAGGCTTGGTTGGGACCAAACAATACCTGCCCCTTCAAGTCTTAATCTTTTTTGAGTAAGAGCACTCTGGGTTAAGACAAGTCCTAGAGATCTAGAGAATTCCAGAGGGAAAGAGATCCAGTTCCTACAGTCTACCTTGGTGTTACTGGATGTTAGGGTAGAGGAAGGGAATATAGAATGTTAGCCCAGGATGTTAGCTCTTAGAGATCATCTAGTCAAAGTCCCTCCTTACACTGCTGAGGAAACTGAAGACTACAGAGCTTAGTAATGTGCTTGAGGTCACAGGACAATGCTTAAAACCAAAGGCTCTGGAGCCACCTAAAGATTCAAGGTGTGGGTTGTGGGATCAGGGTGTTCTAATAACCCACAGAATGAGGAAACCAAAAAAAAAATGTCGAATGAATTTGTGTAAGCGGAAAACAGAACCACTCAGTTCCTCCCTCCTCTGCACCACTTGGAGAAGTGTGGGGAAAATTACACCCTGTTGGGCAGAAACAGCAACAACCTCCCCTTCACCTTCCCTTTTTCCTCAAGCCCCGATTTAAAATTACACTGCGATTCAGCCTGCTGTCTTCCATTCATCTTGGTCACAGAATTCATCGATCGTTCTTTTCTCGACCTCTCTCTCCGATTGCTTTTCAGCTCTGCTGCATGAGCCATATCATTCTTTTCCTCCCACTCCATTCTCCTCTTACTCCACTGGCACCTCCTGATGGCTAATTTGTGATGAAAGGATTGTACAGTTCAGGCTCAGAATGAAAAGGGGGTTACAGCCTAGCAGAAAAATATCTGCTTCTGAAATTTCTTTTGAGGAGAGGCAAGAAAGGAGAATTAAGGTGCAAAGATTAACTGATGTCCACTCTGGGTCCCAGGTGGCTAATGAAGAATAATTCTCAGCCTTGAATTTTTCTCTTAGGGCTTGCTGCTGCTGTTGATCTGATCTTGGTTAGGTAACTTTATCTCAGTTTTATCGTCTGTAAAATAATCCTACCTGCCTTCAACTTTCTTCGTGAAAATAGTAAAACCATAGGATGTCAGAACTGGAGGGGACCTTTGAAATTATTGAGCTCTAAACCCATAGAATGTTCAAGTTAAAAGGAATCTTAGACATCATCTAAGCCCTTATTTTCTTCATCTTACAGACGAAGAAACTGAGTCCCAGAGAGGAGAAGCGACTTATACAAAGTTAATAGTAAATCACAGAGGACCAACCTTGTCATATTATTCTTCCCCTCCATGTAAACTATGTTCCAGCCAAACCAAACTATTGTTCCTGAATAGACTGTAATCCATGTTCCTCCCTACCCCCAATGCCTTGGCTGGCCTTCCACATTCTTATATCTTTTTTAAAAAATAGTATTTTATATTTTCACCAATTACATGTTAAAACAATTTTAACATTTTTTTAAAAAAGTTTTGAGTTTCAAATTCTATCCCTTCCTCTCCTCCCTACCCTGCTAAGACTGTAGCACTTTGATATAGGTTATATATGGGCAGCCTTGTAAAACATTTCTGTATTAGACATTTTGTACAAGAAGACTTGAACAATAAAAAAAATGACATAAAAAAGGAAGAAAAAAGAAAGTGAAAAATAGTATGCTTCAATCTGTGGTCAGATAGTATCAGTTTTTTGTCAGGATGTGGATAGCATGCTTCATTATGAGTCTTTTGAGATCATCTTGGATCATTGTATTGCTGAGAATAGCTAAGTCATTCACAGTTCTTCATTGTACAATATTGTTATTAACATGTACAACATTCTCCTGGTTCTAATCTCTTCACTTTGCATCAGTTCATATAAGTCTTTCCAGGTTTATCTCATTATTGTATATAGCACAATAATATTGTGGAGCCCAATATATATCTTCCATCACAATCATATACTACAACCTGTTCAGCTATTCCCCAATTGATAAACATCCCCTCAATTTCCAATTCTTTGCCACGACAAAAAGAGCTGCTATAAACATTTTTGTACAAGTTCCCCCTCTCTTATTTTTTATCTCTTTGGGAAACAGACTTAGTAATGGTATGCACAGTTCATGTCCCTCTGTCTTTGTTGTTTGAAATTCTTCTAGGACCCAAATCAGGTATCTCTGTGGACCCTTACATGATTCCCCACATAAAGTATGTCTCCCTATTCAGATCTCTCTTGGTACTCTTTGGATTTCTCTAATAATAATATCAATATTAACTGCTACAGAGTAGTTTGGCTTAATGGATAGAGAACTGGTCTGGAAATCAAGAAGACATGGGTTCAAGTCCCGCTTCTAACACACACTAACTGTGTGACCTTCTCAGTTTCCTAGTCAACTCTCTAAAATCAAAGGTGTCAGACCCATTGAACATGCACCTGCAATGTTCACATGTGTACCTTGAACCAGAAAAAAATGTAATTGGGAAATACTTAACAAAATAAATAAAAAATATAATAAATTATAGATAAAGTTGAATTTCAAACCTGTCATTATGCAACCTCCTGGGATCTTTATATAATTTTTAGTGACCTCCTTTGCTATTTAATTTGGACAGCAGTGTTATGAGATTATAAACTGAAGAGCAGGTACTAACCTACAATGGTAGGAGTTTCCTAAGCAAGAATTTCCTATACAATGAAATCACAGATTTGCTTCCCCCGCCATTAGACAGATAGACAGACAGAGAGAAAGAGGGAAAGAGAGATTAGATGGATGAATGGAAGGGGGGATGGAAAGATGGATGGATAGACAGGAAGAGATAGATGGATGAATAAGAGAGAAGTAAAGGAAGGAATGAATAGCTGACAGTTATATGGATCTACAAAATTTTTTAATTTATTTACATACCAATCTCATTCAAGCCTCACAGCAAACCTATAAAAGAAATGCTATGGGTATTTTACTTCCCATTTTACAGATAAAGAAATGGAAACTAGGTCACACAGCTACTAACTGTCTCATGTGGGATTTGAACTCAGCTCTTCTTAACTCTACTTCAACCTGTTCACTTGCAAAGCTGCTTTGCATATGTTATTTATACATTATAATTTGTAATAGTCATTTGTGTGTTTGTATTATCTATTGCCCTACACATTAAGTTAGTGAACATTTATTATGCTCTATGTCAGACATTGTGCTAAACTCTGGGGACACAAAGAAAGGCAAAAACACAGTCACTACCCTAAGGAACTCACATTCTAATGAGGGGAATCAACATGTAAAAAACAGTAGATTCATAGTCTATAGTGAATATATGTGGTGTCAAATGAAGGTAGTCTTAGCAAAGGGGGAGAACCAAGAAGATCTCCTGTAGGAAATAGGATTGGAGCAAAGTCTGGAAGGAAGCCAGGGAAATTAGAGGGCAGAGGTGAGGAGGAAGAATATTCCAGGTATGGGAGACCAGCCAGTGAAAGGGTACAAAATCAGGAGATGGAGGGTCCAATGTGAGGGACAGCAGGAAGGACAACATTGCTGAATAGTAGATGAGGCAGAGGAGGGTAAAGTGGAAGAAGACTGGAAAGTAGGAAGAAGCCAGGTTGTGAAGGACTTTAAAAACTGGAGGATTTTTTTATTTCATCTTGGAGGCTATAGAGGTCATTGTAGTTTATTGAGGGGAAGGAAGGATGGAATGGAGGTAAAGGGGTGCATCCATGGTCAGAAATTGGCTTCAGGAAAAGAACATTGGCTTATGAGTGGAGTATGGATTAGAGTGAAGAGAAAGTTGGAAAATAGAAACCAATCCACAATAATTGCAATAATCCTGACGGGAGAGGGTCGGCATTAAGATGGCAGACATTTGAACAGAGAAGAATAGAAGAGATGCGAAGGTAGAAGAAAAAGACATTCACAGATTGGATCCATGGGGTGAGGAGGAGTGAGGAGTTGGGGATGACACCAAGATTGTAATCCTAAGTGCCTAGGAGGGTGGTGATCCCCTCATCAATGATAGGAAAGTAGAGAAGGTTTTAGCCAAAAGATAACAAGTTCCATTTTGGACCAGTTGTGTTTGAGATCTCTAAGGGACATGCAGATTGAGATATTAGATGGTAAATTCTTGCAAGGCAGGTTCTGTCTTGTTTCTCTTCTGTGTCCCCAGCCCTTAACACCAAACTTCTTACAAAGCAGATACTTACTAAGAGTTTGTTTTAGTTGATTAGGACCCAAAATTCCCAGTTCATTTTCCCAGCACCACATACTTCCTGATTCCTCCCTTTCCGACTTGGCAGGAGAAAACTAAAGATACAGGGAAATCCTTTCCATTCCCCCAGGACAATAATGAACTGGGCATTGTTTATCACTGTGCAATCAAGAGAATTGCTCTGCTTAGAATCCCCATGTTTGATCACCTGCTCCTTGAGATTCTGGAGTGGTTCCAAAATCACTTAAGACATTACTGGAACTAACTGAGGACCATTCCCTCAAATAGGCCAATGTACTTAAAGGGTTTACAATCAGTTTACATGACTTTGCTGGAGAAGAACTCCCTCTTCTCTGTATAAAGGAGAAGAGGCCTTTCTTCTGTCTGCTTAAGTCAGAGGTTCCCAAAGTAGGTGACACTATCCCCTGGAGGGGGCAGTGGAAGGATCCAGGGGGATATGGTAGCCTGACTGGGGGCATTGAATAAAAATGAGGGGGAAAAGCATAAGGAAAGAAGAAAAGATAAGAAAATTTTGAAAAACCGTTCCTATATGTTTCATCTGTTGTGTAACAGAATTAAAGTCATAGTGATTATATTATTTTCCAAATAAACACACAAAATCCAAGTTATAACAGATCAGTAGTCAAGTTCGTCAACAGATCTTAACAAGCAAGTGTTGCTAGGTACACATGTTGTGCAAGGTCAGGAAGCCCAGCATGCATTGGGAAGAATATGTGCATGTAATAATTTGTTTACAATATGATACTATCAAAATTTCACTGCAGGAAAAAAACCAGAGATTTACAAAAAATTATTAAATTTAAGATGCATCATTTAAAAAAATTATATTTTTTTTGAAATGACACAAATTTTTAAAAAATTCTTAAAGGGTTAAAGAAAGTGGATTTCCAAGGGAGGCACTGAGTAATTTTTACTTTGAAAAGTGGACTGTAGGCCAAGTAAGTTTGGGAATCTCTGGCTTCAGCTAATAAATAAGCTTCCTCTCTAATATGGCATCCTCGCTGTAGTCTGCCTTCCTCTACTTCCCAGAATGGCTCCAGCATAAGAATGGTCCTGCCTTGAGCTATGATCCCCATGGCTTTAATCCAAAACCATATTGACCTAAATCAGACTGATTGGCCAGTTCATCCTTTTGGGTGATTCATAAGACTTGAATGCATAAATTCCACACAATATTAAGATATGAAGCTAATGTCTTCCGTCTGCTGGCTGGGTCAATAAGGCAAAGAGGGTAATAACTTGCCAGTAGAAAAGAGATCCAACATATCTTTCCATATCTCATCCCCTTTCTGTAGTTCATGTTCAAATTGGCAATGACAAAGAGTCCCAAGAAGCAACGTGAATGGAGAAAGCCTAGCAGCCTACTAGGGTACTTGTTCTGAAGAGCATCCCAAGATATCTCTCTTGCTGCCAGTGGCTGCTGCATCAGGCAGATGACAGAAAATCCTGACTTCAACCTCAGCAACTCTGACTCCTGATGCATATGAAAGCTGGCAGTGGGTCTGTTGGAAGAAGTACCCACAAACCCTTCGGGGCAAATATGAGGAAGGATCCGATTGCTCTACTTTCATGAGTAGTTCCTAGTGGGACATTGAGGGGCTGAGTGCAGTTTGGGTTCCCTAAGGGGAAGGAGTAGTGAGAGGAGACACAGCCTTCTTTGAGATCTGGTCACTGAAGGCTGGAATTCAAACATACTTAGCCTATCTTTCCTGCTGTCCCTGTCCCTCCATCCCTTCCTCTTCTCTACCACCCCTCCCCCATAATCAAGTTGCTGTACTCTATAAAACTTATCTAAACTTTCAGTGAAGTTCAGTCCAGCTGGAGGAGTGGGAGGGGTAGAAAGGAAAATAATGAATTACATCTGGAATATTGCGTTCAGTCCTTTTAGGAAAGACATTGATAAACTCAAGTACATCCAAGAAGATGATAACTAGGATGCTTAAAGGATTGGAAGTTGTGCCATTGAAGGATTAGTTGAAGCAACTGGGAATGTTTATCCTGAACTAGAGAAGTCTTGGGGTAAAGGGGGGGGGGACAAAACAGTTGTTTTCCAAGTCTAGCTTGGTACGCCCAATGCCCAAACTTATTCTCTTGCTGGCTTGATTTGCTCATCCAATCCACAACCATACTAGCAGGTTGGGAGTTTCCAGAGGGTTGGCCACACTGCTACAACTCATTTTCAGGATTCATGGGGTAATCTTGCTGGGAGAGTGGGGGGAATACAGTACACTTTAGCCCCTGAGCCCCTTCCTGGTATGTTTCCCGTTTAACAAAACAGCCAAGAAGAAGCCATTAATTCTTAAGAATATTTACCAAACAGAAGGCTAACACTTAGAGCATAGCATTCTGCTCATAAATCTAAAATACGTTACCACCAATAATATCCAGTACATGGGGGTGAGTGGGCAGAACTTACAATACCATCGAGAGCATAGACACATTAGTAGGGCATAGGGGGAAACTCAGAGTTAACTGGTGTGACCTGGATGAAGATCCTGCAAAGGAGACTTAGGAGTGCTCAGAGATATAGAAGGAGAACCAGAGGTACCTTCCAGCTCTATGATTTGATATTGATCTCCTTTTTTGGCAGGGGGTCGGGCGGGTGGGGGAGAAGGAGGCAGTAATCACGCAAACTATAATTTTTTCCATTCTTTTGAGTGAGTTAGGGAAAATTGATTTAACTGCTATGGTCCCATATCACAGAGTGCATGTATGCTAAGGTTTAACTGACCTAGAAATGGGGCATTCCTTCCTTCTTCATTTTCTTATTTTCTGTGCCACAGTTAGATTTAAGTTTTCCCTCATTTCTCATTCCTTATCAGGCAACTCAGGAAATACCCTGATTTCAGTCATCCAGAATACCTCACTGGCCTTACCTTATAGGTAATGAGGCAATCTCCTGTTAGGGTCACATCAGCTCTTTATAAAGAGCTCTATATAAAACTTTATATAAGCTTGAACCCTGAATATCTTTGGGGTTTTGAATTGGAATGTTCACCTTGTAACATGTCCAAATCATGAAGAAATAACCAATTCAACATGTGTATGACTTTTTCCTCTTGTGTTATTTCATTTCCATTAGCACCTAATAACTCCCCTTTTGAAGAAAGCAAGATTTCTGAGACATCTACAAACTTTTGGCCTCCGATTTCATAAAACTTGAATTTTATTTTCCTGTATCCTTTTCATCATCTCCCCCTGTGCCCACCTTCACATTGTCACTGATTATCCAAGATTTGGTGTATAAAGGTTTACTAAATTCTTCAGGGACTCTCCCCTCCTACTTCATGCTGTACAATTAATGTCTTGATAACGATCTTTCTGGAGCTCTCCAAGGCTACGTGACCAAGTGTCCCGAGAAATTGTAAACCTTTGGGTATCTGATGAAACCGACTTCATCAATTTCTTTGCCTCTCCAAGAGAATGTGTAAATAACTTTCGTTTTCTGGTTGCATTTTTGACTAGAATGCCAATGTCAGTATCAATTAGCTCTTCTAAAAACATGTCAATTCATTTATCTCTGGACAAAGAGTTCACATTTAAGAGTACCAATAGTCAAATTAGTGTTTATAAATAGATGAAGGACTGGGTAATTTTTAGTGCCCCTTCTCCAGGGATAAAATAAATAGCTATCAAGTTTAATCTTATCTAGAATTATTATTAATTACTAATCTTATCTAGAACCCTATTTTTCTCACCAGGATCACTGTTCAACTGAATGTGTTAGCATACTAGAACCCCCAAATTCCTGCTGTTTTTCAGAGGCCAATATTGAAAGGGAAAAAGGTTTAGTTGGGAGAGGGGATGGATCTGGGAATTTGGACTCTCAGGGAATTCTAGTCATGGAGGAGGCAGTGATATCTTTGGTTACAGACAAGTGCCCCAACCTTTGCTGTATTTCAGTTTATTCATTTGTAAGATGGATGTGCTCGTTGTGAATTATGGCCCCAGAATGTCAAAAAAAAATTGCTAAAGTGTGGCAGCCCTAAAGTGTGGATATACTTCAACATTCTAAGGCTAAGAACTTCCTACAAGATAACAGCACTTAGCACAGTGCTTGCTTGACACATAGTAGATGCTTAATACACATTTTTTTGTCTGAGTGACTGACTGATACAGCCTGGCACTGAAGGCTCTGCACAATCTGGGTCAGCATCATCAACCAACCAATCAATTGATAGTATGTCTTCAATGCCTGTTATATGCACTGTGCTTAGTACTAGGGATACAAAAAGAGGCAAAAAACTGTTGATGCCCTGAAGCATCTTACAATCTAAAGGGGGAGAAAACATTCAAAGAAATATATACAAAGCAAGTTACATACAGGATAAATATAAATAACAGAGGAAAGGCAAAGAAATTAGGAGAGCCTAGGGAAGGTTTCCTGTGGAAGATAACCATTTATTTTATACAATCCTCCAATAAAAATCTGCTGAGCCAGCATTGTCATAGCTCTCCAAAATGAGTTTTTCATTTCTACCTTCAAACTTTGCTCATTCTGTGCCCCTGTCCTGCCTATCCTTATCCCTTCTGCCTATCCAAATTCTTCCTATCCTTGACAGCCTAGCTCAAGTCATGCACCATACTTTGCCTTACCACTTTAGGTATAGTGATTTCTCACTCTTCCTTGACATTGTATCTTATATTCAATTCAGCAAATGTTAAATGCCTACTATGTACACAAGGCATTGTGCCAGGAGATAAAGATGCAAAGAGAAATGATATAGTCCTTGCCTTCATGAAGTTTATAGTCTGATACATTGTAGCAGCACATTGCCTTATATTGGCATTTAGTCAACCAATCCGACAATAAACATTTAGTAAGTACCTACTATGTGCCAGGCACTGTGCTAAGTGCTAGGGATACAAAGAAAGGCAAAAGACAGTCCTTCCTCTTTGAGGATTTCACAATCTAATGAGTGTGTATAGCTGAATAAGTAGAAGGACAGAAAGACTGGGGGTCAGAAGACTTGAGTTGGAATTCTGCCTTAGATACTTAAGTAGGTGTGTAAGTATGTGCAAATCACCTCATTTTCCTCATTTGTCAACTGTGGATTATTCTACGTGGATTGTGGTGAGGGAAGTGCTTTGCGATGCCTTAATCCTAGCCACTTCTTGTCTTGTCCTTTATCATGTCTTGACTACAGACCCTTCCACTATATAAATGTCAGTTATTAGTACAAGTTACAGCAATAAAGTAATGGATTGTTTATAGAATATTCTCCTCACTTCTTAGTCACATCATATGTCTTGAGACTCCAGTTAGGTTTTAAGTTCTTTTATGGGCAAAGAGGAACTTTTTTTAAAGGTGCATATTTCTGTTTTATTGATGCGTAACAAGGCATTATAACTTGCCTGAACCTGAGGCAATCCAAATAATAAGCTGGACATTGATATAGTTTTGAAGATTAATGACAAACAATATGCATTCACAGCTTTACTAGCAAGGCTGCATTACAATTTATAAGGTGCTACATCTTGACAGAGAGCTAATGAACTAAATGTGCAGAATGAGGCACATTCTTAGATATAACCAGTACCGGAATTTTTTGCTTGACTGTGCATGTTTGTTTGTTACGAGGGTTTCATTTTTCTTTACTTTCTATTTTTTTTCTTGTAAGAGGTGGAAGGAGGAAAGAGAAAACAAATGATTAATAATTTTATTTTAAAAATTATAAGGTATCAGATTATCACTGTGAATAATTTAACTCGAGGATTTCATTTTGAGGGGACTGGTGGAATTGGGGGTGGAGAGAGAGGAATAGTACCTTCCAATTTCTACAGACTCAATCTTTTACCTATGAAGTCAAGAATGTGTGTTGAGATAGTTCCTTTAATCCTATTCAATATAAATTTTCTCTAATATGAACTTATAGCATTGGTTTTCAATTGTTATCAGTTTTTTGATTGGTTATTAATTGTGATAAAGAAAAAAAATCTTGAAAAATAGACCAGGTGTAGCTACCTCCATAAATAACTTCCCTGTAGATTTGGTCTCCCTAGAATAGCTGAAGAATTGTATGAGTAGTGATAGTAGTTTCATCATCCAAATCAATATTGTCAAACAGAAACAGATCCCTGGAGCCTTGTTGACTGAGAAAACTACAAATCAACACTATCTATGTCATATTGTATTTTTATGTCTTATTAAACATTTCCTTTTAATTTTTTACACTCTAATCTCTGTCCAGCACAGGAGTGTTATAGGTCACATATTGTTGTCATATTTGACATCTTTGATCCAGAGCACCATTATTAGTATAAACTGATACCAAAATCTCTTAATGCCTCATTGGATTGACTTATAGTGATACATCCACTGCCACTTTTAACATATGACAGATGAAAACCCAAGGGCAATTCATTGGATAAATAAATCTCTCAAGCTGAAGGCCAAAAGTTTCTCCCAAGTTATTTAGAAGATCAAGCACATAGATTGGTCCAAAGTTTCTGGGACCAACAGTTTTCAGCTACTAAGGGAGGGGATGTACATGTACTGGCAATATGGTGGTGGACAGATCTGTTACTGGCAAAAACACAGGATTCATGCCAGGGGAGTCTTTCTGTCCAGTCTTATATTTCTTGGTATTGCCCACAGTGCCAAGCATATGCTTTGTATTTTGTGGGTGGTTGGTAAATTTTGGTCATATGAAAGAACAAGTGAATGATCATGAAGGATTGTGATGGGTGTCTTTGTCTGGAGCCTTCACAGCAGAATCAGAGGCCTGCCAAGGAGTGCACTGTCATTTCTGAGAGGGAGGAAGGGAACCCGAAAAATGGATTCTCCTGTCATGAAACTGCATGTAACCTGAGAGCCTGCAGCTGACAGTGGAGATGGCCTCAGCCCCTTGGCCTCCTTGTTCTAATCTTAGAATGCTGTGATTCTGGCTTCCTGTGGCCTGAAGGACAAATGTCACCAACTTAGCCCTGTACACATGTGTGTACACGTGTGCACACAAAATTTCACATTTAAATGCACAAACATCAAGTGTGTTTACATTTATTAAATCGAGGGGCAGTCGTATCACAGAGGCAAACCACAAGGTCATAGATGAAGAATTGGAAGGGAAATTAGGTATCATTTAGTTAAAATTCCTCATTTTACAAAAGAAGAAAAAGAAATCCAGAGGTGATTTATCATGTTCAAGGTCACCCAAAGAAAATGGCATCACTTGTTACCACAATCTCCCCAAAGGCCAGGATGTGTGGCACCTAGCGATTGGTATCCTTAAATTCATGCTACCCAAGCCTGCAGAAGGCTCAGTTCATTATTCATTTAATGGAGGGGGAAGGGGGTAGGGAGGAAGCCGGTAAGAAGAGCAGAGAAAGGGGAAAAATGTTTTTGAAATTATCTTTAGGGTCATTGACTTATTACATTGGTTTAGGTAAATGAAAGATAAATAATCCAAACCCCCACATTTAATCCATATTTTCATATTCAATAAGTCATATTATATAGCACTTTTGGACTTGCAAAGTGATTTTCTCACAATACTCTTATAAAGTAGGTAGTACAAATATTATTAATCCCATTTTATAGATGAGGTAAGTAAAGTCAGATAGAGTAATGGATTTGCCCATGATTATATAGCTGTTAAACATTAGATCCAGGATCAAGACAACCTCACAGAACCACTGGATTTATGTATGAAAGAAATTTTAGAGATATTTTTTGCCTAATACTTTCATGTTACAGTTGGGGAAGTTGAGCGCCTTATGTAAAGTCCCATACAGCTAATAACTGGAGGGCTTCTTTTTCAGTCATTTCAGGTATCATTTGAGATTTTCTTGGCAGAGATACTGGAGTGGTTTGTGATTTCCTTCTCCAACTCATTTTACAGATGTAGAAACTGAGGCAAACAGGATTAAGTGACTTGCCTAAAGTCACACAACTACTAAGGATCTGAGGTCACATCTGAACTCAGATCTTCCTCACTCCAGGTCCAGTGTTCCACTGCATCATTCAGACCCGTCTTTTCACTCTAAATCCAGCATTTCTTCCCACTCTACCAGGCCCTATTACCCTCTTAATCAAATTTTATTACTTTTTTTTCAAACCTGAGCAGCTCATAAGTCTCAAAACTTGAATTTGATCTCTCTTCCTCTGCACACCCTCTGATGGAGGTCATTAGCCAGCTATGGAAATGGTCAAAAACTGGGCCAGAGGAAGGAAAAGAAAGAGGGAAAATAAGGAGAAGGTGAAAGGCTGAAGAGTCCATAAAATGGATGATCAGCTCCTCAGGAATCACCTGTTGGCTCTGCCTCTTCATCTAAGACACATCTGTAATAACAATAGGGAGCATTTCTATGGTGCCTGCTATGAGCCTGGCACTGTATGAACTGCTTTACAAATATTAAGTCTTTTCGTCATCATAAAGCTCCTCAAACTAAGGTAATGAGTCTTCCTGATTCCAAGCCAGTCCTCTATTCACTGTGCTACCCCAGAAATGGGGAAATACAGTTTTTAAACACACACACACACACACACACTCACACATATCTGTCTCCAGGGTACCTGAAAGCTTTCTGAACTTTCTGAACCTCCACTAGGGAAAAGTAAATAAAAACTCACAATTTCTATAAAGATAAAATGGTTTATTTACAACAACCCTCTGAAATAGGTAGGATTATTACCCACATTTTACAGGTAATACCAATAGCTCATGATTATATAGCCCTTTAAGGTTTATAGACTCCTTTAGAAACTGAGGCTCTAAAAAAGGTGAAAACATTTACCTAGTGTCCCATAGATGATGAGGAATGGAATCAGGGAGCAAACCCAGCTTTTCCAACTTAGAGACTAGCAAACTTTCTACTCTGCTGCAGAGAAGAAATGACTTACCTAATCAGTGAGACACTTAAGGTTACATGTGGTTTTTGACTGCTTCTCCAGTGATCTGTTCATTAAACCAGGAGTTCTCATATTTTTGATCCACAGACCTCTTGCCTTGCTTACATATGGGAGGTAGTAGTAGTGGTAGTAGTGGTGTGGTAGTAGTGGTGGTAGTAGTAGTAGTGGTGGTAGTAGTGGTGGTGGTAGTAGTGGTGTGGTAGTAGTGGTGGTAGTAGTAGTGGTGGTGGTAGTAGTGGTGGTGGTGGTAATACTGTTATTGTTGCTTCATTTAGTCATTTCAGTCATGTCCTACTCTGCAGGTTTTCATGGCAGAGATACTGGAGTGGTTTGTCATTTCCTTCTCCTGCTCATTTTACAGATGAGGAAACTGAGGCCAACAAGGTGAAATGACTTGCCCAGGGTCACACAGCTAGTAAGCACCTGAAGCCAGATTTGAACTCACAAAGATGAATCTTCCTGACTTCAGGCCCAGCATTCTATCCACTGAAGTCACCTTGCTGCCTTTATCGTTGTTACTTATTCCAAATTTTCTCTAGGGAAAAGAAAAAAAAACCTGTTTGACCTTGTTGATTTCCTGACTACCTGGTCCTCTTTCTTCTCACTGGAAGAGCAAAGAAACAGGATGGATGTGAACATGGGCAGGGATTAGATTCTAGTGAGAGATGAGAAAGACTGTGAGACCCGTGACTGCTGTGTTCTTCAATTTAGGTGGATTAGAAATATAGCTCAATGTTATGAAGTAGTCCAATGAGAAAAGTCTTGTGATTGGACTCAGAGGACCTGGGGTCAAATACCAGACTTTCCCTTTTACTTTGGGTCAGTCATAACCTCTCTGGGCCTCAGTTTCCTCATCTGTAAAATGAGGGGGCTGGGTGAGATGATCGCTAACATTCCTTCCAACTCCCAGATCTATGATCCTGTGAAGTCTTTTCTCATATTCCTATTTCTGTAGTGGGTACCATCCTTCCTGCCTCCCAGGTTTTCACTGTTTCTACTTCTACATCAGTTCCCCCACAGCCAACCCATCTTCCCCACTCACTTCACTGCCTTGTAAGTTCAGGCCTTCATCATTCTCACATGGACTATTACCATGACCTCCTAATCGATCCTCAAGCCTCAAGTATCTCTTCATCCGTATCATCCTCCACAGAGTGGCCACAGTGACTTCCCTTTAACCCAGATTGATCATGTTACACCCTGGTCCCCAACCCTTTACATGATAAACTCCCATGGCTTGCTAAAATTTCTAGGTTAAAATATTAACTCTTCTGTTTGGCTTTTAAAGTTCTTTACAATGTTATTTTCTCCTTTCTCTCCATTTCTGTCCTTTACGAGGAAGGGACACGTGCCCATATCCAAAGCAACAATGCTTCTATTCTCCATACATTCTCCATGTTCTCCAACAGCTTAGCAATCACATTCACAAGTCACTTTTAGTGCCATAGGATGTAATTTGCCTGGGCCTGGTGACTTTGAACACATTGAAAGAACTGAGACTAGGCTATCAAGGAGCCTCCCCTAGACACTAGAATTTATCCCCAATATTTTGGACTAGTGTGCAGCACTTTGGAAGACCTTTGAACTCTGACTAGACATCATAAGCCATACTTTAAGTACACTCCCCAAACAAGATAAATATCTTTCTGCCCAGAGAGGTGCTTCCTGAAAAGCCACACAGGGAAGGTGACAATGCTGCCTGGTAAACTGGTCAAACAGTAGGCAGTGCTCGTAGGAAAGAAGCCTGCAGACGATCATGTTTCCCAGGGATCTCTTTTATGTGAGCTGGAGTCTTTGTTGAGTCATTAGGGTGAAGGAAAGGGGGCATAGGAGGGCAATTATTAGTCATTTTCAGACCTCCAAAAAGGTGGCAAATGAGAGCTGACATAGAGATTTGGGAATTTTTCTGACTTTCTGAGTTATTTTTCCAGTTTTCCCATTAGCCCAGTCTGTTTCCTGCCTTTCTCTCTTAATTCTTTCATCCTTCCTTCCTCCTTTTTTCCACTCCAACTGCCCAGCAGTGCTAAAGGACAAGGTGTTTCTTCCCACCCGTGAATAGAAAGAGTTGTTAGATGGATAATATGACCCCTGAGCTAAAGCTTGGAGGAGAATCTTGTAAAAGGGAAATCTTTTGGTTGCAAGTAATCTCCTACACAAGAATGAGAGGAAAAAAATCTACTATAAGAGAAAATTTTCAGAATCCTCATCTATAAAATGAGGGAATTAGACAATGTCTAAGGTACCTTCTAGATCTAAATCTACAACTCTGTGACTCTATTCATTTAGATTAGGTACGTGGAAGAATTTTTCATCAGTCATAATAGAATTTTAGAGCCCTAAGGCTTTATACACAGATGACCCAGGATACTGATTTAAGCAGTGTTCTTTCTAAAAGCATTTGGAGAGACCAGATGATCACTGAAGTTCTCTCCCGATCCTATTACTCTAAGTTATCAGACTGGGGAAGCAAAAAAGGAGGAAACCCTCCCTCCCTCTCCCTCCCTCCCCCCCTCTCTGGATCTGGTCTCTATGAATGGTTATAGGGGTCAGAATGGGGCTTTTTTCTGTACCAGGGCTCTCATCCATCATCTCTTAGACTCTGAGTACCATTTATGAATGTTCCTTCTGCAAGACTCCACCCTCAGCTACAGCCTGAAAGACCTCCTCTTGCACCACTGGAGACTGTACCAGAAGCCCAGGCTCAGAGCCAAGATGAAGGGTGGGGAAGAAGGAGTTGGAGCCAGGGAAGTATGGTAAGAATCAGACTCCAGTTCAAGGACAAAGATGCTAGTATTTGAAAAGACCACAACATCCAACTCTTTTTGAAGCTCTGTGTCAGGGATTTCTGGCAGGTTCTATTCAGTCTGGACACAAGGTCTCCATAGTTTTCAGAAGAAAGCACTATAAAAAACAAGAGTATATTTTGGAAGTTATTTTCTTCAGGGTTCTACAAGTGCAGACTGAGACAAGAGGGAGGCAAGGAAAGGTTTCAAGCTAGCCATCATGACTACATAGGATGAGCTAGACAAGGAAAGCCAAGGCTTTGAACAGAGGGAAACCTGTAGGGTAACAAAGACATAAAAAATAGGAACATGGCTGGGGAAGGACAAAGGAACACGAGTCTACAAAGCCAATATGAGACCAGGAAAAATGTCCAAGGAGGAAGGATAGGGAGGATGTAATCCATGACCCATGAATCAAAATCAAGGTAGAGTTCAAGGTCTGAGATATCAATACAGACAGAAATGGGGAAGTGATTGGTCAAGGTTCAAGCAGGCAAAAATCTGAATGGGGAGTCAATGAGCATCAGGAATAGCTAGCAATATCCATAAGACCCAGCTCCCTCGATAATGGGATCAAGGGTGGGATACTTAGCCACTAAGAGTCATACATAGAACCATAGATCTGGAATTGAAAGAGACCTTAGGGGTCAACTAGTCTAAGTCCTCATTTCATTTTGCAGACAAGGAAATTGAGGTCCAGGGGTTATGAGGCTTGCCTGATATCACATAGGTAACGGAGCAAGGTCAGGCTTTGAACTATAATCTTTGACTATAAAATCAACGATCTTCCCATTGTACTATGTTGGTATCATATCATGACCAAGAAATATCGATTAGATGGATAAGAAATACCAAGACCAGAGCAAGAAGATGAGCATCAGAGCTGATTCAATTTTGACCCAGGGAGGGGAGGAAGGAAGGAAGGAAGGAAGAAAGAAAGGAAGGAAGGAAGGAAAGGAGGAAAGGAGGAGAGGAAGGGAGGAAGGAAGGAAAAAGAGAGGAAAGAAGCATTTATTAAGCAATTACTATGTGCCAGGAACTGTGCAAAGTGCTAGGGATAGCAATACAAGCAAAAAGAAACACAGTCTTTGCCCTCAAGGAGCTTATCTCTAATGGAAGAAGGCACATATAGAGGGGAGCAAAAAAGCCAGGAGGTTGAGGGTAGGTCCCTGGTTCAAGGGCATGATTTTAAAGTCCCAAAGCCAAGAACAAGGCCAGATTGTTGTTGTCGTGTTCATCCTTTGTTTTCGAAGAAGACCATGACATCAGAGGAATGATGACATGACTTGCAGTTGATGTTGTTTTAAGTGAGGGAGGGCTGTGCAGGTCACCAGCCTCATTTTCTTCTCTTGAGCCATCTGGATCCAGTGACCAGATATTCATCAGGATGTCTGGAGATGGCCCAGGATGCAGTGGGAGACCTATTCAGGTACTCACTTAAAGTGAGGTACTAGGCCTCACAGGGCCAGGAGAGGAATGAAGGTTGGCCTGGGCCCTTACACAAAATGGAAGATCCCAAAGGAAATCAACAATGGGAGAATAGGGCAAGTCTGATGGAGGGATGTTCCAGGTTGAGAAGGCCACACGGATAGTTGGATATACCAGGATAAGGAGGCTCCAGGCTCTGAGGCAAGTTCCAGGATGAGATTGCATGGTTTTGAAGTCTAGAAACCAGGAAATGGAAGATTTTTGAGATCACTTGCTTAGCCTTGACTAAGGTGAGAATTTGACATGGGGATAAGCCGGCACATCACAGTTCATTATGTATGTATGCCTGTCAAGGTTAAGAAGACTGCAGGGGCAAGGAGCCAGGAACACCATTATATTAACTGGGCCATCAGTCTAAGGCTGTACCAAGGACCTTGCATCTCCTGCATGTCACTATATCAAGAGGTGAAAAAGAAGCAGTGTGTGTGGATAGGTTAGCAGGGGACTAGCAATTAAGAATTCTGAGCTGCACCCCCTACTCTCTCCGTCTGAGCTATGTGGTTTTTGGCAAATCACTCGTCCTCTCTGTGCCTCAACATACCCAGCTGGCAAATGATAATTATAGTTGTCCACAATATAGAATAGTAAGACACGAATGAATTTGTTAGGGTTGAACAATAAGAATTGTCGTGGAGACCCTGACCAGTGCTAAAGAAGAATCATTCACTAACTTCTACGAAAGAAAATGTGATAAGGGCGGAGATGGAAACAGTTACACAGCAGAATTGGAGGTGTTGTCTCTGTGCTCTACCATGAAGACCTAAGTTTGGCAAAGTCCCAACCTCTCTGGGCTTCATTTTCCTACTTACTAACTACCTACTTCCTACTTCCTAACATGTAACAATTCTACTGAGGCAGATATGTAGTGTAGTCGATACGTTATTTGGCCTGGAGTCACAAGATCGGAATTCAAAATGGCCTCAGACACTTACTAGCTGTGTGACCCTGGGCAAGTCACTTAACTTCTCTTTGTCTCCGTGTCTTTGCAAAATGGGCTGAAGAAGGAAATGGCAAACCACTCTAGGATCTTTGCCAAGAAAACCCCAGCTGGGGTCATGAAGAGTGAGATATAACAATAAGGTCTCTCCAGCCCTGAAATCCTGGAAGTCTGTGATTCCCTTTTCTGCTACTTAATAATTTACCATGTAAGTTATTTAGCTCACTTAACTTCTCTGAAACCCTTACCACATCCGTGGAATGAGGGGTTGGACCGGGTGCTCACTAACATCCTTTCCAACTCTTAAGATCTATGATTCTCCAATATCTGGAGATCTCTTCCTCTAATCTGTTATCCTCCATGTCCTGTCTTCGTGGCTCTAAGTCACTTGCATAGGCCCCACAGTTCTCCCTCTCCTTCCCAGCTAGCCACCTGCCAATGTCAGCTTCAAAGAAGGGGAAGTTGGGGAGGAGCTTTGGATTCTCTTACAGGACATATTTTTAGCTGAATGAGCCTTCTCCAGCAGCTGATGATTGGCGCCTTGGAGGCAGAGGTAAATGCAATGCCAGCACTATGTGAGTAATCACAATAATAGACTAGCAGATCTAGTAGACAGGCAAGGAGTCAGAGAGATAGACAGACTGATCTGTCCAGTGCCCTAGCCATGGGGAAGCTCCACTGAACATAACCTCCTCACTCCATCAATTCCCCTTGTTGTTCTGAGAGGACAGGATATTAATCTCTGGATTTCCTAATTTGGTGTGTGAGGTTGTTTAAACAGGTGTTGTGCTCAGCCCCAGAGGCAGCTGCACTAATAGGGATTGGAAATATCCTTGGCTTGGCTACCTGGTCAAGATGACCTCTAAAATGATCTCTTCCAGCTCTATTAATGTTAGACAACCTCCTATTTTGTCATGTAGTATGAAGGGTGCTGGACATGGAGAGTCTGGTTGAAATTCCTGCTCTTCTCTCTCCTAGTTATGTCTGCTTAGAAGTCATTTCATCCCCCTGAATCTCAATAATCATATCTGTAAAAGGAGACTAGTACCACCTACACATCCACTTCACTGGATTGTTATGAAGCATGAAAGCTGTCAGTTTGTGGTTCTGTTGTGAAGGATGGTTTTTGCTTTTTGTTTTCGAGTTTTGATACAAATGCCTGAATCTCAGAATTTCGGAGCAGAAAGGAACCTCTGTAGTCATCACATACAACTTCAGCCTGACAAAAGAATTCCCATTTCAGCACATTTGGCAAGTGGTCATCTAGCCTTTGATTAAAACATCCAATAAAGAAGGACCCACTGCCTTCCTTGGGGAGAGAGGGCATAGGTGAGGCAACTTTTAGTCTGGGTAAGAAAATCTATTAATTGAACAACATTTAAAGGAGTGATGGGGAAGAGGAATAGGGGAGATTGATGAGTCCTCCTAGTTATTTAGGGGCAGAGTAGCAAAGCTAAAGAAGCTGTTTGCCTTATTTGACATCCCATTATGTCTGTTGTTTGAATTATACATTTTTGTATTTGATCATGTTGGGACAGCTAGGTGGTGTAGTGGATAGAGCTGGGCTTTGAGTCAGGAAGATTCATCTTCCCAAGTTCAAATCTGGCCTCAGACAACTTACTACGCAGTCACTTAACCTTATTTGCCTCAGTTTGTTCATCTGTAAAATGGGCTGGAGAAGGAAATGGTAAACTACTTCAGTATCTCTACCAAGAAAACCCCAAATGCGATCAAAAGAACTGGAAACAACTGAACAACACCACTTAATCATGTATTGCTTTGCATACTTCTCTAGCTATTTTAAGATAGATGCATCTTATCTCTTCAATGGTATCTTAAACTCTTGGAAGGATGGACCATGGCTTTTACTAGTCTGCATTCCTGTCACCATGGCACAGTGCTAATTATGCAAGTAAATAAGAAATTAATTAAGTTGAATTTGGAGGAATTTGTGACTAGAAGAGGAAAAAACAGTTGGTGGATCTTACTAGGGTACTCTTCCTCAGTCAAGAACAGTATTCTATAAAATGGGGAATGATTAACTCTACTGAGTACAAGAAACGTTTACAGATGTATTATTTAAAATGTTAGCCAAATCCTAGGAGATGACTAGATGCATGAATCTGTTAACTGTAAATTGGAAGGGTTGACATTAGACCATCAATTAATATTCTAGTTTGGTCCAGTTATTTCCCCAGTTCCAAGCTCCCCTAACTGTATTATCATTGAGTCCATGCCTTTCCATCTTGTTCACAAGGAAATTGTATCTTTGTCATTTCTCTGATGTGCCAAGTTCATCACCATCCTCATCATAGCAGCCACCTTAGGAGGGACCATTTAACAGACATGGAGGCAGCTTGGTACAGTGGCATGCGTCCTGGATTTGCAATCAGAGAATCTGGGTTGAAACTCTGGGTCGGTCATACTATTTGGGTCTCTTGGGTAATAACAATTACAATTGCTTAACATTCATATGTCACTCTAAGATTTGTAAAACTCTTTAAAAATATTATATCAATTTATTCTCACAACCTGGTTTCTAGGGTTACAGATGAAAAAACTAAGACAACAGAGGTTAAGTGACTTGCCCAGGGTTACACACCCAGGAAGTATCTCAGGCTAGATCTGAATACAGATCTTCCCAGTTCAAAGTTCACTTCATCACTTAGGACCATAAAGAAAAGATGAGGTTAGTTCAATATAACTTGTTCTTAAGGAATTGATCGCCATTTACAGGTCATTTAGTCCAGCCCCTTCATTTTCCAGATGAGGAACCTGAGACCTAGAAAGGTTAAGCAATTTGCTGATGGTCACAAGATGAGTTAATGATATGATGGCATAGTTCTAGAGCTTCTTTGATGATTGAAAAATAGTTTCATAATTCCCTTGATAAATAGTTATGACCCATGGTGGTGAGAGAGAGAGAGAGGGGCGGGGTGGGGGAAAGGATGTGTGTCAGATACACAGAAAACAAAGGCCCCTATGGAATTACAGCCCATAAATCAAAGGGAGGTTGGTAGGAAAAGGGCCAAGTCCTGATGTTAGGAATGATCATCATAGCACGCCCTTATAGAGTTCTTTAAGGCTTATAAAGCACATAATATATATTACCTCATTTCATATTCACGAACAACCCAGTGAGGTAAGTAGAATCACTGCCTCCATTTTACAGATGAAGAAACTCAAGCTCTGAAAAGTTAAATGATTTATCTGGGTCACAAAGCTAGTCAGCAACTGAGGCAGGATTTGATCCCACGTCTCCTTGACTCCAAGTCAAGCTATCTACTCAGAGGAGAGTGAATAATAGAAGTGAACCACTACCTCTCAAAATTCAATCTGAGAATTACCTGACTTGATTCTGTTTGCCATTCTCATTCTGTATATTTTTTTATCATAAATGTCATTGATGACCATTTCTCTCTTGTTCAAGATCATATTTGTTTTATCTTTTTTCTGTTTATATTATTCTAGTCTTTTTATATGTTGTTTTCTAGGTTTTACCTACTTTATATCAGTTCATAGACATCTTCAGATGTTTCTCTGAAGTCTTCATAATAATCATTTAAAATAATGTGGCAATATTCCATTATATTCATGTAGCACAATTTTTTACTCGCACTCAGTGGATAGCTTCCTTGTTACCTTCTCTTTGCTAGCACAAAAAATGCTGCTATGAATAGTTTGTGAGTGCAGAGGCTGTCTTTTGTCTCTTTTTGTATCCCCAGTGCTTAGCAGGTACTTAATAAAAGTTTATTGATTATTTGTTGATTGATGACTAAGACTGTTATTCCTGTCTGTGGAGCATATGCCTACCACTGGGATCTCTGTGCTAAAAATTAAAATACGGACATTTTGGTCCTTCACACATTCCCCCCCCCCCTTTTTTTTTTCAGCACAATTCCTAAGTCCTTTCCAGAAGACCATTTCTGAGCACCTGGCCTATTGCTTTATATTGTCATGCACATACTGTGTAGTTAATAGTTAAGAGTAAGTAATTCACATTTATTTCTCCTATCATTGATTGACTTGAGCTTCAAACTCATTTTGGTGCACTTCCATTCTAAAAACAGAGTTCAGGGTAAGTCTGTGGGTAGTAACAGGGAGGTCAGTAAGCCTGTTGTCACATAGAGTACCTCCAAAGCATTTTGCAAGATGCTAACAAAATTCATCATTAATCTCCCCGCAACTAAACTATAAGCATCCTGAGGGCAGAGACCATGCTTTACGCTTCATCAGTGTCTCCCCCAGGGCTGACCATATAGTAAAAATGTGGTATATCCTTGATTAAGTTTTGTTTTTCTTTAATTTTGTAGGAAAGGCCGGCAGATAATAGTGCCGGTGTTGACAACTCAGCATCCCCATCTGTGGCTCAGCTTGCAGGCCGATTCAGAGAACAGGCAGCAGCTCTCTCAGCTAAGGAGGTAAGTGAGGAGTAATCACTTTATAATTCAGAAATACGGCAACTTCGGTGGGAGAAGGAAGAGTCAGGGCCAGTGTGGTCTAGGAGAGGAGGTGAAGAGGAGGAAGCAAATCTCTGAGATGAAAAGAAAACCCAGGAAGGACCTTAGTCTAAATCAAGAGTGTGGGTGTGTGTCTGGTGTGTGATCCTAGTGACCCTGTTGGGGAAGACACATAGAAAACATTGTGTTGACTGTAAATCACATATGTCTACTAGGGGAACAGAAAATTTGATTCATTCTAATGCAGGATCATCTCTATCTTCATTCTCATCCTCAATGTTAATTAATATTTACATTGTACTAACCGAAATCTGCCCCTTGTTCTCTCCAGAAGGGCCTTCTGTCTAGGAAATCTTGAGCTGGTAACCAGGCTATGTAGGCCAAGCAGGAAGTGTGAGGGAGACAGTTGCTGAAGCACTGGGAATTTAGCGATGAACAAAAGGCCAAAGAGAGGCTACATTTTAGGAAGTTAGTGAGTCAGTAAAACTCAAGGAAGGAATTGATCTCAGATATATACAGGGAGAGTCCAGTGGTTTTGAAGAGGAGATTCAGCCTTCTATGTCTGAGCTTTTGAGATGGGATGCTCCGATCCTGTTTAATTTACACTAGGCCATGATATTCTGCAAAGATGGAAGAAATGGTAGGATCACTGAATCATTGGGGACTCATTGAAGGGACAGGGAACAGGGGGATGGAAGCTAAGAGAGAGCAGGTTTGACATGAGACATATCAGGTTGTCATTGCTCTTGTATTCCCATATGGAAAATGGGTTGATAATTTCTAGCTCTGGTGAAACTGTCGTAAGGGTGAAAGAAATGACAGATACAAACAGGTCAACTCCTGTATTAACTTGAGCTGTTATTAAAAGTGGATGGGTCTCAAGAGAAGGAAAAGGAGAGAATTCTGTCAGCAGGAAAGTGACAGGAAAGAAGAGATTAAAAGTTTAAAATGGTTAAATGGTTAAATAGGACTTTCTATAGAGATATAAATCCTGGGAACTTTCAGAGATGCCTGATCTTCTGCCTCTCTCCCATCCACCCTCAAGAGGAATCCTGCACTAGCTGAAGATATCCCTGGACACTGTATGGGATGGGTTTCCCTTCCTTCCTCTTCCTCTTTGTTACTTAACTAGCTCTCTCTCTCCCTTTTTCTCTCTTGTTTGTCTGTCGGCCCCCTCTCCAGCCACCAGCCAATAAACCAACAAGAAGGAAACCACCTTGCTCCCTTTCCCTGTTCCCCCCCAAGATAGAGATGGGCCAGAATGGTGAGGAGGTAAGTAAAGCTGATGGTACTTGAGTCACTCCAGAAGTGGAAGGATGTTCTGCCCATAGACTGGTGTCTACTTCTGTGTAAAGCCATACACAGGAGACCAGTGTGCGTCAAGGCGCCATAGTCTTTAGCCCAGAAACATCAACGTAACCCATACATGGTACAATAGATAATTCGTAGAAAGGAAACTTTTTTTTCCAGAACTTCTGAGTCCCTTCCTTTCTTCTCCCACCCTTCTATGCATCTTTTTAAGGAGTTTTGAAGGTGATGGACTAGGGGTGGAAAAGTCAGAGAACAGAGTTCTGTATCACAAACTCTTCTATTTAAATGCATTTTATAACACTGGGGCTACACAAGATGGAACCGGACTGGTCTTAGTGAAGATGTATTATATTTAAGAGTTGAGAGCTGGTTTCATCTCCATTTTCACATCTTAAGTAGCACTAGGAAAAAAAACTTTCAGTCTTATATGGAAAAGAACAGTTAAGGGGAAACACTATATTAATACACAGTAGTAAATTGGGGTCAGAGGTTATAATCAAATACTTGAATTAGAAGTGCTCTGCTTGTACCTTTTTTTTTTTTAAGACTGGCCATGGTTTTGAAAAGCTGAAAGAATGCCAAGGATATAAATAACTGGCTACCAACCTAATAAAGGCTCTGATATCACAGAGAGAGCTAATAATAGCCTTTACTACTTATACACTCACCTGTTGTTATTTATCCAGTTGTAGTTAATAGGAAGGATTCTACCGCATCCAGGGAGACACAAGCAGCCCCTTAAATCTCCTCTGGGATGTTCCCACTAGCACCAAGCCCTAACTCATTCACCTGACCAGACCAGAAATGCCCCAAGCAAATAAAGTCAACATGGGAGTTCAGTTCTATAGGATCATACCTGTTCCACCCAGCCTGAATCTTTGAATGGGATCAACCACCTTATACTGGACTACAGCTTGAGAAAGCATGGTTTGGATTTTGTCTCTGCCACTGTCCTTGTCGTTCAGTTGTTTCAGTTGTGTCTGTTTCTTTGTGGCCCCAGTGGGGTTTTCTTGGTTTTCTTCAGTTTACTTTACAGATGAAGAAACTGAGGTAAACAGGGTTAAGTGACTTGCCCAGGGTGACACAGCTAGTAAGTGTCTGAGGCCATATTTGAACTCAGAACTTCCTAACTCCAGGCCTGGTGCTCTATCCACTGCTTCATCTACCTGTGGGACCTTAGGCAAGTCATTAACTTCTCATGGCTTGGTATTGTGAGTTTCCTCACTGGGTGCTCTCTATATCAGTGGTATTATAGGTATGAATCCCGAAAAATTATTCAGAAAAAATAATAGCATAGATAGGATGAAAAAGCCTGAGGAGAGCATATCTCAGTAAGATTGCACCATTGTAGTGTCTTACTCAAATGACCAAGCATTTCCTAAGCATTTATGATGTGCCAGGCCTTGCTCTAAGAGCCCGAAATGAAATACAAGCAAAAGGAAAGATGGTCCTTGCCTACAAGAAGCTAACATTGTAATGGGTGAAAATAGAAGGAATTGAAAAATCAAAAGGGGGTTAGGTAAGGAGAAGGTACTCTGAGAGGGAATGGAGGAAAATGTCTACAGAGTAAAAAATAGACTTTGGAGAAGAATGAAGACATGGATACTTTCCTTAAAATGGAGGTATTGAGAGCAACCAGCCAATCAAAGGAAAGGACCAGAGGGGCAGAGCAAACTTCCAGGGTGAGAAAGTATGATGGAGATAGCCTGGAGAGAAAGGAGACTGGAGAGGGATAAAGGAGATCATCATCCTCATTACTAACATCTATGCAGTGTTTACTATATGACAGGTACTGGGCTAAGCACTTTATAATTACTATTTCATTGGATCCTCACAACAACTCTTGGAGGGTCAGATGCTAATTATCATTGCCAATTTACTGAGGAGAAAACTGAGATAAACGGAAGTTAAGTGATTTGCCCAGGGTCACACAGCTAGTAAGTGTCTAAGGTGGGATTAGAACTTGGATATCTTTGAGTCCAAGTCCCAGCACTCTATCCTCTGCACCACCTAGCTGTTCCTAGTTTGGCTATTGGTCCCAGCTCCCAGTTATTACTAATGGAGTAGCCAAGGGCTCAGCGAAGCAGTGAGGAAATTCTTGGATAGAAAGGCAAGTGACTTGCTAAGGAAGGGAGTCTTTTTTTAACAGAAGGATGCTCAATTTAGGTTCCTCTGCCTAGCATCTTTGAGGACTTTGAAGTTCACATAAAAGTAAGCTGGACAAGGAATTTTAAACAGGCAGTCTGGCATAGGGAACATTTGAACCCCCCAGAGCACTCCTATGTCACTCATTGCTTCTGGTAACAGTTACCAGTAGCAGAACACCAGGAAAGAAGGCAGTGCATAAGTGTGAGGGTGAGCAGGGTTGGGCCAAGCCCTAACTTTGGAGTCCAAAGATTCAGGTTCCATGATTTTTGCCTGACTTTGGACAGGTTACTTGAACTCCCTGGGCCTCAGTTTCCTCATCTGTAAAAACTAAAGGGTCAGATCAGGTGGCCTTTGAGGTTCTTTTGTATATAACTACTGGCTCTTATGAACTCAATACTTGAAGGCAGAGATCCTATAGTGTCCTCATAAGTCTGACAGGCCTCAGCAGAAATTACTGTCCTAATACCCAGAACCCCATGCAGCTAGCTAGCTGATCAGTAGAGAGAAGAAACTTGCCTTCTGGTCCTGGTTCTGACACCAGCTCTCTAGGGGACTTAGGACAAGTTGACTCTTATCTCTTGGAGGTGACTTCCTCATCTGTCAAACAAAAGGATTAAGCTGGAGGTTTCTAAGGTCCAGTGACTTCTAAGAGAGCAGGAGATGGAGGAATTTCATATTATTCCCTTTGATGTGTTCTGTGTTCCAGACAAATCACCTACTTTCTGTTCACCAGACTTGAAGGGTCATCTCCCACCTCCATGCCTTTGCATAGGTTGTCTCTCAGTTCCCAAAATGCATTCTTTCCTCACGTCTTAGAATGCTTGGCTTCTTTCTGGGTTCAGGCCTTTTTGCCTTCAAGGCTGCCCTTGAAGTTAATATTAACCAGCTATCACCTACAATTTTAAAGCAAGGCCTTTCCTGATTGCCCCAGCTGTTAGTGCCCTCTGAAAGTAATTTGTATACATTTGCATAAGTTTGCATATCTGTGTACATGATAGATCCCTTTATTGGACCATAAATTCCTTGAAATCAGGGACTATGTCATTTTGTTTTTATTTTGTGTCTTCCATAATTAATGCACTAGCTGCTATATAGCAAGCACTTTAATAAATACAAGTGGAAGGAAGGAAAGGAGAAAAGAAGGGAAGGAGGAAGTGGAAATGAAAAAAGGAAGGAAGGAGGCAAGAAGAGAGGAAAGGAAGAAAGGGAAGAGGGAGGGAAGGAAAGAAGAGGAGGAGAGGAAGGTACATAGGAAAGAAAAAAGGAAGGAAAGAGGAAAGAAAGGGAAGAGGGAAGAAAAGAAGGAAAGAAGGAAAGGGGAAAGAAAGAAGAGAAGAGATAGAGTAAGGAGCTCCCCCGCAGAAGTCATTGATGTTGATGTGACCCTCCTGTTTCTTGATGAGCCACACTGAACAGCAAGGCACTTAGAAAACTCAGATTTCACCTTCCTGAGGACCAGCACAAAATGATTGTATCAAGCCATTTCTCCCCTTGTTGTCTGTTCACCCCTGGCAATGTCTTACAGCACGTGCCTTGTGTTGAAAAACTTGTGAAAGAAAATGCTGCCATCTGCTGTCAGCTTCCGGGAACCATTGTTCCTGCTTATTTCAGTTTTAGTTTCTTTTCAATTTAATTCCATTCAATCGTGTTTTGTTTTGGTTTTCTTGTATGTGTATGTATGTGTGTGTGTGTTTGTGTGTTTTTTCTTAGTCCTTCCCTTACTCAGCAATGTTTACTGCATGGTCACTGGGTATTGAGGACCAAAAGGGGGAAATAGAACCAGGGACATGCCATCTTTGGTTGCTTCTCTTCACATATTCCATGGGTAGTCCTTCAGGGTTTGCCAAATAAGTAGTGAAAACCAAGCAGGCCTTAAGGATATGGACTGTAAAACACAGTATTGAAAGAAGGAAAATCAGCATTTGTTTTGCATTTTTTAATATCCCTAGCACTTAGCACAATGCCTGGTATGTAGTTAGTGCTTACTAAGTACTTGTTGATTTGACTAGGTAACCATTACTGTTCAACCAAGAGGCTACAAAGCCTAGTAGAAAGAAGTCTCTCTGGATTTGGAGTCAAGAGATGTGGTTTTATAACCCATCTTGATACTTTCTAGACCTTGGTCTAGACTTGTATTTCATTAGTGTCACAGCTCAACTTCTGTTCCCTCTTTTGTTAAATGAGGATCAGAAATACACACACACACACACACACACACACACACACACACACACACACACACACACAGAGTGTGGAGTTATCTAGATGTCATTGGTTGACTTCACCAAGGTGTTATAAGTATATCTTCCCCAAATCTGATTTATTCAGGATGGGGTTCAGTAATATATCCACAGAGACTCTCTACCTTGCCCTTTTTACCCATAGTCTAACCCACCTTTTTGAAAAATAAGGACTAGAACGGTGATTTTCATTTCTTCTAGGCAGAAGTGTCTCCTCAACTAGGAGGTCCTTCTCTAATTTTCAGACCCAGGTGGTCTTACTAGAGACGAAGGGACTGAGCTCACATATGCTTGAGGCGGGTGGTCTTCTGAAACAAAGCAATGAAAACAACAGCACTTTTCTTATTATTTCCCTTCTGGCTTGTGGGTTCCATCCAGAAGCAATTCTCCCTGTCCTCCTTCTTACAGTGCTTTTTTGGTCTATTTAATTTATAGAAACCATCACCTAATGCGGGCCACCCTCCCAAAATCAAGGTGAAAAATTCCCCTTTGATTGAGAAGCTACAGGTAAGTGAAATTTGCATTTCCTCCTCAATTACCATCACCCAGTGGTTACTTTTTATTTTTAAGGTGATGACACTCCTCCTTTGGCCCAATCCTTGTTGATGGATAGTTTGCTTATGGTACCTATACAACCATCAGAGCCAGGGAAAGCAGCACAGTTCAGTTCAAGTTGGGTGAGCTGGATACCAAAAGGAGGCTAGGAGAGAAGTTCATGCCCTGAGGGGAGAGAGGGTCAGTATCAGGGTGGAGTGGGCCAATATGAGGTGCAGCCTCAGAGTGTGTTGGGAGTGAGGAGGTACACAGGACTTGACCTTCTGGTATTTTAACCACTCATTGCTAATTAGGTGCTACCTCCTATACTGATAATGGACTGAAAATACTGTCAGCATCTGCTTTAAATTCATGCCCTCACCACCACACTGGTTATTGCTCTAGTGACTATTACTTAAATGATGACTAAATTGTCTCCCCACCCCAAAGAAAGGGACCTTATCCAGCCTGTGCTAATGGTGGTTAACACAGAACGATAGAGGGAGATCTGTATGAAGGGATGCTAAGCTTCTGAGTGACTCCTAACCATTCCATTCACAACAACAGCCTGCACTGTGAGGAAAGCACTTTGGGAAAACCTTAAAGCACTCTATAAAGGTGAACTATTATTAAGGAGAGACAGACAGACAGAGGCAGAGAGGAGAGAGAAAGGAAGAGAGAAAGAGGCAGAGACAAAAAAGAAGGAAGGAAGGAAAAGGGAGAGGGAGACAGACAAAGAGAGAGAAAGAGACAAAGAAAGAGAGACAGACAGAGATGGACACAGAGAGAGAGAGGCAAAGAGAGAGATATAGACAAAGAAAGAAAATGGGAGAGAAAGAGACAAAGAAAGAGAAACAGAGAGAGAGAGAAAAGAGAAGGAAGGAAGGAGGGAAGGAAGGAAGGAAAAGAAAGAAGAGGGAAAAATAAAGAAATAAAAACAGAGACAGAAACAGAGACAAAGAAAGAGAAAGACAGAGAGAGAAAAAGAGAGGAGAGAGAAGGAAAAGACACAGGGAGGAAGTTTACTGACTTGCTCCAGGTGGTTATTTAAGAATCAGTGGTGTACTATTTCTTCTAAGCTTTTTGGGGTAAGCAAATGAAAGCAAACTCAAAACTCCACGGTGGAATCATGCAACCATACAAATTCATAGATAATGAATTAAGGTGGTAATGGAAGAAAGATTGTACTTGAAATCAACTAGAGCTGGATTCTAATATCAGTTTTGCTGCTGCCAGCAAATGTGAGCATGAACAAATCCCTCCAATTCTCTGAGACTCAATTCTCATCTGCCAGGTTTTGAAATGGGAATAATAGTATTTGTACTATTATCTCATGAGACTGAGGGAAATTTTTCTGGACATCTTGAAGCACTATGTAATATTGGCTATTATAACAGAGTGAGTGATCTAAATGAAATAAATCAATTTTACAAACACTATGACAGTTATATGATATGATGTTAAAGGGAGGCAGAGTGGTATAATGGATAGGGAAGTGAGAAAGATTTATTTTGGGGCCCTCCCTCTGCCATTTGGGCTGTGTGACCTTAGGCAAGTACCTTAACCTCTCAGTACCCTGAGCAAGTCTCAGAAACTATTAATTATAGAGTAATTGCTAGTTTTTAGAGAGAATTTGAAGAGTTTTCTGTATTAATAAAATCATAGTTCTGGTCAAAAAAGAAAGGTTAAAGGGTGTTCAAAAAGATACACCTCGTAGGAGAATATGGTTAGCCTAAGAAACTTCTTTGCCATATAGTAAAGGAGTTGATGTTAAAAACAAACAAAACTGATCTGAAATACAACAAATAATCTCCCCTAATCTAACCTTCCAAGAAAGACTACCGGCACAGGACTAGAGCTGATTTTGGAGCAACAGTGCCCTCCCCAACCCTTACATCCTCTCTTTTTCACACAGCCTTCAGATTCCAGTTGTTCCTTTGTTATATTTTTCTTCCCTCTACTTGTTTCTTTTTATTTTCAAGATTGTTTTTAATGAGTTATCACTTGTATAAAGGTTTCACTGGAGCTGATGTGATGTGTGGTTTGCTGTCCAGGGATGGCTCTGACAGGTGCCATGCCCATCACTCTAATAATAATAAGCCAGCATTTATAAAGTGCCTTAAGGTTTGCAAAGCCCTTTATCTAGGTTACCTCACAATGATCCTGGAAGGAGGTGCTATTTTCATCCCTTTTATAGATGGAGAAACTGAGGCTAAGGAAAGTTAAGTGCCCTATTTCAGGCAGCTATGAAGTATTTAAGACAGGATTTGAATTCAAGACTTTCTGACTCAAAGTGAATTAAATGTGCTCTGCTACTTCCCTGCCCCTTTAAACTGGGGAAAGATGAAGCAGCTGGCACTGTCTAGGTAGAAGAGGGTGATCATCTTTAAAGTTTTGAGGGCCCCTTATATACTAGGGGTAAGTGGATGACAATCCCTGATTGGAGCCACTGACACCATAATTTAGTGTTTACTGGGAAAACAATATTTGTTGGGTCCACACTGCTGCCTCCTGGTACCTGGATGGGGTAGGAACATGGGTGAGAGAGGGAAAAGTCACATCAAATAAAGAACCAATGGACATTTAATTCCTTGTCGGTAATATGAAAAACAGACATAGGACTTGCTTGTAATCACTTCTGCCAGGTGATTGGCAGACTAAGAGAGGCTCTCTCCCCACCCTACAATGAAATTCCTCATTTTCTTTCCACAGGCCAATTTAGCCTTTGATCCTGCTGCCCTGTTGCCAGGGGCCTCACCTAAAAGTCCTGGATTAAAGGCCATTGTGTCTCCATTTCATAGTCCACCTTCCACCCCCAGCAGCCCTGGTGTTAAA
Organism: Potorous gilbertii; assembly: GCA_028658325.1. NCBI lineage: Eukaryota > Metazoa > Chordata > Mammalia > Diprotodontia > Potoroidae > Potorous > Potorous gilbertii. The sequence continues at coordinate 641,956,001 of CM053770.1, read as the reverse complement.
TCCCGCCCCACTGAACCAGAGGAGGTGCCAGTCAGCTTTGACCAACCCCCGGAAGGCAGCCATCTACCTTGTTACAATAAGGTATGTCTCAAGTCCAACATAGAGGGGAAAAGTAGCCATTTGGCCATCAGCTGGGAGATGGATAAACAAATTATAGCACATAAATACAGAGGAATATTACTGTGTTTAGAAAGAAATGATGATTATGAAAAATTTAGAAAAAGATTGGCAGAGTTTGATGAACTGATTCAAAATGAAGCAAGCACATTTCAGGAAAACAATATACACAATAACTACAGATGATTACAACAATGAAAATGGGAAGAATGCACAAATAAAATTAGTGCTGGGTAATTACAGTGACCAGGTTTGACACTAGAGAAGACCTGAGAAAGGTAAAGTTCCTTCCCTTCCTTGTAGATGTGGGGAAAAATGCATATGTACTCCTGTATACAATCAGCATGATTGATGTGTTGACCAGTTTTGCTGAATTGCTTTTTTTTCTTTTTTCGTATAAAGGATGCCTCATTAGGAAGGGAAGAGGGGAGAGATTTATTTGGAAAGGAAGGTGATATAAAAACAAAAGGTATTCATGAAAAATATGATTTTTAAAAGGGAGAAGTGAGCATTTGATTTAGCTTAGATTTGTACAGAAAGTCTGCAAGTTCCAATATTATTCCAGGGAGAATCTGAACATCAAAAAAAGCAAAAACCATTTAGAGGTGCATAAGAAACCAGTGGCATGACTAGCCTTGGACTATAGTAAGAATATATTTGATTCTATTTGTTTACCTCATCCCTTCTCCTTCCTCACTTCTTTGGTTTGTTGTTGTCTTTCATTCTCAGAGGACCAAAATGACATCACCATGTTACAGTCAAGTTACAATGTGTCCAACACAATGTAAAATTACAATGTGTCCAACACAATGTAAAATTACAATGTGGCTGATCAGACTAATGATCAGCTTGGAATGATCTACCACAGGTTGGGCACAAATAGTTCATGTGAACTTTTGTGGTGGATTCTTTAAATTGGTGCATCTTGAATTTCTTTTGAGCTACTTCAGTTCTGTTTTGCTGATAGGGCACAGCACCTTCTCTGAGGAGGGCAGGCCATACTTGGCAGTCCTTTGCCAATGTCTCCCATGTCACACAATCAATTCCAAAGTTCTTAAGAGAGACCTCGAGAGTGATCTTGAATTGTTTCTTTTGACCACCATTGTGAACGCTTATTCTGTGTGAGCTCTCCATAAAATAGTCTTTTAATGGAGTGTACCTTTGGCATTTGTACATGTCCAGCCCATCAGTATTGTGCTCTCTGTAGTAGAGTCTGATTGCTTACTTCCTACTTCCTCCTAAGACCCCCTTGTGCATACATTCCTTTGACTGCCAGAGAATATAGGTGTACAATCCTCTCCTCTATCTCACTACTTCCCCCCAAAAAAGGAGAGGAGGGGAGTTAAAACTGTCTCCAGTTACATTAGTAAAGTGACATCCAAAGCCAAAGATGATGGCTAACGTTTTGATGAATCTGTGCACGCAGGATAGCTTCCCAGATTGCAGTTATTACATAGGGTCATTTATGCAGGAACAGCTATTTGATGAATCTTTCTAGTTTTCATTAGAGAAATAAGTTTTATGTACCATTCACTGTTGTATACCTTAAGGAATCTCAATTTGGTGACATCTTGCCACATAAAATAGATAAAAATTGGAAAGTAATCATTTCCTTTGCAAAAGGCTTTGCCTTGGAGTTTCTTGAAATAGAATAATAGCTTTAAGGGACCTTAGAGGTTATCTAGTCCACCCCTCCCCCAAATTTTACACTTGAGAAAACTGAGTCCAGAGAGGTTAAAGTCATTTGTCCGTAAGTTCACACAGATTGCACAGGACAGAATTGAGGCCCCTTGATTCTACATTCATCCTTCTTTATACCATACTATGAAATGTGAGCTTCTATTTTTTGGGGGGAAGAGCAAGGCAATAGGGGTTAAGTGACTTGCCCAGGTTACACAGCTAGTAAATATCTGAGGTTGGATTTGAATTCAGATCCTCCTGACTCTAGGTCTGGTACTCTATCCACTGGAGGAAGAAGACAAGGGATGAATAGTTATCAATATCCAAGCTATTTCGACTGGGTAACAATGCCTAGACCAAGACATTATTAGCTGTTATAACACTTTTCTTTGCTGGTTTAATCCTGCAGGTGAGGACACGAGGGTCAATAAAGAGGAGACCTCCCTCCAGGAGATTCAGACGATCTCAGTCAGACTGTGGGGTAGATCTGGGAGATTTGGGGGCTACTGAATTATCTCAGGAGAATGGTGCCAAGGAAGAGGACAGTGATGAGGTGTTCACATCCAAGAACAAAGCCTTGGGGTCTCCCTTCTCTAGTAACAAAGCAATGGGCAGAGAGATGAGGAGAAAGCTGGAGTCTGATGAAAAACCTCAGCTAAGGAGATCATGCAGTATGATAGAGAACCCAGGGGAAAGGAGCAGAGCCTTGGAAGAAGCCACATCATGTAGAAATGCTGTGAAAAATAAAGAGGGGAAACAACAGAGTACCATAGAAGATGATGAAGAAGAACCACACCAGAGAGCCACAGATAATAAAGAGGAAAAAAATGAGAGCTTTAAGGAAGATGAAAAGGAGACATCTCCAGTGGATTCTGGAGCGGATAGAAAGGAAAAGACAAGTGAAGACCCTCCTTCAGAGATGGAGGAAACATCTGAGAAAAGCACAGGGGTTGAAGAGGAGAAACTTGGACAGAAGAACACAGGGCCTCAAGATGGGGCACTGAAACAGAGTACTGCTACAGGGACAAATGAGGAGAGGCCCCAAAATACCCCTGAGGAAAAGGAAGGAGACAATACCACTGAGTCAGAAAAAGACAAAGAAGAGAATGAGCAAAAGGCAGGTATTTCTGAGAACACAGACAACCAAGAAAAAACACACAACCAAGAAAGCAATACTGGAACAGGACATTCTCAGCTAGTAACAGATTCTGAGACCACCAATGAAGCCCCAACTATGCAATCAACCTACAATGCAGAGGTAAATTGGGGACATTGCTATTTATCACACACCTCCTTTACTGCATGTCTATTTTCTTTACAATTTTGTAAACTGTCCCCATTGTGAAATCACAAAGGTGCCAGCCTCTTTTGCCTTGTGCCTTGCTAGAGTGGGGAATGGGTCATTCTTCTCAGAGAGTTTACAAGGACAAGATAAGATGGTTTTTTGTTTTTTTTTTTTGTTTCCTTGTCCATGGTTCTGGAATTTTTACATGCTCAAAAGTGATTCTACCTGGGTGCTTGAAAAGTATCTGGTCCTCAGTAATTCCCTACTCTTGACACCTGCTTTGTGAGGGTGGAGCAGAGATATCACAAGGTGGTTCTGCCCTGGGCTCAGGTTCCTCTTTCTTCTAGTCACCCAGATATACCTAGTTGCCACCAAATATATATATATTCACAGTTTGGGAAACGTTAAGAATGAGTAAGAAGACATCCAAAAAATTGAATCTAAAACTTAGGGCTGATGGGCAGCAGCAATTCTATGAGATTTGAGGCACAAGTGAGGGGGTAGGCAGTGAAGGAAGGACACTTTCCAGAGAGATGTTGGATGGAGTTGAGGTGGGGTGGGCAGTGAGGGACACTTTCTAGGGAGATGTTGGATGGAGCAGGGAATACTTTCTAGGGCTTCTCGCATTGCATCTGCTCTAACTGCCCTGAAGTGCAGACACTGCGTACATGGGGAAAATGAGAAGAAAAGTCTTTTAGCACAATTCCTTTGCTCTCCACGTGACTATGAAGTCAAGGTGGCTATTTGAGACTTTAGTAAGAACTGTGATGGTCCTGCTGTCCTGTCCCAGTCAGATCATAACTATAGTACTATGTCTAGTTCTGGGTACTATAATTTAGATACTATAATTTAGAAGGGGCATTAACAAATTGGAGAGTATCCAGAAAACAGCAGCCAAGTTGAACGGGCTATAATCCGTGCCATCCCAGCATTAGTTGAAGAAAACAGCCTGGAAATGAGAAAACATAAAGAAAATATACTCTCTGTCTTCAGGTATTTGAAGATCTGTCATGTAGAAAACCACCAGCTAGGTGACATAGTGGATAGAGCACTGGGCATGGAACCAGGAAGACCTATCTCCATGAGATCAAATCCAGCCTTAGACACTAGCTGTGTGACTCTGGGCAAGTCTTTTAACCCTGCTTGCCTCAGTTTTCTCATCTGGAGAAGGAAGTAGCACACCACTCCAGTATCTTTGCCAAGAAAACTGCAAATATGTTCACAAAGAATCAGACATAACTGAACAACAACATGTAGAAAAAAAGATCAAAATTTTTCTGCTTGGCCCTAGTGGGCAGAACTAGTATCTACAGGTAGAAGTTAAAAGTAGTCAGATTTTGGCTGAAAAGTAGGGAACACTTCCTAGCTATTAAAGCTTTCCAAACACTCTGCCTTGGGGCGTTGGATAAGGGGGAAGGGTTTTAGGTTCCCATTATTGGAGCTTTTCAAGTAGAGGTTAGGGGCATTATGGATCAGATGCATGAATTGGATTTGGATAGTCCTGCATGACCTCTGAGATCCCTCCCAACTCTGACGTTCTATAATAATGAAAATCATTGTTGACTCTTCAGTTAACCAAAGTAAGGGATGTTTGGATTTCTTAAACACTCTTGATAATCAATTTGCAGTATTAGAGATTAGCTCAGAGATCTCTACAGCACCTTTATGAGGCAAATATTTGAACAATTACGGGATGATGGATACACAAGGGCATCTGTGAATAGTGGAGAGAAAATTGACCTTGGAGTCCAAAAAACCCAGATTCAAATGTAGATCTGAATCATCCTGACTCAGTGACCTTGGAGAGGTCATAACTTCTCAATCCTCTCAGTCTATAAATTTCAGATTCTAAATCTATAAGTTGTAGAACAAGTGCCAATCTTTGTCAGAAGGATAAACAGTACGGACTTTAAGGTAGATGAGAGATACCAGTCTGCATTGGTATGCATTGGTCTGCACCAGCTAGGTGCCAAGATGGAGGCAGAACCAGGGCATCCTGAGATTCTTGCTGGACACCACAAAGATCCCCTGAGTGGCCACACAACTGTGTGATGCAAAGAGAAAGGAATTTGGAATCAGGAAACCTGGGTTCAAATCGCAGTTATGCCACTTATTTGCTGTGTGACTTTGTGAAAGTCACTGAATTTCTCTAGACCCCAAGTTCCTCATAACAAAACTCAGCAGTCCCTTCTGACCCCAAATCTCCAATACAGGGACACTCATGCAAACGGCACAAACCTAGGCAAAATAATAAGGTTGGTTGAGATGGTCTTTGCTCATCTCAGTTACCCTCAAGTCATTCCTGGTTGCCTTGAGATTCCACCCCTGTGCGCAAAACAGGTCAACAACGTGGTGGCATCTGGGGGACAATGGATAGAGAGTTGGTCCTGGAATTAGGAAGACCTGAGTTCAAATCTAGCCTTAGACACTTACTAACTGAGTGACCCTGGACAAGTCATTGAACGTGTCTGCCTCAGTTTTCTCATTGTAAAACAGATAATAACAGTACTCATCTCCATTTGAATTGGGCTTAAAAAGTTGGATAAAAATATATACAGGAAAAGAAAAGAATAAGAGGCATTTCAATGACCAAAGAAAAGGAACAGTGAGAATGCCAAGCACGACCAGAATGCAAAGAATTGTCTAGTATGGACAGAATATAGTGTACATGTGTGGGAGTGACATGAGTTCCAACTCAATTCAATACAACAAACATTTAAGTGTTACCTGATTTCTTTGAGAGTCCAGGGAAAAGAAATATATTAGCATGGAAAGCAAAATGGCTCCCTAGGGGCAGTTTCAGACTCCAGGGACCTAGCCTTGGCTTATACAGCTTTTTAGATCTGCTTCAAGTAAACAGCTAATTAGCATTATCCTTCTATTCTGCCAGAGAAGAAAAGGTAAGTCCTTAGTTTCCTGCAATGGAAGGCTCAGTAGTTTGTTGTGTTGCTTGCTTAGACAAGTTACTTGGTTAGTTACATCCTTGATCTTGCAGATGGTCAGCCAGAAATTACCCCCACCACCATCACCAAAGAACAAAGTTGCCATTTCAGCCTCCCGATATGTTTCTAAAAGGATGTCTTTTCCTCCTCCTCAGAAACATCTTGCATGTGCTAGGTGCAAAGGATAATGCTAAGCACTAGATAGTCAAGGACAAAGATGAGGGTTCCCTGTCTTACATTCTACTCTTGTGATAGGTATTTAAGTAAATATAAATTAATTTCAAGAGGCAGAGAGGACTAACAACTGGAAGGGACCTAAGTATGTCTTGAAGGAAGCTAGGGATTCTAAGAGGTAGGAGTGATGAAAAAATATATTCGAGGCATGGGTTCCAGCCTCTGTAAAGACAAAGAGGTGGGAGAGATAATTTCATGTATGAGAAATGGCTAGTAATCCAAACATATCAGAGAATCACAGATTCTTAAAGAATCACAGAAATATTGAAATATAGCATATGTAGGACCTGTTGGGCCTTGTAACAGACTTTATGTCAGTCAATCATGGATAAGCCTCGCTAAATTTGCAGAAATTCATCACCAGTAAATAAGGTGATGCATATTTTGGTCATAGCATTTGGTCATAGTATTGTATAGTGAGACAATACTCACAAGAAAGAGACCAGAAGTCACTGAAGGTAATTATCTGAATTTATGCCTTATCACCCTACCAGACTTGGGCAAAAATTGAAATAATATAAAAAAGCAAGATGGCGCCATATTGTGGAGAGAGTCACAAATAGAAAGCAGAGGAACTTAAACTTTATTTTCTAGGAGAATGGTACAAATAATGGCAAGATTTCCCCTCTTTTCCTAATCCCTTTCTTTTCTCATCTCTCCCCAGGATGGTACCATTGAACAGGATTCTAAAATGTAAGAAAAGAGCTCTATTGTCCACCCTTGATGAAGTTGCTGGAGTCATCTCCTGGAAGTAGCAGCAACAGCACCTACAAGGAATAGAGAAGCTCCATTAGGAGCTTATGGGATATCAGGAATGCCAAAGATATAGAATCAGCCTGAAGTCAGAGGGGATCACTGTTGCCTCATGGCTTCTAGGCTGGAATATTCTCTAGAGGAGTGGAAAGAGAGGGTCCCAGTGTAAAAGACTTTTCACCAACAGAAATTTGGTGTAGGACTTTGTAGAGAAAACCTATTCAAAACTTCTCACCATCAAACCTGGAGTCAACCCAGGTCTGGGTTTCAGAGGTCTGCCTACCCAAGCAACTGAGATCTGAACAGACACATTTTCTTGAGTCATTTCTTGATGTGGTCCATCAGACATGCCTGTATCTGACCGTAACCTTTATAATTCTCTGAAATTCTTACAGTTTTCATATATAACTAAAAACAAATTTGGGGATGGGTGGGGATTGAATACAGGAAAAAAGGATGTTTCGGCGTGGATAATAATGTGAATTCTTCTAAATCATAAAAGACACAGTCTTTCTTTTTAAAAAAAAAATCACGACTTTTGAGATAAGCTTTCAGTTCACCCACTTTTGAGCTGGCCAAGCAGTTTCTCAAGGACTAAACTAGATGAGCTAAGTGTTGAAACATTTGTTTCAACCTGTACCATATTTAGTCCCTGAGCTGGAACTTGCTTTCCCTCTTGGAAATGGCCTTCCTAGCTTTTGACTACCATGGCAACCTATTTCCACCCCCTTTCTGCCATGTTTTGAGGAGGTAGGCCCTCCAATGGAAAAGTAGGATGTCCTCAGCACCAGATGGGGAATCAGATGTGGACCTCATTCCTGACTCCTCTCCCTCTTCCTTCCCTTCCCTCCCCCAACTCAGTGTGTGGCCAAATCAAACCCTGTGTTCCTCTCTTTCCTCTGCCACAAAGTATAAACAAAATCTGCCCTCTACCAGCATGACATCTTAAGGTGAGGATAAATGTTGCAGTTCCAGAAAATAATTCTTAATGAAAAAGTCTGTTAGACTGTATTAAATATTGCCAAGTAGATGTCTTCAATACACATGTACTGTGTGAAGGTAATCATTCTTATTAGCTGTTTGAAAATGCCATCAAGGCCACTATTTTACACTGAGCTTCTCAAAGCAGTGAGCAATGGATACTCTGTCATGGAGAAGTGTCTTTTCCTAGAATGTACTTATACAGGGTATATCTTTGCATTAACAGGGGTTTGTATGAGGCAGAAAGATTGACTTCTTACCTCAAATACTCTCCCTTATCCACCAGGGCTAAAGGACATTGGCCAGAAGAAATCTGCACTTGCAGGGCTGCTCCTGGGTCTGACTTGAGTTTCAGGGCCTCCCAAAGTGCTAATTCGGTGGGATCTTGGCTCTGCAGGGTTTACGCTGGAAGTCTTCGGATATTGGAAAATGACTTTCCAGTCTGAAGGGTCTGGGGTTGCTCCCCATACATTGATTTTTTCTTCCTAGTCAATCTTCTCTCTGATTTCTGGAAAGAGCATGGAGCTAACGTTGTTTTTTAAAAATAACCTTGTCGTTAAAAAAAAGCAATGGGCCATGTTCTTACCCAGACTGTCTTAGGGTGTGCGTAACTGTATTACTGCATATACACACATGTGCATATGTATGAGCGTGCGTGTGATGAAAGCGAAAGATTTATTCCATTCCTTTCCCCAGAACGAAATGGAAGGAAAAGAGCAGAAATAAAAAAATATAGAGATAAAAAGAAAACTGTGCTTTCCTTCTGAGAACTATAAATTAAGATGGGGAATGGGGAATGGGGAATGAAGATAAAAAAGTAGCAGGAACCTGAAACCAAAGAACATAGCTTGATGTCAGACAAAGAGATTGGATTTCTCATTATTCGCTAATTTCATCTTTCTCACTGTTCCTCCATTGATAAAAACTAACAATGGAGGGAGATACATTTAATTCTTTCATTTGATGGATATTTATTGATGGACACCTATGTGCAGGGCATTTCAGCTTCATGATTCTATTAAACTAGAGTGGAAAGAGCCCCAATTCTACAGTCTAGGGATCTGAGTTCAAATCCTACCTCAGACATTTATTATCTTTGTGACCTTGGGTAAATTTCCTCAACTGGAAATGGTGTTGGGACTAAGTAGCCTATGAGGTCCCTTGAAGTTCTAAATCTATGATCTCTGTTGGTGATTGTTGTCTTTCGTCTTCGAAGAGGACCAAAATGACATCACCATGATATGTGTTATCTACTAGTGTGCCCATGTTGCATGTGCCAGTGGTGAGTGAAATGATCTTTGCAGATGTTTTTGTACATTTTTTTGTATTTCAATTGCATAGTTCAATTCCCTGCCTGCCGCAGTATCAGGCCAGGGTTGGGTAAGCAGACAATGTTTAGGGCACCTTTTCTAGCCACTTTCCTCACACCAGGAGGTGAGCAGTGCGATCCTTAAAAGGCTACTCAGACACCCAGGGGGCTGCTGAGTCCCGCTGCTACTTCCAATGAGAAATGACCCTATGTCCTGGGCCACCTGTGTGCAGGATTGTGACTACAACATACCTACTGTTTCATCACTTGCCTGTCACCACAGGACTTTGAAGCATAATAGTGAAATGGTATGGGTGATGTCTTTTGATTCGTGCATCAATTGGATTTAAGTGAGGCAGAGTTTCATGAAGTCATCAGCCTCACTCCTCCAGAGTCATCATAGTCCAGTGGCAGGACAGATTCAAGATGGCTGGGCAATGGCTTAGGATGCAGTGGATGACTTTGGTGTCTTCAGTGTCTAACCAAGCTCTAAGTACTCCACATCACCTGCTTCATCTGCCTTCATGGCTGTTGGAACAAATTGTTCCCATCTGCCCATTCCACCAGATGAAGTCTTCACATGCTTGGGGTAGACATCCCCCTAAGTCACCAATGGGTTGGAGAACCCTTAGTTACCCTCAACCTGGCTTGGCCCATCTGCCAAAATGGTTTACTGGAGTGGGGCCGCTGTACATCCTGCAGCTTCTTGGAGCCACAAGTGAGAGGTAGGTGGAACAGGTGAACACCAAAGGGGGAAAGAGCCCCAAAAAGGGCTCAGCAGCCATCATACCAAAGGTACTGGTCCTCCCTGAACACATCCAGCACCCTATGATCTCTGTAATCATATGGAAAAGTGGTATGGTATGTTGGGAAAAGTGCTGAACTTTCATTTGGAAAGAACTGGGTTCTTATCCTGTCTCCAACACTTCCTCTGTGACTACAAGCAAGTTACTTGACCTCTCTGAGACTCTGTTTCCCATCTGTAAAATAGGCATAATAATAACTTTAGTGATTATTTCATAGGGTTGTTATAAGGATCAAATGAAAACATTTAGGTCAACATGTTGCAAACATGTTATTTTATGGGTTGTTGTTTTATGGTGCCATAGCACATAGAGTACCTGGCCTGAAGTCAGGAGGATTCATGAGTTTAAATCTGGTTTCAGACACTAACTGTGTGATCCTGGGCAGGTCACTTAACCCCATCTGCCTCAGTTTCCATATCTGTAAAATGTGTCGAAGAAGGAAATGGTAAATCATTTCAGTATCTTTTCCAAGAAAACCCCAAATGGGGTCACAAATGACTGAGCAATCTGAAACCATATAAGGATCCCAGCAGGCCACATATTGACTCAGCAAACCACATGTCTTTTATTGTATTTTTATTAATTTTGTTAAATATTTACCATTTACATTTTAATCTGCTTCAGGTAGTACTCTGGAGTGTCATGAGCTTCATGGAGCTCACTCAGTTGGCTGAGTGATTAACACCTGTGGATGCAGCAGAGAGGGTACTCTCCCTTGATTAAGACCTATGTTCAGATCTTACCTCAGATACTGTATGACTCTGAACAAGTTTCTTCATTTGTGAAAGGAAGGTGTTGGTTTCCAGGGGATTCTGGCTTTCTATCTGTGATCCTATGATCTTTGTTGCTAAACCTGGTGGCCTTTCCTTAGTTCTCTTTGGTCCTGAACATTCTATAGTATTTTGAGGTGATCTCATCTGCCACCATGGATTTAATTATCACTTCTAAACTGATGACTTCCAAATCTCTGTATCCAGCCCTAATGCTGGTCTTGCATCTCCACTTGTCAGCTCCATCTAGGGCAAAATTTGTCAACCTGGGTGTGCTTGAATTTGGAAGGGGAAAAATACATCTTTCTTTTTTCTCACTTTTGGGGTTTTTTAAAAATCCTGTGTATTTTTTTTTCATTCATTCAAAACAGAATGTTGAAAAATGATCTGTAGACTTTGCCAGACTGCCCAGGGATCCAGAGCACAAAACAAGTTAAGAAGCCCTGTTTTCCAGACACTTTGAACTCATTGTGCTCCAAAGTGAATTTGAGAACTTTCTTTCCTTGAAGCCAGTCTAACTTCCTGATTTCTGCTGACTGTCCTCCCAATCATCCATGTCTTATTCAATTTGGACTCTTCTCCCTTCCTCACACTCACTCACTCATTTCCTAAGTTCCACCAAATCTCTCCACAGCAGCTCCTGCATTTGTCATTTTTTTTATATTTCTGTGGCTCCTGCCTAGTTCAGGACCTGATCACTGAGTTGTTGTAGGAATCTTTTTCCTGGTCACTCTCCCTCCAATTTCTCTCTTCCTCAGTCTGTTTTTCACACAACTGTCAAAAGAAACGATCGAAAATTTAGCACAGGCATGGCCAGTGAAATCTCATACTCAAAAAACTTCAGGGGCTCCTCTTTGCCTCTAAGTTAAAAAAAAAAAGCCAACACCTTAGACTGGCATTTGAGGCCTTCTAGAATTCAGCTTTAATCTTACTTTCACAGGATGAGAGCTTTTGCGTTAGAAGAAAGCTGTCAGTCTGATCCTCTCACTTTCCTGAGAGGTGTTGACCTGCACAAGGTCACAAAGGTGGTAATATCATAATTCAAATCCTACATATTCTAACTCCACACACAGTGCTTTTCCTACCACACCATGGGAAATCCCTCTACCCCTTTTCACATGCTCCAATTTCCAGCTGAACATTCGTATTCGATGTTCCATGAGCTCAGCATTCCATCTTCCATCTCAGACATTCTAGCAGGCTGAAGGGAACTCTCTTCTTTCAAGGTTTTGCTTCTGTGTCACCTCCTTGGTTCAGCCTTCCTTGAGACCCCTCTTCTTCCCCACCCCCTCCCTTTTCCCCATGATATTTATTTTATCTTGGTAACATTTCAGCAGCTTTCAGGAGACCTTCCAATCTTATCAATAACCCATTACAAACCATCTCTGAGGATAGACTACTTCTGTTACCAGGTTAATTTTCTCAGTTTGAGGCATGACTTTTTTCATGTCGGTTCCCAAACCATCAGCCAGTGGGTGTGGAGGAGATCCCTACTATTCGACTCCTGCCCCTGTTAGGACTGTATGTTAACAAGTGAATTTCTGTAAGACCTCCCACAAAAATCAATCTCATTATCTCCTATGATAAATTACAAAACAATCCTGTGCCCTGCCACAGGTGAGAAGCATAGCTTTAGCCATATGCTGCCTGTCCACTGGACCCAGAGGGCTCTAAGAGGAGAAAGTGAGGCTGGTGACTTTGCACAACCCTCCCTCACTCAAATCAAAGTCAATTGCAAGTCATGTCATCATTTTCCTGCAGTCATGGTCCTCTTCGAAAATGAAGGACAAATAACAACATTGCCTGCCAAATCTCTTCCTCCTATTCCAGGATGCCTGAAATTCTACATTTAGAGATGCATTCCTCTGCCATGAGTCTTCCTGTCATATAGAAATGTAAGCAATACTTCAAGTCTGTCATTTGTGTGAAAAAAAAGTGTTTTCAGAAGAAAAATTTTTACAAACTTAGTTTCTTACCCTTTTGTTCTTACAGTAAACTTCTCAGTTACAGTCTGCACTCATTCACTGAGCGAACCTGTCTTTTGTAACAAAGAAACAATTAAACAAACCAAACAAACATAGTATCTATAATAACAGTCTGTGCCCACCATCTCCCACTTCCGCAGGTGACAGAGTGAAGCTGGTACATCACTGAAAGGGGGTAAAGGGGGGCCAAAAGGAGAGTATAGGGTTGACAGTTTTGCCCAAGATTCTTCCCTTACCATTTTCTAAGTCAGCAAGACCACCGGGAGTTCTTCAGAAGAACACTAAATTAAGCCCTAGTCCAGATTTGCAGGATGAACAGCTACAGAAGGCAACCCAGCTCTACCTTTCAGCCCCGGAGGGAGCAGGGGAAGAGGGTATCTGGGGATCTGTGGGAATGCTGCCTTAATATCCCAAGGTGAAGAATGGGGAAGAGAGAGAGAGGGATGAACAGACTAAAACCATTATTTTATCTGTTCGATAGAGCAAAATCTGACTTGTGTGTGAATTGGATTTAAATGAGGCAAAGTTGACCAAAGTTCCCTGAGTCATCCAAGTCCAATGGCAATAGTAGGTGAGTAATAAGTAGCTTGTTGATTAATTGATAAGTACTACCTTGTCTTAATTCACTGGTGAAGGGACTGACAAACCTCTTGAGCATCTTTGTCATACTCGACATATGGTCCATAGGGTCTCAAAGAGTTGGACACGACTGAACAGCTGGGCGACAATCCCACTACCACCACCTACCTTATAGGTTCGTGGGGAATCTCATACAGATTTGTATTTAAATTGATTTGCAAACTTTCAAGTGCTAGATAAACAGCATTATACATCTGAATTGTGTGTTCAATACCCAACAAAATGTGGGTTACACAGGGGAAGGCACTCGGTCTATCCACAAAGACTCCTTCAAGAAAGATGACTCCCTCCAAACAATAGAATTTCAGCTTTAGACCTATAGAGTGTAAGTAGCTAAAAGGCCTTCATAGAGCTCACCAATACCTGGAGCCAAAATACCCTCTTTGAACGTCTGGACTTTGACAGTAGAGGCATTATTGAAGTATTTTATGAAAAAAATCAAAATGGCCTCATTTATTTTCACTGCCTCTCTTTCCATCCAATCAAAACTTAAACATGGGAATCTAGATTTTTCTTAAAGGAGCATAGTTTTAAGCTTAAAAAAAAGTTTTACCTTAAATTTTTTTTCTTCTTCTATTAACACATATAATGAACAAAGCTAAAGCCTCCATATGAAACAGATTCTCAGGAAAATGATGCACTCCTGGGTAAGAATTTCTTCCTCTGAATACACTTGGAGTTGTATCATGTCCATGAGTTTGTAAAAGTTAAGGAGACTGTATGCTGGAGAAAGGAAATAACATTGTAGCATTTATAAGAACTTGCTAGCGACCTAACAAAGCACTTGTAAAATTGCAAGGGAGGCATGTGATAAAAACAATCCTTGATGAAGGAAATCTTGTCAATTATCTTTGAATATCTCAGATAGATAAGGTTTTTAAGCAGAAACAGTTGAAGTCATTGTAGGGAACAGGACTAGAGTTTAAAGAGGAAAAATAACAATGACAACATTCATTCAGATCCAATTTTCCATTTTGGAGCTGAATGAAGCCGGCAGTGAGTAAAGCAACTCTATTCCCATAGGACAGCTGTGGCCTGTCAGTGAATTGGTGCAAGTGGAAGGCAGTGGACAAGTCTGTCTTATTATTGGACAAGCTTTTCTCGTTAGTCATATTAGCAGAGGGAGAGAGACGTAAATTAACTGACCCAAAGCGACCAAGCTCTCTTCCTCTTTTCAGGGAGTGTCATTCCAAGTCAGAGGAAAGAAAAACTGGTACTGAAAGAGACTCTATTGAGTATAAATTCAATTTATTAAATATTGATTAAATCTGCATTACCTGCAAGACACTGTGCTCAGAGATGAAGAAGCTGACCTCAAGGAACTTATATTCTCTTGGTTAGTACTGGTATTCCAATTTTGGGATTCAAGCTGTCAGAGGTCATTTTATTACAATTCTAAGCATCTCTGCTTTGAGAAAGGACAGAAAGAAACCTGAGTCTCCCTTTACCTTTGAAAATCAATTTGAGATACTTTTTAAATTTTTCATTTTATTTTTCTCTTCCCTCATATCCCATCCCTAATTTAAAAGAAAAAAAAGAAAATCCTTGTAATAAACATGCATACAGACCAAACAAATTCTCACATTGTCCATATCGAAATGTATGTGCCACTCTACACCTTAAATTCATCGTCTCTCCGTCAGAAGGTGGGGTGGTACAGTTTATTGGTTCATTGAATTGGTCAGCATTCTTAGGTCTATCAAGATTGTTCATCTTTACAGTTGTTATAAACTATTTTCCTAATTCTCTTCACTTCACTCTGCATTAGTTCATACAAGTTTCCCCAAATTTCTTTCAAAATTCTTTTCACCATTTGTTACAGCACAATAGTATTTCATTACATCCATGTACTGTATTTAGAAATTCCCCAAATAATAGCTGGCCCCTTAATTTCTAAGACAGGAACTGCTATAAATTTTCTTTATGTGTATAGGTTCTTTTCCTCCTTCTTTGATCTCTTTGGGGTATAGGCCTAGTAGAGGTATTTGCTAAGTAAAACTTTAATGCCTTTTTTGGATATAGTTTCATTGCTTTCCAGAGTAGCTTCGATCAATTCACAGTTCAATCAGCAGGGCAGGACCATGCTCCCTCCAATTATCTGTCATTTTCCCTTTTTGCTAATCTGATAGGGGTGAGGTAGAACGTCAGAGTAATTTGCATTTCTCCAATTATTAGTCAATTGAAGAATTTTTTTTCACATGGCTATGGATAGTTTTGACCAGGCCATTTTTAAGTCTTTTATAGTGTTTCCCCAAAACTGACAAAATTTGACAGTAAGATAAAATATAACAACAGTTCTATCAAGACTTTTATTTCATTTTTATTTTAATATTTTATTTTCCCCCAATTACATATAAAAACAACTTTTTAACATTCGTTTTTTATATCAACAGTTTGATTCATCAGATATAACCATAAGCAATTACAATGTTGATCCTTAGAGAATTATTTTGCTAAATCATTTGACTCTAATTTAAAATTTTACTGCTTCCTGTGTAGATTCTTCATCCATTTGGTCAAAGGGAAGGCAAGAGACATTTTTGGCAACTGAATTAAAGACTTTTTCTTTCCCTTTCCGATCATGACCCTGATCTCTGGAGAACGAAGATCCTTCTCCCAGAGCGGAAAATCAGGGCACCTCCCTCATTTCTGCTGGTTTAATTCTGTCTTCAGAGGGAAACCTAACTCCTTCCGGATCTTTAATTTCTTATCGTTCAGTTGCGTCTGACTTTTCCTGGACCTGTGGACCCTACATAGTACACCGATATTTTCCATGGAGTTCGCCATTTACTTCTACACCTCATCTTACAGATGAGGAAACTGAGGCAGATCCCGGGGCCACATCTGAAGTCGGGTCTCGTAGACGCCGAGTCCAGTCCGCGTCCTCTCCCCACAGTAAATCAGGACGGCCAAGATACACTTCAAGGCCGGCCATGCGTTGGACCAACAGTTCAACCCCGCGGGCGCGCAGGCCCCCCAGACGGCCTCTGCCCTGCTCCTCCCTCCGCAGCCAAAGGAGGGCAGTCAGGGCGGCCCGAGCGAGGCGCGCCACGTTCCCCGCCCGGGCTGCAGGCGGCGCCAGAGAGCAGCTCCGCCGGGCTCCACCAATCAGCGGCGAGGAGAGGGGCCTCCCTCCCTCCCTCCCTCCGGCGCACCTGCTCGAGCGGGAGACGCCGCGGGCCGCGCCGGGCAGCTTTGACGCCCGCTCCTCCAGTCGACCGCCCCCTCCCTCAGTTTCCCCTCCTGCTCCGCGCCCCGCCTCCCTCGAGGCCGCGCCCCCTCGTCCTCATCCCGCCCTCCCGCCAGGCCGGCCCTCTTCCTCCCCGGCGGGACGGGACCCACGAACTTCATCCTCCCCATCGCCGCCCCCGGGGGTGCGCCGGGAGCGGGGGCCCACAATGCACCGCAGCGCCTCGGGCCCCGAGGGGCTCCCGTGACGGAGGCTCCCCCCCGCCCCATGGGCTGGCTTGGCCGCGAGAACCGTCTTAAACCTTCGGCGTTCCCCCGCCGGAGCGCCGTCCGGAACCGAAAAGAACCTGCCTTGGAACCAGGGGTCCACACCGTGGGGGGGCGGGGCCTCAGAGAGGTCTGTGTCTCTCCAGGGGGTCCGTGTTAAAGGTCAAAGAAGCTTTGACCGACCCAAACTGCCCCCTTCCCCGCCGGAGCCGTCCTGTACGGCCAGGGACATCTCAGAGGGGCCAAGGGACATCTCAGAGGAGCAAGATTTTCCTTGAGAAAAAAGAAGGAACGTTAAAAAGTTTTAAATGGACAAAAGCCCTTCTGCAGAGGGGAGCGGAGGTTCTGCGTATATTCCGTGCCCCGCAGCCTGGCCCCCCACTCGGCGCCTTCTCGGGTCTGCTCTTTGGGGCCAGGCTCATTCCGCTGTCACATGGCAGCTCTCCTTCTGATCGTGGGGTGTTGGTTGTGCTTTCCGTGGAAGTGGAAGTCGTTGCATTGGTTGTTTTCTGGGCTCTTTGAACGTGCAGCAGTTCAGGAAGTTTCCCCATGCTTCCCCGTGTTCATCCTCCGCAACATTTTGTTACATTCAGGTAGCACAGTTTCCTTAGTCGTTCCCCAGTCGGTCTCCACGCTGTTATAATTGGGAGGCGATGTTCTTGCACCGATGTCCCCTTTCAGCCCCTTTCACTAAGCAGATTGTCCATCTGTAAGACCGCAGGAGCTTCCACTTAAGCTGGTCCTCAGAAAGCAGACGCGCTCTGGGATCGTACAGGTATGTAGGATCCGTCGTTGCTCATACTTTGTAGACAGAGGTTTTGAGAAACTCAGTTGAACAGGGGTGATGGTGTCTGGACTGGGTCGTAAAGGATGAGTAGGATTCCAGTTGATAGAGATGGATGGAGCAGGGCAGAGCCATAAGCAAAGACGTAGAGGCAAAAAAGGCTGGGTCATACGTAGGAGAGAGCAAATTGTGCAGTGAGGAGAGCGCCTTGAATGCCAAGCCAGCGACGTCGGGAGGATTTTCTGCAGAGAGTTTTGAGCTGTAGAATGACGGGGTTCAGATCGTTAGAAAGTGTAATCTCGCAGGAGCGTAAAGGATGGATCGGAAGAAAATTAGATTGGAGAGCAAGGAAGAAGGTATTACAATACACACTTCAAGTCAAGAGGCATCTACTGAGCGCTTATTATAGTATATGCCTGGTACAGGTGCTGGGAAATTACAAATACAAGCAGGCAGAGACTGTCCCAGCCCCCAAAGGAGTTCGCATTTTCTAATGGGGAAAGACATAATTTTAGGCAAAAGGTAAAAAAAAAAAGGGTTGAGTAGGTGATAAAGAAATCATTTTAAAGTGTAATTTTGATTATTCCAAATTGGGGGACATGAATCAGAAAGCACTAGTTCAAACCCTGCCTCTGACAGTTTGTAGTTATGTGACCATAGGCAATGAAACTTCTGAGCCTGTTTCCTCACCAGCAAAATGGTGATGTCTATAGTGCCGACTTCCCAGGACTGTTATGAGAATCAAATGACATTGATTTGAAATTTCTAAAAGGAAAAGGCTTTCAGATTTTTAACTGCTAGATAAATAGTCATTATTTTTGTTCTCAGAAGCTATGGAACAGCCCCATCAAATTAAAGTTCTTGATCATCGGGTGTCAAAAATTCCAACTAATAACTCTCCCTTTTTACAGTAGATGGAAGAACCTTCCACCTTCATTTCCTTAGCTGTATAAAATGTGAATTGGACTACATGTTGTTTAAGTCACTCCCCCTCCCCTCCAGCTCTCATTCTCATATTAGGTATGGGCATAGCACTTATTTTTACTGGAGATACAAATAGTCTATAGATAGATAGACACAGATACACAGAATCTCCTTCTGCTTTGCAACTTTTATACAAACAATTCTTTCTTCATGGAAAGCCTTTTTCATCATGCCATTCCCTTCCTCTTTAAAATCCCTCCATACCCCTTTTATGACTAAGCCCACTTGACTCCAGCAACTCCTCAATATAACTCTGTTTCTCTATACAAGTAGAATTCATCATGAAGATTTCTGCACTTATTAGTTTTGTTCTTTTATATATTTTCTTTTCTTTCTTTCTTCTGTGTCCCTATAAAATCCTTAAGGGCAGTTTTGGTCATCACAAAATAAGTGTTTAATGTTTTTTACTAATTTCTGTTAACCTCCCTGTGACTCCATTTTCTAATATGTAAAATGAGAGGGTTGATAAGAGGATATTTCTAAGGCCCTTAGTACTCTAATAATCTGTGATTACATTGTAAAGTGATAAGCTGACTGTCTGGAGTAATTCAAAGAGAAAATAAGCTTGTGGTCCAGGGGATAGAGCACCAGCCCTGGAGTCAGGAAGACCTGAGTTTACATGTGGCCTCAGACTCTTTCAGTTGTATAACCCTGGGCAAGTCACTTGCCCTATTGTTGAGAGACAGCTTTCAGAGATGGCAAAACCTGACTGGAGTTTAATAGCTCAGTAAAACTGGCGGTGTTGCATCAGAACAATAATTTATATTTGTTTTGAAGAGCTTTCCTCCCAACAGGTAGCATAAGCATTGTCATCCTCATTTTACAGATGAGAAGACAGAGTTCTAAGAGGCTGCCCAAATTCAAACTTATGTCTACTGACTTCATAGTAAATGCTGTGTCTACTACAGCACCCAGAGACTTTTGTTTCAAAAGTCCATGGAGTCCAGGAGGAAAGGGGAAGACAAGAAAAATACAAACATCTTAATTTAGAATCTCCCATATTCGGGCCTGCTACTGAAAATATGAATTTACATGAATTTAGAATTGTGAGGAGACACCACACTTTCCAATTCAAGTAAATCTTTGTCACTCTGGTGTTGAACTCATTGCTTACTTCATTCACTTTTTCTACAACTGAGGGGAAAAGAAGTTATAGACAGTGTAAGTCCCTATGCACAGGGTTATTTATGCAAGGAATGCACTATGACTAAATGCTCCTCAAACCTGGAAGTTTCCCAGTACCTCCTTTTCCAAACTCATCACTCTTCTAAATCATAGGACTTGGAGCTGAGACTTTATTCCAATTCCCTTATTATATATAGAAGAAGACATTTAGACCTAGGGGGGTAAAACTTTTCCCAGGTGAATGTAATTGCTATACCATTGGCCTACTCTCAGTCTTCATCCTTGTCTTCTGTACAATGTTTGACATTGTTGACAATCCTCTTCTTTTGGATACTGTCTCCTCTGAGTTTTTATAACAGTATTCTCTCCTAGTTCTCCTTTTACCTATCCAACCAATTTTTCTCAATCTTCCTGTATCATGGAGTTCACACCCTAACTGTGAGTCCCTCCAAGTTCTGTTTTGGGCCTTCTCTCTCCATTCTTTCTCTTGGTAGTCTTGAGCCACCATGGATTCAGTTATTACTTCTATGTAGATAACCATTAAATGTATACAACCAGTTCTACTTTCTGTCCTGAGCTCTAGTTCTATATCACCTAAAGCCTAATAGACATCTTCAACTGAAACTTCCCATTGGCATCTCAAACTCAACATGTACAAAATGGAATTTTATTTTCCCCAAGACCTATTCTTACTTTCTCTATTTTGTGTTGAGGGTATGATTAGTCTTCAAATCATCTAGGAGCACAAACTCAGTCATTCCTGCTCTTTTCCTCTCCCTCAGTCCCCACATCCAATGAGTCCTAATTCTACAAAGTATCTTGGATCTATCCCCTTCTTCCCACTCAAATGGACTACTGCAATGCAAAACAAAAATCTTAACTAGATTTACAGCTTCCTGTCTCTTCTCTTCTCCAATCCATCCTCCACAAAGCTGCTAAAATAATCTTCCAAAAACATACATTTTGACCATCAGTCTCCTCCTCAGAAGGCTTCAGTGGTTCCCTATTGTCTGCAGGACAAAATATAAATTTAGCACAGCATTTAAAGCCCTCTGCTATTTGGCTCCAGCCTGTAAGTGGCCTACTTGCTGCTCCCTCTATCTGCCTCAGTGATTTTTCCTAGGCTGTCTGCCTTGCCTGGAATAGTCTCCTTTATCACCTCTCCCCTACCTGAGCCGCATCCCCTTAGCTGTTAGTGCTCTCCTTGCTTCATTATCCAGCATGTACTCATCTGTTTACATGGTGTATCCCCCAAGAGCATGTTAGCTCCCAGAGGTCAGGGCTGCTGTTCCTTCGTCTGTATCCTCAGAACCTAGCACAGTGACTTGTATGTAGTAGGCGCTAAATAAATTCTGGATTGGGTAGGTCCAGCCACCAAGTTCAAAGGTCAGCTCAGAGACTCTGTAATTTCTTTCCATCCCCTTAGTTTGAGTTTTCCTCGTCCTCCGGGTCTGTCTTTACCTATCCTGTACTCTTCCTCATTGCTCCTCTTCATCTTTCTCCCTTCTCGCAACCCAGTTATCTCCCCCCTCCTCCCTTTTCGCAGGGTGTTGGAGGGGGATCAGAGAAAGGGGGAAGAGAGGTGGGAGGAGGAGAGAGGAGAGGGAGGGAGGAGCGGGGCAGAGAGGGGAAGAAGAGGGAGAAAGGCATAGGGGGAGAGGAGAGAAGAGAGGAAGGACCCAGGAGGGGAGGAGGAGGGACAGGAAGGAGGGGGGGCCTGGCCCGAGGGCTCTATATCAGGGCACTCCGAGGCTACAGTTGGCCCCGGGCGGATGGGTCCACTCGGCTGGCAGCACGGGGGGCTGGGCGGGCGGGCAGCCGCCACGGGGTGTGTGGTTCTTCCGCTTTTGGACACGCACGTTCGCAGGAGGTCCTCAGTGGGGTTCCCTTCCCGCCTGGGGGGCGCTGGTTCCCCGGGGTGGAGGTGGGGAGGACGCGGCCCTCGGGAACTCCCGGGGTCTCCCACCCCCCGCGGCCAGAGTGGCCTGGCCCACTCCGTAGGCGAGGGCCGGCGAGGGGGAGGGGTTCCGAGCCATCCGGCCCTCTGGGGCGGAAGTGAGGAGCGGGGTGGGGCGGAGCTGAAGGGAGCAGATGGGGAAGTTTTAGTTAGAAGCGGCTCGTTGGTCTAGGGGTATGATTCTCGCTTCGGGTGCGAGAGGTCCCGGGTTCAAATCCCGGACGAGCCCACTTTTTTTCGCTGCTGGTTCAGTTTTTCCTGTTTTCCCACTAACTGCAAGTTTTAAAGCCCCCGAAGGCTCGGAACGTGCTCGAGGAACCCAGAAAGTCATTCCTTTTCTCCCGCCCCAGCAGCCTGGGCGCGTGCATCGGAGCAGGGCCTCGGGCCAGGAGTGGGCCGGGGAGAGAATGCGGTCTCTTCTACAAACGTTTCACCCGAGACATGCGTGCCACGCTGCGTGTGCGCATCTTACACACCCGCTGATCTTGGCAAGTTCGTTGGCCCGGGGCTAGGTTGCCTTAATTGTCTTTAATGGGAACCGGGGCAGCTGGAGGCCTGGACTGGATGTGGGGGAAGGGTCCTGGGCAAGGGGCGAGGACAGGAGGAGGGCGTGAAAGGCATGCCAAGAGGACAGCTCCCGCCCCCACCTCACCCCAGAGACCGATAGAAATAAAGTACTCAAAAGGAGCATCTGGAAGGACGGGATCCCGATGGGATGTGCGTAGGTTCTGCAAAGTGTATGTTCTATAAATGCTACAAACCTCAATGAGGCCAACGTCTGCCTTTAAAAATTATTTGGGGGGGGGGGTCAGTAAATAATTTTAAATAAATTTAATCTTACAAACAAAAGAGGGCTCGTCCGGGATTTGAACCCGGGACCTCTCGCACCCTAAGCGAGAATCATACCCCTAGACCAACGAGCCAGCCTACCCAGGTCCTTCTTGCCGTTATAAAGAAGTCTAGTGATTTGTATTCTAGCTTTGGAGCCCTCTGGTGGTAGTTGAGCTTTCTTGCATTTTGTTCATTGTAATCGGTGTTAACCGTTAGCTAGAATCCTCCCTTCTCATAAGCTTCTAGAGCAAAAGCATTTTAATAAAGGTTATTTTCCCCTTGGATTAAAAGAAAGGGGAGAAATGACTTAAGAACAGCCAAAGTTCTCTTAATAACGTCTTTAAAACTGCAGTTATTTCCACTTAGTCTTTTGGTTACAAGTCCCTTTGCCAGATTGCAAACTTTATCCCTTATTGAATTCTAGATCTGCAGGACAGCACGTATTCTTTTTAAAAAGTTTTATTAAAATTTTTTTGGATTATTTTTTACAATGTTATTGTTTCCCAATATCAGTCCTCTCTTTCCCAATTAAGCAAAGCAAAGCTAGACATTCCTTCAACAATCAATCAACCAACAGACAATAGTCTGTTCTTCAAGTTACGTTCTATATAGGAAAGGCAATATGGACATATGTAATTATTTATCATATACTTTAAAAATAAATACAAAGTGATTGGGGCAGAGGGAGGGAGGTATCTAGCCCAGCGCTTATCACAGTGCCTGGAATTTAGTAGGTGCTTTACAAATGCTAGTTCACTGACTGACTTCTAGCTAACGCTGTAGGAGGAATCCAGAACGTGTCTCAACTGAGTAGAGTATGTATTCTGTACCTCTAACCCACTGTCCTCCCTGGAGTGAAGATTGGTTATTGTATTAATGGAGGGCATTAATTCTTCCACTTTCCTCTGGTTTATTCATTCTTTAGGTAACATGTCATCTTTACACAGTATCAGTACGTAACTAAACTGCTGTCCAAGCTCTTCAAAATCTGGTTCTTCTCTTCCTTTCACCCTCCTCACACACCCTCACTTCCAGGCAAAAGGCTTCTGCAGTTCAGCTATTGTGCCTTTCTTTGGGTTAATCTTTCCCTCCACCTGGTATGCTAACCTCTGTTCCATTTTCTGGTTATGACCAACATACCTGTTTTTCAAAGACGTAGCTCCTTGAAGAAGGATTAATCCCAGTAGGAAGGGATCTCCCCATCCTCTAACTTGTGCCTTGTACCACTTCCATGGCACATCTCACTGTTTTAGAGTTAGAATCTCAGAAGCAGAAGGGACTTCCCAGACAATCTAGTTCCCAGGTAATCATTTTTCTGATGACAGAACCCATCTCCAAAGAAGGAAACTAGCTGGTTGAAGATAACGGAACAGGCACTAGAACCCAGGTCTCCAATTCTCTTTCCTGTTTCTTACTCAAAACAGACCTCAAAATAATTATCTGTTGAACGAATAAGGGAAAATCCAGAGATGGATATGGGGCATAGGGATTTGGGTTTTTTTGTTTAATATGTCCTCTCTCAACTGATTCTTTAATCTTCAAATATCTCCTAGATATGGCCTAGGTGTCCAAAATGCAGCCTTCACACTCATCCATCAACACTTCAATGAAACACACAAACCCCACCCCTACCCTCTCTGCAGAAGGAACAGTTCCCGGCGCCTCCTTGCCTTTCATCCAGAGACTTCTTTGGAGTAAATTGAGTTCAGGTAAGAAAGTACCAGCATCAGAAACTGAGAGCTGAGAACCTCCCTTTCTACTTGCTGGAATTTGATAAGCTTTTTAAAGACTCTGAGTGTTTGTTCCAAACCTTTGACAATGGAAAGTCAGCTGCTACTGGGGCATTCCAGTAGTTGTGTATAATTGTCTATAATCTGTTTGAGGATAAAGATTGGGTTTTTTTCCTAAATTTTGTATCTCACTACTCCTGCCAGTGCCAACCCCAGTACATATATGTGTGCAGATAAATGTATTTGTTTACTTGAATGATCATGATAGGCCCTTAAGCCTGTTAGAAGACCCTGGCCTGGGCAGGCCAGCCTCCAGCTGGGAATTTTCATCTGTCTTTCAGCCCAGAATACTAGACTGACAAGCAGTAAATTATAGTTTGGCACCCCTAGCATTTTAAAGCATTTTATCTCCACCCTTCTATGTTTTATTTGAAAACTGTCTCCTCACTCTTTCATAAACCTCCAGCTCTGAGCAGAACTAGTAGAATTAACCTAGAGGTGTTAATGTGCTCTAGATCTGGGGTTCCTTTGTTTAACAAAACTTAGTTAAAAAGATAAGGCAGGTTCTTGGGCATTTAAAAATTGGATTCTCCCACATCTAGGCAGTTTCAGTCCTGCTGTCAAATGGAGTGAATGCCTGTTCGGTGTGATGATCATTTTGCAGATTCAGCCGGATGACTGAAATTAAGTGCTTGGACTTCTTCTTTTTCATTTAGATTCAGCAAAGCTACAGATACTTTTCTTTAGCTACTTTTTTTAGGTATTAAAAATATGGGGAGGAGTCAAGATGGCGGAGTAGAAAAATACACATACACTTAGCTCTTACCCCATAGTCCATAAAATACCTGTAAAAAATAACTCTCAACAAATTCTGGAGCAGCAGAAGCCACAGAACAACGGAGTGGAGGAGATTTCTGTTCCAGAGAGACCTGAAAAACCAACAGGAAAAGTCTGTCTTGCATGGGAAGCAGAGCAGAGCTGAGCCCTGCCTTGGCCAGGCCCCACTGAAAGGAGCAGATTGGAGCAGGCTTCAGGGACAGAATCTCCAGCAGCAGCACAGATCCCTCAACCCACAGGTGCCAAAAGTCAGTGAGAGGGTCTTTTCGACTGACTGAGAAGAGAGTGGGATGTCCCCATAACTCAGGCCCCCTCAGGAGGCAGCAGCAGACAAGGACTCCCAAAGCAGGCAGTAGCCTGCATCCATTGTTGAAGGTCTCCTGGTAAACCCCCTGAGGGAACTGAGCCCCGTGTGGTGTTCCTGCCCCCATTTGACCAGCTGAACTTAATTTCACACTGAATAGCAACCCCACCCTCACCAAAAACCCCTAATTAGGAGTAATGCATTTGAATCTCAGCCCCCAAGCGCTGGCTAGGCAGAACTGGAGGGTGAGATGGTTGTGAAGAGGGAACTCAGAAGTCAAGTAACTGGCTGGGAAAATGCCCAACAAAGGGAAAAAAATAAGAACCATAGAAGGATACTTTCTTGGGGAACAGTTGTCTCCCTCCATTCTTTCAGATGAGGAAGAACAAGGCATACTGTCAGAGGAAGTCAAAGCCTCTGCCTCCAAAGGGAACTTAAAATGGGCTCAGGCAATAGAAGACCTTAAAAAAACAAGTTAGCAGCTTACTAAAAGAGAACCAAAAGAATGCCTTTAAAAAGAGGCTAACTCAATTGCAAAAAGAGGTCCAAAAAGCCAACGAGAATAAGGAGGTTTTAAAAAGTAGAATTAGCCAAATAGAAGAGAAGGTTCAAAAGCTCACTGAACAAAATAGTTCATTGAAAGAGAGAATTGGGTTCAGGGAAACGGATGACTATGAGTTAAACCAAGAAGTTAGTAAACAAAACTAAAAATTTGAAAAAATAGAAGATAATGTGAAACAACTCATTGGAAAAAACAACTGACCTGGAAAATAGATCCAGGAGAAATAATTTAAAAATTATTGGACTACCTGAAAGCCATGATCAAAAAAAGAGCCTAGAAATTATCTTCCATGAAATTATCAAGGAAAACTGCCCTGTTGTTACAGAATCAGAGAGTAAAATGGATATTGAAAGAATTCATCGATTACCTCCTGAAAGAAACTCCTAGGAATATCAAGGAGAAAATACTGCAAGCAGCTAGAAAGAAACAATTTGAGTACTGTGGAAATACAATCAGGCTAACACAGTATCTGACAGCTTCACCATTAAGGGATAGAAGGGCTTGGAGTGGGATATTTCAGAAGTCAAAGGAACTGGGATTGAAGCCAAGGAATCACCTACCCAGCAAATCTGAATATAATACTTCAAGGGAAAAAATGGTCATTCACTGTGACATAGTCGAATTTCAAGATTCCATGTTGAGGAAAAGATCAGATCTGTATTTAAAAATTTGACTTCCCAAGACAAGAATCAAGAGAAGCATGAAAAGGTAAACAGAAAAGAAAAATCATAAAAGACCTTAAAGCTGAACTGTTTACATTACTACATGGAAAGAAAATATTTTTAACTCTTGAATCTTTTTTCAGTATTTGAGTAGTTGGAGAGATTGTACATATACACACACATACACATAGATAGATAAAGAGTACAGGGTATCAGAAGAGATGATATCCACACACACACACAAAATAAAATAAAATAAAAATTAAGGAGTGAAGGAGGAAAAATCCGGGAAGAGAAAGGGAGTAATGGAATGGGGCAGGCTGTAACTCATAAAAGAGATAAGAAAAATCTTATTCAATGGAAGAGATAAGGGAGAAGGGGAAGGGGGAAAAATAAAGCTACTCTCCCCATGTGTGACTGAAGGAGGGAATAACATGCTCACTAAATTTGATGTGAAAATTTATATACACCATAGGAAAGTAGGAGAGGAGGCAACAAGTGGAGTGAGGGGAACGTTAGAAGGGAGGGCAAATGGGATAAGGGACTCACTAGAAATAAACACTTTCGAGAAGGGACCAAGTCAATTGTAGGGGGGAAAAGTAAGTGGGGGAAGGGTAGGTCAGAGGGCAATATAATTAGTCTTACACAACATCATTACTATGGAAATCTTTTGCAAAATAATACATATCTAGTCTGTATTGAATTGCTTGCCTTCTCAGTAGGGCTGGGGAGGAAGGGGGGGGAGGGAGAGAAGTTGGAATTCAAAGTGTTAGAAATGAATGTTGCAAATTTTTATTACATATAATCGGGAAATAAGAACTGCAGGGATAGGGGTATGGAAATTTATCTTGCCCTGCAAGAAAAGAGAGAAGATGGGGATAGGAGAGGGGTGGGGTGTGATGGAGGGGAGGGTACATTGAGGGAAGGAGTAATCAGAATGTAAGGTATTAGGAAGCGGGGGGAAGGGGAGTGATGGGGAGAAAAATTGGACATGTTACAAAAGTAAAAAGAGGTAAAAGCAATTAGTATTAAAGCAATAGACTGAATTAATTACTGAGAATAAATCAATGACATCTTTAGTTTGGAGAAAAGAATTTCAGTCTAAATTTCCTAGAGGAAGGTAACCTTAGGTAAAATTTGGCATTGATAGAAAAGTCAAGGTTTTAATGGTAAATTTGATTTTATGATTGCCATTTAATCAGGACCTAGAACATATATAAAAAGGCATGTAGCCACTGAAGACTTGCCTCAAAAGATGTTCCTTAGCCAAAGTGAAACTATAATCATATTTGAAACCTGGTTATTGGAACTTGCCATTTTTAGATTCTATGGGACTCCTAAGTGACTGTTCTTCTGAGTCTAACTCCAGGTATGGGAAGCAAGAAAAGCTATCTGAGCCTCCAATACATGATGCCAGTAAGCTGATGAGATGCTGGTACGAACTGCATAGATGAGCTCAAGGAAAGGGTGGGAGAGCAGCTGTTCAGCATGGGCTGAGGTGGGATTCTCCTGACTCAGTTTCCCCATTGACACCTGGCAGACTTTAAGACTGACTGAATGCAAGTGGATAATCTAATTCTGCCTGGAATTGACATAAAGTTGGGGAGATAGTATCCCTGTAATGTCCTTACTATTGGTGGCAACTTCTTAAAGTCAAAAGGTTTGTAAGTTTAATACCAGATCTATTCAATTATAGATTATGGGTAGGGGAACATCTGAGGTTGTCTAAAATTAAGCTATTAGGCATAGGACTTTACACCAACAGCAATAAGTTAGGGTCCTTTAATTCTTACTAATACTGTGGAGACAATTAGGTCAAGAGCTTGTGAGGTTAGCAACATAAATATTATTTGTGTCTCAGTTAATGTTTAAAAAAAAATTTCTTTTTTGGTCCATATTGTAAATGCTTTAAAAAGAAGTATCACTTGACCAAAAGTTGGAATTGCTTTATCTGTTATAAACTGTCTTAAAAATAAATAATAAAAAAAATATGAAAAAGCTTTTGATTGTTTGTCTTGGAAGCCTTCCCATGAATCCTAGCCACCACTAAGCATTGGTCCTGGCGTTCTTTTTTCTCCTGCAGCATGTTCTGGAGATCCAGAGTGGGAGGTAGGAATCCAGGAGGTGAGAGAGGTTGGCTTAACCCATTCACCTAGTTCACAAATCCCTACTGATGATGTAACCACAGAGAACTGCTTGATATTATACAACTCCTTTGGTCCTCTCCTGGTTCCCTTTGAAAAAACACAGTTCATATTTATTTGCCAGTTCCTACTTGTGCTCAGCATCCCTCACTGAACTTTCATTAGTAAAAGAATTGTTTGAAGCTGCAAAATCCTGTAGTGTTCTTAAATCAAATTCCTACCAGGCAGTCAACAACATGTATTGAATATTTACCGTGTGCAAAGCGTGGAACTGGAGGCTGAATATGTTAAGTAGTATTTTTTTAGGGTAAAGAAATACACTGCATCAAAGTCCCTAACTAACATGTTCTCAGAGATTCTTCATACACAAACAGATATCTCATACTTTTAAAAATAGGTAGTGAAAATAGCATGTAGGTATGCATCTGTCTGGGTGTAATAAGTAGCAGAGCCCAGATTTGAACCTTGCCACTCTGTTTAGATCTCCTTTCTGATGCCTTTCTCTTCACTTCCATCTCTCTTCCCCTCCCTTCCCTCCCTCTCTTCCTTTCCCTTTCACTTCCTCTTTTGCAATTTCTTTATATGATGCATACCTTATACTTTAATCAGTGCCTCAAATTTTTTTTCCTTGTGTGAAGGAACATGAACTGCTATCAAACTGAGCTTGATGCTCTCTGAAAGGGTATTTTACAGAAACATGCTGTTTCACCTCCATAAATAACCTTTCCTTTGGCCCTTTTATGGACTTCTTCTTGATACTGCATTCCTTGCCACTGTTTATGGTGCCTCACAAACGTCATAAGAATCTGTGAGCAATAGATAAAGTGTATCTGATATACTTCCAGGATGTTGTATTTTAAAATATTAAATAAGATATGGGGGAGAGATAAAGTCCATTTTTCTTATAGTTACATAAAGCCTGTTGGTTTCTCTGTGCCTTGTGAATCCTTCCCTTCTCCCTCATTTTTTATTTTTATTTTTCTAAACGAAACATAAAATGGCCAATTGGTTTCTTAGATCCAGATGACAGAACCTTATTCTGACCCTTCATCAAGATGGAGAAATGAACCAGAGAACACTAACCCTGTTCAAAAGACTTTGAGTATCACCCCAACCACAGACTCTTTCTTCTTCTATATGAGGCTCAGCCTAGCTGGGGAAGAAGGGGCTTAGCTTCAGTAGACTAGCCATTTGCTGATGAAATCTTCAGCCTTGGCAAACCATGAAGCAAAGAGAAAATATGAAGTAGTACTCATTCCTATGGGACTCCTACTTTTGTAGGGCAGGGAAAGGTAGGCAAGAATCACTAAGTTTTAAGATGATTGATAAATGTGAATTTACTTGTTGGGGTTCAAAATGTGAAATCCTTGTCCAGTGACCAATGAGTAGGCATACTACTGGATTACATCATCAATCTTGAAATGTTTGCCATAAACAAAACTAGAAAACAAAAGGAAATTGCAGCTAAATGGGAGAATGGCTTACAGTCTTCCATTGGAGAGGCAAATAAAGGGGTTGTTAGAATTGGTCTTATTAGTTCAAAGGCAAAAGGAAATTGTATATTTTGGCTGCTCAAGAAAGAGCACAGAATTTGGAGTGAATAGATTATGGTCAAAAGTACACTCAAATCAGTGAGATCAAGCTCTGCTTAAAAGTATCTAAGTGTAGCTGCATCACAGGTATATACCCCTGGTTATGAAGAAACTTGGACAAAAACATGGATGGTTCAATACTACACACTACCACTACTGGAAAAACAATGCAAGATGCATACCCTGACAATGAATCAACAATTCTTGTTGATCAGTTTTCTAAATAAATCTATCTTGTAAAAATAGTATTATGAGCAAAAGTGAAATTACCTGCACAGTAATTCTAATCTTGGATTAAGCCCCAATATGGTCTTTCTTCAACTTTCAGCTGCAGGCTCCGGAAGGGTGCCGATGTCCTTGACTCTCAGAATCATAAAAAAGCCCACTGAAAAGGCATCAGCGACAAAAAGGAGTCACATTTAGGAAGCTGAGGAAAAGAGGCTGACAAAAAAAGGGCAACCTCTAGTAAAGAAACTCCTATGGCTGTTTCCATTGCACAAGACAATCACCTTGAAAGACCTCTGTGCTGTTCTGATGAGGGAAATGGTGACAAGAGCATAAACGGGGAACAGATGAAGAAGAAAAGGAACTGATAAATATTTGCTTTATGTTCATACTCCCAGATGCATACTATGCAAGTAACATTCTTGCACAGAAAAACATAGTGAAGTTTCAGAATATTAAGAGAAGGGTTGGTGTACTTCTATAGGATCTGAAAGCACCTTTATAGAAACTAGAGAAAAGAAGGAGCATTTGCATGTTGACACTTTAAAATGTAATTCTGAAAGAGATAGTAGCAGCTCCCAGGATGAAAAAGACTTGACTTTTGTGGTGACATTTCGAGAAAACATCATCTAATAAATACAAGGGGAATGAAGAAAAACAAGATAGTATTTGTTATT
Organism: Potorous gilbertii; assembly: GCA_028658325.1. NCBI lineage: Eukaryota > Metazoa > Chordata > Mammalia > Diprotodontia > Potoroidae > Potorous > Potorous gilbertii. The sequence continues at coordinate 641,924,630 of CM053770.1, read as the reverse complement.
ATTCAACAAATACAACAAAGAAGCAAGCCCTTCATCCACCTTGACAAAAACTATTTAAAAAGTGGACTCCACCTTGGTCTCCTTTTAATGTTGTCCAAGAAAAACTCTGTCCTGTTCCATGTAAGCTCCTCATCACTTCTGCCTTTTGCCCTTTGTTCTTGGAGAGGACCACAGTGTCAGGGAGGTGATGCCGTGACATGCAAAAGAATTGGATTTAAGTGAGGAAGGGCTGTGCAAAGTCTGTTTCTAAATAAGATTCTAAAAGTAAGATGGCAGTGCTTGTTCCCTGGGAGTTTCTGAAGTATCTGTCTGCCACCATGGCAAGAACTATTGACTGGAGGGAAGGATCAGAACTCTCCAAGTCTCTCAGCCTCTATGATCTTAGAGCCAAAAAAAATCAGATTCTTAGGTGACTATCTGATGAAACAGTAGAGGTACCCAAACTGCATGAAAATATGGCAATAATTCTTATAAAATTTTTTTGTGTTGATAAATGAAAGTAGGTCCATCCTGAAGACCAAGAAATATAATCACTGGCTCTTGGAAAAGCCTGAAAAATTAAGCCTTAGTTGAAAAGACTTAACATTTTAAGCCAGATTTGTAACTGCATCAGGTCTCATTTTATGAAGAGCACTTAGTCCTCACAACCACTTACCATCCTCTACCTATACAGATTTAAATCACAGCAAACATGGATGTGACAGAATTACGCCAATTTCATTAAATAATGGCTGCTGTCCATTGCATTCATAACCAAATATGCCAGAAAATGCTTAGATACTTTTAAAAATAGTGACCACACTTGACTTATTTTTATAATTTTGTTCCTCTTGAAATATGTGATGCCAGGGCTGATTTTGTACAGTAAACAAGTTGCATGGGATTAAGATCTGGAAAGATCATCTAGTAGATATTCCTTCTGGTTGTGTGATTTCAGAGCCAAAAGCTTCCTCCCATACCCCAATGTAAAAAAAAAATCATAAAATTTTCTGCAGACTGAAACTAAAGTTCCAGAGTGGTAAAGCTTTGATCACTGTTGCAATTCAAATACCCTGGGTATAGGGAACAGTATGTGCCTATCAGATACACACACATACATATGTACATATGTGTTAGTGTATATATGTATTATGTCTATATACATGTGTGTCTTAGTGTGAATTTCTTTGAAATAGATTCTAAGAGGTACAGTGAGACTATGCACATCCCAGGAAGCATAAGTTTATTGTGAACCAACAGAGGAGTTATGGTATGCCAAGATACTTGGTAAAAAAAAAACCTGAGGGGATAGCCCTACCCCAAAGTACTTATTCTCATGTATATGTATGTAGGTATACATATATGTACATATATATGTGGGGTATAGGGTATGTTCAGGGAGGACCAGTACCTTTGGTGTAATGGCTGCCGAGCCCTTTTTGGGGCTCTTTCCACCCTTGGTGTCTACCTGTTCTGCCTAACTCTCACCTGTGGCTCCAAGAAACTGTAGCATGCACAGTGGCCACACCCCGGTAAACCTTTTCAGGAGACAAGACAAACCAGGTTGAGGGCAACAAAGGGTTCTCAAACCTATTGGTTACTTAGGGGGTATCTTCCCCAAGCATGTGAAGACTTCATCTGGTGGAATGGTCAAATGAGAACGATTTGTTCCAACAGCTATGAAGGCAGATGAAGCAGGTGATGTGGAGTACTTAGAGCTTGGTTAGACACTGAGGACACCAAGGTCATCCACTGCATCCTAAGCCATCGCACAGCCTTTTTGACTCTGTCCTGCCACTTGACTATGATGACTCTGGAGGAGAGAGTAAGGCTGATGACTTCATGCAACTCTGTCTCACTTAAATCCAATTGACGCACGAATCAAAAGACATCACCCATACCATTTCACTATGAAGCCTCAAAGTCCTGTGGCAATAGGCAAGTGAGCAGCAGGTATGGATACACTGGGAGCTTTAGTCACAACCCTGCACACAGGCGGCCCAGGCCATAGGGTCATTTCTCATTGGAAGCAGCAGTGGGACTCGGCAGCCCCCTGGGTGTCTGAGCAGCCTTTTAAGGATTGCACTGCTCACCTCCTGGTGTGAGGAACAGGGCTAGAAAAGGTGCCCTAAACATTGTCTGCTTACCCAACCCTGGCCTGATTACCACAGCAGGCAGGGAATCCCACTATGCGGTCAAAACACAAAAAAAATGTACGAAAACTTCTGCAAAGATAATTCCATTCACCATTGACACATGGAATGTGGGCACACTAATAGACAACACAAAATCCAGTAGACCTGAAAGAAGAACTGCTCTTATTACAAGAGAACTCAACAGGTATTGCATCCAAATAGCAGCCCTGAGTGAAACAAGGTTGGCAAATGAAGGCCAGCTTACTGAAGATGGAGCTGGATACACCTTTTTCTGGAGTTGGCACAGTGAAGGGGAGCACCATGAAGCTGAAGTGGGTTTTGCAATCAAAACTAATCTAATCAGCAAGCTGGTATGCCTGCCAAAAGGAGTGAATGACAGGCTCCTGACAATGCAATTGCCACTCACAGGAAAACATACCATGCCACTACCATCAGTGCCTATGGTCCCACCATGACAAACCCTGGTGAAGTCAAAGAAAAATTTTATGAAGATCTAGAGACCCTGATCATCAATGTGCCAAAAGAGGACAAGCTTATAATCTAGAGACCCTGATCGTCAATGTGCCAAAAGAGGACAAGCTTATAACTCTGGGTGACTTTAATGCTAGAGTAGGCTCAGACTACTAGACTTTGCAGGGAGTCCCAGGGAGGAATGGAGTTGGAAACAGCAACATCAATGGTCATTTACTGCTGAAGACTTGTGCATCACATGACCTTCTCATCACCAAAACTGTTTTCTGTTTACCTAAATGCAATAAAACTTCATAGATGTACCCTCACAGCAAACACTGGTATCTAATAGATTATGTGATTGCAAGGAAAAGAGATAGACCAGATGTGAGAATGACAAAGGCAATGTGTGGTGCAGAGTGCTAGATTGATCATAGACTTATCCTTTCCAAGCTAAATATTCGCATTCATCAAAAGTGCCACCCCCAAGGCAAAATGACTACCACAAGAATTAATGTGAACAAATTAGAGCTCTTCTGGGAGCATGAACAGTTTGCTGCTGACTTGGAGGGAAAGTTGAGCCAACACACAGTTGACAACAGTGAAGCAGAAAAGGAGTGGGCAGCTCTCAGAGATTTGGTGTACAGCACTGCATTTACTCATATGGGTCAGAACATTCACAAACACCAGGGCTGATTTGATGAAAATGATGGAGAAATTCAGAAGCTGCTAAATAAAAAATGTGAACTCTACAGGATTCACCAGTAGGATAGTACTTCTACCCCTAAGAAGGCAACATTTAATTCCATCGAAAGCAGAGTACAAGCAAAGCAGAGAGATGCAGGATTCCTGGTTCAGTAAGAAAGCACATGAAATTCAGTTTTATGCTGATAGTAACAATCCGAAACACTTTTATAATGCCCTAAAAGCTATTTATAGACCAAAAACTTATGGTGCATCACAACTACTCAGTGCTGATGGAGCCACATTGATTAGTGATATGGACATGATCCTAGAAAAATGGACTAAACACTTCCATAATAGTGTTCTCAGCAGACCATCATCAGTCAATGCTGAGGTCATTGACTGTTTACCTCAGGTTGAAGTCAGTTCCTCCTTAGCTGAACTTCCAACTGAGGAAGAGTTTTGAGGGCCATTAGGCACCTTTCATGTGGCAAAGCACCTAGTGCTGATTCTGTTCCAGGTGAGATTTACAAGGTAGGGGGACCATTGCTCATACAAAAGCTGATTGAAATTTTCCAGGTTATATGGCAAGAGGAGGTTATCCCTTAAGAGTTCAAGAATGCCTCTATTGTCCATCGCTGTAAGGGTAAAGGGAATCGATTGTCTGGTGACAATCACAGAGGGATCTTTCTCTTAGTCATTACTGGCAAAATTCTTGCTAGAATCCTTAATAGGCTGATCCTTCACCTGGAAGATGGTCATGTGCCAGAGCGCCAGTGTGGCTTCAGAAAGGGCTGAGGAACAGTCGATATGGTGTTTGCTGCCTGACAACTCCAGGAGAAATGGCAGGAGCAGAACACAACATTTGTGGATCTGACCAAGGCCTTTGACAGTGTTAGTCATGAGGGCTTATGGAAAATTATGTCAAAATTTGGTTGCCTGGAGAAGTTCATCAATATTGTACACCAATTTCATGATGGCATGTTTGCCTGGGTTCTGGATAACGGACAAAGCTCTCGTGCTTTCCCAGTCACCAATGGAGTGAAACTGGGCTGTGTGCTTGCTCCCATGCTTTTTAGCATGATGTTTTCAGCCATGTTGACAAATGCTTTCGATGAGAATGAACATACTGCCATACTAATGGTCAGTTCTTCAATTTGAAAAGGTTACAAGCCAAGACCAAAGTGGAAGAAATATTGGTGCATGATTTTGTGTTTGCAGATGATTGTACACTCAATGTAGCTTCTGAAGCCGAGATGCAACAAAGTATGGATCAATTCTCTGCTACCTGTGCTAATTTTGGCCTAATAATTAACACCAAAAAATTACAGGTGCTCCATCAGCCACCACCACACCATCCATATGTGGAACCATCAGTTACAACAAATGGAGAAGTTTTGAATGCTATGGATAAGTTCACTTACCTTGGTGGTGTACTTTCCAGGGATGTACACATTGACAATGAGGTTGATGAACACATTGCCAGAGCTAGCTCAGTGTTTGAGAGGCTCCAAAGAAAGGTTTGGGAGAGAAGACACTGATTACCAAACTGAAGGTCTACAGAGCCATTGTGCTGATCTCATTGTTATATCCTTGTGAAACATGGACAGCGTAAACACCAGCACCATGCCAGGAAACTGAATCTCTTCCATTTGTACTGTCTTAGAAAGATTCAGAAGATCACCTGGCATGATAAGGTTCCAGACACTGAAGTCTTTGCTCGAGTTGAACTGCCAAGTATTCAAACTATGCTTCAGAAAGCTGGGCTGGTCACATTATTCGAATGCAAAATGTACGCCTGCCAAAAAGACTATTTTATGGAGAACTTGCGTGGGGCAGGTGATCACACGGTGGCCAGAAGAAATGATACAAGGACACTCTCAAGGTCTCTCAAGAACTTTGGATTTGACTGTGCAACATGGGAGACCCTGGCACAGGACTGCTCAGCATGGAGTTCCCACATAAGAAAAGGTGCTGTGCTCTTTGAGCAAAGCAGAATTGAGACAGCACAAAGTAAACACATGATGAGCAAATTTGGGATATCTACCCCAAATATTCCTACGGACTATCTGTGCCCAACCTGTGGTAGAGCATTTTGAGCTCGTATTGGTCTGATCAGCCACAGTGTAGACACAGTGAAATTTCACTTTACAATGGTGATGTCATTTTGCTCCTCTTCGAAGACGAAGGACAACAACCAACCATATACATGTATATACATATTTATATATCACCACAGTTACAATTCTGTCTCAAATAAGGAGACTTCCTGGCCAATAAAGAGAGAAAAGAATTGCCATGGAGTTGACATTTGTAACTATTATGTGTCCTGCTACTAGACTGTAATGACTCAGAAGAAGAGAGTGAGACCGATGATTTTGTATACTGTGCCTCACTTAAATCTAATTCATTTGGAAGTCAAGAAATCACCCCATGATGTCATTGGTCCTCTTCAAAAATGAAAGGCAAACAACACAGACCTCCCATACACTCTATAGTTCTTGAGCGTTTGTAGGTGTTTGCATGTTGTCTAGAACTATGAGCTCCTTGAAGGAAAGGAAGGGGCCAAATTTTTACCTTTCTTTATATCCTTAGCACTTAGCTCCGTGCCTGGCACATGGTAACCACCCAGTAAATGCATGTGGATGATGAATGGAAATCATGTTATTTTATGAACTTCTGAAGATGAGTTACTAAGCTTGAAGAAGAAAAAGACTAAAGATGTGTTTTTGGCACAAAATAGCTCAAGTTGCTTGAAGCATAAAGAAAGGGAGTTCTAGATGCTATATTGGAAAGATAAGGTCTTGCCAGATTGTGGGGGGTCTTATGTTCTTTCAGTGGAACTCCTCTGTCTTTCCAAGTATTAATTCACATCTCACCTTTTCTATGAGAAGCTTTTCCCAGTCCTCCTTCATTTTAGTGCCTTTTCTCTGAATTGATCTCCAACTTACCTTATTTGTTTGCGTATATATCCTGTTTGAACATTAGCTGTTTGCATGCCATCTCCCTCCTTAGACTATTAACTCTTTGAGAGCAAGGATTGATTTTTGACCTTTTTGTGTGTTGAACACATAGCAGTTTCCTGGTTAATAAATGCTAGTTGACTGATGGAAGTCATTCCTCTAATGCTTGGAGAATTCTAAGCTTATAACATTTGGGGCTGTGTAGATTTTCTGGAATGTATTCTAATACTTGTCTTGACATGTCTCATCTCTTCTTTAGCTTTCTTTATACAATAATTTTGGGTTATCCAAACATTCTATAGGATGGTTCCTTTTCTTTGTTCTTTCTTGATTGTTTCCCACCTTCCTGATTTTTTGCTCTTAGTACAGGAAAGTACAATACAGAGTCAGAGGTATTAGGGATAATTCTCATGAGGGACCTTTCCCTACTCCCACGCTAAGTAGAACTGAAATAGCATGGTTATGTAAACCAGAAAAATTAGAGTTACTTCAACATTTAGTTACAAAAAGCCAATGAGTGTGCAATCTGTCCCTGACGAATAAGTCAGAAATCTACTTAGAGAATTTTGTTTTACTTGGAATTTTTAATTCTTGGTAGGAACTAGGGTGAATTTGAAGATCTGCAATGAATCCTGAAGCTGCTTCCAAAGCAAACCTAAGGGCCGGAATCTTGATAGTCTGAAGTTAACCTGGCTGGCCTTGGCTCAGTGAACCCATGAAAGATCAAGAGTGGGTCTGGCAGCTTTCTTTTCCCTGAGGGACTTTCCAAAGGGGACCAGAAAATGTATGTTATGTCTTTTAGAGTCCTTTGGACTGATCTCCTACCTAAACCAGGTGCACACACACTACCAGGCAGTTCTGGAAATATATTTGCAAATAAGACCATCTTTTCCCTTCATATTTTTCCAGCAGCTTCCATCAGATCATTGTAGTTCTTTGTCATGAAAGACCATGAGATGTCCCCCTGGTATTTTAAAAATTCTACACCCCTTCTCTTCCCCTTACCCCCATTCCTGCCTGCTAGTGCATATGGAGGCAGGTTTGATTTGGTTTTGTTCTTTTTGGTCTGATCCTATTAGCACATATTGTGTTTGATGATCTCTGGGTTGGATTCTTCTCTGCTAGCACTTACCTCACTGCTTTCTAGGCTGGGAAAAAGTCTCTTAAATAGTAATGTATGTTGCGGTCACCAAACTACTAAATTAGTACTTAGATTACTAATTTGGATTGGTAAGTGTTTCATTTAAAAGGATATGTTAAGGTATCTTATGTTTACCAAATATTCAAAATGTGCCAATAAGTGCATGTTAAAATTAGTTTAGACTGTCTCTTGCTCCAGTGATGTGGTGTTTCTGACCATCTGTCCCAGCCCGCGGGACAAGAACGGGGACCTGGAGGATGAAAAGAGGGGGCAGGGGACAGGAGACACGGAGAATGGAGACAAGACAGGCTTTTTGATCAAGTCTCGTTTATTGAAGGGCAGAGTAGCTGTAATTATAGTCGGACTAGAGGAAGTAGGAGGTTTCTAGAGGGCAGAAGCAAGGAGGGGCAGTAAAGATTAAGATAACCGAGGAATGTTCCAGATCCGGGGTGGCATGTCACAAGGCCGGATGTTTGCTGCGATGGGGTAGTCCAGATAGCTTTTGGCTTCCCACAACCATCTATTTTCCTTACGGAAGTCTCCATGACAATTTAAAAGATTCTTTATAAATATGATTCTGTGTTTTCTAGATCCCTAAGTCACTTAATATAGAAAGATGAGGGGTTTTGGATTTTTTGTTTCTCTGCTTTTGTGGGGGAAATTGGGATGGGCAGAAGGATGAGATATCTGGAATTAAGTTTCTTTTCAACCAGATACTCATTGTTAACCATTGATTAGTGAAAAACAAAACTCAAGTCTATGCTGATTTGTTTTGAGAGGGATTTCTCAGGAAATGGGATAACAAGTCACTGGACAAAATGGATTTTTTTGTTATTGTTCATAGTTATTCATACATATTTTCTTTTGACTATTTATATTGTTTTGCATTACCTCTTAATAGATATTCAGAATGTAACTGCAGTTAGAGGGTGTTTTTTCTTAAAAGTTTATTGATTAATGGTGTTATAATAATCCACTTCAGAGTCCTCATATGTCCTCAGCTCTATTTATTGGTCATAGGTAGGGTTGCTAATGCTTTCTAAGTAGAAACAAAACAGTCTAAAACCAGGAATCATGTGTCTTTTGGAAAAAGAGACAGTGTGTTTATGAGTTATGATCATACCAGTTTAAATGGATAGTCTTTGTGATAGAGTCCTCTGAGAACTTCTTAGGTAACATTGAGGAAGAAATGACTAATGGTTCATTCATTTGGTTTTACCTCTGGATAACACTTTTTTCTATTGGTATTGGATGGTTCTTTTATTTGTTTTATAGTAAGTCACTTAGAACCATGATCTTGTGTTCTTATTTTCTATTACATGAGCAAAAGACTCTTTTAGAAAGGCATTTGAAGGAGAATAATCTTTGCCTTGTAATTAGGTATTTTCACTTATCTTTGTCTTTGAAACTGTACCAATACAAGGGACTATGTGTTTTTCCAGAGCTTAATACCATTTTTCTTCTATTTGCACTGTTCAGTCATTTATATGCAGCTAGACCACTCTAGGAGTCAACACAATGAGGTTAACAAATGAGAATCTATAGTATATGCTGATATCTGGAAAGAGTAAGAAAAACAAAATATAAACTAAAATCACTTAAAGATCAATTGATCCAGAAACCATCTGGCCTTTGAAAACTTTAGGCAAGGACTGGTATATGAGGATTAAGTGCCACTGGAGTGAAAAAAATCATCGTCTCCATCAAAATTTAGGTATGATTGACCTTAATGGAGATCTTAGCAAGTTGTTAAGCTATTTCAATAGATAGGACCTTTTTTTGTTTAAAGGGCCTAATCGTATCATTTCTTCCCCCATTATTGAATGAGGTCATTACAAAGATAACTTATATGGTATGTCCTTTATCCTTGCTTTCTGCCCAATGTATGTCTTCTTTATATTAAAAAATATCAGTTTATCAGAAAATAATTCTTTCACTATCAAAGTTGGGAGGTGATCTGAAGAAATTTTTATTTTGAAATTTACTCTCCCTGATTCATATCAGTGTTCCCTTTGTATAGTATGTGTTGGTTTAATAAAGGAAAGTAGATAATGCTTTGGTTGAGTCTTTAAGCCTATCAATTTGTAGGCAAGTTCAAATAATAATTTTTCATGAGTGAGTGAAGAAAATGGCCTTGACTACTTCCTTTAAATCATAGGGCTTGTTTTCAGTAGAGAGTTAGGGCTTTTCTAGAGGTGTTGTACTTGGGAAGAGTGTCATTCTCTTTACAAAGGTCATAGCTAATTATTTTTGGAACGAGAGCGACTAACTGAAGGGAACCTTAAAAGGATGATGTCTTTCTTGAAACGAAAGTAGGATAATTGAACTCCTAGAACATTAAAGCTGGAAATATGCTTGAATTTCAAGTCCAACATCCTCATTTTAAAGCTGAGGAAACAGACTTAGAGAGACATGAGCTTTCTAAAGTTACCCAGCTGGATAATGGCAAAGGTAGGACGTGAACCCGCAGGTCTTTGAGCTCCTACTTCACTTCCCTTTCTGCTCTACTACATGCAGTCTCTGGAATTAAGATTCTAGAGTTTGAACTGCTTGCCTCATCATCAGCTTCTTGTTTACCTGGAGATAATGGAATAGCTTATCTTTGTAAGACTCTTAACTTTCCATTTTTGTGTATGCAAATTGGAAGAAGATTTTGTGATTTTGCATTTTCTCCATTTTCTAAAGTTGTTACACCCTGGCTTGTGCCCTGTGTAGATTAGAGGAAAATATGTATGTTGCCTCTTAATCACCTTTCCCACATCACAGCCTCAGCCAGGACACAACATTCTGCCTCTGTACCTCAGTACATTGCTAAAGTTGGCCGGCTTTTTTGTAAGGGAGTCACTATATTTGAAGAAATTTGATGCCAAAATTAGTAATGTTCCTTTAGGGTCTTATCACCACCAGTGTTTTAAAGTGCAAGAGACTTTTGTTATGTTTTTATTATAAAGATGAGGCTTAGAGAGAGTGGAATTTTGTTTTGGAGTGTGGGAGAGAAGTTAACTTCTGCAGAGCAAAGGTTTACTTGGTATCTTCTGGCCAGATGCTTGTGGAGGACCCTCTGGGAATTCTGATGCCAGCTGGCAGCAAGAGCTGTTATTGTGACTTTCCTGTGATCCCAAATGCATTTTGGCCCCTACCTGCTGATCTTTTCCTTGACAGCAGTGTTTCTTTAAGGCTTTTTGCTGGGCCTCCTCCTTCCCGTGCCCATCTTAACTAAACACTTCCAAAGTCTGCCCAGTCTGTTGGTATTCCAATAATAGGCATCAGTGACCCTCCTTTGTAAAGAAGCTACTGGTTCTCACTCCTTTCCCACTGTTTGACGACCCGCCAGCCCCCAGCATTTCCTCACAGTTCCCTTGCTGGAAGGAAGACGATCCAGTACTTAGGTCTCTCAGTAATGTACTTTGTGCTGTCAGACCTGGGACTTCCGTTTCACAGACCTTTAATTAACCCTGTCTTTTGAAATTCCTTCTCATCCCTCCAATTCACTCCCCAGATCCCAGACACTTCTTACCTCCATTCTCCTAAGCATCAGATTCCTCTGTGCCCTGCCAGGTGTGTGATGGCTGCCCTCTCTAGGTCTTGATATTGGTGAAATGGGATCTCTTAAATGGATTATGACCTTTGTGAGGGAGGCCTGTAGGGGATTTATTGCAGATAAGAGCTAAAGCTGTGTTCTTTGTTTTCACTGAAAATATATCGAGTTATGGAATAATACTGTACCATCTTGTTAGAATTTTTTGCTGCTTTTTTCAACATTGTAATTTTCTGAATATTTTAATACATTTTTCCGTTAATGACACATATTGTGTGTTTTATTTGGGGTAAAGTAAAGGGAAAAGCCATTTCCTCTTATTCTTTCCCATTGCCCTAGCATTGTAGAGGAAAGATATCCTACAGAGAGAAGTAAGAAGAAAGAGCTTTTAAATGTCTTTATATTGCCATTCTTCCTTTGCATGAGTATAAACTGTCAGGCACAAGGCATGGCAAATGTGGAGTTATTGCCTTCTCCACCTGAAGAACAGGTGCAAAAGGTTTAGAATCAACCAACGGATGCTCAGCGGTTTTGTACAATGAATGACTATTTTGAAAGTGATAGAAAGAGAAGTTGTTGAATCCATAAGCTCTGCAATCGAGTTTTTCTTCTCCATCTCATTTGGGAAGGATAGAAATGATACAGGGTTTGAATAGCACTAAGATTTGACTATCCCATGAGGAGTAAGTCATCCCAGCTGTTGCCTCATATTGTGCAATGGAGAATTGAGAACTCCTTTTCAAGAAATTGAAGTTTTCATTGCAGCTAGGTGACACAGTGGGTAAGAATTCTGGACTTAGAGCCACAAAAACAAGAATTCAAATCCCACATCAGACACTTCCTGGTTGTGACCTTGGGCAAATCCCTTAACATCTGTCTGTTGCAGTCTCCTCAGCTGTAAAATGGAGATCATGTTGTGAAGATTAAATGAGATAAAATCTTAAAGCATATATTAAAACAAGATGTTATTTTCATGTCACCTCCACTTCTGAATATATACTTCCCTCCACGCAATGTGCCATCCTGTGTTAATTTAAAAAAAAAAAAAAAAGAAAGGAAAAGCACTTACCAACACACCAGCCATGGTGGACAGTATATAAAAGATTTATACTGAAAGGTTCATGTTCCAGGATGCCTTAAAGAAACCATAAATCCTTTGCAGCAGCTGCTGAAAAGCAGAATATAGCTAAAGGAGTGGCTTTTTAGAAGGGACATCGAGTAGCTTTTAGCTTAGATATGATATTCAGTCTGCTTCCCTTTCTTGCAATACTATGATTGGAGGTGAGCCATTCTACTTTGAGCTAATGTATTTCACGTTTTCTCCATCTATGAGCCATTACTAATCCCATACCCTTCTCATCTCCTGTCACTTCTCAGTACTCCACTTCATCTCTGATGACTTCTTGCTCCTAAATAGTGAAAAGAATAATGGGAAAGACTTGGATGACTTTAAGAGGAGAACCAGAACATGTTTACAAGGAAACTGATCTTTCAGACTGGATGGAGCCAGGGATACCCTGCTTCCCTCTCCCATTTCTTCCTACAAAGAGGAAGTTAGGGGCAGCTAGGTGGTGCAGTGGATAGAGCACCAGTGCAGAAATCAGAAGGACCTGAGTTTAAATATCACCTCAGACACTTGACACTCACTAGCTGTGTGACCTTGGGCAAGTCACTTAACCCCAATTGCCTCATCCTGATGAATATCTGGTCATGGATTCAGGTGACTCTGGAGGAGAAGTGAGGCTGGTGACCTGCACAGCCCTCCCTCATTCAAAACAAAGTCAAGTGCAAGTCATGTCATCATTTCTCTGATGGCATGGTCTTCTTCAGTAATGAAGGATGAAAACAACAAAGAGGAAGTTAAACTATGTGTCTTCTTGGCTTGAATTGAATTACTATCCAGTGCATTATTATGGAATGTAGCATGGATGTGCATGTGTTTTAAATTTCAGGATAGTTGGGAGTAAATGAGAAGTGTTTCCTCGTGTTCTTAATCAGTATTTTGTTCCTATGCCCACCATTCTCATTGGATGACTATGCCCTATCTAAGGCAGTATTCGGCTTAGGAAAATGATTTTAGGTTCACATAATGACAGCATGAGGCACCAGTTGGCTTAGTGGATAGAGCACTTAGCCTGGATTCAGGAAGAACTGAGTTAAAATCTGGCCTCAGACACTAACTAGCTGTGTGATCCTGGGCATGTCATTTCATCCTGTATTTTCCTCATCTGTAAAATGAGCTGCAGAAGAAAATGGCAAACCACTCCAGTATCTTTGTCAAGAAAACTCCCAATGGGGTCATGAAGAGTCAGACACAACTGAACAGAATGAACAAATGACAGCACATGATTCCATTTGGAATTATCAGAGAGGACGGCCAGATAGACATAGCCAAAGGTTAGAAAACTGGAGGAAAAGCTGTCATTTTTTCCCCTAAAGGTAAATAAGATTACACCACACAAATATATAAGGTAAAGGGATCACAGAAAAGAGATCTAGAATGTCAACCAAAGTATACAAGGATCAAATATTGTTGTGAAAATAGAGGGGAAAAAAAGAATTCAAGAATTCCAAAAGAATATACTGACATTATGTAAATTAAAATGTCAAAGCATGTCATACAACCTCCTGGACTGCCTTGTGGCATCCAGCCTCCTCTGTGTTTCAGGCAAAACCACCGACTACTAGCAAAGGAACTAGATTTTTGTATTTTTGTGACATTACAGCAGTATTCAACTGGAAATTGAAAACAACAAAAAAGCAATCCCGTGTGTGTAGGAAAAGTCAAGCCCTCTGCCACTGAATTCAGCAAGCCTGGTTGTGTGGTGGAGTAAGCCAGTTAGCTGTTTGTCTGCCGTGGTTCATCTTGTGTTCCATCCACTATTTCCTTTAATACTTCTTGCTGTCACAGGAACATCCCATTCAGATTAAGTGTAAAATGGGGTTGCATCAAGAAACCAGATATATTGGGGAGATGTGTTGTTAGCCCTCCCCTTACACCCACAGCCTCCTCACTCACTTGTGGCAGTGACGAAACAGAGGGGTGTTCTTCCTTTCTCTCATCTCTAGTCTTTCAATTCTTAGAATCCCATGGACTCCCTTTATTTTTTCCCACCTGTTACCATTCCACTTCAACCTGTGACTGGGAGAAACCTCAACTCCAGTCGTGCAAGTTTGTTCCCCCAGACTCTGCTCCTATCTCCCTGACTTTTCCCTAACACCCCCTCCCCCTTGCTGGTCTGGGCTGGGATGCTGGCTCCTTGGGGATTCCTGGGATGGTGACTCTCTGCCACATTTGGTTTGATTGAAATGCTTCCCACACCTATCTTGTCTTTGGACAAGAAGACTAAGCATTGTCTACTGTTGTTACTGTGACCTCTGAATTTCAGTAGACTTTCTTTTTTATCAGCCAAGGAGGATAACATTCAACAAACATTAAATCACCTGCTCTGCAAGGCATTGTACCAGGTATTAGGCACGCAACAACAAATGCAGGGTGCCCTTCTGCCCTTCTACTGGGGAGAACAGAAAATGGACCCAAGGAAGTAGAGAATCATACAAAATAATGAGGGGGTTGTTGAATGCTAACAAATGGGGAGATCCAGAAAGGCCTTGGAGGAAACAATACCTGAGCTTTGCAGCAGAGGTGAGGAGGGAGGGGCAGAGCAGCATTGTGTGTAGAGGACAATAAGAGTGTCAAGCAAAGTAATAGGAAATGATGAGGCTAAAAAGGTAGGTGGGAATCATTGTGGAGAGCTTTGGTGCCACATTGGATGTCCTGGAGACAACTTTAACTCAACATATTCCTCCCCTGGACCCTCCCATCTCCCAAACTTTCATGTTTCCAGTCTCCCTTCATTGTGCTGCCCTTCTCCAGCTTCCTTACTCCATGTATCCAATCAGTTGACTAATTTTACAACCTCTCTTTGACTTTGAGGCAACAGGCGGCTTAGTGCCTAGAGTGCCAGGCCTGTAGTCAGGAAGACCTGAGTTCAAATCTGGCCTCATACATTTACTAGCTGTGTGACTCTGGCTAGTCATTTCTGTTTGCCTCAGTTTCTTCAATTCTAAAATGGGGTTAATAATAGTGCCTATAGTGCAAGGTTATGAGGATCAAATGAAGTATTTGTAAAAAGTGCTTGGTATAGTGCTGGCACATAATAGCTGCTATATAAATGCTTATTCACTAATCCTTCCCTCCACTTCCCTCACCACCTTCTCTCCATCTACACAGCTATCCAACTTAGTCAGGGCCCCCATCATGGCTAGCCCAGGTCTTCCTGACTTATTTCTCATTGTTCCACTTCATCTCATACACTGCTGCCATGGGATCTGAGCATAATATAATATAATAGCATTTATGTGAGGCCTCAAGGTTTGCAAAGAGCTACATAATGATCCCAACTCTTATCAATTCCAGAGACTTCCTATTGTCTCTAAAATAAACTTCTTGGGGGCGGAGCCAAGATGGCGGAGTAGAAAGACTCACCTATGCTAGGTCCGAACCCACAGCCCATAGATTTCTGGTAAAAAGAACTCCTGACAAATTCTGGAACAGTGGAAGCTGCGCAGCAACACAGTGAAGGAAATTTCCGTTGCAGAGAGCCCTGAAAAACCGACTGCAAAGGTACCCCGGACACAAGAGAGGAGCCCTGCCCAGCCGAGCGCTCCCCTCCCCCGCCCCGGCCACGTGGCACTGAGAGGAGCCAGCAGACCCAAGCAGGCTTCGGAGACCTGAATCTCCGGTGGCCAAGAAGGTCCCTCCACCCACAGACACACAGGTCAGTGAGAGAGACGGGCTGAGAGGGGAGCGGGGTATCTCCGGGACTCGGACCCCCTGGGAGGCCGCCACTGCGGCAGAGGCAGCTACGGGCAGAGCACGCTGGAGCGTGACCGCAGCTTCATTACAAAAGTTCTCGGTATAAATCCCCTGAGGGAACTGAGCTTGAGAGGCGGCCCTGCCCCCACCTGAGAACCATCAGATAAGCTCCCATTGAAGAGCAGTCAGGCCTGCCGCCAAAAGCCCTGAGGCTGGGGAGTAGCATTTGAATCTCAGACCCCAAGCACTAGCTCAGCGGATCTAAGCCAGGGGGGTGGAG
>CM053770.1:641631680-641906534 GCA_028658325.1 Potorous gilbertii | reverse complement strand
GAAGGACCGTGATGTGAGAGACTGGAAGTAGAACCATTTAGACTTGGCGACTGACTTGGGATGTGGTGGTTGAGGGAAAAAAAGCATCAAAGATGACTGGGATTGTGAGCCAAAAGGGTGGAAATGAGAAAGTCTGAAGAAGGGATGGATTTGAGAAGAGAGAAAAGAGTTTTGATCTAGACATGCTGAGTTTGAGAGGCTGATGAGATCTCCAGATGAAAATACTCAACTGATAGTTAATGTTGTGGGACTAGAGTTCAGAGGAGACATTAGGACTGGATGTATAGATTTTGTCATTATCTGCATAAAGATAATTTTAATCCCAAGAGGGCTGATGAGATCATCTAGAGAGAGAAGTCCTTAAAACAGTCTTCATACCTGTACTTAGTAGGTTGAAAGAGGAAGAGGATTCAGCCAAGATGAAAAAATCATTAGATTTGGAGGGGGGAGGACCAAGAGATGTGTGTCAGAGAAGCCAAGAGAGGAATGTCCAAGGGGGAGAGGTGATTGATACTATAAAATTAACAGTAGAGGGACCTCAAGAAGGGAGAGCTTAATAAACCATTAGACTTAACAGATAAGAAGTCAATGATAAAATGAAAATAATTCAGTCAAGTGGTGGAACTCAGAAGCTACTTGGTAAAGGCTTCCGACTCAATGATTGGGGCCTTATCTTGGTCCATCATTCTTGACTATGACTACCATCCTTTTATAGCCTCATCACCTTATGTTTTATCTTTTTCATCCCAAAGAAATCTGAAGCCTATTTCTGTATCCACCTTTAAGAGAAAAGGCAGCTGGCTCTAGTTTTATCATCTGATGAAAGAGAAGTCATATGAATCACTTTATCATTTTCACTGGCCCCATCTTTCTCTTCCTCTTCATGAGGCGATGCTTTAGTAGTCCTCTTTGGCCTCAGAAATTTTGGAGAGGGATAGTGTTGAGGGTTTTTGAACTGACAACCTCATCACATTCTATCTTGTTTCATATTTAGTTATGTACACATCCCCCTACCCTCCACTCTATTAGATTATAAGTCCCTATACAAGGGACTGTTTTATTGTAGGCACTTCACAAATTCGTGGTTTACACTGAAAAGCAAGTAATGAAACTATGAACATTTTATCTCCTAAACTGAACACTCTATACAATTTATCCCTTCCCCCAAAATGAAAGGGATTTCCTGGGAACATTGTAACGATTCAAGAAATAATTTGAGCAGGTTGATATTGAGTTAACTTTAAAGTGACACAAAATAGTCCCATAAAAAGGTTTCTAAGACGTCATAGTGTGTCCATGCTGCATTCCTTGAAGCTTACCCACCCAATCAGTTACTGTAAGATTATAAGCTTATATTAGATCTACTCAGGTGCCCCCATGACCAAACCAAGATCTCCAGGTGAACCTGTGCCAAGCTGCTTCCTATAGAAAAGTGAACTGAGCAGCTCAGCAGGCCAAGAAGTTTTGACTGAATCTAGAAGCAGCATATACTTACTACACTTGGAAACTGGAAGACCTTGGCATTTCTGGGTGGATAAAATAGTTCAACCTTCTGAGGCTATTGGCACCTCCACATTTGAAAGCCAGCACTGTCCTCTGTTGGTCAGAGAGAGGATGCACTTTTTTCATACAGGACAACCTGACTTCTGGAATCTTTAAGAACCAAACTTGATAGGCATGAACCAGATAATAAATAAAAATCTGTATTAAAATTTACATATTCATATTATAAGATACTAGCCTCCTCTTGCCCTTCCTAGTTTTGATACCAATGCTTGTTGGATTATGGCCTGAAAATCTTTCTCTGTCTCTGTTCGATCTTGCATGAAACATCTTGGCCGGAGATGAGAAGCACAGAGTCAAGCAGTAGCTCTGTTTATTTCATGATGACTGTGTTCAATATTCCTTTCCCTAGAAAAGGATTAGGTCCTCAGGTAACACCAGCATGTGACAGTGTTATAAACCAATCAGAGAAAAAAATAAACAAAGAGGCCTTGAATATCTTAGAGGAAGGATGCTTGGAAAATTATTAGTCAAAAAATCAGTTCCAGCTTTTTTCTGGATTCTGAGTGCTTGGAGATCTCTGTTAACCCCTCCCCCAGGCATGAAAGATTTAAGACCAATTCTTCTTGTTTTGGAAATTAGGAAAGGGCAGTAAACAAGAGGAAAATATACTATATGGTATTCTATAGATGAGAAGAAGAAGGGGAAATTTCCAGGATAGTTCTATGTTGAGCAATACTGTTGTGCCATAAGAAGTAGCAAAATGGACAGTTTCAGAGGAAACTAAAATTTCCCATGAATGGATGCAGAGCACAGTGAGCAGAACCAGGATAATTTACACAATAATACCTTATGTAAAAAAGCAACTTTGGGAGACTTTAGAACATTGACCAGTAAAAATGATAAACCATGAATGAAGAAGAAACATGCCACTGACCTCCTTCCAGAGAGCATTGATAAATTGAGAGAAAGAGAGAGAGATGGGGAGGGAGGGAGGGAAGGAAGGAAGGAAACATTCTTGGACAGGGCCAAAGTGGGAATTTATTTTGCTGGACTATGTGTGTACGTAATGAGATCTTTATTTTTCAGTTTGTTATTTTTCTCATTGTGAAGAGTGAATAATGGGAGGGACAGATTAAGAAAAGAAAAAATACATTTTTTATTTTAGACTGGGACATTGAACTTCCCTATTATCTGTGCTTGCGATGCAGGAATTCCAAGGAAAGAGGCACACAACTTCAGGGTGATGAGTACAAGATTTTTGGGGGGATTTACTTTTAAAAGATCCCTGAAATAGCACCTTGCCACTAACAGCAAGAATCAGGGCACAAGTTCATGCAGGGGCTTTGTTCTTGAGCTTGTGTATTTTACATAAATGGCTTAAGCAGGGACTAGAATGAAACATGAAGGCCAAAGTAGCAGATGTGTGGATGTTCAACCAGGATGGAATTGGCTGCTAGCTATACTTCATTCTTGACCTAGCAAGAAAATGAATTTCTTCCTTCTAACTGCAACTATGATTCCTGTAACCCAGGCTGCAAAGTGGGGGAGAGGGTAGGGAGAAGTGGCTTGGAGGGGTGGACTAGTAGGTAATGATACGATAAGAAAAAGAAATGAAAGGAACAAGCATCAATAAGACTTTAAAATACATAGGACAGGATAGAAGAAAATTAAAATGGGACACGGATTTTTCAGGGCTGCTTTGTTACAGTTTCATATACAGTTCTTCTCTGTTCTGATTTGTATATTGAAATGTTTGTTGATGTTTATTAAATTCATGATGAAAAAGAAAAAAATTTTGAAATTGGCAAAAAATGGCAGGTATAAATGAAATCTTTTTTTAAATTTTGTGAATTGTTACAATAGCCCCTAGATAAAAATCATATCTAATACTTAAATAGCATTTTAAAGTTTGCAAAGACTACACATATCTCATTTTTCTGTCACCACCACAGTCATAGCATTTATATGCAATTATATTATATATATATATTATATAGCACTTATATTATTTATGATATATATCATATATTTTATATAGCACTTGGAGGCTTATGCTTTACGAACATTTTCTTATTTAATCCTTACAAAATTTAAATAGCATCAACCCTGTAAGATAGATGCTATTATTTCCCCCAACGTTTTCCAATTTTCAAAAACGTACTGAAGGCCCCAGCAAGATGTGAACTTGCGACCCCTGGTTTATAAGACCAGTGCTCTAGTGGATAGAGCACCAGTGCAGGAGTCAGTAGGACCTGAGTTCAAATCTTACCTCAGACACTTGACACTCACTAACTGTGTGACCTTGGGGCAAGTCATTTAACCCCAATTGCCTCATGCTGGGTCATCTCCACTCATCCTGATGAATAATATCTGGTCACTGGATTCAGATGACTCTGAAGGAGAAGTGAGGCTGGTGACCTGCACAGCCTTCCCTCACCCAAAACCAAGTCAAGTGCAAGTCATGTCATCATTTCTCTGATAGCATGGTCTTCTTTGGCAACAAAGGACGAACACACACATTATTTCCCCCATTTTATAGAGGGAGAAACTGAGGCTGAGAGTTAAACTGCTTTCTCAGGGATGCACAGCAGCTAAGTGTCTGAGGCAGGATCTGACCTCATTTCTTCCTGAATCCATGTCCAGTATGCCATTCCGTCAGCAACACTGTCTCTAGATGTCTGGTGAGGTTTATCTTGGATCAATATGTGTTTAAGTAAACGTGGAAATGAGAACCAAGTGGCATGACTTGTCTCCCACTGTATCAGGGTCACAGCCAGTTGTCCTGCCCTGTGTCTTGCTACTGGACTCAGATGACCATGGAGGAGAAAGTGAGGCTGGTGACTTTGCACAGCCTTCCCTCACTTAAATCCAATTCACTTGCAAGTCAAGACTTCTCCCTCCTGATGCCATCGGTCCTCTTCAAGAATGGTGGATGAATACAACATAACCCCTCTTTACTGCTTGGATAAAGCTCTGTGTCTGTAGTCAGGGAGACCTGAGTTCAAATCTAGTCTCGGACATTTATCAGAGTCTGGGTAAGTCATTTAACCTGTTTGCCTCAGTTTTCTTGTCTGTAATATGGGGATAATCAAAGTACTTACCTCCCAGTGCTGTTTTGAGACCCAAAAGAGATCATCTTAACACAGTGCCTGGCACATAGTAAGCACTATGAAAATGTTAGCTGTAATTATGATTGTGACATCCCTTAAACCTCTTTTCATAGGAGAAGATGCCCTTTGTCTCTCTAGATCGTTTTTCTAACTAGTTTTCACAGGGAAGCTGTTCTGTGTTGGATTTTTTAAAAAGGAAAGTTAATGTGTCACTTTTTTTTCAAGAGGCATTCCTCAAGTTTCTTTGCCTTCTTTTCTTCGAAAGTGCTTTGCATTTTGTGTGTAAGTAGCTGGAAATTCTAAGAGCAGGAGTAAGGAGGGAGTATATTCCAGATGTCCAGTAACCTGGCTCTCACCTTCATCATAGGTGCTTAATGTTTACTGAGTGATGACAGAGATGGTAGGTGGGATGTTGTGTGTGAGCAACAGCAAGTCCATCAGCTTTACTAAATATGTGTGAAAGGGACTAATATACAATTAGCCTGGAAAGATAGGCTGGAGCAAGATTATTGTTGTTGTTCAGTCATGTTCAACCCTTCATAACCACATTTGGGATTTTCATGACAAAAATACTGAAGTAGTTTGCCATTTCCTTCTCCAGCTCACTTTACAGGTAAGAAACTGAGGCAAAGAATGTTGTGATTTGCCCAGGGTCACATAGCTAGGAAGTGTTTGAGGTCAGATTTGAACTCATGAAGGTAGGTCTTCTTGATTTGAGCCCCATGCTCTATCCACTGTGACCCCTCCTGCCCAGAGCCAGCTTCTAAAGACTCTTAAATGCCAGACGTATAGTGACAAACATTCAATGCAAAATCTACCCTACTTCCCATACTTGATGCAAGCAGTATCCTGTCTTTCTCTTACTTGTTACAGACTCAAAACGCCATAAAGAAGAAATGTGCTTATCTGTACAAGAAAATTCAACAACTCAGTTAGAGTCAAAACAACTTATTAAGCCAGGTACTGTACTAAGTGCTGAAGATACAGGAAAGACAAAAATCCCTGATTTCAAGGAGCTCACACTTTAACGGGGTAAACAATTTATGGCAGTCAATTTAATTATTTATTTGTTAAGCAATTAATGAAGCAATATTTATTAAGTAATCAATCAACAAGTAAGCAATCACCTACTATGCTCCAGGCACTGTGCCAAATTCTAGGGATACAAAAAGAGGCAAAAAGACAGTCCCTGCTCTCAAGGAGCTTACAATCTAATGGGGGAACCAACACACAAATATGTACAAACAAGCTGTGTACAGGATAAATAGTGTCCAAAGCAAGTCATCAGAAGGGGCTACCTGACCTAATTGACCCCATGCTTGGAGCAAGCAGGCCTTGTGATGTCTCTGGAGCTCCGGGATCTGCTGTTCCAATAATATAGCAACACTCCTCATCTTTGACTATTTTGCAAAACAACTTAGCTCTCCCTGCTGCTGCCCCTCTGGAGTATTCCTTCCCGTTGAAGTTAAGTGTTGTCCCTCTGACATTTCCCCTTCACTGTGTATTTCACTCTGCCCACTTTGCATGGACAGTACTTTGGTGATATGTGATGCCCCTGGATTGCACGTCCCTCTGTGAAAGACCCTTGTTGCTACTTTTGATCCTCTTTAATTCAGGTTGACTACAGAAAATAATAGAGTTGACAGCCCTGGAATTATGGAGTTGGGGAAAGCTTCCTGTACATCATAGGATTGTAGTTGGAATTTACTGGAAGCCAAGGAGGTCAGTAGTCAAGGAGAGGAGGGACAGAATTCCAGGTCTGGGGAAAGCCAGGGAGAATTCCCAGAACCAAGAGACCAGGGTCTTATGGAACAGCCAGGATGCCAGTGTCAACTGAATTCAAGAGGTCATGGCAGAGAGTAAGGTATAAGACACCAGGAAAGGCAGGAGGGGGATAGATTATGAAGGACTTTGAAAGCCAAGGAAGTGCATGGAAGGTAACTCCTTGTTCTCCTAGGATTATAAGATAGCAAGGAAAGTGGGAAATGTGCATTATTAAATTTTGGCAAATTAGTTCCTAATTTAATTCAATGAATATTTGTAAAGTGAGGCCAATACACACCTTGGTGCTACACTCACAAAGGGGACCGTTACAGCCTTCATTACACAGGCACTGAATAGAGCTGCAGGTTTGGAGTAAGGAAGACCTGAGTTCAGATCCTCCCTCAGACATCTTAGTATGTATGTGACCCTGTGCAAGTCCCTTAATCTTTTAACCTTGGTTTCTTCCTCTGTAAAAATGGCATATAAAAATAATTGCAGACTATTTTATAGGGTTGTGATATGGTTGCACATCTCAAATGAAATATAAATCACTTTGGAAACCTTAAAGCTCAATCTGAATGTTAGCTATTATTAATCCATCTTCCTAATATTTCTCACATCCCTCTTTTCCTCTCTCCTCCCAACACCCCAGTTCCAGGCAGAAAGCTTAACCCCACAGCTATTTTTTTTCATTCCAGTGTCTTTATTACTCTCACAAACAGAAGCATATGATACAGATAGGTACAATATTGGCATCATCTTTGTGACTACTAGCCACTACAACAATGTTTCTCATGTGACTACTTATCTTTTTCACATTCCTGAACAAA
Organism: Potorous gilbertii; assembly: GCA_028658325.1. NCBI lineage: Eukaryota > Metazoa > Chordata > Mammalia > Diprotodontia > Potoroidae > Potorous > Potorous gilbertii. The sequence goes on along the minus strand of CM053770.1, from coordinate 641,899,324 downwards.
CTATGGGTTTTTTGTATGTCTACACTATATACAAATTAACAATTTAGCATTTTAACCATTAACAAGTCTTTTAAGTCCTATTTCTTTAGAAATGTACATGACACCATGCCTTCTTTACTGCATTTTTGAGAAAGGGAAAAGTTTTGAAATAAATAGGTTAAACCAAAGAGTAATAAAAATTTTAATGAAATGAGTCAAAGAAAAGTAGATATACTTCTCAGAGAGAAATTGGCAAAATGGAGCTTACTACCTTTGTAGACCCTCTCCTCCTCCATTCCCAAAGAGGCAAAAAGCTAAAAATGCTGAAAGAGAAACAATACGTAGGGGTGAGGAGAATTCAGCATCAGAGAAGAGAAGCTTAGAAATGATTTGTATAATGAAAATGACCTACTTTCCAAGTTCTTCGGTGTCTCTCATAAATATGCTAGTAGTTATCCGAGACAGTGATTTTAAACCGGAATTTGTTTTGTTCGGCTCTCTTTATTTTGTTTTCATCGAATTCGATATCACTCCACTTTGGAAGACGCAAGACTGTGTGAAGCCAGCTATCTTCCTCATACACGTGGTCAGAGTACCACCATTGCTGGGAAAAGTAAAAGGAGTTCAGAATGAGCTCTCCAACAAATTCATTAAGGGTCCTTGTCTTAGAAATATTATGTAGACCTACTGGGCTTTCCAAAACAATGGAATTGATTAGACAATTGATTGACTGCTAAATTCATTCTGGACTTGATAGGATAGACAAGAGACAGGAAAAACTGAGTTCAAGTTCCTGCTCCAGAGACTACCTAGTTGGGTAACCCTGGACAAGACATACCACCCCCCCCACCCGCCTCTGTTTCCTCATCTGTAAACCAACAACAACAGGCATTTATAAAGCACTTAAAAGCAGGATTTCATTTGATTTCATTTGATCCTCACAACTACACCAGGAGGTAGGTGTTATTTTTACCCCCAATTTTATAGATGAGGAAGCAGAGAGACTGAGATTAAGTGATTTATGCTCAGAGTCACACAGCCAGTGTCTGAAACAGGATTTGAACTTGGCATAATAATAGCATCTACCTCACAGGGTTATGGTGAAGGTTAAATGGCACAACATACTAAAGCTCTATAGACATGGTAGCTATCATTAATATAATTATTCTGTTGTATTCTCTGAAATGGACACATCATCCAAAGTAAACAAGTACACACTAACTCACTTGCTCATTTCCTAGTAGGTTGTTTCTCTAGGCTAGTCCAGTTTACAAAGTATTTCAAAGGGCCTGGATACGGAGAGGCACTAGTGGAGCTGAGAGTATTGAAGAGTTGAATACCGTATTATGGGAACAAGGATGGAGGGACTGAACTTGGCTTTCTCAAATCCAGGGAAAAATGAAAACTGCATTGTCATGTTCTTGAGGACCAGGAGGATTTTCGTGGTCTGTGAAAGGCATGAGGAGGATGGTGGAGCAGAGGAAGAATTTGGAGAAAAGGAGCTAGAAGGTCATTTGGGAGTGATGTTATAAGAGGGATTCCTATGGACAGGTTGGACCAGATGGTTCCTTCAGGCCCCTTTCCAGGTTCTAGGAAACTTCCCAGATCAGGATGAGTTCAGCTTTCAGGGATGAAATAGAAATTTTAGCTCATCCAGATTTTTCTAGCCTGTTAGTGTCTGGATGGATATGTATGATGAAGGATTCGGTGTAGAGTTACCTCATGAACAGGACTGGGCGAAGGCTCTGTGGTAAACCTTTGCTATAAATCGTATGAGGGAGATAGGTAGATATAGATATAGACGACAGATGATATAGAGAACAAATGACAGATATAGAAGATAGACAAAACATTTATTAGGATCTTACTATCCCAAAAGTAAATGAGAGGGGTTTTGAATAAAATAGGTTGTAAATTATTACAATATTAGCACATTCTCCATGACCTCATCTACCAGATAATTGATTTGTCCATATAGTTCCTGGCACACATGAAAGAACACACAAGTATATGGACAGACTTCAACCTTCCCCATCCTCAACTTATTGTTTGCCACCTGGCAAGGGTGGAGATCCTAGAAAGGACTCCTCAGCTTCCAGGAGCTCCTGGCCACAGAATCCTCTTCTCTGGAGGAGGAATCTTTCATTTTTATCAGAAGAGGATGTGCATATGATGAATAGAGCAGAAGGGAATCCAGAAGGATAAGTAAGACCCCAAGGTACCACCATCCTCCCACTCCCTTTAATCCCCACCCCTCTCCAAGGGGCAGGAAGATTGAAGTTTTCTGTAGTTAATTAACATACTGGGGGAAAGAAGAATCAAGATCAAGAAGAAGGCAGTGGGCCAAAATGTCTTAATCTTTATTCCCCTTATTCCCAATGGGAAAACCCTGAAGAAGAAAAATCTAGCTAGCAGGAATGAGGAGGATGCTAGCAGTGGGGAGCAGAATGTAACCTCCTTAACTGTTTGACCTGATCTGTGATTTCATGAGCGGAGGGAGCTCCTGGGCATTTAATATCACCTGTTTAGAAATTTAGCCTTGGACTTGAGGGGGCGTTGAGAGGCATTGTGACTTGCTCAGTTACCAGTCCGGACAGGACAGAATCAGGAAGGCTTAAATTCAGCCTTCCAGACTCCAAGGCCAGCTTCCTGTTCGTTCACTACGTCATGCTGCTTCTCATTAAATTACACTTAAAATGAAATGGATAGGATACTGGACCCTGAGTCAGGAAGACCTCAACTCCAGTCTGGCTTTAGACATTTGCTGGCTCTGTGACTCAGCCTCAGTTTCCTCAGCCATGGTATGGGGGTAATAAGAGCACCTGCCTCTCAGGTGGTTGTGAGGGTCATATGAGATGGTATTTCTGAAGTGCTTTGTGCACCATAAAGAGCTGTATAAATGCCAGTATTTGCAGAAGGTGTTAGCCTTCACTTAAAGCCTGTAATGACTACCTCTGGAGAAGCCCAATTCTTCAGGTTGTGTCTAAAGTTACCTTTGAGGTCAGAGTCCACAAACCCCACTTCCCTTTCCCAGGTTCCATTATTTACTTTGCTGATATTTAGCCAAATTTTCTCCAGTACGTTTCCTTGGTTTTCACAGATCTTTAAAGCCGTTTTCAGGAAGAGGTTACAGTTTTCTTCATCTCCCATTAATATGCATACGTAAGCCATCAGGTGGTAAATCCTTGGGTGGAAGATAGGACCCGTGGAACTTTGAGTTACCAAATTCTCCATAGTCTGATGAAAGAACAGTGGATATGTGGTTTGGAAAAAAGAATCTTATACCTAGAAAATTATGTTATTCACAGGGTAAATTAGTGTAATCACAATGACATACACATTCAAAGATGGTTTGATTTGTGTGTTTATTTCACTCACACCAAGAAAAGTTTCTGTAGAAAAAATTCAGAGAAAGTTAAATTTGTGAAATGCTGTATGGGATCATAACAAATAGATAGCCCAACCAGTCCATGATTTTGTGGGAGTCAGTGGTACTGAGAAGCTTTTCTGGGGAGGATGTGTTTGTATTCCTTGAGATAGATTTTAAAAACTGATGAATAAAGCCAAACGATGACAGATATATGTGCAAGATAATATGCTAAGTGCCATAGAGGCTATAAAGATGCATAATAGTCCTGGTCCCAAAGAATCTTATGATTTAATTAAATTGGAATCTATTATGTGCCAGGCACTGTGCTAAATGCTACAAGCATATACAGTTCCTTCCCTCAAGGAGTTTACATACTCATGTCAGCTAATACTATGCTGTCAGTATGATTTCTCTGTATTATCTATTGTAATAAATGTTTAACGTCAGTACTATTGTGTTACCTCAAGGAACACCACTGACTCTACTGTCCTTCGTATCAAGCTGATTATCATGATGCTGGCTATTATTGAAATAGATTATTCCTGGAATGGTGATTTCAATTAATGATTTCAACCATTTTGGGAAATTTATCTGAAATGAATTTCTCTGCATTGTTTCTTTAGTAATTGGACCATGGTATCAGTGAATTCAGGTTTTTTTTTTTTTTTTAGTGCATCAGGGTTGACAAAGTGCTTTTCCATGATGTATTTTTATCTTCATTTTTATAGCTGAGGAAACAGGTTTAGAAAGATTATGTGACTTGAATAGTTACGTAGCTAATTAGACTTGGGATTTGACTTCCAAGCTCCTGACTTTGAGTTCAGCATTCTTTCCTTTCTGGGTCATCATTCCAAAGATACTAATGGTTATTGTGTTGGACTGGTGATATGGAACATATAGGAGATTAAATGGCTGGTAGCGATTCCCAGACATGACTTGGAAGTTTGTTTGCTCATTTCCTGATTTTGCTATCATTTGCCTCCGTCTTCTACATTGTACAAAGGGAATCAAGGAAAATTCTGGCTAACTGATTAGGGGTTGGGTGGAGCTAGGGGGTTTCTTGCGATTTTACTGGAATAGTTTCTGGTGAATTTGTGACATTGAAGTCAATATGTCTAGCCTCGAGGCTACACAGTAGTGGCCACACAGTAGTGGCCACACAGTAAAATACTAGAGCAATAAAATGTAATTCCAGATGTCATGATGAAGGAGAGTTGAGTAAAGGGAATTCCTTGGTTGGGGATGAATGATGGGGATATACAATAGGGCAAAAGGGTCAGGGCCTCTTTGCCCCAAGAGGGGCTTAGAATTAGAAAGTAAAGAAGAGGAGTTAGTTTAAAATCGTACTGAACACAACATAAAAGGGTAGGAATCAAGGTATGGGGAGATAACCCCAATTTAGTATGTGTCCAAATACTCTGCTAGCGAAATGGTCACGCTTGAGGCAGTCCTTTTCTTATTGGTAGCCACTCTCTTAGGAGCAGTGAAAAAATAACTCACAAGAGTAACTGCATATCTAAGTAGTATGCTCTATGTATATCTAAGTAGTGTCCTCTGTTGTTATACTAACTGTCCTGGACACAAACCCAGCAAAATATAAGGAAGGAGTTACCTTGAGTAGTTCAACCACAATGTCTTGGACGTTCTCTATTTGCTCTTGAATTTGTTTTTGGAGGCAAAGAACTTGGCATTCCAGGTACCTGTTAAGTCCAGAGCAGTAAAGGAATGAGGGAGTCCTTTTCTGGACCAGCTTTTTAGCTCTGTTGAAAAATACTTGAAAATTGTCCCACTCCTCAAGTCTAGCAAACCTAAATCACCAACAGAGGGATGGGGGAGAAGGGAAGCAAAGTCAGCATCACACTTGAGGTCTGTTGCTTTTCTGAATTCAGTTTTAGTGAAAATATGCCTTCCTAAAACTGGGTCCCTAGAAGCTGCCCTGAGCCCACCAACTGTGGGAGAATGCAGTTTCAAATTTGCATCTTGGATTAAGCAGATTCTGGGCATATTATAAATGGTGCCTCCCTCCCACCTTGATTCTTCCAGAGGGGGGGAATAGCTGGTGGTAAGGGCGTAGGAAAGAAGAGTCAGGATGAAGTGGGAAATTGGGCACCCAGAAGACAAAAGGAAAACATTATCTAGCTGCCAGAGCTGCACTCCAGTGGATTATAAGCTCCAGGACTCACAGTTAACTAGAATGTTGGAATATGATTTTAGGTTAACTTTCCTTCCTCTCTAATCTCTTGATCTTTCAAAGCAACCAAGTTTCTTGCCCAAACTAAATACGTTACAATTCTAGAGAAAAGCATCTCTCACCGGAGGCAGTGAATGTTTTCTAAGGTTTCTTTTTTAGTTTCTTGGCTCTTACTCTTACCAACACTGGTGGCACTTTCATTCACTAAAATCCCACTGGTCATGGAATACTCCTTGACTCCCACTATAATTTTTCTCTCTACCACTATCAATCACTCAGTAACCTTTCCCCCTTTGAGGTTTATTCAATCCACATTTATTGACCAACCAAGATTCTGGTAACTGTTGTCTAGATCTCCTTACTTCCTTAATAAATTCAATAACCGACTCACAGTCTTTGTCTGCTCCCCAAATCTTGACCTTATACTAGCGGATTTCAGTATGCATATTGATATTCTCTCATACATCCTAACCTCTCAGTTCATCAGTTCACTTATTTCCCTTGGCCACCTCCTCTGACCTATCCCAGCTACACACAAACGGTCATACTCTTCCCATCACCCACAAATGTTCCATGTAAACTCTGAAATTCCTTTATCTAATTATAATCTGTTATCTTTCCATTTCTCCCTCTGCTTTTCAACCCTAATACCGCTGTTACTGGTTTTTGTTCCTTATGTGACCACCAATCTTTGCGTTCCTCAGATCTCTCCCAGATTGTCACCCCTGCATGGGCTACACCCTCTTCCCTTTCCCATCTTGACCCCTTGGTGAGCCAGTTCAACTCTACACAGTCCTGTTCTCTTGAATTTCTTCTCCTTTTATTCTAAAGCAAATCTTGCTCTTCCAAATCCCAGACTAGCATTGCTCCTACCATCTGCTTCCATTGCTTGCATTTATATTTCATTGAACAAACCTAGAGAAAATCATGAAACTGTGCTGACTGGATCCACTACACATATGTTATATGATCACAACAAGGTAATTCTTTTATACCTCCCTAATGGAGTTATCATTGCACTTAGCATAGCAGTTTTTTTTCAAACATTTTCATCTTCTTCAAGCATTCTATAATTCCTTCTTCCTTGTCCTGTCAGCTGTATCTCATTTCACTGAAAAAATTGAGGGCATTCTTAAGGAGTTCTCTCTTCTGTCCTGTTCCTCATCTCACATCATTCATATGTTTTTGCCCACTATTTCTTCTTTAAATCTTGTCTCATATGAAGATGTGGCCCTTCTCCTACATATATATACAGATATGTATGTATGTGTATATATCCCATCCTATGCAGCAGATTGTCCCCTCTCTCATCTTTACTTTCACTAATATTCAATCACTCCATGGCCACTTGCTGCTTCCATTTTGTCTACAAACATGTCCATGTCTCCGGTATCCTCAAAATGACCTCACTTGATCTATCTGCCCCTGCTACTTATCATCCCTTCTCTCTCCTCCCTTTTGTGGCTAAACTCCTTCAGAAGTCCATTTACAATAGGGGTCCCCACTACCTCTCCTCTCACTCTCTTCTTAATGAACGCTTTGCCATCTGGCTTCTGACCTCATCATTCAACTGAAACTGCCCTCTCCAAAGTTACTAATGGTCTCTTAACTGTCCACAGCAGCAGAGGGCTTCCATAATGAAGGCATCCAGCAAAGAGCAGCTCAACTGAGAGAGCCAAGCAGCAGGGGACCCTGATGGATAGAGAAAGCAGCTCCCCTCCTGACATCAGCAGATAGCGTCAGCAGCTTTGTAGCATCCATGATCTCCTTCTTGGCAAATCTCACTGTTCTCTGTCCTCATCCTTCCTGATCTTTCTACAGCCTTTGACACTATCAATCATATTCTTCTTAATGCTTTTGTGACACTCCTCTCTCCTGATTCACCTCCTACTTCTCTGACTCCCTCTCATCTCTCCTTTGTTGGATATTTATTCATGGCATGCCTGATAACAGTGCTTCAAAATTCTGCCTTGGGCCTTTTCTCTTTTCCCTCTATACAATTTCACTTTGTGATCTCATCAGCTCTCATGGTTCCAGTTATCATCCTTATTCAGATGATTCACAAAATCTACCCATTCAGCTCTTACCTCTCTCTCCAACTGCCTTTTAGACCTCTCAAACTGAATGTCCTATAGACATCTTAAATTCAACATGTCCAATTGAACTATTATATTTCCCCCAAAACTCTCCCCTCTTCCTAACTTTCCTATTATTTTTAGGCGTACCACATCCTCCCAGTCACCCTGGCTTGCAACCTAGGCGTAATTGGTGGCTTCTCCCTCACACTGCTCCCTGCCCTCTCAATATCTAATCAGTGGTCATTTCCTGTAGTTTCCACCTTCATAAAGTCTCTTACCTACCCCCCTCCTTTTTTGTTATGACATTACCTGACCCTGGTGCAGGCCCTCATCACTTCACAATTGGACTATTGCAAAAATCTGCTAGATGGTGTCCCTGCCTCAAGTCTTATCTCCATTCAAATCCCTTTTCCACTCAGTTATTAAATTATCCTTCCTCCCCTAGTCAATCAACTCAGTGGTTCTCTGTTGCCTCCAGGATCAAACATAAAGTCCTCTCTTTGACTTGCAGAGCTCTTCCTAACCTGGTCCCTTCCTACCTCTCAATCTTCTTCCAACTTACTCCCCTCTGCAGTCTAGTGACACTGGCCTTCTTGCTGTTCCATCTCCTGACTTAAGGCATTATGACTGGTTGTCCTCTCCTCCTCACCTCCTCCTGGCTCTGCTAGCTTCCTTCAGCCTCAGCTGAAGTCCTACCTTCTACATAAAGCCTTTCTCAATTGGCCCTTTGAGATGAGTTCCAGTTGATCCTCCATCGTGGTTGCACACAGTTGTCGGCATGTTATCTGCCCCATTAGACTGTGAGCTCTGGAGAGCAGGGTCCGTCTTTTGCCTTTTTCTCTTTTTTTGCACCCCCAGCACTGGACACAATGCCTGGCATGTTAAAAAATGCTACTTGCCTGACTGACAGTCTTATTGATTCTTTTAGACAGTGTTCATTACTGTCTGACACTGAGTTTATCATCTCTCCCCCTCCCCCAAACTATCCCTCCTCTTCCTAATTTTCTTATCTGTGATAATTGTATCATTTTCTTATCTGTGATAATTATATCACCCAATCACCCCATGCTTGTAAACTCAGGATTGTGCTTGATTCCTCCTTCCCCTAAAACATTTCACTGTCAAAGCCTTTCAATCCTAGCTGCCCCCTCTCTCATTGTTGCCTCTTCCTTTCCATTCCCAATGTCACCATCCTAGTGATAATAACTTCCTCTAAACTACAAAAGTACCTTCCTGATATCTCCTTGCTTATAAACTCTCCTCTCTACATTCCATCTGGAATATTGCTGCTAGATGAATCTTCATAATGCACAAATCTAATCTCAAGACTTCTCAGAAATCTTCAGTGGTCTACTAATGTCCACCCCACTTTGCCTGGCCTTCAAACCCTCCACAATCTGGTTTTAACCCACTTCTCAGTTCAATTTAATCTATCCCCAACACTACCTTTCCTCTGAATATGTCTTTCATTCTCTTGCTTTTGAACCTTTGCTCATGTAGTTCTTTACACCTGTAATGCCACCTTATACTTCCTCGACCCAACTTGTTGACATTTCACCCATCCTCACCTCCTGGACTGAGCCTGCCTTGTTCTCCTCCATTGGGAAGTGATTTCTTTCTTATCAGGTCTTAAAACACTTCTTGCATAGTAGTTCCACAAAAATGTAAACTCCTTAAAGGAGCTGGGTTATAGCCTATGTGTTAAGGTAAGCCTAACACATTGCTTTATATGTAGTAGACATTAAATGTTTGTGTATTGAAAAAATGAGAGAGATGGATAGGTAAGCTTTGTGTTACCAGATTGCTACATCCGTGTAAAGAATCAGTAACAGGCCACTGTGGAATTTGAGGATTTTGTTATCTTCTTGGTCATTTATGAATTCCATACATTCCTCAAAGGTCCTATAAATAAAGCCTATGAAGGAAAGGAGAAGGAATATTTCACTTGGGGGTTCCCTTTCTTAGCTTAGTAATTATTCCAGAGAGAATTTCATGAGAGGTGAGGTTGATGATTTGAAACCAGAAGTGGGACATGTGACATGTTGGTCCCATGCCACTGATTGCTGCTGCTCTGTACTGGATCTAGGGTCTGTAAAGACTTGGTCAGTCCTGTAACCTCACATTGGGCTGAAGGAGTCGGGTCTTTTTGCTCTAAAGTCAGAAAGGCACAAATTTCTATTCCATTATGTTCTAGCTATTCTGTAACGGGTAGCAACACTTGGATTCCTTTGCCTGACATAGTACAGTAGGACCACCCTGGGAGCCAAGGGGACTAGATTGGACTCTGTTTTCAGATATGTTCTGGACCAGCCTTAAACAAAGAATTGTAGATTGTTGTCTCATTGGTGTGAACCATCACTGAAAGCATTCTCTACCACAGATTTTTAACTGACCACTCTACTATAGATGTCTGAAACTCCGACCATCAGAATGTTGTTGTTGTTTTTTTTTAACTAAAATTTTTGGTTTCTAAGAAACTTTTATTACAATGTGTGAGGAGAGATAATATTTCACAGTGCTTTAGAGGGTTCTCCTCGGTGCTTAACCTTAGGTCTCTTCTCTGGTAGGTGCCTGTGTTTCCTCAGCTTTACAACAAAGGAGTTGGACTAGAACCATAGACTTAGAGCAGGGAAGGGGCCTTACTGGTCAGTGAGTCCAACCACCTCATTTCACAGATGATAAAACTTGAGGTCCAGACTTGAGGCCCCAAGATTTGCCCTGGGTCAGTGAGTGTCCAGGGTGAAATTTAAATCCAGGTCTCCCTGACTCTTAAGATGTTGTCTGCCATGGAAATCCTGAGGTCAATTTTTTTTAAGCAGATTTCTTAGCAATATTTTTTTTTCTCCAATGATTTTCCCAAACGGTAGAATACAGAGATGCTGCTCCCTTTTCCCCTACAGCTTTGTCCCTCGTGTTCAAGGCAAGGTTAGCCTTAGTCCCACCACCCAGAAAGTGAATGGTAATGGCTTCCCTCCCACTGTAATCTCTTCTCCACTAAAACCAGGAAGTAGCCAGTTCTTGGAGGAAGCCTTTGAAGATGCATGGTCTTGTTGCCCTCTCAGAATGCAAAAGCAAAACTTACCACCATAAAGCAAGATGTCTAGACAGATGACATAGAAAAGTCCTTGGCTGATGGTGTGCTCTTCGATGGTAGCAAATGACCACATCCACTCCATCACTTCGATCATTTTATGGTATCTGGGGCAAGGAAAGAATATGTCCCATCCCTGCAGTAGAAAACCACTTGCCACAATCTAAGATGAAGCATCCCACTGCACCTACCCTGCCAATACAACATTTTCTCTTGGGGTTTGCCACAAAAATACCTGGTTTTCAAAAAGAGAGCTACAGTGAGTCTTTGAAGGACAGAATAGTGCCTGTTGGTATCCTTGATCAACTGCCACATCGCATGTGCTCTGAAGCCTGTAGAAGAAATAATCTCAATCTCTCTTCCTCCTCCCTTTGCCTCCTCATTAGATCCCCAATAGAATGCAAATTCTGTCTTTTGTCTTTCTATCCCCAGTGCCTCGCAGGTAAGGATAGGGATGATAGGTACTATACTTGTGATTTCATTGGTACTGGGAGGGAACACCCACGTGAGTGAACTTCCTCAACCAGTGCAGATGGTATTTTCTCTGCGATTTCTAATCTTCAAGGGTTGGGCACTGAGAGGTTAAGTAACTTGCCCAGGGCGTCCTGCCAGTTAGTACATGTTAGCTTGGATTTGAGGCTGGCCCTCCATCAAGTTGTTCTCGAACTGTGGTCTACAGACGCCTGGGAGGCTCTGAGACCCTTTCAGGGCACTGGGCACCCCAAGGTCAAAACGAATTAAATTGTTATTGTTGCTATTATTAAATTAAATATTATTATTATTCAAATTGTCCTCCCTCTTCCCATTCCATATCTGTGTGAATCTGGATTTCCTTTCTGTCTTTCAACCAAAACAATATACTGCAGTAGATTACAAACAGACATGAGAACCTGGCAGTCTTCTTTTAAGCCAGATATTAAGCAGATTTGCAGAGATATATAAAGCAATGCCACTTTTCTTACTAAAAACTTGTATAAAACATGTTATTTATGTTAACAGGTAATGGGATTATTACTGCTATTTTAAGTGAATTGATAAATTTTTAGAAATTATCAGTTTTAATTTCTAATTTAATCTCTAATATGGTTAATCTCCATAGATAGGACCCTTATAGTTATTTCATATAGAAATAAGAGCTCTTTGGGATCCACAATAATTTTTAAGAGTGTAACAGAGTCCTGAGACTTTACAAATGAGATAATATTTGTAGAATGCTTAGCACTTAATATGGTGCTTAATAAACACTTTTTTCCTTCCCCTTCCCCTTAACACCAAATAGTTTGAGAATCACTATATTCCACCATTCTGCCTTTCTTACCTTGCACATAGTAGGCCCCTAATAAACAAGAGTTGTTTAAACTGGAGGTCCTTTGCTGCACAGTCAGAAGAAAGTGAAAAGGAACTCTTACCTAACTGAATGGACAGGTCTAAGTAACCCATTATGCACTTGATGTAAGACAATTTTTCTGCCACATAAGCAATTATTTCCACAGTCTCTCTATTTAAGGGCTTATTGAAGATTTTCTCAAAGGCCATGACTTCATACTTGAACCATAATCCCTGGTAACCTGCCAGTTGGCTGTGCAGTGAGTAGTCCAAGTAGGCTTTAATGATCTGAAATATCATCAGTTAAAGGAAGGAAGGAAGAAGGGAAAGAGGGAAGGAAGGAAAAGGGAAGGAGGGAAAGAAGGAAGAAAGAAAGAAAGAAACAAAGAAAGAAGGAAAGAAAGAAAGAAAGAAAAAGAGAAAGAGACAAATATGAGATGGGTTCCAAAGCTAGATATCCCACATGCAATCAATCAGCAATTATTTATTAAATGTTTACTATGTGTCAGGCATTGTACTAAGTCCTAGGGACACAAAGGAAAAGCAAAGACAGTCCCTGCCCTCAAGGACCTCATGGTCTAATAGGAGAGATATTGTATAACTAAGTAGGTCCATACAGAGAGGCGGCTGGGTACTGTAGTAGACAGAGCACTGGGCCTGGAGTCAGGAAAATTCATCTTCCTAAATTCAAATCTGACCTCAGGTACTTATGGTGTGACCCTGGGCAAGTCACTTCACCCTGTTTGTCTCAGTTTTCTTTTCTGTAAAACAAACTGGGGAAGGAGATGGCAAACCATTCCAGTATCTCTGCCAAGAAAACCCCAAATGGAGTCACAAATAATGACTGGAAATGACTGAAAAACACATAAAGAGTAAATGGAAGGGTAACCTTAGAGGGAGGTACAGGAAGCTTGCAGTCCACCATAGACCTCCTATTTGGAATTTTATCTGAATCTTGAAGGAAGCACAGGTAAAGGTAAAAAGGGAGAGCATTCTAGATAGTGAGAAAAAAAGATACCAAGATAGGAGATGGAGCATCATGTTTGAGAAACCAAAAGTAGGCCAGTATGAATAGCCATAAATCTAATGGAAGGGAGTAATGTGTGAGAAGAATGGAAAGACGAGGTAGAGTTAGGTGATAAAGAACTTCAGATACCAAGCAGAGAAGCTTCTCTTGGATCCTAGAGGTAATAAGAAATCAGTGGAGTTTACTGAGGAGGAGTATGACATGGTTAGAATTATGCTTCAGGAAAATGATTTGGTAGCTAAGTTTGGAAGACACAGATGATTAGGACCTGAACTAAAGGGGTGGCTGTGTAAACAGAAACAAAAGGGGACAGAGTTGTGGAGTAGAAATGATAAGATCACATTGACTGATCAGATTGAGTGACAGAGGAGTCAACGATGACACCAGAGTTATGCACTTGAGTGATTGGGAGGACAGAGATGCCCTTAATAGTACAAGGGAAGTTTGGAAGAGGGGTGGACTTGGTGGAGAGAAGTTATGGGACATGCTGAGTTTGAGATGCCTAAGCTACTTCCAGAGACAATAGGTAGGATGAGAACCAGAAGAGAGTCATGTCCTGAAAATCCAGAGAGAAGAGAGTGTCATGGAGAAGATGGTGATCCACACTGTTGAAGGCTGCAGAGAGGTTAAGAAGGATGAGAACTGAGAAAAGACCTTTGGATTTGGAAACCAAAAGGTCATTAGTAAGTTAAGTTACTAATCATTAGTTACTTTCATTTAAGTTACTAATCATTTAGTTACTGTTTCCAAGATAAATTCTCTAGGGAACTGATTCAGGTATATAAAAACAGGAGCAATTCCCCAATGATTAAATAGTCAAAATATGAACAATTTTCAAGGAAAGATATCCATGCTATTAAGAATCACATGAAAATTTGCTCCAAATCACTAAAAATTAGGGAATTAAAATTCAAGATAACCTCAGATGCTATTTTACATCCATCAGATTGGCAAAGTTGACAAAAATGGAAAATGGCAAGATTTTCGGGAAGATAGTCACATTAATGCACTATTAATACATTAATGCACTGCTGGTTGAATTGTAAATTGGTTGAGCCATTATGGAAAGCAATTTGGAATGATGCCTCTGAAGTTTCTACATTTGACCTGGTAATACAAATACTTGATTTATACCCCACAGAGATCAAAGAAAGAGGAAAAGGTACAGGGGCATGTTGCTGGTAAATGTTTAATAACTTTCTGTACAAACATACTTTTAAATTACATCTATTACCATTTTCTAAATCACTTTCTTAAGTCCACATAACTAACAGAATAGTAAATTAAGCCCTGACTTATGGCTTTCACCTATTTCTGAGATCTAAATACCCACACAAATTTAACAATTAGATCTTTGAGGCAGTTCAAGGCCTGGAGTCAGGAAGACTTATCTTATTGAGTCCAAATCTATCCTCAGACACTTCTTAGCTGTGTGACCCTGTGGCAAGTCACTTAATGTCTTCATCTGTCAGATGAGCTGAAAAAGGAAATGGCAAACCACTCTAGTATCTCTGCCAAGAAAACCTCAAATGGGTCACAAAGAATTGGACTGAAACTATTGAACAACAACAATAACGACAAAAGAATTGAATCTAAGAGGGTGTCCATCAGCTGGGGAAAGGTCCAAAAATTATGGTATATGAATATATGGTATGGTATGGTATATGAATATAATGAAACACTATTGTGCCATAGGAAATGATGAAAGAATGCTTTCAGAGAAACTTGACAAGACTTATATGAACTGATATATATTGAAATGAGTAGAATCAGGAAAATTATATATATATATATATATATATATATATATATATATATATATATATATATATATATATATATATATATGTATACACATGTATATGTAATCATAACCTTGTAAAGACTTAAGAACTCTAATCAATGTAATAATCAGCCATGATTCCAGAAGAATGAGGATAAAGAATGCTGTCCAACATCTGTAAAGAGGTGATAAGACCAAGGGTGGGGAATTTGTGGTCTGGAGGCCATGTGTGGCCCTCTAGGTATTCGAGTGCAGCCCTTTGACTGAATCCAAGTTTTACAGAACAAATCTTTTTATTAAGTGGATTTGTTCTGTGAAGTTTTGGATTCAGTCAAAAGGCTGCACTTGAGGACCTAGAGGGCCACATGTGGCCTCGGGGCCACAGGTTTCCCACCCTTGAATAAGACTGAATATACAAAATAAGACATACATTTTTGGACGTGGCCAGTGTGGAAATTTGGTTTGGTTGACTGTATTTGCTGTAAAGTGTGTTTTTTTTTTCTTTCTCAGTTGAGGGGGTGGGGGTTGGAGGAAAGTGGCAAGGAGAGAAAATAAATACTAACTGAAAAAAATTTGAAATAAGAATGTAAGTTTATATGTAGGGCTATACCTAGTATCTGGTAACATGCCTGGCACACAGTAGGTGCTTAATACATCATTTTTTCATTCATTCATTTGTAACAGGCTAGATGATATATTCTATTTCTTGAATTCCTGAGACTCTCTAAGTATATGAAAGCCTACCTGGAACTTGTCTAGAGTTTCCAGTGCAATATTCACTTGCATCATGGCAGCTAAGTGGGCAAAGTACTTGCAATGACGAGCATAATCCAGGCTGTATATCTTCCATAATGAGGACAGGCAAGAGATTTGCTGGTGGAGCTGAGCCATTTTTTTCTTCCTATTAGGTAGAAGACAAGCAGAATCATACAAACAGGAAGCTCCTTGGGGTGTGAGTGGGGTCACGATGGCTTCAGAAGTTACTTCTGACTCTAAGATTCTGGGCAAACCTATCTAAGCAATGTGTAGCTTGGGTGGCATGAAAGACTTCTTCACAATGATTCCTCCTAGAGTCGAAGCAACTGTTTCCTAGATTCATAGGATTTAAAGTGAGAATAGACCAGAGAGGTCAACTAGTTTAACTCCCTTTGTTCTAAAGATGAGACCCAGAGGAATTTGTGTGCCTGTCTTCCTCCAAAAGGGTAAAGGTCCCTCTCTTCTACTTCTCTGGTATTGCTCATAGTGCTATAACCAGTTATTAAACAGACTCTACACTGGGAGAAGCGTAGGAAGCCTGGATGACACCACAATTTTACATCTGTCCTAGACTAAGCATCAGAGAGTAATCCAGAAGGGAACAACTCATCTAAGGGAAAGAAAGCAAAGCCTCAGGATCCACATAGAGACTCCAATCTCTCTTCCACACTATAATCCTCTTAGATATCTGAAGACAGCTAATGTATGTCCTTCTAAGTGTTCTCTTTTGTATGTTAAACATCCAGTTACTGCACTCCATACTTATAGGGCATGACCTTGAGGTTTAGGACTATCTTGGTTGCCAGCTTCTGAGCATTCTCCAACATACCAGTTTCCAAAACTGAATATAAAACTCCAGATGTGGTCTAACCAGGGCAGAACACATCTGGACTTCCTCACTCTATACTGCTGTACAATGCTCCTCTCTCTTAATGGAGTCTAAGATTAACTTTCTTTGGCTTCTGCATCATGCTATTGGCTCATCTTGAGATTACAATCCACTAAAAACAGTTGATTTTTATCAGTCTGCCATGTTTCCCGTATCTTATATTTGTGAAGCTGATTTTTGAACTCACATTCAAGGCTTCACTTTTATGCTTATTAAGCTTATCAAGCCTTCAGCTCTAGCCCAGTGGGTCAGCATGCTATTGCTGGAGCCCACTGTCTGTTTTTGTATAGACTGTGAGCTAAAAATGTGGGGTTTTTTAATAGAAGTTTTTCTGGGATCCAGACTGTGTCATTCAACGTGTTAGCTCTCCTGCAAGCTCTTTGTTTCATCTGCAAATTTGATAAGGAGGCCATTTATGTCTCTACCCAACTGATAAAAATGTTAAATATTAAGTGATATTGCTCATAATTTTCTACCATCCTTCTCTGTAAAAATTTATTAATGAGTGTACATTTTAAAGTATAAGACTCAGCATAGATCACTATGGTATTCCACTAGGGATTTCTTTCCAAGTTGCTACTGTACCATTAATGACTGTGTGTGTGTGTGTGTGAAGGAATCCCAACAATTCTATTTCAACCTCATCTAACCATATTATCACTTTGCCCACCCTTTTCATTTTTTCCATGAGAAAAGTATGAGAAAGTTTTTCTAATCCTTTGCTAAAAATTCCAATACTCTTAACACCCTAATGGATCCACTACTTCATCACAGATGTGAGCATTTCCTCTAATGATGCAGATCCATTCTACCTAAACTATGTGGTTCATTAGGGATGTGTTGCTAAATATTTGAGTAACTAGCTCCCTGGGAGAAAAAGTATACACAACATAGTTTTAAATTTCTGCCTTATTCACATTTTCTTCATCACTTTCTTAAGTCTACAAGATCAATACAGCAATAAACCAAACCCTGTTTTGCAGCATTTGCTGATTTCCAAGACATGAAAGGTTAAATGAAAATTTAACAATGGGCTATTGCGACCTGTTGGAGCTGGCTATAATGAATTTGTCCATGTTCTTCCTCACATTCACCATCAGGGTTCTTCCCAACATTCTGGGGACCTCTCTCATGTTTTCTTGAAATGGAAAGGATACCAATGAAGGATGTAAAGTACTTGTTTTTTAATCCTTATTCTCATTCCATGGTTGGTACATCTGTTTCAGATGTCACACAGCTAAAGTGTCTGAAACCAGATTTGAACTCAGAAAAATGAGTCTCTCTGACTCCAGGGAGTTTTGTTTTGTTCTAACTGTAATAACTTGTTTTGTTCTAACTGTAATATATTTCATACTTTCATTCTTTATACTATTTCTCCTGAGTATTCCCTTCTTTATGTAATAGGGGTCTGATGCATATGTTAACACCATTGATTTTCTTAGCTGATGGAGTCTCTTCATAGAGGATGTAAGAGAGCTTGCTTCTGGGAGAATTCTAATGGTAAGGGGAATGCCTTGGAGAGACTGTGGAGTAAGAGTAGATATTCTGTAACTGATCCTGATTGGTTAACCACAAAGTGAAGGGGTAATTCTTTGAACTGGCTTCAAAGGCACTAAAAGAGGTTTATAAGCTTCAGATATGTCCTTTTTGCCTCTCTTTGCTCCATTTAGTGATTCCTTCATTTACAATGTCCAAGGTGAGACTATGCTGTGAGGGAAAAAGCCTTAGAGACTCCTTCTTCTCTGAGGCCATGTGACCCCAAGAATCAGGCCCTGGTCTGTTCTTTTCCATTCTACATGAAGGGATTGGAGTCTCTGACCTTGTTTGGTGAAGTGAGTCCCAGAAATCCAGGAGTCACAGTATAGGCTGAGTTTTATAGCCAATGTACCATAGAGGCCCCAAGGAGCAATGAGTGATCTTTGAGAATGACCCTTAAGACACCAGCCTAGAAGGACTCACCCACCAACCATGCTAGCTTTGGATGTGAACTTGGTGAGACTGACACTAGATAGAAACTAAGCTAAATTTTGAGCTTACTTCGCCTAAGAGACCAAAGTGGTATACTGGAGATTATAGGTCTGAAGTACTGGGAGAAATGTTTGTGTAATTTCTCTTGCTATATTTTTGAGGTAACTATGTCATT
The DNA here is from genome assembly GCA_028658325.1 of Potorous gilbertii. NCBI lineage: Eukaryota > Metazoa > Chordata > Mammalia > Diprotodontia > Potoroidae > Potorous > Potorous gilbertii. The sequence continues at coordinate 641,880,691 of CM053770.1, read as the reverse complement.
GTATGTTTAAATAGAAGCGGGTTGTTAATTACTGTTGTTGTACAGTTGTTTTTCAGTCGCGTCCAACTCTTTGTGAATCCATTTGGAATTTCCTTAGCAAAGACACTGGAGTGGTTTGTCATTTCCTTCTCTAGCTCATTTTATATGTGAGAAAACTGAGGCAGACACAGTGAAGTGACTTGCCCAGGGTCACACAGCTAAAGTGTCTGAAACCAGACTTGAACTCAGAAAAACGAGTCTCCCTGACTCCAGGCCCAGCACGTAATCCACTGTGCCACCTGGATGCCCAGTTAATCACTGTGCCCTAACACAGTCAGTGGGGGCTTGGACCTATGGCAGAAGAAAAGAGACACTCCACCCATCAGGGTAACTCCTGGATCCCTGGAAGGAGATGGAGCTGTCTGACTTTCAGAGAGTGTATGTTTTGTTCTAACTGTAATATATTTCATACTGCTTCTACCTACCACGAGGATCTCTGTTGTCTTTGGGCAATTCTCCACTTCAGTTTTTCAGAGAATGCAGTGTCGTATTAGTCACATCCATACAACATAACCAGAAGATTATTGGTGTTGAAAAGACAGATCTTTATTTCAGGGAGAAGTCTGCAGTCATTAAAAGCTTTCTTTAGGCAACATAGTCTACTCTTTTCTTCCTGTTCAATTCTGGGGTCAAATTATTTCTCACTTGCAGTGTCTATGTAAAATGCACAAACTGATGGATTGAGTAGGGTCTGCAGAGTTCTGAGCCTTGGTACTATCCAAACAACATCCTTAGCAAGCAGGAGCATCAGGAGGACTTCATTGTCTGATTCTAGGCTTGCTCTCTTCCCTGACAGTGACTGCCAACTTTGGTGGGCCTACATGGCTACTTTCATCCTTCACTTGATGTTAATGAATCATGTAGAATTTTTGCAACTGCAAAAATTTTAGGAGGAGGGACTTTAAAATGGTATTTTGTTCTACAGGATCTAATTTTTTATTTTTTTTTTGTAGTCAACAAACAGTGAGACCAGTGGGACCTTATGTTCTTTATATGTTTAGATCAATTGTGTGATATTGCTTTCTGTGGATTATCACTTATAAAAGCCTGCCTGTTCTATATTAGGCAGCTTGGGCTTAGTGGATAGAGCACCAGACATAGAGGCAGGAAAACCTGAGTTCAAGTTCAGTTTCAGACACTTCTTAATTTAGTGACTCCAGCTTAATTTCTGCTTTCTTCAGTTTCCTCGACTGTAAATTGGGGATATCACTTATCTTGTAGGATTGCTGTGAGGATTAAATGAGGTAATATTTATAAAAAGTTCTTGCCATAGTTCCTAGTACACAGAAGGTGCTATATAAATGTTTTATCCTCCCTCCCCCTTTTCCTACTAACACTCTTATCAAGGATATCTTTGACATGTGCAGATTATTCTTAGAAACATTTCATATAGATGGAAAAAAGGCATATGTGTCATTAGTTACTGACATTCTCTTGGTCACTCTTTAAAGATAATTAAATGACATTTGTTTCCATGCCAATACTCTTTTTAAACATTTGGAACCTTCAGAAGATACTATATTTGATCAAGATACAGAGATTGTTCTCTGAACCCTTAAGGACTATCCTTGTGCCTTCTTGTACCCTAAGGCTACTTAAAGGTCCCTTGAAGACCCTCCAAAAGCTATACCACCTACTGTTTTCCAATGTGGAAACTTCCTTTGGAGAAGGCACATACTGAAAAGGCACCTTAAAGAAGGACACCCTTCAAGAGCATGCAAGGGTGTTTCTGTAGCAGACTGTTGGAACACCCTATCCTGGGAGGGGTAGCTCACATGCCCTATTCTAATTCTATCTCTTACCCTGGAGGACAGATGTCCTGTAGTTGTTGACTCATATGAAAGTTATGTTTATTTTTCTCAACGTGGGTCTGGAGGAAAACTGAAAAACTACTATAAGGGAAGACACGTTTTAGTAATTTCAGTGCTTTTCTCATCATTTTCTTGGCAAGTGACATCTGGCCCACATTGAAGGAGACCTATGTAATAATGAGAGAAAAACAGCAAGAGTAACTATATAAGAAGAATAAGTGACATCTATCTTTCTTCTATCCATCTACCTATCATTCTCTGTTTATTTCCTATCTACCTATCCTTTACCCACAGACCAAAGCACACACCAGCAGAGAAGCAGACACTTCTCCTTTGATCATACAGCCTTGGAAGAACCTCAAATTAACAAGTCCCTAGAAATATCTCTGAAAACAGCTGCACAAAATACCCTAAGGCTTGGGACAGTACGCTCTCCACACTGGAAGCAGAGTCTTACCTTTAAAAAGAGTTAAAAAGTCAAGTAATTGGCTGTGAAAATGAACAAATAGCATAAAAAAAGTCAGACCATAGAGTTTTACTTTGGTGACAGGGAAGATCAAAATATACACTCAGAAGAAGACAACAGAGTCAAAGCTCCTCATCCAAAGCCTCCAAGGAAAACATGAAATGGTTGCAGCTCCATGGAAGAGCTCAAAAAGGAGTTTGAAAATCAAGTAAGAGAAGGAGAGGAAAAATTGGGAAGAAAAATGAGAGTGAGGCAAGAAAATAATGGAAAATGAGTCAACTATTTGCTAAAGGAGACCCAAAAACATGCTGAAGAAACTAATACCTTAAAAAATAGACTAACCCAAATGGCAAAAGAAGTCCAGTAGCTAACTAGCCAGGTGACCTACCATGTCCAATTGAATTATATTCAAAATAAATTTCTGTCTTTGTTAAAATTCCTTGTTTGTGTTATAAAAATTAGCTCTGTAAATCATTTTGAGGTCTCTGATCTCTGAGATTCAGGTGACCTAGTTTGGCATGCAAATGCTGGCTTTGCAAATTAAATCATAGCTGGTGACTTTATTCTCAGTTTCCTTTTTATTTCAGATAACTAATTTTAACAGTGGTTTGCTCAGAATAGGTGCTTAATATATATGGAACTGCATTCCTCTTCACGTCATTATGTATCCAGTATGATCAGCTTGAGAAATTCTGTCCAGTACCTTTTTTCTTCTCTTTGCCAACTAGGGTAAGTACTTAAATGACCAAAGAAAGGAGAAAAAGAGAGAACAATTTAAACAATAAAAATTATACAGAAAGACAAACAACTTTGAAAACTATAAAAAAAATGATCAATACCATGACCGTCTGTGATTCCAGAGGCCCAAGAATGAAGCATACTCTTCATGACAGAGAGGTGATGGATTGAAGGTGCAGAAGTGATGGAATACAGACTCTGGGAACCTCCTTGAACTCTCCCCTGAATCTTCCCACTTAATCTGTTACCATTAACCTAGCCTGACCCTCCACTGTCTGTTACCTTTGGATTGCCCCACCTGCTTCTCACTCCAGACCTCCATTGTCTGTTATCTCACAATGGCTTCTAGCAGTTTCCCACCTTTGATCACTTCCAAATTTCTCTCTCTCTCTCCCCAGTCCCATCAAGATCCTCCTTAGAGTCCTCCTCAAAACTCTCCCTAAACCCCTCCTTCTGTCACCCCAGACTACTGTAAGACCACCCTCAGATCCTCCCACAGTCTTTCTATATACAAGATCCTTCTTTTGTCCATGAAGGTGCTCAGATTCAATCTGGCTCAAAATCTATCTGGCCTACAAGCATCACAAATGGTGAGGCTTCTTAAGAGTCAACCCAATGTGGTGAATCTTTAATAAACTCTGTTTTCCTTTGGCTGAAAGAAGGTTTGGGTCAAATTCATTGGGGCAGAATCCAGGATATTGATATTTTGGGGTCCCAAGCACCCAAACCTCTACATTATGGTTCCCTGACCTCAACATATGGTTCCCTGACCTCAACAGAATGATACACAGATATTTTCACATACAACCAATGAGGGAATTTGTTTTCCTTGACTATGCATATCTGTTGTAAAGGATTTGTTTTTCTTTTCTTTCTTCCCCGAATGAGGTGAAGAGGAGGGAGAGAAAATAGATTTCTGTTAAATAAAAAAAAAGACGGGGGGGGGGGCCATAGATATGGAATGTAGCATTCAACTGAGGTCACTGAATCATTAGTTTTATTTGATTGCTTTATTTTATTGCAGGAGAACTCTCATTGAATGGATTACCTGGAAATGTTTGTAACATAAAAACATAGCAGGTCAATAAAACTGTTGAAGAGAGATGCTGGGAACTCTAGGTCTGAAAGACAGCAACTAAAAGTCACTCGTGTGTGTGTGTGTGTGTGTGTGTGTGTGTCAATGTGTGTGTGTAAACAGCTAGGCAGAATGATGGACTTACTAGCTCTGTGGTCCTGGACAAGTCACTTAGCCTCTGTCTCCCTCAATTTCCTTATCTGTAGACAGTGATGATAAACGCTCCTACCACATAGGGCTTTGGGGTCCATGAAATGAGATAATTTTTGTAAAGCACTTTGCAAAGGTTGAGGCATTAGATAAATATTGTAATCATCATCATAAATTATATTGTTAATTATAAATTCACCAGCTTCATCATCTTCCCACATTTTACTCTTCTCCCCCCTCCTCCCCAGAAACCAATGGCCTCTTCTAGAATCCAAACTGATCAGTTAAACTTTTTAAATACTGTGCCAAAAATCACTTGCAATGACTGGAAGGAGAGGAGCAGAGTGTAGATCTGAGTTTTCTTTCCTTGCTTAGGGGAAGACAACAGTAGCAAATTGAGTTAGATGAGGAGATTGCAAAGACTTTCCATGATAAAAATATGGGAAATATTAGATTTTCTAAGTAAAATTTCTCTTTCATAAGGCCTCTCTCCCTGGATACCTCAGGTATCCAGGGCTTGTGGACGGTCAGTTGGTTCCTCCTCTTACCAGCTACTAACTTTCTTTGTGAAAGTGCTATGGGCTGTGGCTGAAACTTGGAAGTTGCTCAAATCTCCCCTTTGTTTGTTATACTGTTACCACATCAACACTATCAGCTCCCACTTCTCCCCCTCCCCTCTTTTCTAAAGCCACATCAGCAGGTAAGTTAGATATTAGATGAGGTAATTTGTGTTAGGATAGGTGAAGATTTCCCTGGGGTTTGCCTAGTTCTTCACGCTTAGATTGTGAGCCTGCCTCCCAGCCAATGGAGAGGTAGGATAGTGGGAAGGTGAGATTCTTTGCGTTAGGGTATAAAATTGTGCTTCAATTTCTGTAAGTTGCCTCTTTCCATCAGATTCCCCAACCTGGTGGAAGGATGTCTCTTTCTCAAGGATTGTAATAAATCTTTTTTTTCTTCTTATTGAGAAGTGTCTTCATTTATTTAAAATTTTGAGTAAGGGTCTTTTTATCCCATACACAAATGAACTGAAGTGATGAGAATTTTCTGGTTTTGGTGGCAGCCTGTGTAATGAATGATGTGGAAGTAAAGAATGAAAAAAGATACTAGAAAGTTCTGTGTGCCGCTCCCAAAGGAAAACTAAGACCCTTCTGTACTAGCTTCTTACCTGGCCCTTGAGGTTATAAAAGATGGCAGTCTCAAAAGTGTGGCACCAAGATTTGTCATACTTTAAAGATTTTAACAATCTCTCTCCTTCACACAAATGTATGTATGCCTGAAACCAAGATAAGGAGGCATCAAAGCAGGCAAGGTTAACCTGCCCAGGAGGGTCTTTCTCCACATTTAACCAGAGAAAAGAACACAAACAACAACTACCAAGTTCCACCCTTGCCTCTAACCCTCTCTTAGCTCTCAGCTCTGGTGACAAGACAAAACTCTACAAAGCTCCATCACTGGAAGTCAAAGCCTGGAGAGCACCTTTCAATAGGATTTACACACCTGCTGGACAAATTTCATCCAACTGCAAGCTCCACAGCCCAGTACAAATGAATCTGGTTATCCTCATTTCAAATTTTTACTTCCACAAAAGGCAACAAATGCTTGAAAGGAACTGGATATCCATTGTTGGATAAAGATACAATGAGAATGTTTCTCCCCTCGCCCCTACAACTCTTGCCAGCCATGTGACTCGGTAGATAGGTTCCGGATCTGGAGTCAGGAAGACCTGAATTCAAATCCGACCTTGACGCTTACTAGCTATATGACGCTGGGCAAACCCCTTAAATTCTCTGCCTCTGTTTTCTCCTAGAGGGAAGAGACTAGCCCCTCTCCCCAGGGTTGTGATGATCAGATGAGATAATACCTCTAATGAGCTTAGCACAGTGACCGACACAGAGTGGGTGCTACATCAGTGGTAGCTGGTGGCACCATTATCATCATTCTCCTTCTCAAGTTCTCATGCTAGCTGTATTCTCTGCAGATGCTTCCCTGGGTGATTGTCTATGTTGGGCCCTAAACCCAAGACACATAGAGCCATCTTGTGAGAAGCCCCTTGTGGAATGGGAAGAGGAAGTGATTGGAATTCCCAAGGGAATGTGGAGCCAAAGGATATTTTCTTTATTTCCCCTTAATCTTGTTTCCTTCCCCTATCAACCCATTTCCCATAATATTTTGATGCAGATGAAATATGATTCAATTCAATGACAAAGGCAACTTTGAAAAGGAAAAGAAGGGAGAAGGGATGGTCAAGAAGTAGAGCAATGTACAGGCTGAACAGTATGTATAGAAGAAGAGAGAAGCCACAGGTAGGCAGCTCCAGTGCCTCCCAAATTATTTGAATGGGAGTGGTGGTGCTTATTTGATGACTACATTTCAATATCTGGTCTTTTTCAGAACCGACAGCTATTATCTTCTTTCCCCTTTAGGTCCTGACCGTTACTATCCCCAGTTACTGCCCAGCTCTAGTTGCTTGGTCCCCACAAACACAATGTCTCTGATAGTTCCTGTACCCTAGAAAGGATCTTGCCCACATGGTCCATGGGAGCTATGAGTGGGTGGCTTACTGGACTGTAAGGAACAGAAGCAAATTAAAAATAGACTATGGAGGAATTTGTCTAGGGTACTTGGGAATTCCTGGGAGAGTGCTATCAGGAGAGAGAAGGGGAAAAGTCCTTTCTTTCCTCAGTCTTAAATCCCTTTCCCAGACCCATACTTTTACCATTGTGCATATGAATGGATGATGCTATTGGGTCTAGTGTCGTAGCACCTGGTATTGTTCTCCAGAGATACACATAGTAATTTTGGCACTGGGCATAAGCATAATGCTCTCAAAAAACCATGGCCTTGAAAAACTTGGTAAGGCTTTATATGAAAATAATATAAGAAATAATTAAGCTAATTAGGTACAGGTTGAAGTTACTATAGAGGCTCAGAGATAAGTATTACCAGTGCCTGGCATCTGGTAACTTACTGTTTTAATGAATCATTCTCACAAATTAAGGGAAATTTTAGTTGTTTTTGTGCTGCCAAAGGAATATACATGCCATTATCATGTAACTATAACAAATGTGAAAATTGCACATTCCTTTAACCTAATTATTTTAAAGTTTGACACACTCAAAACTTACCAAATAGTTGTCACTTAGGTTGATATAAGCAGCCACAATTTCTAGGTAGTAATATAAGGCTTTGTCCAGTTTTTCCAGAACTGTAAAATGGTAGGCAAGAGGCAATAAAACAAATTCCAGTACCTCCTGACACCGACAAGATTCTATAGGGGTGAGTATTTCATCAGCTGAAGTTATTTTGTCTACAGTGATGTCGAAGAAATACAAGATCTTTTCTCCTATTTCTTCAGGGCTGGGGAAGAAAAACAGATAGTGATAACAACTTAAAATAGCCTATATGTTTTCAACATCAAAATCTCTTGCCTATTACACTGCATCATAATATAATAGAATCTATTCTGGATTCTACTTCTACTTCTACTTCTGCCTTTATCAGACCAATTCAGATCAAATGACAGGTTTGACAGATCGATTTATCTAACCTCCTTCAATTATCTGGAAAATGGAAGACTTTCAAATGTCTCTGGAAGGGCTTGGTGTCCATCTGTTCTTTTATCATATTACTGTACCTGAGATCATCTGTCAAAACTTCAGATTTCTTTGAAAGTCTTTCTTTGTTTTTGAAGACTTCTTTTGTCCCTAGGAAGCAAGTGAACAATTCAGTTGTTTGACTCATTTCTGTGCCTCACGATGATGAAATATTGAACTGATAACCATGAACAAAAGTGAGATCAGATGCCAACAGAGAGATGCAATGGGATCATAACAAGACAACTCCTTGTCAATCAATTTTTTGGACAAAGCCTACCTCCAGATTTTAGAATACTATGAAATCCACAAATAAACCAGAATCTCTAATGTGTCTTGGAGATTATAGGCCAACTCCCTCATTTTCTAGATGAAAAAGTAGGCCCAAAGATGGCGTGACTTAGCTTAGTGGCAGAACTAGGTGTAGAGTCTAAGTCTTCTCCCAATCTCATGCTTTCTCCATCAAATCATATGAATTTATATATAGGAAAAAATCATGTGAATTTTTCCATGTTGGTTCCTCCTCCCCTTTAAATAAGGGTGAGGGATGAAAAAGAGAAAAGTTTAAGACTTCACAGGTTAGATAAATAAGAGGTAGCTCCTTTTCTGTGATTCTCAAGGGCACCCAATAGCAGAGTTGACATATCTAAATTGTGTTGTTTTTTTTCTAGTTGCCTGTTTGACCTTGGGTGAATCATTGTTTCCATTTTTCCATTTAAAAAAGAGGAATTCTATTAATTCTTCTCTACTTCATAGTATGATTATGAGAGAATGAGATGCCCAAAAAATGCTCTCCGTTCCTCAGAAAGCAATCACATGAGATTCCATTATGTTACCCTGTCATCTCAGGGCTACAAAGAGAAATTCTGGCAATGAAAACCAGAGAAATGTTCATAAAACTCTGAGTTGATCTGCAAAGATGGCAGTGTGGTATCATGGATAGACAGCCAGGCCTGGAGTCAAGAAAACTTGGATTTGAGTCCTACTTCAATTTGTTAACTGTGTGACTTTGAGTAAATCAGTGAACTTTTCTGGGCCTCAGTTTCCCCATCTGTAAAACTACTCCATGACCTTTAGTTTTCAATTTATGATCCTATGATGAAACTTTGGATAAAGGGAGAAGCTAAAATGTCAGTAATTAAATCACCTCAGAATTGTAGCTCTACAATAGGTAGCTTTAGTGTTAAACAGAGAAAACTGTGAACTATTTTGACTCGAAGAGAAGAGATCTAGTACAGAGCTCTGGGGTACAGTGGAATATGTATGACCTCAGAAGGAGAAGTAAGCCTAAGAGATGGAAGTTGTACAGAGGCAGATTTGGCTTAATCCAAGGATGGCCATTTAAAAAAAATGCTGTACAACAATGGGGTGGTTTTCTTATAGGAAAACAAGTTGCCTATTCCTAGGTTTAAGCAGAATATAGACAAAAATCATTAATGCTGTATAGAAGATTCAGACTTTAGATAAGGATTGGACAGACCCTTCATAGCTGCAGGACTCTAGGATTGCATACCCCTTGAGAAATACTGCATCCTTTTGTGGAAACTTAAGTGTCTCTCAGACCAGATATTGGGGCAGCTAGGTTGCACAGTGGATAGAGCACCAGGCCTGGAACCAGGAGGATCTGTGTTCAGATCTGGCCTCAGATACTTACTAGCTATGTGACTCTGGGCAAGTCACTTCACCTTGTTTGCCTCAGTTTCTTCATCTGTAAAATGAGCTGGAGAAGAAAATGGCAAACCACACTAAATCTCTGCCAAGAGAACCCCAAATGGAGTCATGAAGAGTTGGACATGAGAAATGACTCAACAACAACAAAATCTGATATTCCTCAAGTCTAAGCCAAATGTAGTCAACTATGATTTAGGTTGCACGATGTTATAGACCCCATCCCATCCTAGAATCAAGCTCTCTGGAGTGCCCATTTTGGTTTTAGATAGGAATGAAATTATTTTACTTTTGATTCCATGGGTACTGATCATCTTCTTAACTGTATCCAGGTCTAAGGTATTCAGCCGAATGTCCACTGCATAATGGTGAAAAGGGATGAAATCACCACTTCCACAGTGCTCACACTTATGAGCACTTTCCTCTAGGAAGCGGGCACATTTCACATGTAGAGCTGCCTTCTGATCCTTGAGCCATAGCTCGTAGGCTGTCTTCTGCATTATAGGTTTGCAGAATCTCAAGATGTGGCACTGAGTCACTTCGTTCTCTAGTACATAAATCTCCTCGTCATCTTGACCTTCTAAAGGGAATAGAACAATTTTATTAGCTTGACTGGAGGCAAAAGGTACCTGTTGATTTAACATGAACTTTTTAGGATTGAGTGTGGAGAAAGCTGGCTCTACTTTGGGGTCTACTTACCTATCTTTGATGAGGATTTCAAAGCCAGGGAACGGTGATGTAGCTCAAAGGTGGCACCTTTTCGTTTGGCTGCCCATCGAAGTTCTTTTTGGCTCTGGAAGCAATAGAAGATGCTGGATTGAACGAGAGTCGCCAGGGCTTCAACCATCATCTTCATGTTCCAACAAGGCAGAATTTCAAAAAGCAGTGATGTAGTAAAGGTCTGTCCAATAATGGCAGCACACCTCACCAACATCTGTTGAGAAAGGCTCATGCTATCTAATTGGACTAGGGAGATTTCTGCAAATGGAAAGCCAAAGAATATGTAAATTGTCACCTGCCCACATCAGGTAGCATAGTAGGTAAAAGCTGGCATTCTTATTCTCTTAAGGGAAACTTTTCTTCTGTGAAACATTTTTAGAACCCACTTTGGGCACAGCACCCAGACTAAGGATATAAAAGATATAATAATAACAACCTGTATTTATACAGCACTTTACATGATCATTAGATCCTCCCAAGAACCCTGAAGGATACGTGCCATTGTTATCTCCGTTTTCAGATGAAGAAACTGAGGCTGAAAAAGGTTAAATGACTTGTCCAAGTTACATAGCTAATAAATACCTGAGGCAGGATTTGAACTCAGGCCTTATTGACTCTAAGTTTGTCTCTCTACCTATTGCATCACCTACAAGGATATAAAAGCAGTAGAAGACAGTTCTCCCTTCAAGAAGTTCATGATCTATTGATTTTAGAACAAAACAAGACTGTATAATTAGATGCTACATTGAATATTGCAAAACAAACTACCAGGTAAAGCAGGGCATAGAGTGCTGGACCTGGAGTCAGAAAGACCTGAGTTCAAATCCTGCCTCTGACACTAGCTATGTGAATCTGGGTAAGTCACTTAGCCTCTGTCTGCTTCAGTTTACTTGTCTGTAAGATATAATAAAAACTGTTACTTCCCATTAGACTGTGATCTCCTTGAGGGCAGAAGCTGTCTTTTGCCTCTTTCTGTATCCCTAGCACTTAGCGGCTTAGCACTAATAAATGTTTACTGATTGATTGAAGGTTGTTGGAAGGATGAAAGATGTTTTTAAATTCTTTGTAAATCTTAAAGAGCTGTCTTAATGTTAGCTATCATTAACATCATTGCTATAGGAATCTCAAAAAGGGAGGCACAAATGTGGGCTGACTTAGTAGGGGAGGGGGGTGGCACAGTAGCTGTCTTCAAATACTTGCAGTGTTGTTATTGAAGACAAATAGCTTCTGTCTGTGGTCCTGAACTAACAGGAGGAGAGAAGCACTGCTTAGGGTCTGGAAGCCCATACATTGTAGCAAATAGAAGAAACAAAAAATTATCTCTATGAAGATACTGCAAATAACTGGGCAGCATTTTGCCCTTCCAGTGACATCCCTCAAAAACCTGGCTAGTAAAGGAACTCAGAAGCATCAGTGATAATCTTGACTCAACCCTTCTACCAGTGTGACTTTCTAGGAGATAAATGTGGAACTACGAATGAACTCCTATGGAAATCAAGCCTCCTGAAAACATTTGACTCAATTTCTTTGGTGGCTAGTCTTAATGTGTGTGTGTGTGTGTGTGTGTGTGTGTGTGTGTGTGTGTGTGTGTGTGTGTGTGTATGAGAGAGAGAGAGAGAGAATAGTCTTCTCAGGTTAAGATGTTTTTCTTTGTATTTTTGCATAGGAATAAGAAATACCCAGCAGAAATTTTGAAGCTGGTTAGGCTTCCAAAGGGAGGAGAAGACTAAGAAACAGTCATCTCAAGTAACTTCGCATGGTCACGCACATGTAGTAAGTTTCTAGTTCAGGATTTAAAAAAAAATTCAGGTCTTCTTGGCTGCAAGGCCACTATATCACACTGCCTTTCAAATGTATATGACAGAGTTTAGATTATTGGGAAGGAAAATATAGAAAAATTCAGGAAAGAAAAAAGCAGTAAAGGAAGGATACTTTTTGGGACAAGAATCAGAAGGCTGGTTCATCCTCTGTTCTCCAGGGACTTTATGAGACTAATGAGTTGACTTGCAAGTGAATTGGATTTTAAGTGAGGCAGAGCTGTGCAAAGACTTTAGCCTCACTGTCTCCCCCTGAGTCATCAGAGTCCTGGATGACCTTGGTCTTTCTAAATTAAAGGCTTTCCCTGGTCTCTGTCTGAGGAAACATCCATTTCAATGACTAAGGGCTACATAAGAATTGAAACAAAAGATGATCTCATTTACCATCACAAAAATATCAGTCTGGGCGAGGAAGACCCTTAAAGTCTCTGTCCAGAACAGAAAAACAATTGCAATTTACAGTCATTCTAAGCCATCAAAACTTAACTATGAGTCACCTAGGCTTGGGCTGGAGACTATTATTAGCCATTTGATGAAAGCCAAAGTGATTTGGGTTTAAAGGCCAGTCAAATGACTCCACTTGAAACCACGTCAAACTAGCTCTGAGAAAGGAAGCTGGTCTGACTGCAGTGGAGAATTTGTGTGGAGAGACTGCCAAATCCAGTAACCTTTTCTCAGGCCTTAATTGCTTTAACCTCTATGATATAATTGACATCGTCAATCATCTTTTCCTTCTTGAAACTCTCCTCTTGACTTTTGTGAAAGAACACTATGTTGGTTTTCTCTCTATTTTTTCAACTCATCTCTGCCCATTTCACTGGTCCCTCTTCTTTCCTCCCTATAACTGAGGGAATTCTCCAGTGTTCAGGCCTCAGGCCTCCCTGTTCATCTTGTTATGTGCTATCTTTCCCAGATATCAATCCATTTCTCTGCTTTCTAATAATGGGGTGGTGGGACCTGGACCCTGAATTTTGCTGTACATTTCAGCCGCTAAGTCTCGGACACCTTGCCTGAGGCATCTGGCCCATCCCAACCCACCTAGGTCCTCGATAACTCTGTTAATGGCCCTTTCCCTGTGGCTCTTCGACCCTTAACTACTTTCACTGCCTGCTCCTCCCCCATCCCCGGCTATTTACCCCTCTTAACTCCGTCCAGATCTTGTCTTGAATGTAAGCCCCAATCTTCCTTGCATTGAATTGTTCAGATTCCCTGAAATAGCCAGCCCAGCTCTACAGGCATCATAAATAAGCCTTGCTACTTTGACTGAAAGAAGGCTTAAGGAGTTGAATTCTTTCAGACCCCCTGTACCCTTGCATTTCGGGGCTCCCAGTACCCCAAAGGGCAACACCACTGCTAGCCCTTTTATGCTAATAATTCCCAGATCTTCAAATCTATATCTCTAGTATCATAATGTCTACCTCTTTGCTAGATATGTCTACCTAGATGTTTCTCTAGAATCTCCAATTCAGTATATATCTCGGACTTACAGTTCATCCTTTCCCTTTCTCTTTCCTTTAAAACGAACAAACAAAACAGATTTGGTTCTGCACCACTTTTTTATCTTAATAAATACAATATATGAAATATAATTGAATCTTTCTTTGAAGATTGATAATTCTTTGGTGCCTTAAGATCATCATATTGAACACCACTTCTTATACAACAACTGAAGATTTAGATGTAGAAGACATAGGAGGTTGAGTTGAATATATATTACACTTACTAGCTATGGGACCTGTTGACCTGAAAACTTGGATAAAGAAAAGGCAACAGGCTAAATGCATATATTTTATGATTTAATTCATTAATTAATCCATTCCCTATTAAAGAAAATGGTAACATAATGCATTTTGGAGCCAGAAAAATGTTCTGGCTACCCAATACAGAAATCTTCTGGCTTATATACATTTTACCGTGAGAAAGGAACTCTCTTAGTTGAAATAAATAATAAATTTAATAACACAAGATAATTAACAAAGCAATGTTGGTTGGGCCTTGTGATTCCAGGCTGTGTAAACATATGTCTCTGTGACATAAGATGAGGAGAAATAGCAGGCTTCTTGTCCTAAACAGGTACTCGAAATACCTGACACAGGAAAGGGTACCTTTAACAAAGGTTCAATTGAAATCACAATCCAGGACATCTGTGTGGTTTTTTTTCCTTATCACTAAAATGCTAGGAGAGAGGGTCTCCTAAGGAAGTTAGTAAGTCAACCCTATCTGCTTTTCTGACAAAAGGCATTTTCAGAGTTTACTTAACAAGGGAAACTATTAGGTTCAGACTCTTCTTAATTCAAACTTTGGCCCTTATTAAAGTCCAAAATTTATATTAAATATAATCAGACCTTATGTAAGTAACTTCACTTTTCTATATCTGATTTTCTTTTTCTGGAAAATGACTGGATGATCTTCAAGTTCCCTTCTCCCTCCCAAATCTTATCATTCTATGATGCCATGACATTCTCTCATAAGTATAGCTTTAAAAAAAATCTCTGCTATCAGATTTTGGGGAATAATTTTTTTATGTTGAGTCATGATCATTCAAAAAAGTGTGGTCTAACCATTTATACAGGAAAGATAGATGCATGAAGAATGCCTCTCAAACCAGCAGAAGTCCCTACTAGGGCCAGAACTAGATTAAAATGTAATTGGGAAATGTTTAACAAAATAAATAAAAATACAACATAAATAATTTTATTTTGTGGTTTTCTAAGCTAATTTCATGCCCATACCATTCTATTTGAATATGACATCACTGATCTAGATTATGATATTCAGCTGAATGGAATGGGTACACATCTATACATGCATGTAACACACATACCTATATACATTCACACATACATATATGTACATACACACACACATACTTGTCTGTCATGGACAGACACTGCAAATGGAGAGTGAGCTAGACCCAAAATTGAACAAAAGGAGGATCTGATCTAGTATTTCTTCCTTTCTTCTTAGAAGTTAGCTTATCAAAGCTAAGGGGGGGGGGGTGGGGGAAGGACAAAGATCTTGTTTTTCTTTACCTTTTAATGTTGATGGGGGTGACATATTTTTTAATCTGACACCAGGGGTAATGTCACATACTTCTATTTTATCCTCATGAGAAGACAAAGAAAATAGATGTAAGCTCATCTGGGGCTTAGTGTAGTTTTCTGTAGAGAAATAACAAAAATAAGAGAAAATGAGGAAAGAAAGAGAAAAGAATGAAGGAACATAATACCATTCCCATTTGTTATTAAGCTTGATGTCTGGAGAGGAACTGAGGTCCTTCTCTTGTGAGCAGCAGACAAAGACTTGAATGGGAACAGATTTAGTGAGGACTTCTTGGGTAGGAGACTGTTCCCTAGAGTAGAAGAGACCTTAGGCCCAGGTTTGAATTCCTCCAGGGTCAGGTGATTTCCATACCAGGCTATGCAGTGCATTAGGATCAGTGATTAGCTGTGGTTCACTAACCTCAATAGCCAATTTGCATATGTGCAGCAGTCTGCAGCCCTCACTCTGGTCCACCTGATTTGTATAAGTTCTCAATGCCCAATATGCATGAGTCATCAATACTTCATTTGCATATGATGACGTGTATTTTCGCAGGTTTTGTAACTGTTGGGGAGCAGGAAATTTAAACTGGGTTTCAAAAGGGATTGGTTAGATTTCACGCCTAGAATGTAAGACCGTGCTACTCAGCCACTTTGAATAATAGTCAGTGGTGGGAGGGGGATTTCCACATCAGGGTCTGTATAAATTGCCTCCCGACTCCAGCTTTACTGGTGAAGGGACTGCCCACTTCTCCTGAGAACCGAGTAAAGGAGATTTTCTGTTTTTACTTTTAGACACCTCTGAGCCATCAATTTGAGTAAGGGGGGGGGGGGGGTCATGCTATCCCACCCAGACTTTCTATGGGTTTATATAGACATGAGGGGAGGCAGAAGAGGGAATGCTACTGGTTTAAGTGGACTTTTCTTTAGGCAAATCCAATAAATGAAAATTTAAACTTATGGAAAAAGATTAATTGAGGGAAAATTATTTCTTTTAAAAAAAGGATTCCTAACACCATTAGAATTTTTTCCAATTCAAAATTTTGTTTTTCAGGAACACACTATCTTGTTATGCTTGCTTAATTCATATGTACTTGCACAGACAGATTATATATACTTATATATTGTATCACATTATACTATATTATTCTATATCATATATACATGCTTTTAAAAACAAAAATATGTATGTCTATGCACATACAAATATGTAAATATGCATACATATTATATATGTACACACATGTGTGTATATATCTACATGTACACACATATATCCCCTCTGTGGAAGATTAAATTATAGAAATATTCTTAATTTAGAATACTAATATACTTAAGTTTTATTATTAGTGTTGGATCTGGAACAAAATGGGAAAGCTTCCAAGTAGCAATTAACCATTGATTGCTATCCTTATTGGCAATGAAAACCACAAGATTCATTCCTTCAGTCAGTCTAATAATTACAATTATTTGTGAGGCGTACCCCACAACGTATAATAGCTCTGTGGAGGACAGCAAGAAGCCTAAAATACGGCCCTTGGCATTCAGAAGTTTATAACATAGTTGGAGAGATGGTGTATATAAATAATTGCAACTACAAAAGTAGCATTTTATATGTTTGGCTTTTGTACTATATTTTTTCTTTTTTAAAAAAATAAATTAATTTTTTGTTACATTTTAAATTTTGAACTGTCTTCCTCCCTTGCTCCCCACCCTTGCACTACAGAAGGACACCATTTAAGATAAAGGAGAGAGATCTGTCTACACACACATATGTAAAGCCACATGATGCACACTTCTATTTATCACTTTTTTCTCTGAGGTAAATAGCTTCTTCCTTCACAGGTCCTTTGTAGTTTATTTGAATATTTATAATATTCAGAATAGCTTAGTTGTTCACAGTTATTCTTTGAGCAATATCACTATTGCTATATACAGTGGTTATATATATATATATATATATCATATAGGTTCTCTCATTTCACTCCCTAATTTCATACAAGTCTTTTTGTGTTTTTCTAAAATCAACCTACTCATTATTTCTCACAGCTCAACAATATTCCATCACAATCATATACCATAACTTGTTTAGTCATTCCCCAAATGATGGGCTTTCCCTCAATTTCCAGTTCTTTGCCAACACAAAGAGGCTGCTATAAATACTTTAGAACATACAGGTTCTTCCCTCTGCCCCCTGCTCCTCCTGATCACCTTGGGAAGCAGAACTAGTAATGGTATTTCTGGGTCAGAGGGTATACACCATTTTATAACTCTTTGGGCATAATGACAGAACACATTCTGGGCAGAGAGAAAGACAAGGGCAAAGGCACAGAGAAAGGATATTTAAGGGACAATGAGTAAGGAAGTTTGGCTAGAGCAGAGGATTTATACAGAGAAGCAGTTAGAAAGAAACTGATTAATGTGGTGAAAGAGTTAGAATTAAGTTGGATTGAAGCATAAAGTTCTGAGCATGATCAATTTATTAGGAAAACTCAATTACAAATAAACAGGATCTAAACAGGATCGCAGCTTCCTTAGCAAAGCTAAGAACCTGCATGAAGGGGACAGTTTTCTTTCATAGTTCACAAAGATCAGGACTTCGTAGATGGGGAACAAGTTATGATTGGTTGAAAGAGCTCAACATCATGAATGACAAGATCAACATGGTTGGTTACAGGGTTGAGTTGTGGGGGACAATATAATTGGTTGGAAATTGGGGAGGAGGGATTTCCTTCCTTCCTACAACTAAGAAATTTTCACTGTGTCCACCTGCAATGATAGTAGATCATTCTTTTTTGGATAACAGATGGATATCCTCGAAGGATCGCTTGGTGATATAAAGATATTAGACCATTCTCCCTGGTGTCCCACCGCATTCCTCAAGCATAACAGAGTTCCTTGATGCAAGAATAAAACAGTAATTAGCAGAGTTGAATTTCTAACCTTAGGACCTGCTGAATTTCTGAACTAAGTTCAGAGACAGAACCATGACTTAGGCAGTTACTGGACAAAATCAATTAATTGTAAATAGAATCAATTAAAAGATAATACAGAATCAATCTGTTTATTTCAATAGCAGTATATCTGCTATCAAAAATACTTCCTAAATTCCTTTACAGATTTAGTGCTATATCAATCAGAGCACCAAGAAGTTCCTTCATAGAACTAGGCAAAACACTAACAATTCATTTGATAAAACAACAAGAATCTTAAGGGAAAAAATTTTTAAAGGAGGAAGAGGGGGAATTATATTTCCAGACCTCAGACTCATTTCTGATCTCGGTGCGATCTTATGGAACTGCTCCAACTTCTCCCCTATCCCCCAGCAAGCTCATTGCTGGGAGAACCCCATCCTCTCACTAGCCTTGGTAGTCCACCTCCTCTCTACTGTCAGCCTCTCTAACTGGGGAGCAGGAGATCTGCGCCCAGAACATCTCATTTCTCCCCTGGCTACATTACTCCAGGACTTCTCTGACTTCCTTCCCTCTCTGTTACTTTTCACTTTACTTCTCCGTTTTGTCTTCTCCCATTACATTGTAAGCTCCTTGAGAGACTAGTTAGCTTCATTCCTTCCTTCCCTTCTCTCTCTCTCTCTCTCTCTCTCTCTCTCTTTTGGTGTTTGTATCCCCAACTCTTAGCACAATACCTGGCACATAACAGGTACTTAACAAATGGCTATTGATTATTGACTATTACCAAGCAGTAGTAGCTAATATTCTTTGAGACTTGTTAAAAAAATTTTAATGTCAATGGAACAGACTCATAGTAAAAATCAGAAACAATTTAACTCAATGGTCTAGAGTTTGATATTGACAAGAACTGGGGAAACTAGAAAGTAGTCTGACAAAAAAATAAGTTTAGATCAGCAACTTAAATGTCATATCACTTTAACTTTCATTTAGACATGACCTAAATATAAAAGATCGCATAATTTAAAAAACATAAGAAAATAGAGAGAATTGGTGTGAATTGGCCCAATCACTTTGGGAAAACAAATTAGTGTTATGTTTTTTAAAAAAGTGATCCAAAAAATACCTCAAGGAGATTGAAAACAGAAAGGAATGTCCCATACAGAGCAAAATACACTTAGCTACACTTTTAATGGCTGTAAATCACTAGACACAACGTGGTTGCTTACTGATTAGTGAATGGTTAAGCAGAGTATAGTATAAGAAAATACTCAAATCTTATTGCATTATATGAAACATATCAAGAACTCAAAGAAGCATGGGAAGACATAGGGACTAATGCTAATGAAGTAAGAAGAACTAGAAAAACAATATATATGCAATAAGTACAAGATGGGGGTCGGTGGTTGAGCAACGTCCATAGGTTAGGAGGATGGGAATCTGGAGGGTGAGTCTTTACACACATGGTAAAGCACCACAGGAGTCCTTCTTCAAATGTTGTTCCTAGGGGTCATAGTCATCAACCAGGAAAGAAGGAATTTGGGGCAGACTTTTCTGAAGATTGGGAAGGTGGCAAGTGAGGAAAAGGTTAATGTTAGAGGGGATGTGGAAAGACAGACCAACTAATATACCGGTGTTTATAAACCATTCTGGAAAACAGTTTGTAATTGTTTTTTAATTCTGTTTGACCTAAAGCTCTCACTGATCACACATACCAAAAGAAGGTCTAAAAAAGGCCCCTATACATACATACATACATACATACATATATATGTATGTATGTATGTATATATCAATTTTGTGATAGCAAAGAACTGGAAACAAAATGGTTGCATTTTGATTGGAAAATGGCAAAACAAACTGTGGTATGTAATGGAGTATTATTGCATTGAACGAGACAAATGTAAAGAATTCAAAAAAACATGGGAAAATATATATGAACTAAATCAAGCTGAAGCAGGAAAACATAATACTTGATGACTGCCATAATGTAAATGGAAAGAACAATTTTAAAAGAAAAGCATAGCAAAGGTTAAAAGGTAGACTGGGGCCATATTGTAAAAGGCCTTAAATGCTGAGGACTTTACAAATATTATCTCGTTTGATCCTCACCACAATCCTGAAAGGAATTTTACATTTTACAGGTAAGTAAACTGAGGCAGACAGAAGGTAAGTGACTTGCCGAGGGTCACACAGCTAGTAAGTATCAGAGGCCAGAGTTATCTTCCTGACTCTAGGCCCAGCAGTCTGTCCACTACTGACTAACTGCCTCTAAGACTTAAACTAATTTACTTAGATTTCATGAACCTTTTCCCTACGTCTGAATATACTTGAAGGAGCTTGCTGACCCTCAGGAGTTCTGAACCTAGCCACTAATTGCGTGTATGGTTCTTCAGTTGTTGTGCAGTCGTTTTACAGTTGTATCGGACTCTTGGTGGCCCCTTTGTGTTTTCTTTGCAAAGACACTAGCATGGTTTGCCATTTCCTTTTCCAGTTGGTTTTACCAATGAGAATAATGAGGCAACAGGGTTTAGTGACTTGCCCAGGGTCATACAGTTATCCTGAGGTCACATTTGAACTCAGATCTCCCTGATTCCACAGTGCCACCTATTACCCATATACACCCATGTAGAACCACATCTGCTTTCTTATCCCTATCTTGTGCCTCTCATCACTTGATTCTGTTTCCCCAGATTAATCATGCTTTGCTCCACCTACTGAGAAACTATCAGTGTTCACACCAGCCTTGGAGTTGGCACTGAGTCTCTCCCAGGCAATCAGTAAAGGAAATGTGACTTATATGTGTGATATGCATGACTAGGTGAATACTGGTGGATGATTTCTTCAACCCATGTGAATATATCACACATCACAGAATACTCTGCTCCTTCTGAGAAGAGATTTACATGGGGAAGTGAAGGAAGAAAAAATTGTCATCATGCGTGACTTACTGAACAGGGTGTGCCAGTTCACATTGGCCTTTTCTTCTGACTGATATTGATGGACCATGAGTACCTTATGATGGTCAAGATTTTTCAACAATTCTTCACAATAAAGTGGAATCCCACAGCTTCCTTCCACTAAGTACCTGTAAAAAGAAGCAATGAGAACTGTACTTAGGTTGAAAAATTTTCTCTGATAAAGGGGAGGTAGGAAGGGATTAGTAGAAATTGGAATTTTTCCTCATGGCTTCCGGATCACCAGAAAACTTATATGGAAATGGACTAATTTCCTGCCTAGCTCTTCTTCCTCCTCTTCACTCCCACCCTCTTTCTTTCTTTGATGCCCTTCTTGGAATATCTTGGTGAAACAGAGGGATGATGGCCAGAGGAGGATTAAACCAGAAGCCTGGCACACAACGTAATAGTATCAGCTAGACCACTGTTCCCAACATGGAGAACTGGGAAATATTTAACAAAATAAACAAAAGAACATAAATAAAGGTAACATGTGGTTTTCTAAGTCAACATGTGGCTTAGAGGGATACTCAGAGTTTCTATTTGAGTTGGACACCACTGTCCTGGACCATGGCCTTTGATTACTTCATTTCTTTTCTCTACTCCTTCTGCCCCTCTCTTTATATGATCCCTCCATCTCTGTCTCCGGCTAGTTTTCAAATGCTTTTTCATTTTTCTTTTCTCAATCAACTTAGCACCCACTTCCACCTTCCCTTTATTTCCTCCTAGGTTAACATCTCTCTCTCCCTTTTCCCAACAAATTGACAGTAAGGAAAATTATATCCCTACAAAGCCTTCCTCCTGCTTGTCAAGGTACTGTCCAGCCTGACTAGTATGTCTCAGTACAGCAGTAGGAGAAGCAGGGCCGGGGCAGTGGCAACAGCAAAGGGCAAAGGTGTCATCTTCATCTCATATATCTCTCTGTACGAGAAAGCTCCTTTTAACTTGGAAAAAAGAATGGGGCCACCACATCCCCTGTTCTAGAAATCCACTTCTCTTTCAAACCTTTTCGTTTGTTTGGGTGCAATCCTACTGACTTCATGATTTCATGACTCTGTGACTTTGCAAAGGTCTTCAGCATTTCTGGGATTATATGGTGTTCCAAAAATCTTGGTGAAGTTTTAAAAATCTCTAAAGTTAAAAACTACAAAATTATCCCCCAAAAATCATTTTAAAATTCAGTTAATTATTTTCACACTTGTTTTGTGAATTTTAGATAATTTTAAATTTATTTTAACAAGATGGGACATCCTGTCATTATTTAATGCATATAAAGGAGTTTCTGGATGATACTTACTCAGATTAGTGGATCTATATAGGAGGTCTTCTTTCTTGGCCACCTTGGTCATCTGATCTAGCTCTGTTAGATTTTTGTGGTATGTGGTCAAGTCAGACCTAATGTATATGCATCAAAACCTTATTCTTTGAATGCTTTTAAGGTTAGGACTTCAAATACAATCCTTTCAGGCACTGGGCAGCCATTGATGAAATTTTTTACAAAGTTTAAAAGTCAACTAAAACAATGTATATATAGTACAGGACCATAGTTCCATTGGATTTTAATGACACACATCAGTATTTTTAAATGTAAATAATTAACCTTTCAAATGATATTTTTTTCTAATTTTGTAACATTGATACTACTGAAATTATTAAAGCTTAACATTGGCCTGAGATTTTGGGGACACCCTGCATAGAAATGCAGAGTGAAAGTAGGAAGGTACTATTAATCAAAATTCTCAGCCTCCAAGAATCTTGTCTGACTGACCCTGGATTACCCTTGGGCAAGAATGTCCTGAAAAGCTCTTTGAAGAAGATCCAGCTAATTCTGAATAGATGTAACTCCCCCAACACTATGGAGTGGAGATCTGACTACAGATCCTAGACCCAAACTTAACCCACTGTTGTATAAATCTGGATACCAATAGCCAAGCATTTTTCAGAGATGGTAGAGACAAGGTGTCATTTGCACTGGAGTTTGCCACCTTGCCTCCTGAAACTTGTCCACAATAATGCCTCTTTGCAGTTGAACTGAGCACATACCCTTGACTGCCATTTTGTGTTAAGAGAAAAGGGAAGTGGTATATTTGGTCTTCTGCCACTAAGCAAAGGCAGAAAAATTCTAAGCAGAAGTCATGGTGGGCAATATCTCAGGTGCGTGTGGAGGGGCGCATGGGGGAGGGACAGTAGCTATTATAATAAGCAGTTCCTTATAATGGTCCTAATAATCACAATACAACTTACCACATAGGGTTCTCCAGAACCAATTTATACTGGAGTTGGAGAATGAAACAAAATTGTTTCTCAGGAGTGGAGCCCTTTGGGCTACAAACCATTCACCATTATAGTGGGTACTCAGAGGTAAAAGAAGACCATAGCTATTGTTTGATACCTAATTTTCAAGTGTACATTGGAAGTTAGCCAGATAAGTAAGTAATCAGCCTTATGATCCTTTCAGAAGGCAGTGGTGAATGGGCCACTTGATGTTGCTCTCCCTGATGTGTTCTCCTATATTCCTGGACCATGGGATAGAACCCAGCTCTGAAAATGAGAGCCCTTTTCCCTTTTTCACTCAAGATTTCCTCACTTTTTTAAAGTATTAAGTTACCAAAGTCCCAGAGTGAGAATGGGTCACTTACATTTCCAGCTCCTTGGGGATGCTATCCACATTGAGGTCAAGACAGACCTTGGACCGTATATCTTTCGCACTTATCTCACCAATAATGACATAGGTAGTGTTCCGATTCTTCATGATGGCACTAGCAGATCTGCAGGGAGCATCGATGAAAGGAGACAGCGACATGATAAGGAATACATTGAGTTTCTGGATCAGCTTCTCCAAGAAATCCCAAGAGGTTGTGTCAATGTACTGGGCTTCATCAATAATGAAGATGAACTTTTCATCTTTACTTGTCTGAACAAGGTAGAGGAGACAATAATTGGTATAGGATTTCAGTGTTCATGACTATGTGGGAACAGTATATGTATATGTTTTTTTTAATTCAATTAGAAGCGATCACTTTTAAGGAAAAAATGTCACATGCAATAAAATCTCAACAATTCAGTTTCTGCAATTGGAAACTTATGAACATTTGGATGGTACAAATTCATAGCATAAACAAAATCAGAGGGAGAAAAAACTACTTAAAAATGTTTACATGCACAGATGCTTGCTTGGCATGTTAATTGAACATCTCTTGTATCTTATCAATACATTTGGGCTGATAAGGATACTTGTTTGATATCATTTGTTTTCTATCCTTTCACCAATTAGTTTTAAAGATTTTACTGCCTAAGCCAGTGTAAGCACTTCACGATTAGTCATATGCTTGTCATAACTCACTCTTTCTGACTCCCTGATCCTGTGTCCATGGGGTTTTCTTGACAAAGATACTGGAGTGGTTTCCCTTTTCCTTCACCTTTGTGTCTCCATTTTACAGATGCAGAACTGAGGCAGATAAGGGTTATGTGATTTGCCCAGGGTCACATAGCTAGGAAGTTTCTGGAACAGGATTTGAACTCACATCTTCCTGACTCCAAGCCTAGCATTCTATCCATTAGCTCCCCGGGAAGCATATTTTATAACTTCCTTTTTAGTTTCTCTAGAAAAATTAAGAAATAAACATTGCTCTAGTCTAAAAATCCTTTCCAGGCTTATGTCGTAGGTTAAGAGCAAAAGAGATTAGGAAATAGGGATTAAGGCAGCAAACCAAACTTTGAACAAAAAGTATGTCTTGCTGGGTTATGATCATTAGCTTCCCATACGTTTTCTTTTATCTTTCTTTTTTTTTTTTGGCTGTCTTTTCTTTCACAGCATAATTACTATGGATATGTTTTCCATGACTACACATATATAACCTATATCCAAACTCAAAGTTTTAAAAAATGTTCAAAATTGTTTTTACATGTAACTGGAGAAAAATAATCAAAAAAAGATCATTAGTTTCCCCAACTGTGCAAGTCTTTGGGCTAAGACCCACCTAGAATTAATGCTGTGTTCTTAATTGAGAAAGAGTCAGAATACAGATCACAGGAAATCTCCCTTTCAGGAGATCGATCCAAGGAGGAATGGGCTAATTCTAGCTAAAGATGAAGTGATTGTTAGTGATTATTGTTTTGGAATGTTAATACAAAACTGTGCTTTCATATTGTGACCTTTTTCTTCAAGATTCCTGTAGGTGGTACTTCAGTTTTCTTTGTGTAGGCAGAGGTCTGAAGGCATGGAGGAACTCTGCCAGTTCGAACATTTACTTCTTTAAGATTTAAATATCTGGATATAGAACAATGTTAAATATTTTTTATGGTAGATTTGGACCAGAAACGCAGAGTACAGCATTAATATTTTTTCTTCGACATACTGTCACAGCATCTCGGTGGATAACTACCAACTGCTCCTTTGGTGTGGAGTCTGACATGAATGGATTTCCTCTTCCTCTTTCAGTTGCCCTGTAATATTTTAAACAGCCACCAGGTGGCAAAGGGTAAATGCATTCTGGACAGATGTCAGGATAATTTTGGGCAAAAGCCTTTTTCCGGAGGAAGTTTGAATGATATTCAGTCCAATTAGGCAAACATTTATTTAGCACACTTTTTTTTGCAAGAACTAGGACAAAAAATGAAGATGAAAACGATCCAGTGCCTGATATTAACAACATTACATGAGGTAGGGACAGGTGAAGGATAGACATACTAAAACATATATTGTAAAACCAGGTTGCGAGAGATGGAGGGAGAAGAACGATAAAATTCTAAAAACCTAAGCAAGTAAATAAATCTATGGCATAAAGAAAAAGAGCCGATAACAAGCCAAAGGGAACCAAATACCAATAAAATCCATTCTCTCCTTCATGGGCAGATACTTTTTTCTCTTGACTTTACCTTATTTCAAATCAAGTAGATAATTTGTTAATATCTCACCCCCAATCTATGTCTTCTTAACAAGACATTTTGTCTGAAAGGTAGCATTTTCATGAAAGCAGAAATTCAGTAGATCTGTAGTCAGTAGTATTTGCTCTCAGCATGAAGGCCACTCCTTTTCTTTCTGACTTCTAAAAGAATGTTCTTAGTTTGGTTTGTTTTTTTAATCAGAAAAAGGCTTCAGTTAACACCATTCCTCTCCTTTCACTTTTTGATATATTCAAAAATACATATCCAAGTTATAGTAATAACAAAGTTCAACCTTTTCCATCATGTGAATGCAACCCCAGTTCCAAAGCTCATTCAGTATGGGATTCTCCTTATTGGTGATGAATGACCTCTCCTGTGTGAGGGGCTTTAATGAGTCTCTTTGGATTTCAACTGTGCTAATATTGAACTGACTGTGCATCTGTGATACAAACGAAAGCTGGATTTTCAATACGTATTGGCTAATAATGTACTTGGATAATACTTTATTGAAAAATATTTGCAAAAATACTTATTTAGTATGTTGGACTATAGGTTTCTTTCTGGTTTTTTTCTCTCTGGTTTAAATAGCAATACCATATTTCTGTGATGAAGAAAGCATTTGATAGGATGGCTTTTTCTATTTTCACAAAGAATTTATGTAGGAAGGAATTGATATTTGTTTAACAATGGGAATATACATACAACACATTTTAAAATTTAATCTTAATTAACTTTAACTCCATCATTTTCTGAAGTCTCGACAATCAATAAAACAATAAATCAAGGCTTGATTTGTAGCATTTGCTAATTTTCAAGGAATAAATGCTTTCACTGAAAATGGAACAATTAGTCTGGTCTTAGCTGGCTCCAGCACACCGCTGAGCTTATGGAACCTTGCAATTAGTTGTTCTTTCAAAATATACTAGACCTTGTAAGTCCATCTTAACTTGGGTTTGTTTGTTTTCTAACCTTTGTGAGTTCATTTATAACTTGTTAAATTTCTTTTTTTGAAATTGGGGTAAGCCATGCATTTTATATTTTTAAAAATATTCTTGTTAGTTTTATTAGTATATACTTGAGGAAAATAGTTTTTAATAATTTCCATTGTTTCTTTTTCATTTGTTGTGATTTTGTCTTTTTTTCTTTTGGTACTAGTAATTTAGTCTTCTTTTTAAAGCACTGGACTAGTTAATGGTTAATCTATTATATTATTTGGTATTTTTTATTAGCTACTTTTATTTATCAATTCTTTTTTGGTTTTGTTTTCAATTTTGTGAACAATCGCTTCTTTGATTTTCAGAATTTACATTTTGATGTTTACTTCCAACGCTATAATTTCATACCCAATTACTGATCTTTTCTTTCTTTTGTTGATGGAAGTATAAAGTATAAAGCCTGCTTTAATGGCATCCTAAAAATTTTGGTATTTTATCTAATTGTCATTCTCTTTGATGGAATTATCTATTGTTTTTATTACTTGTTCTTTGATTCTTTGGGATTGTCTCCAATTGCTGTTTAGTGCTTTTTTCAAAATCTTTTAAGAATATAATTTTAGTGTGTTATATAGTCTGTAAAGAATGTGTTTAATATTCATGTATTTACTTTTAATGTTTTATTCTCTACTATGCCACAAGTTTTTGTAAGTGTGCCATTCCCTCCTGAAAAGTTGGCTCCATTAATTTCATATTATGATGTGTCACGGATGCTGGATGAGTCCTTAACTCAATTTCCACTGGCCAAAGACTGCTCTTTGCACTTCTGGGCATCAGTAAATCACAGGCTGTAAAACACCACTGGGGCTGAGGCTGGGGATTCCCAAGGCACTGATCTTTCAAATCCCAAAGGATGAGAACCCTACTCCTTTCAGGTAGAAGAAAAAACCATCAACCAGCCTAAGACAGAAGGTCCTAAGGCCGCTTCCCTTGCAGAATGGTTTTACTCCAATATTCATGAGTAAAGAAGTCACTGAGATATCCCAAGAGCAAATAATAACAGTTGTAATCCTAATAATGGTGATGATAGTTAACATTTATTTAGTGCTTACCAAATATCAGGTACTGTGCTAAGTAAGCGTTTTACAATGATGATCACATTTGGTCCTCACAAAAACTCTGGGAGGTAGATGCTATTATTTCCCTTTTTTACAGATGAGGAAACTGAGACAGAAAAAGGTTAAATGACTTGCCCAGGGTCACATAACTAGTGAAAGTTTGAGGTAGGATTTGAATTCAGGTCTTCCTGATACCCAGAGTACTAACCAGGAACAGAAATTGGCAACTGATGCCGACCCGCCTTTGTAAATGCCTTCTCTGCAACGTGCATTTAGCCTGCATCTGCTTCACAGTCTTGCTAGGATGTTTCCCTAGCAAGTCATCATGATTCTCCCAGAGGCAAGCTCCCTCACCTGGCACTCCTTGTCCTAACTAGAAAGCAGCACTGCACAATGCAAAAGTCACTGACTTGGAAGTCATGAAGGACCTTGGTTCAAATCTCTCTTCTGATACTACTTGTGTGACTGTAGGAAAGTCATTTAAGATCCTTGGGCCTCAGTTTTCTCATCTGTAAAATGAAGGGGTCAGACAAGTCAGCCTTTGAGTTCTAGTTCTACTATCCCCTGATGCCCTCTCCCTTTCATAGGAAGTCCTTCCTGATATCTCTTAATTCCAATGCCTTCCTTGTGTAGATGACTTCCTTTTTATCCTTCACGTAGCTTATCTGTGCAAAGTGGTTTGTATGTTTTCTCTCCTGTTAGATTACGGGCTCCTTGAAGACAGAGATAGTTTGTTTTTTTTACCTTTTACCTATTTTACCTGTTTTTTTTACCTTTACCTCAGTGCTTGGCATAGTATCTGGCTTATTAACTGCCTGCCTGACCCTCCAGTCAGGCATGTATAAAAAGACCTGAAGGTTTTAGTAAGCTGGAAGCTCCAGCTTACAGTTTTATGAGACCAGCATCATGTGGACACTCCTTTATAAACTTCAGAGGGTAGTTAATACATGTGTGGTAATAGAGATGATTCTGCTGTAGGAAAAAATGCTATTGCCATATTTGGCTACAGAAATAAAATTTAGTGTTTAGAATATGCTACATGCTGACCACCCATATCACACACAATATGTTTAGTTCTGAGCCTTATACTTCAGGGAGGGTATTAACAAACTGAGTACTGGGAAGGTGAGAATATTGGAAACTATGTCATCATTTAAGGAAACTTGGGGTGGTTAGCCCAATGGGGAGACAATTACAATTCAATCAAATATTCAGTCAGTCAGCAAGCATTTATTCATTAAGCACTTACTACATACTAGATACTTTGCTAAGCTCTAGGGATATGAAGGAAGGCAGAAGACAGTCTTTGCTCTTAAGTCTTAAGACAGACTAACGGAGGATGCAACATGCAAACAACTATGTACAAACAAGATATATATAGGATAAATTGAAGATAATCTCAGAAAAAAAGTACTAAAAATAAGGGGAATCAGGCAAGGTTTCTTGTAGAAGGTGGGATTTTAGCCTGGACTTAAAAGAAAACCAGTAAAGTAAGCAGACAAAGATGAGGAAAGAAAGCATTTCAGATATGGGTAATAGCCTGTGAAAATACTCAGAGTTGGAGCAGGGGAGGAAGGAAATATACAACTTAGGTAAATAGAGGTTATTACAGCTATTAAGGCACATAGGTCACACAGCCAATAAGTAACTGAGGCTGGATTTGAACTCTGATATTCCTGATGGGGGGTCTAGTACTCTACCTGCTTCACCATCTAACCAGCTCTAGGTACCAGAAGGAACGTCTTGTATGATGAACAAGGTCAGTGTTACTGGATCTCAGAGTATAGGGAAGGAGAGTAAAGTGCAAAAAGACTAGAAAGGCAGAAAGGGGACAGGTTATAAAGGACTTCTTAACAATGAGAGGTCTCATAAACTGCAAAGAGTTGCCTCAGTAGACAGTTCATCCCCTTTTACTAGAGTCTTTGAAATCACAAGTTGAGGAAGAAAGGAAAGGAAGGAAGGGAGGGAGGGAAGGAGGAATGGAAAGAAAGAAAAAGGAACAGAGGGAGGGAAAGGAAGGAAGGGATAGAAAGACAGAAAGAAAGAAGGAAAGAAAGCCTAAGTTCCTCACTGGAATCTTATAGAATCTCCTCTATAAACTCTAAATTGCAAATCAATTTCCAGCTTGAGGTCTTGAAAGAGGGGAGGAAAACAAATCTTTCCAGAGCAGAATACACAGGAGATTTAACCGCAAGCTTAGTGTCAACTTAACTTGATGCTCTTTGCCTCTTGCCTATCTTCCCCTGGGGATTATCAATTCCCCATTCCCCTGCCGATGACCCAGAGATACACATACCTCCTTCAGGATGTTCATAAACAATGCTTCTATCTCCTTTTGCTTTTTTATTCCACTCATTTTACAAGCCTCCCGTGTCATGGGGAACTAGAAATAAAGCAGTTAGTGTTTTGAATTTAGTGGAAATACATTTAGGAAAAGCAATTCCAAGGCTTGATGCATCCAGGTCCTGCCATGACCTCTCCCTCCATTAGAATAAAATAATTTTGTGCCCGTTATCAAAATTTAGAAAAGGGATGAGAAGAGTTTTTGAAAAAGTAAATCATCAAGATAGACCATTTTAATGTTATAGGAGGGATTTCTCATCCCCCTCACCCCCCTCTCTCCCTATCTTTCCCAAGAAAGTGGGTTTAGGGCCAGGGAGGACTGGAAGACCTGCTCCCTTCTAGACACACCCTGGCCATGAAGGCAGTAAGAATAAGGGTGAAACAAAGGATGTGGATTCAGAAGGGAAATCAACAGGAATGATGGGCAAAACATGATGTTTCAAAACAAAACAAAACTGGCATTTGCCTAATTACCTGAACGTGAAAAATGTCATTGAGGATGCAATACAACGCTTCATCCAAATAGTTCTTGACTTTTTCCTCCAGATTGTGTTGTCTCTCCTTGTAATGTTTGCAGGTATCAAGGCCCAAGACACTGGCCATGAGTAACTGAATGGTGTAGAAGTACTGATGGATGCTAACCTTAGTCAATCCTATAGCAATGACCCTGCATGTTAGAAAATCAAAGGTCAAATTATAATTCTTGGTAGGTTTCTTTTGGGAATGATAGGGGAGAAGGGTCATGGAAACACTTCTTCATGGTTAATTTAAAATGGCCCCTTTTGATTAAAGAGACCTACTATGCTTCTAGTGTATTCTCTCTCTCTCTGTATGTGTATCTGTGTATGTGTAAGTATATATGTTTGTATGCCATCTCCCCTAGTAGATTGTGAGCTCCTTTTGGGCAGGGATTGTCTTTTGCCTCTTTTTGTACCCCAAGCACTTGACAGTGTCCAACACATAGTAGGTGCTTCATAAATATTCATTGATTGATATTATCTGCACATGTCCTCTGAATCTGAGTGAAGTCTTTCTTGTCACTTATTTTGACTTGCTATATAATTCAGTGTCTCATGCTTTGAGCTAACACATCCTCTGGTCATCCACATCCACTTTGTACCTTAAATTTGGGGTAGTGAGCTAAAGTGGGCACATGTGAGAAACAAGTCTAGGTTGAACATTTCAGTGTCTTCTCTAACTCATTTGGCTCCTGTATCCAATCGGAATTAGGTCTCTTTTTGTTTCTTTGCATCACACCTTGCCCTGCTTCCCCTCCCTCTGCCCCTCCCAGTAGTCTTTGACTGCTTCACAGCCGAGCTATGACAGCAGTTTCACAAGCCTATCTCTACGCCTTCTCCTTTCCACTCTCAGACCTCCCCCTCAATGCCTGATAGGTAAAGCTGCCCTCATGTCAAAAATCTTTAGAAACTGTCAGGGGGGAGGATTTGCCCAGAAGAAATCCAGCTACAGTTCAGGTCCCTAAAACATGGAAGTTGAGTCTTGTCTTTCTGGGGCTCTTCAGCAGCACCTAGAACAATGTCTTAGGGGCTCAATAAACAAGCTCATTGCTGACTGATTAACCAAACACTGGCCGGACCTGGCTTTGGGGAATCCCTGTCCATGTTGCTTTTGCATTTCACAGAATGTAAAGTATCCTGCTGAATCACCCCTAGAGAGGGAGATAAGAGGGTTGCCATGGGACTTGGGAAAGGGCTCAAAATTTGGAGATGGGAGATCTAAGTTTGAATCCCAGCCCTATCAACTATGTGGTGTAAAATGAGGTGTCATTCACCTTTCTAGGCCCCAGTCTACTTAACTGCAAACTGGTGAGGGTTGGCAGCAGGTTTGAGCTAGATGCATAGTAAGCTCCTTACCAGCTCCAAAATGTTATGATTAGAAAGCCTCCATTTTGCAAATATGTTCTGCTCCAGCTCACTCCTGTGTGTCTAGACACCAGTTCAGGTTGAGACAGGGACTCTCATAGGAAATAAAAATGACCAGAGAAGTAGAAGAGAAAGACAGATGTGTGGCTAAGAGGACACATAAAGTTTGTTTCCGGCAAGTTTACCAAGGTAGTTTTGAGGACACTGACCTGTGGTCTTCAGCTTGTGCCAGATAACCTAGTTCACTAACTAACTGGCTTTTTCCATATCCTGTTACACCTTCAAACATTAGAACTTGGCTGCTTTTTGACAGCATGAATTCCTTCATATTATGCAGAAACATTCTGATCTCCTTATTACGCCCTATTAGAAGAGATGAAATAGAACAGGAAAGCTCAATCCAAGCAAAGCAAGATGGACTTTTTTATTGGTGCCTAAAATGGTCCATGTTGATGCCATGGCTTTCTATTTATGCCCATTTTAATATTTATATTTATAATAACTTTCTCTGGAAGAAGTTGAGAACATTATCAGGAAAAAAACCTAATTATGTAGAACCTACAACATGTCCATGGAAAGTTCATGTTACCTCTTGGAGTATTGGTTTCTGCATCTGTAAAATGGGTATACCATATTTTAACTATTTACCAGGGGATTTGGGTTGAAAGTCCTCTAGAAACCTTAAAATATGAGTATGTATAAGCATGAATAGTTACAATCTTCTTCCTCCTCATTATTGTTATTTCTATTATCTATAAAGAGGATTATGCCACCAAGTTCCTTATTCCCCCAGGGATAATCTCAGAGAAGTTTCTCAACACCTATGAGAAGTTACAATTCATGGTTCAAAACAAAGGGAAAATGAAACATTGAGGAAAATACAATGTAGATGTGGAGCCAAGAATGGAACGTAGTATATAACTTTTTTTAAAAAGTGAGGTAAAAAATGGGCAGCCAGGTCACTGAGGAGAAGATAGACTCTTCCAGTACTGACCTTGGCAGGGAAATTGGTAATAGCTTGGAGAAGAAGACTTGAGGAGGCCAAGAGAGTATTCTTCAAACATTTAAAAGGACAACATGGAAGAGAGAATATATTTCCTTCCCTTGATGCCAGAGGACTAACAGCAAATATAAGGAAAGAAATTTGGGGTAAATGTAAGGAAAAATGCATTTTCAAGGGGGAAAAAAAAGAAGAAAAAGGATGTGAAGAAGTAAAGAATTCTAACTCAATTCAAGAGTTTGGAGAGTAGAACAATGTGACATGAAAAAGAAAGGCTATTCAACTTTTGGAGACAAGTAAAAGATGTGAGGTTCTTCCCATAGAGAAGGAAACTGGAGACTCTAACAAGAACCAGCTACTTGTACCCAAGGAATCAAGACATGGACCTCTAGAAGCCACCAGGAGAGAGAGATCATCTATTAAGAGTTAGACGAAGAAGACACAAGTAATGGTCATGGGTTTTGTTGACCTTACAACAACAGTGAAGAGGTCAACTGTTTTCCTAGGGTACATACATGATGTAAGAATTCTCAAGATTTGTTAGATCTAATGACTACTACCTCACTTTCAGTGGTTCATATGGGAGAAAGTAATATTATCCAATTGATGAATGGTCTCAAGGGAAGAAATTCAAGCCACCACTAGCCTTATGGGGGAAAAAAATTTTCAAATAATTGAAAGAAAAATGTAATTTAAAGCAGCTCTGAGGTTCCATCCCCTATTTATCATATTTGTGAAGTTGATAAAAAAGAAAAATGACAAATATTGTAAAGGGCTCCAGGAAAACAGGCACATTTTGGTCATTCTGGGAAATAATCTGGAATTCTGGTCCAAAAGTTACAAAACTGTGTGTAATCTTTAACTCAGGAATTAGGCATCTATCCCAAAGAGAAAAAAGATAGATTACAAAGGATCTATATGTACAAAAATGTTTATAGCTACTCTTCTTTGTGGTTACAAAGATCTGGAAACTAACAGGTACCCATCAATTGGGGAATGGCCTTTAAATGTAATGAAATATTACTGAATCACGAGAAATGATGAAATGGATGATTTCAGAGAAACCTGGGAAGATTTGCGTGAACTCAAACCACATGGACATGCTGAAGGGGCACCACACCCCTCAGCTAGGCCCCTTTCAAAGCATGAGTATGATGTCTCTCTTGAATTGTCCATTGACTACAGTGGTGGTTGGGCTTTCCCAAAGGAATGAGGTTATGGACGTAAAGCACTTTAGAAACCCTAAAGTGCTACATGAATGCTTATTACCACTTGTTGTGGCTGTCACTATCATAATAATTCTACAGTAGTCTGGAGATGACCTTGGGCAGAGTTCCAAGCAGTGTTTATAGAGTGATTCATTGTTACGCTGGCAAATGTTCAACAACCTGGCTCTCTCTGAGGAAAAATAATATGGATGTACACATTTTAAAGTTTAAACTGCATTATTAACTCTTTCTTAAATCTGGACAAAAAGCAATAAATCAAGTCCTGATTTGTTGTTGTTCAGTTGTGTCTGACTCTTCATGATCCCATTTGAGGGTTCCAACATTTCTGCAGAGATATTGGAGTGGTTTGCCTTGTCCTTCTCCAGCTCATTTTACAGATGAGGAAACTGAGGTAAACAGAGTTAAGTGACTTTCCTAGAGTCACACAACTAGTAAGTGTCTGAGATCAGATTTGAACTCTGGAAGATGAGTCTTCTGGACTCCAGATCCAACTTTCTGTGCACTATGGTGCCCCCTAGCTGCCCTTGTTCCACATAGCTGTAGTAACTAGTGATTTCTGATGTGTAAATACTCAACACTAACTTTGTAAAAATGGTTCTCTTAAGCTGGTTAAAGCTGGGTCCAGCATACCCTAGATCTTACCTTAAGCTGACTGTAAACCTAGGCAAGCAGGTGCTTCAGATGGATATCTCATGTGTATATCTGTGTGTGTGTGTGTGTGTGTGTGTGTGTGTATGTGTGTGTGTGTTCAACCATTGCCAGGAGGGAAAGGCTAAGAAGTGTCTGTGTGGAGGTGACACTAAGATCAGGGTCTTCAGAAGCAGTCAAAATGGCAGCAGCAGAATGCAAAGGGTCAGTACTGGGGAGGTAGAAAGAGGTCACTAAAAAGTAAATCCTGCTTGTCCTTCAGTCTAAGTGTGCTCGATGGTGATGGAATGTAAAAGGGCTAATGAAGACCCTTAAAAAAATAGTTTCATGCCCCCATGAGGCTTGGATACTCACTTCCCAGCTGTGGGAGGCCCTGTAGGGCAACTTGAAACCATATCCAAAGAGTTACCAAACTACACATACCCTTTGCCTCAGCTGTACTGCTACTTGCCCTATGCCTAAAGAAATCAAAGAAAGAGGAAACAGATCTGTAGGCACAAAAGTACTTATAGCAATGCTTTCTGTGGGGGCCCAAAATGGGAAATTGAGGGAACATCCTGCTCCTGCAGAATGACTAAACAAATTGTGGTGCATGAATATAATGGAATGTTATTGGGTCACAAGAAATAACATGATGGACAATTACAGAGGAAACTGAGCCTCAGCACAGAACCAAGTGGGAAGAATTACCTTTAGAATTCTGATCAATACAGCGACAGTAAATGAGTGCAAGGAAATGAAAATAAAGCATGCCACTTACCTCCTGACAGATGGTGATCAATTAAAAATGCAGAAAGAGACACACATTTTCAGGCAGGGCTGATGTAGGGATTTGTTAGCTATGTATTGGGGGATTTGTTGTTGTTTTTAATTTGTTCACTTGGGGTGAAGGAGGGGAAGGAGAGACTAATTTTTAAAATTATAAATAAAAATAACAAACTTAAAAATAAAAATAACAAACTATTAAAAAAAAAACTTTAGCCTCCCCACGAATGGTTTGAGTAGTTAGTAAGTTAATGAGTTCTGATGTAATCACTCTTTCTCTCAGAGAGAGGCTGGCAATCCCTGAGGGACTGAGGCAGCTTTTTCTAATGCTATTGGCTAGATCCCATTCCGGTATGTTCCCCACATTGTTGGCTTACAGTGCTTAACACCCCACTTCTATTGAACTAATTCACATTGTTTTAAGCACAGGTCTATTAGTTCAGGTTCAATGTTGAGTTGAAATGAGGCACTTACAAGGTTACAGTAATATTTAGCTTTTCAGGATGTGACCCCCCACTCATCTAGTCAGTCAGTCATCAGGGTGACTTGCTAGTGGTCTTGGGCATTGATCAAGCCTGAAAAGTGGGGGCTACACAAGGTTGGGATCTTATATATTCCCAGACCAGGAAGCTGCATCAGAGAATCTGAGGTGAAGGATGTACGGGGGAAGGAAGGTGTATCAGGGTCAGGGAGACTGTGTCAAGAAACTACTAGTCTTACCATAAATATCAATTAACTTTCATAAAATAATATTTTCTGAGAAGGCATAGCAAACACAGAAGTTATCAACATTTTCCTCCCGATTCCTAAAGGGCATACTCTCTCCTGTGCCATCTCAGTGCTTGGATAGAGTGGACTCAAATTTAACGTAGCTTCTACATAGCATCTACCTCAACAGGTTCACTCCCAAATATGGCACAGCTTCTGGATGTGCTTATCTCAGCTACCACTGAGCTGGGGCCCTGAGGTCATGCAACAGGAACTTCATGTTGGTATATAGGGCCATGAAAGCTGGCGTGGACTCTGACTCCCAGAACATGGGTGGTTTGCCCTTCTGACCTTCCAAAGTTCACGAAGCTATAACTCTTGCTAACACTTTTTCACGTAATGAAAGGTCAGGACAAACACAAAGAGGCAAACAACAGGAACTCATATTCACATATTGGATGGGGGTTAAGGGTGGCTCAAGTCCTCTCCTCTTATAGCATTGTTTCTCTCCAAACAGCATGTGGGTAGGGGAAAATGAAGACAATCTCTCTTTGCCTAGTTAGCCCATCTGAACGCACCCCAGTGGCAGCCACTCAACAGCTCCTCATATGGTTATCAGATGAGAATCAGTTACAGAATGTCTGTGGAGCATGGCATCAGCCCCCTTCTCTTACACTTAGGGTTCTTTTTACTTAGCATTCCCTTTCCGATATTGAAATAAAGGATTTCTTTTCTACCTGATACACACTTGTATGGTGAGAACCTTTTGATTTCCCCCCATTTGGGGTGAAATCCTGAATTGGAGTCAAAAGTAGAATTCCAATAATAGGAGTAACAAACTAGTGAAGGAGCTTATTTCCCCTATCAAGAAATGGATGAGAAAGTGTGGGTACACGGTGCCTCAGAAGCATCTACCTCAGAAGCATCCTTGTTGAAACAAGGATAAAAAAGAGATTCAGATGCAAAGGAGAGAAATTTAACCTCATAGGAATCACTGACCTGGTAGGACCAAGGATCTTTGAATAAAAGGTGTCCATGGGTAGAGAGCATAGTCATATCACTGTTGCTAATTGTTAATTAATATAATTATAATATAGTCCTTGAATCGAAGGAGAAGGAATATATAAAGGTAGACTAGGAAAAGGTAATCTTGAATTTACAAAGGGGTGATTTGGAAGAATTGGAAAGGGACTTGAAGAGAAAGAGAAGGAAACCAATGATGAGAAGAGGAGGAGGAAAGACACCGTGGTACCAAGGAAAAGTCAAGGGAGCTGGATTCAGGACTAGGTCAAAACCATGACTCTGCCACTTGACCTTTGGCAAGTCAGGCTATGCACCACCTTCTTCATCTGTGAAATGAAGGACTGGACTCCATGACAAGTCCAGGACTTGAGCAAACAAAACTTCAGAAAGAGGAGAAAAATAAGGTCAAGGGAACCGAAGGGTACAAGGAAAAGGAGAAGTGCAGTGGAAGGAAAAGAAGTAAAAAAGAATGAGGAATAGGAAAATCAGCACTCTACTTTGTGGGCATTGGTATAAAGATGGTCTCAAAATCTCTAAATTAATAAGGACCCAGGAATGTGAAAAGATTGTTAATTCTTTCATATTTTATTTTTCTTCCCTAACCAGGGACTCTTCAAACAAATTGGGAATGGGAGAATAAGACAGCCCTTTCCCCAACCCCACATAACCTGTGTACCATACCTCCCATCCTCACTCAAGAGAGAAAAGATAATTGTACAATCTTGATCATATGATATTCTTCTAGTGATGGATGTTACATGGATGCAAATCAAGGAAGTCACACTGTTACCTGCACAGACTCCAATGTTCCACCAGTTTCTAAAGGGAAGGGGAAAAGGAGAAGTTGCCTAAGGGTCTCATGGACAGGGAATTCATCATTTGATGTAGATTTGTCTTAGACATATGAATAAGCAAAAGATAAAAATTAAAATCTTTTTAGATGACATGTAAGAAAAAAAGACATGTAAGATGATGAAAGCAAAGGTTGGTACAAGAGAATGAATTTAAGAGCTTGGCACTATCTCTAAATGATCACCTCAAACTGCCAAAACTCATGATGAACCTTAGCTGTCAAGAAGAAAGCGAAGGATGGGGAACAAAAGTTATATTAGGGAAAGCAGTAGACTCAAAAAGAGACCAGACTATTTTTCAAGGACAGCAAGATGATGATAGACAATGGAAAATAGAAAATAAGTCAGTAGTTCAACTCACTGTCCTCTATTTTTCTCTGCCAAGGAGAATGATTTTATAGTCAAAAGTCAGAATTAAAATAACTACTAGGGATTTGGTACCAAAGATAAGTAAAGAGATGGTAAGAGAGCACCCACCTGCCTTTCATAAATTCAGGTCACCTGTCCCTGAGGAAGGGCACCCCGGGATACACAAACACCTGGCAAGCGTGATTGCTGGGGCATGATAATCAATGATCTTCAACGATTGTGGAGAACAAAAGAAATGCCATAGGATTCAAAAAGGACATAAAGACTAAAAGAAATTGGATCTTTAAACTATAGGATTGAGCTTGACTCCAATTCCTGGCAAAATTCTAGGGTCCTTGGTGGATATTTAGAAACGAAAGAAAGCAGGGGCTACGGAGCAGTAGAGCCATTCCATAAAGACCAGGTCATGCCAAACTGAAAGGTCATCTTGGACAGATTAATGAGACTGCTAGATTGGGGTAATAATACAGATACAGTTATCTAGATTTTAGCAAAGCCTCTAATAAGGTTATCACCCTTCCCTCACTTCATAGAGTGCACAGATCAGCTCTGATTATTTTTTATCTCCAGTGAAGACACTTTTAATCGGTGCTGAGTTGAAACTCTGTGTATATATGCCAATGGAGCAATTCCAGACATTCTGGGGTTTATTTCTACCTCGGCCTTGAGGAGCAAGGATGATGCTGAGAGCTTGAGAGTGTTCTCCCTGCAAGCCCTCCCTAAAGCTGTGTGGCCATCTAAGCAAGTCTGGGATGGGATTGCATCCTGGTTACAGTTCCTTTCGTTTGGTACTGGGCCTTTGGAGATCTCAGAAAACAACTGGCATCTTTGTAGGCACCAGAGCCGGGGTGGGGTGGGGGGTATCAGTTACACCAAACAGTTGTCAGTGACAGCAGCTGCAGTGGGAGAGATAGAGGCTGATCAGCTGAAAGAGAAGTCACTCAGGGAGAAATGGTCAGAAAGAAAAAAAAGCCCACATGGCTCTGATTGGTCATTTTCCTTGCCAGAGAAGACTCCCAGCAGAGATGAAAATGTAAACAAGTGAACAAGGAGCCCTCTTGCAAAGTTCCCAAGTTGGCTAACATCTTAGTAACTCAACTGATTGCCATTGTCTTATGATTCATAATTGCTTAGCATTCCCTTTTCTGTGTGGGGAATAAAACTATTCTGTATCTGATTCTTGTTCATACTCTGGGTTATCTTTTTTTTCTCCTTTTTCACTGCTAGGGAGGTCACCTTAGGCTATAGCTCAAAAAAGAATTATCTTGAGTGGTCAGGTAGCTGTCCAATGAAGGCCCTGAGAATCTGCT
This sequence comes from Potorous gilbertii, assembly GCA_028658325.1. Lineage (NCBI taxonomy): Eukaryota > Metazoa > Chordata > Mammalia > Diprotodontia > Potoroidae > Potorous > Potorous gilbertii. Next base: position 641,840,641 of record CM053770.1, on the reverse strand, counting down.
TGTCACTTTTGAGAAGCCAGGGCGAATATGAACACAGGGCAAACATTGGCAGCTAATGAACAGCGATTAGTGAAGGTCATTGACCCTCAAGGTGAGCTATTGGACTAGCCATATCTCTCATGCTCTCCTCTAGGGAAAGACAGAATAACATGGGCTAGACAATATCTAATAACATCCATGGCAGAGTCCAGACTCAGAGACCTTGACAAACTAGAACCCTGAGCTAAATCTAATGAGATGAAATTTCATAATGATAAAGTCTCACATGAATTTAGAAATCAACTCCACAAGTAAAAGATTTTAGAATCATGGAGAGAGTCTACTTGGAGAAGTCTGTGTTGTTATTTTTCGTTTGGTTATTTCTTAGCTTGGTTGAGAAAAGAGGATCAAAGGGAGAGATAGAACTGCTGTTCACATTAGGGAAGGGAAGGAGGAATAAACATTTATTGAGTGTGGCAGGAGATCCTCACAACAATCTCAGGATGTATTCTTATCATCCCCATTTTGCAGTTGAGGAAACTGAGGCAGGCAGAGTTTCAGGGACTTGCCTACAGCTCTTAAGTGTCTGAGGCTGGATTTTCTGAACTTAGATCCTTCCGACTTCAGGGTCAGAACCCTTTCTACTAGACCACCCAGCTGCCTCTTAGTGGAAAGTGGGAAGCGTGATGTTAATGGGAGACTTCTCTAGCAAGGAAAATGACCTTAGACATGGAAAAGATAGGGGGAAACTAGCTAAGAGTGAGTTGAAACCCTAGGTTAAGCATGGAGATAAGAGAACAGTGAATTATCCATCATGAGTTCAAGTAAGTGTCCCCAGCAAAACCAAATCCAAGAGTACATTTAAAAATCTCTGAATGAGCAGGTGGGATTGCTGAGCTGCTGTCAGTGACATCTGAAAGATGGGGAGAATGAGAGGAGCGGAGCAGGAAAGGAACGTAATAGTTTGCATTTACAGACGGCTTTAGGGTTGGGAACTTCATTTGATGCTCCCTGGAAGGCAGGTTTTATTATTAACCTCGTTTTACAGATGAGGAAACTGAGGCACATAGTGGTCAAGTGACTTGCCCAGGGTCACAGAGCTGTTAAGGGACTCTAGTTCTTCCTGAACCCAGGTTTCCAGCTTGATTCAACCTATCCATGGTACCACCTAGCTATAAATATCCTGATTTTTTTGAAGTCTTTTATTTAATTTTTTATTTTATTTTCAGTTCCCAAATCTCTTCCTCCCTCCACTCCCTTCCCTACCCGTTCAAATGTCCTGATTTTCAAGAGAGATAAGAAAATGGAGTCTGTATGCTATAAGCCAGCAATCTTGTCTTCAATTCCTGGCAAAATTATAAAATATTAATTAAGATATTAATGGGAGGGTCAGGAAAATCTGAAAAAAGAAATGGTAAACACAAAGAACCAGCATAACTTCACCAAGAACACTCCATGCCAGACTGACATCATTTTCTTTTCTGATGGGATTACCAGATTGGTGGAGCATGGAAAAAGCTATAGACTTAGTTTACTTAGATTTCAACAAAGCAGTTGATAAAATTTCCTGTACTCTCAGTGTGGAGAAGCATGGTTCATAAAATCATACCATTAGGTCTCTTTGGAACTGGTTGAATGGACAAACTCAAAGAGTATTTATTAATGGCCTTATGCCATTGCTAGAGGAAGTCTCTAAGGAAAGGCTAAGCTGATCATTCATTAGGGGTGTTGTAGGTAGGAGAGTGGGTAGAGTACTGGACTTCGAGAGACTAGGAGACCTGAGTTCAAATCCTTCCTCAGACACTTACTAATTATCTGACCCCAGGCAAGTCTCTTAACTAATTTTGACCTTAATTTCATCTGCAAAACAAAGGGCCCCAAGGCCCTTTCCAACACCAAGTCTATGATCCTGTATTATTTAGCATTTTTATCTATGACTGAAAGGCATCACTGGAGTGCTGATCAAATTGGCAGATAACACAAATCTTGGATGGACACTTAACATGTTACACTGGACATTTTGAGCACTCAGATGAAGTGCAAGACACTTTGTTGGAGCCTGTGGATTGAAAGACAAGGAAATAAAGTAGCTAGTCCCTGCTCAAAGAGGGATGCAACATGCATACAGATAATTAAATATAAGACAATTTGAGGAGGATGGGAACATTTACAAATGGGGCCATTAATATGCAAAAACGTAGAATGCTGGGCAAAATCAAAGAAGAGGAAATTTAATAGTAATAAATGTAAAGTCATAGGCTAGATTAAAAAAACAAAACCAGCTTCAGAAATACATGATGGGAGAGGCATGGTTGAATAGAAGCTGCTCTGAAAAAAAAGATCCCTGTGGGGATTTTAATGACCTGCATACAAGGTGACTCAGTGGACAGAGAGCTAGACTTAGGAGTCAGGAAGGCCTGAGTTTGAATCCTGCTTCATGCTTGAGTTATGTAACACTATACAAGTCACTTATTCTCCTTCCATCCTGGTTTCCTCACCTGTAATAGGTAGATGATTGTTCTTGTGTTCGTTCATCATTGCCAAAGAACACCACACCATCAGAGAAATGATGACATGGCTTGCACTTGACTTTGTTTTGAGTGAGGGAGGGCTGTGCAGGTCACCAGCCTCACTTCTCCTCCAGAGCCATCTGGGTCCAGTGACCATGTTTTCATCAGGATGACTGGAGATGACCCAGGATGAGGCAGTTGGGGTTAAGTGACTTACCCAAGGTCACACAGCTAGTGAGTGTCAAGTGTCTGAGGTGAGATTTGAACTCAGGTCCTCCTGACTCCTGCACTGGTGCTCTATCCACTGCACCACCTAGCTGCCCCATTAGGTAGATAATAGCACCTACTTAACAGAGTGGTGACAAAATGAAATAAGATGTATAGTGCCTTGAAAATGCTATTACCCTAATTATTACATGAGTCAACAGCATAATACAGCACCCAGACAGTTCCAGTCAGAACTCATTTGGGAGGATTGGGAGGATTGTGCTTAGTTCTTGGTGACATATTTTAAGAGAGATGCACAAGCTGAGCAGAATCCAGAGGAAGACAATCAATATGCTGAAAAGAGGGACTTCATCCTTTGGGGGAACCTTTCATGAGTTGATAAAATACTCAGGAGCCATCTGCCTTTCCACGGAAATGGATGACATTCTTGGAGATACTCAGTTGCACCCTCTGGGTCAAAAGTCTTAGGGAAGCCCAGGCAAAACATAGTCAGGAACTGGAGATTTTGAAATCTAGACTTGAAAAGATTGAGCTGAGACATGTTAATTATCTTGGTCTCATTGGTTCCACAGGGCAAAAGTTGGAGCAAAAAGGGAATTCACATTTCAGCAAGGGAGGTTGAGGTTCAGTATGAGGACAGTGTCCTAATCAGCAGAACCATTCAGAAATAAACCTGGCTGCCTTTGGAAGTAAGCAGTTATTTCCCCTTAACTACAAATCTTCAGAAAAGGCTGTATGACTGTTTAAATATGGAATGTATTCTTGTGAGGCATGGGTTGGACCAACATTAAGGCTCTGTGGGTCTAGGTGATTTTCCTAACAATTAGAGAGCTTCAAAATTGGAATAGGAGGGTTTGGGAAGATACTGAGCTTCCTCCATTGGAGGTCTTCAAGTGGAGACTGGATAACCATTCCTTGGGGATGTTGGTGGTGAGATTTCTATTCAGGCGCTGGTAAGGCCAGATGGCCTGATGTTCCTTCAGTCCTAAAATGTTAGGATTCTACAAATCAGTGGCCTTATACAGAGTTACCATATAGTCTTTGCACACATCTAAACTAAAATAACCTATGCTGTAAGTACGATGGAGGCAATCTGTAGGTGATCCGTGAAAGCCCATTTGTTAGCCCATTAGTTGAAGACAACTGCATTACACAACTGTTGTTCTTCTAGGTTCTGTGACAAAGGAAAGCTGATCCTGACATATGAGGAGACAAATGGTGTCCTCTAGCCAGCCAAATTGAAGTTTCTATCATGTGTGAGAAGAAAATTTGATTTGTTTATTTTCAGTGACAATCCTGCCTACAATACCACACCTACAATCTCAGTTATCAAAGTCAAGTCTTGGCTACAATCGTTTATTATTACCTACTATGGGCCAAGCACTGCACAATGCTCTGGGGATAGAAAAACAAACAGACAAAACAACAAAAAGGCAAAAGATAGTCATTGCCCTCAAGATGCTCACAGTCTAATGGGAGAGACATCATATAAATAATGAGGCATGAGTCAAGCAAGTCAAGTCCAGTCAACTTTCATGGGCTATTTTTCTTCTTTCACTTCATTAAATGTACTTGCTTTGAACAATTTGTCATCTGGCTGAGTATTAAGGATAAATACATCCCTGGGGCTTATAAGCTATGGATTTAGAACTAGTGAATAACTAGATCCCAAGAGTAGTCATTGACAAATTGATGTCAGAGGAAAATCTCTAGTGGAATGTTTTAAGATCTTTCTTGGTCCTATGGTGTTTAGTCTTTTTTTTTTTTAATATCATTGAGTTAAAACCCTGTTGCATCTGCAGGTAACATTAAGCTAGAAGGGATAATTAACACATTGAATGACAGTGCTAGGATCCAAAAAGATTCCAATAGGCTAGAATCAATCAATTAATAATCAATAAGCATTTACCAAGTACCCGCTGTATTAGAGGCTCTGCACTAGATGGATACTAGGGAGACAAATAGAAAAGTGAGAGTCCCTATTCTGAAGATCTGCCATTTCAATGGGTGAGTCCAACAGGAACTAATTGAACAATGATATGTAACGGATATTTTTTATAGTGTTTGAAAGCTTATAAAGCACTTTAAATGCATTATCTAAGGAGCAGACTCTCTCCTCACCCCCAACTCAGATTCCTTGATTTCTTTTAAAGCTCAGCTCCAGGGCTACTTCCTACTTGAGACCTTTCCTGATTCTGTCCCTACTCACCCAGCTATGAGTGTTCTCCCCCATCCCACCTTGCAAAATGATCTTACATTTGCTTTTAACGTGTGTTTATTTGTTGCTTCCCTTTGTACAATATGGGCTGTGTAAGGGGCTTGAGGGATTGTTTCATTTTTGTTTTTGTACCTTGAGAACCTGGCATGAAGGACACATTTAATAAATGCTTATTGATTGAATGACTGAACTTCACAATAAGCAAGTGAGGCAAGTGTTACAGATATTGTTAATGATTGATCCAGATATTGCGGATTTTTATGTATCATTACAGGCAAGGGCAATGAGGTTCAGAGAGGTTAAGCAATTTGCCTATGGTCACACAGATAAGAAGTATCAGAGGCAGGTTTAGAACCAAGGTTTTCCTGATCCCAAGTCCAGCACTCTATTAGTGAATAATAATTAGTGGTAAAGTGATACCACATTGACTGAAGGAATTGGGAATATTTAGCTTGGAGAAGAAAAGATTTAGGGGAGTCTTGATAGGAGTATCTGAAGAGCTGTCATATAGAAGAGAGATAAGGATCAGAGGATTGATCATGAAACAGTTATCCATCAATAAGCATGTATTAAGCACCTTCTGTATGCCTGCGGTGTTAGGGACAAGGGATATGAAGACCAAAAAAATGAAACCCTCCCTGTTCTTAAATAGTTTACATTGTCTCAGAAGAGACAACATGTATATATATACACCTATATATATATTTTAGATATATAATGTCTATGTATATACAGAACAAATACAAAATTAATAAAAGGAGGTTAAATTCTAGATAGGATAAAAGTAAGGCCCTAAGATTACAGGTCTAGAGCTGTAAGACACATCTGAAGCAATTGAATCCAACTCTCATTTTACAGATGGGGAGACTGAGGCCGAGGGAGGTTAAGTGAGTTGCTGAACATAACACAAATGAAGTGGATCTGAAGCCAGATCCTCTATCATGAGTCTGCCCTCTTGCTCAGAGGTAGAACTAGATACAATGTGCAGAGATTCAGAGACAGTTTTGTGGCAGGAAAAGCTTTGTAACAATTAAAAGTTTCCACAAGTATAGTGCTTGCCTGGGGGTAGATTAGATTCTCCTTCATAGGAGGCTTTCAGGTGGAGGCTGGTTGACCATTTGTTGGGGATGTTTTTAAGGGGATTCATGATTGAGTATGGGCTGGATGAGATGTTCTTTCAGGTCCTTCTAACTATGAAATTTTACAGTTCAGTGAAATGTTTGCCAGAAACTGAGTAGTCTGTTGCTAGAGTGAGTGAAGCCAGAATCAGATTAGAATGTGTTACTAGGATCTCAAAATGGAGTGCAGCATAGTACAGAGAAAAGAGTCCTGGATTTGGGAGTCTGAAATTTAGGGCTCATGTCTTGGCTCTGCTATTTACTAATTCTCTGACTTGGGCCAAAGCATTTACTCTATCTAGGCCTCTGTTTTCATGTCTTAAAAATGAGAGGGTTGTACCACATGACCATAAGTCACCTTTCCAACTCTAAGTCCATGAGGCCTAAGCACTTCCTTTTTTTACAGCTCTGATATTCCATGACTCTCCGAGATGGATTCTGCTTTTGGATGGTTTAGGTAGGGGCATTGAACTGAACAGGAGACCCACAGTACCAAACTTGAGTCCCATGATACTGTGAACTGGGAAGAAGCCTATTTGTTTGTGAGAAAGACATTAGCTCTATGGGAAAGGCTGTGATAACACACCAAGCGGAATGGCCTATCAAGAAGCCTAGATATCTGGAAATCATTTCATTCCTTCCAATGTACAAGGGAACAAGGCAACTGTCTTTCTCCACCTTGAAGCTTGGGCAGGAAAAACCACAAATCTTTCAGAAAAGCATATTGTCCCAATTTTATATTATCTGGTATGGATGAAACAGACAGTATTCAAGATATATCATGACAGACAAGTCAAGAAGCTGCTAGAATTAATGGAAAACTATGAACCAAAGAAGCCTTCATATTCTCTTGGAGAATATGTACATGGGCTAAGTAGCACAGAAAATGAGTGTATGATGGAGATCACAGCTTTCAGAAAAATCAGGGTTTCATTACTTACCCAGCAGAGGGTAATTTTGATGTCTGTTGCAGCTGAGAGATGACATACCAAACATCCTATTGGGAAGAAAAAGACATGTCAGATGCTAAACATTTGTTTGCCAAAAGCAGGTCTTAATATCCAGAAAGTCACCATTTTAGCATAGATACTACTACTTCTCCGAGAAAATGGTACATTAAAGACCCTACAAATGGGGTGAACATAAGGATGGAATAGAAAGTTGTCTCCTTCCTTTTCAAGAGGAGGTCCAAGAGGGTTGGCAAACAAGATTTCCACCATAATTGTCTCCTCTTCTAGAGAGACTCAACCCCCAGCAAATGACCAATGAACATGTACTCCTAGTTCTCAAGACCCTCAGGATTCTTCTAGGGTTTCCTTGAAGTGCAAATTTTCATCATTAGAGTGTTTAGGAGATGTGCTCCAGCCTAAATTTGCCATAGGTTGTGGTCCTCTTCTGTTCTGGGATGTTCCATGATTCAGAAATGGTGTGGCCCCATTGTTTCCTGAAATCTTAAGGCAATATCAGAATAGTATGGTTTGCTGTGCTAGGAACTAAGAACTGATTACCTAAAACATCATGAGTCCCAATTGTGGACTGGGAGACCAGAACCCCATAATGCAGAGGGAAAGAGCCTGATGGTATGTGCTACTCTGAACAATGACCCTGTGGAGGACAGTGACAAGAGGAGAACTGCTCTATGCTGCTTTTATAACTTCTCAGGGAACATGAAACATAACAAGATCCCTCCCACAGGGCCTAGCTTCATAACTGTTTTCAGGATGTTGGCTTAAAAGAGTGATCAGGCTTAAATCTATTCCTTCCCTGTGTTAGGTCTTGAGGGTTTCCTGATTTCTGGTGCACAGATGTCTAATCAAGGGTCAGAGCTCTGTGCTCCTTCTCTCCTAGTTTGTGGCCACAAAATCAAAAGCAGTGTGACTATTGGTGACACTAGACTTAGATGTTAACTTTGACTAAACAGGGAATTCTGACTAGTGAGTGTGTCTTGTGAAGCCTATGAACTCCTAAGAATGCTCATACAATCAATCTAGGCAGCAAGCTGGTATGCCAGCCAAAAGGAATGAATGACAGGCTCATGACAATGTGATTATCACTTGCAGGAAAATGCCATGCCACTATCATCAGTGCCTATGCTCCCACCATGAAGAACCCTGATGAGCTCAAAGAAAAATTTTATGAAGACCTAGAGACCCTTATTGTCAATGTGCCAAAAGAGAACAAGAGTATAATTCTGGGTGACTTATTTAATGCTAGAGTAGACTCAGACTACCAGACTTGGCAGGGAGTCCTAGGGAGGAATCAAGTTGGAAACAGCAACAGCAATGGTCATTTACTGCTGAAGACTTGTGCATCACATGACCTTCTTATCACCAACACTGTTTTCCACTTACCTAAATGCAATAAAACTTCATGGATGCACCCTCACCGCAAACACTGGCATCTAGTAGATTATGAGATTGTAAGGAGAAGAGACAGACAAGATGTGAGAGTGACAAAGGCAATGTGTGGTGCAGAGTGCTGAGCTGACAAAGGCAATGTGTGGTGCAGAGTGCTGAGCTGATCATAGACTTATCCTTTCCAAGCTAAATATTCGCATTCATCAAAAGTGCCACCCCCAAGGCAAAATGACTACCAGAGGAATTAATGTCAACAAGTTAGAGTTCTTCTCTGAGCATGAGCAGTTTGTTGATAACTTGGAGGGAAAGTTGAGCCAACACATAGTTTGCAGCAGTGGAGCAGAATAGGAGTAGGCAGTTTTCAGAGATTTGGTGTACAATACTGCATTGGCTCATCTGGGTGAGAACACTCACAAACACCAAGACTGGTTTGATGAAAATAATAGGGAAATTCAGAAGCTGCTAAATAAAAAATGAGAACTCCATAGGATTTACCAGCAGGATAGTTCATCCATCTCTAAGAAAGCAGCATTTAATTCCATCAAAAGTAAAGTAGAAAAAAAAGAAAAGTATAAGCAAAGCTTAGAGAGATTCAGGATTCCTGGCTCAGTAAGAAGGAAGATGAAATTCAGTTTTATGTTGATAATAACCATCCACAACACTTTTATGATTCCCTGAAAGCTATTTATGGACCAAAAATCTATGGTGCATCACAACTACTGATGAAGCCACATTGATTAGTGACAAGGACATGAGAGAGATGGACTGAACACTTCTGTGGTGTTCTCAACAGACCATCATCAATCAATACTGAAACCATTGACAGTTTGCCTCAGGTTGAAGTCAGTCCCTCCTTAGCTGAACTTCCAACTGAAGAAGAGCTTTTTAGGGCCATTAGGCTCCTTTCATGTGGTCAAATAGCTGGAGCTTATTCTGTTCCAGCTGAGATTTACAAGGTAGGGGGACCATTGCTCATACAAAAACTGATTGAAATTTTCTTGGTTATATGGCAAGAGGAGGTTATACTCCAGGAGTTCAAGGATGTTCCATTGTTCTCTATAAAGGTAAAGGGAATAGACTGTCCTGTGACAATAACAGGAATCTCTCTCTTAGTCACTGCTGGCAAGATTCTTGCTAGAGTCCTCCTTGATAGGTTGATCCTTCACCCGGAAGATGATCATCTACCAGAGCTAGTGTGGCTTCAGAAAGGGCTGAGGAACAGTTGATAGAGTGTTTGCTGCCTGACAACTCCAGGAGAAATGCCAGGAGCAGAACAGAGGTCTGTACATAATATTTATAGATATATCCAAACCCTTTGACACTGTTAGTTGTGAGGGCTTATGGAAAATTATGTCAAAATTTGGTTGCCCAGACAAGTTTGTCACTATTGTATGTCAATTTCCTGATGGCATGTTTGCCCGGGTTCTGGATTAGTGGACAATGCTCTTGTGCCAATGGAGTGCAACAGGGCTATGTGCTTGCTCCCATGCTTTTTAACATGATGTTTTCAGCCATATTGTCAAATGCTTTCAATGAGAATGAGTGCAGCATCAAGGTCAACTACTGTACTGATGGTAAATTCTTCAATTTGAAAAGGTTTTAAGACAAGATCAAAGTGGAGGGAGTGTTGGTGCATGATTTTCTATTTGTAGATGATTGTGCACTCAATGTAGCCTCTGAAGCTGAGATGCAACAAAATATGAATCAATTCTCTGTTGCCTGTGCTAAATTTGGCCTAATAATTAATACCAAGAAAACACAGGTGCTCCATCAGTCACTACCACACCATCCATACATGGAACCATCAATTACAACAAATGGAGAAGTTCTGAATGCTATGGATAAGTTCACTTATCTTGGTAGTATACTTTCTAGGGATGTACACATTGACAATGAGGTTAATGCACACATTGCCAGAGCTAGCTCAGTGTTTGGGAGGCTCCAAAAAAAAGTATTGGAGAGAAGATGTATTAGACTGACTACCAAACTGAAGGTCTACAGAGCCATTGTGCTGACCTCATTATTGTATGCCTGTGAAACATGGACAATCTACCAGCACCATGCTAGAAAACTGAATCACTTCCATTTGAACTGTTTTAGATTCTGAAGATCACCTGGCAGGATAAGGTACCAGACACTGAGATCCTTGCTCAATCTAAACCACTAAGCATTCAAACTATGCTTCAGAGAATGCAACTCCAGTGGGCTAGCCACATTGTTCAATTGCAAAATGTACACTTGCCAAAAAGACTATTTTATGGAGAACTCACGAGCCGGCAATCACGTGGTAGTCAGAAGAACACAGGACCACAACCAATATGTATGTAATAAAATATATAAGATTATAAGGGGAGAACAATTATATTGGAGTTATCAAAATATTAAAAAAAAATTCATAGAGCTCTGGTTAAAAACCCCTGGTAGAATGATCAGGAGGAAAGACCAGTTCTACTGGTGATTAGAACCAGTCTTAATAACTGGCTGGCATATAGAAAGAAAACTGATGACATGGAAATCAATCAGTAGAAAGCCTTTCCTCATTCCCCCTTAATACTGATGCCTTCACTCTGTTGATTTTTTCTCATTTATTCTATATGTATGTGTGTATGTAGGTATATATCTATCTATCTATCTATATATCTATATATATCTATATAGATATATAGATATATCTATATATATAGATATATCTTGTTTGCACATAATTGCTTATAGACTGTGGCTCCTATTAGGCTGTATGCTTCATGAGAGTATCTTTCTTTGTGTCTCCAGGAGTTGGCACCTAGTGGGCTCTTGCTAAATGCTTATTGACTAGTTGGCTTATGTCATAGAGACTTTAACACAAATAAAGAGATGTTTCTAGGTTTCTAGATTTATTGAACATGTGCACGTGCACACACACACACACACACCCTTCCCCAAAGGTATTCAAACTTCCCAATCAAACAGGCACACTTGCCGCTCTCCAAACTCAGTATTCCATCTCATCTTCTTGCCTTTGTCCAGCCTATTTCACGGGCTTGGAAGATACAAGCTCCCTCTTAAAATTCCTGACTTTCATTTGGCTTTCTGCTAATGTGTCACCTCCCAGTTGAAGCCTTACCTGATCTAATTACTGTCAAATGCTCCCACCCTTCTCAAATAATCATGTATATGTTTATCTGCTTATATGTTATACAGTTATCCCTTCCACATCACAACATTCTCCATCACGGTTTTGATATATTGAGGGTTGGCATAAGAAATTAAATGGGAATTTGGGGGAGTTTTGCAGAAACTGCAGACAACATGTGAAAGCCCGCAGACAATGCAGAAAAAGTTTAGAAACTTAGAAACACATAAAATATATGTATAGTATTTTATAATATCAACCCAAATTTTACAAGAAGGCAAAGGGAGGGCCAAAAATGTGGAAGAGATAACTCTACTGCCTGCTCTGTTCTGCTCCCTGCCCTCCCCCACTGCAAGTGGAATAATGTTCCTTGAGGTTAGACTTTTTCATCTCATTTTTGTTATCCCCAGTATCTAACTTGGCATCCTGTGTACCTAATGAATACTTATTGGATGAAATCAAATTAAGGGGGTCAGCCAAGGACTCTTAGATGTGGGGAAGGAAATAATAGATCCTCCACTGAATGACACCAATAGAGGTTGGTATAGGGACAATGAAGCATTCGGATAGTTTATTCCTTACTGGGGGTGGGGTTTAATGATCTCAGAAAAAGGGCTCTGGGAGTGACTTTCTTGTGCTTAATTTTTCCAAACAGATAACAGGAGGAGCTCATGGTGTCACACTCACACTTTCTCATTCAGGCCCAGGCACTGATAGACTGGTCCAGGCTCTGCAACACCTTTCATGTGCTGCTTGGGGAGCTCTTTGAAAAAGTAGGAGGGAAGGCTGCAGTTGCTGTAGGTCACTGAGTCACAGGTCACTATGCCAGGGTAGTACATCATCATTCGGGCAGCAATGTTGACTTTTTGACCAATAACTATGTTGTGAAAGAAAAAGAAAAAGGACAGAATCCAATCATTACCTCTAAAGGTGGTCTCATTCTCAAATGACACCCCCTCCCCATTGCATTCTGACTTCTGGCATACACAATTCCCCACCACACACACACACACACACACACACACACACACACACACACACAAGATTTGAAGTGCTGTATTATTCAGGCAATGTATCAGAATATAGATATAATCAGCTTTCACTTATATAGCAAGGAAAATCCTCCATTTCCCTTATGAGCTTTGAGGTCTAGAGAAACACTTGGTATTTAACCATTTCATTGAAAAATAATCTACTTAAGAAGAGAAGTGGATAATAGAATTTATAATATTATGTGTTAGATACTAATGAGATATATGCTAACATATAATAATGATGCTTCTATCCACTATCATTTATATGACACATTAAAATTGGGAGAATCCTTCATAGACATGAAGGCATTTGATTCTCACTTTCCCATGTGAAGTTGGTATGACAGGGATTGTTATGGTCATCTTACAAATGATTAAATTGAGGTCCAGACACATCAGGTGGACTGCCTCAGGTTCAATTCAATTTAATTTAAGAAATATTTATTAAGCATCTGCTATGTGTCAGGTATTGTGCTAAGTGCTGGGGATACAAAAGGTCCAAAGACAATTACTGCCCTCAAGGAGCCCACAATTTAATGAGGGAGACACATGCAAACAAATATAGAGAAACAAGCTATATACAGGGCAAACAGGCAAGAATTAACAGAGGGAAGGTCCTGGAAGAGGATGGAGTAGGCTTCTTATAGAAGGTGGGATTTTAGTTTGGACTGAAAAGGAAATCACTTTGGTCAGTAGGCAAAATTGAGGAAGGAGAATGTTCCAGACGTGGTAGAAAACCAGAGAAAATATCCAGAGCAGAGGTGGAATGTCTTGTTCATGGATGGAATGGGAGACCAATGTCATTGGATCAAAGAGTATGTGTCTGCAAACTGGGAAGGTAGGAGTCACCCTACCAATTAGTATAAGGAGAGGATCTGAACCGTAGAATCTCCTGACTCCACCCATTCTACCATGCTGTCTCTAGTGGAAGAAATGCTGGAATTGTAGCCATAAGAGACCTGAAATGGTATTCCAGAGCCAATCCTTCCTAGCTGTCTTGTCATGGTTCACTTAAACTTTCTGAGCATTTCCTATCTTTGCCTCAAAGACCCTTCATGACACCCACCAATTTCTCTTTCTTTCTCAAGTCAGACCTTCTACAGGCGAGGAGCTTGATCTCATCTCCTATCTTCTCCAGCAGACTTTCCCCCAATCATCCCACTCTACACTCAGTCTTCAATTTGTCCCTACCTATGAGTTTGTTTCCTATTTATTGCCTTTAAACTTTAAATCCTACCATCCCCTCAGGTTAGTATCTGGTATCAGGAAGGAAGGAAGAGAGGGAGAGAAGGTAGGAGGGAGGGAGAGAGAGAAGCTATACAAATCTTTCACTTGATACTAACAACCCTGGGAGATGCTACCAGCATCCCCCATGACACCTATTCTCTGTACTGCCCCCTCCCTTCCATAACTACCTTGTATTTATTCTCTTTATATTTATTCTCTCTTTCTCTCACTCTTTCCATATATACATGTCTACATATACATGTGCATGTATATACATATATATACATGCATACAAACATATATAAATATATATTTCTTAAGATTGAGGGTAAGCTAATTATTTCATTCTTTGTTTTTGAAATCCCAGCACCTAACATAAAGCTTAAAAAGAGCAGGTACTTAATAAATGTTACTGACTGCTTGATTAGCTATAAAACAGACTATAACACCTTACTGTCTACCTCACAATGTTTGAAGAATACATTTTGCAAATCTCAAAGCACTATAGAAATGTGAATTACTATTTTTTTGAGCAAAGTCATGGAATTGGGAACATACAAATAAAGGGAGGCACAGTATTTGTAAGCATGCATGCTTTTTGTGTCTTTTGGAGGGGGATCTCTTTGTGGGAGGGAGATGTATGGTTGCTCTAGGTACTGAGCAATCCCTTAAGAAAATGAAGATATGTTTACTTCCTGACCCTTGTACATTAATTAGTCCTGGTACTGCCACCCCCCCAACAACATACTTTCATACAGTCCTATATATATATACCTAAGTGCATGCCTTTGCAACGAAATGGGTATAAATAAAATTACATGCCCCGATCTCACCCAGAGGCAGAGCAGCGTATCATACCTGTGTACTCATGCCTCACAGAATGGCCGACAATCCCACAAAACACTATTCCGCTGGCTACCCCAATGGACACAATCCTAATGGTCAAAAGAACAACAGTGAGTTGGCATGAAGAAATGAAATGTTATTTATTGGAAAGAAGAAAAGGAGAATGAAATTAACATGGGAGAAAGGAAGGGAAATGAAGAAAAAAGAAGAGAAAATTATCCTTTGTACTTGACTTACTGATCGTTTTTACCGATAAGGGATTTCCCCTGCCACAGGACTGAGGATAGGGTGTAATATGAGGACAGACCCTTGGTCACTGACTGGGTCAAGTTTCTAGAAGCTGTACATGCTTTTGTTGATTATTCTGCTTATTGAAGATCCAGCCATAAAGCGTTATATACATCATCATCATCGTAGTTAACATCTATTTAGTGCTTACTCCATACCAGGTACCACATGTGCTAAACATTTTACAATTATCTCTTTTGGTTGTCGAAACAGCCCGGGGAGGAAGGTGCTGTTATTCCCATTTTACAGATAAGGAAACTGAGGCAGACAGCTTGACTTGCCCAGGATTTCACAGCTAGTAAAGGTCTGAGGGTCTACTTTGAACTCAGATCTTCCGGATCCCAGGCCCTGCGCTCAGTGTACAATGATGCCCCACTTGCTGCCTCAGAAAGATCACTCTCATCATTATCATGTGTTTGTTGAATGAATCTCCAACACTACACTTGGAAGTTTCCATTTTTAATCCTTGACTGTGATGTTTTTCCCTTCTGTTCTGTCTTGTTTCAATCCAGTCCAATTCACATCACTTCTCTTTTACTTTTCACCTTGAATTTTCAGCAGGCGTCTGCTGCCAAGATTCAGAGTCCCTTTGGAACCTGGAAGCCCCCACCTCTCTTCCCCTTGCCCTTAATGCCTGTGCTACAGGGTCTCTCTGTATAGAGAAAGTATATCAAGGAGAATTTGCATTCCAGTGACAAATTTCTAAAGACAAAAATTCTTTAGAGTGGAAAGTCCACACTCATTCCTTTTCCGGACTTAGAATGCCACACCTCCAGAGAAGGCCAAGAAGCCCAGTCCTAGGGATTTCTCCAAATGAGACTTGCTTTTCTATTTCCCCAAGAAGGAGAAGAGATGGTGAAAACACAATTAGTGTAACAGACATCCCAGTGTTCTATACTGTTTGCTAATTGTTTATTCATAGAAGAATATAATCTCCTTGAAGGCATTGAGACTATTGTTTTCCATTTGCTACACCCAGCAACTCACACATAGTAGGCATTTAATAAGTGCTATTGGATATGGTTGCCCTGAATCATCTCCCTCATTAGAATATGAATTCTTCAGGGGCAGGTAGAGTATCCCAAGACTTATGCTTCTTCTGTAGCCCCCTTGTTGGCTAGCACAATACTAGGCACATAGTTGTTTGTCCTTTGTTCCTGAGGAGGACCATGACATCGTGAAAGTGATGCCATAACATGCAAGTGATCTGGATTTAAGTGAGGCAGGACTGTGCAAGGTCACCAACCTCGTTTTCTCCTCTGGAGCCATCTGGGTCCAGTGGCAAAATATAGATCAGGATGAACTGGAAATGGCCCCCAGGCTTCAGGAATGACATAAGCAAAGACACAGGTATAGGGTATCATGGACATATTTGGTAAAGGGACTAATCTAGCTTGATTTCAATGTAGAGTAGTATAGAGTTATAGACTGATGTCAAGTTGTGGAGGACCATGAATGACAGGCACACTAGACACCTAAAGAAATACCTGCTGACTCATTTACTATCTTACTAATCTTAAATTGACAGCTAAATCATCTGCTTGAGTACTACCTGCCAACTGCCTTACTGTAGTTGTAATTGTAATATTGTATTTGCAGATACCTCTTCACATTGCCAAGAAAATGCAATGTTTTTAGGGCCTTGGATAAGGAATTGTGGCATTATAATCCAACTTTGCATTACATTGGCATGGCTGCAGCAGGTGGCCTGGTACTTATGCCAATACATGCACATATACATCTACTTTTCTAAGATGCATTGATGAGGATGTGCAAGACTCTGAAAGTTGTCATTACAGTGGAGGGGAAAATGGGGAAGTAGCAGACAACACTCTCATCAGAAGTGATTTAAAGAGGAAAGAATCTACACATACACACATTTAGTTGGGTACAGAAATCTATTTTACCCAACAGGGAAGTAGCAGGGGAAGAGGATGAGTGAAAGGATTGAGGGTCGTGATGATAAAAGGGAAGGTGGAGTAAGGGAGGCTGTGGTCAGAAGCAAAACAGATTTTTGAGGACAGGATAAAAAGAGAAAGAGAAGGATAAACAAGAAAACAGGATGGAGGGAAATACATAGTTAACAATCATAACTATGAATGTGAAAGGGGTGAGCTCACTCATAAAATGGAAATGAATGGCAGAATGGATTAGAAACTAGAATTCTACACTATATTGCTTACAAGAGAGACCCACACAGAGTTAAAACAAAGGACTGGAGCAGAATCTGTTATGCTTCGACTGAAGTAAAAAAAGCAGGGATAGCAAGCATGATCTCAGACAAAGCAAAAACAAAAACAGATCTAATTAAAAGAGATAATCAGGGAAACTCTCTTTGCTAAAAGGTACTATAGATAATGAAGTACTATGAAAAAAATCTTTATAGCAAATTTCTCTGATAAAGGCCTCCTTTCTCAAATATGTGAGGAATTGAGCTAACATTATAAAAATAATAGCCATTCCCCAAATGATAAATAGTCTAAGGATATGAACAGGAAGTTTTCAGAAGAAGAAATCAAAGCTATCTTTAGTCACAAGAAAGAATACTCTAAACCACTATTGATTAGAGAAATGTAAAATAAAACAGCTCTTAGGTACTACCTCATATGTATCAGAAATGACAATTGCTAGAGAGGATGTGGAAAAATAGGTGCGCTAAGGAACTATTGGTGGAACTGTGAATTGGTCCAATCAATCTGGAGAACAATTTGGAAGTGGGTCCAAAGGGCTATAAAACTCTGACTGTCCTTTTGACCCAGCAATACCACTCCCAAGTCTATATATCAAAGGGACGAAAGACAAGGGGAAAAGACCTACGTGTGCAAAACTATGTATAGCAGCTCAAAGAACTAGAAATTGAGAGAATATCCATTAATTGGGGAATGGCTGAGCAAGTTGTGGTATATGATTATGATGGAATACTATCGTGCTATAAGAAATAACAAGGGGGATGGTTTCAGAAAAACCTGAGAAGACCTAACTGAACTGATGCAAAGTGAAGTGAGCAGAGCCAGATCATCGTACATAGTAACAGCAATATTGTTATGACCACCAACTGTGAAAGACTTAACTACTCTGATGAATACAATGATGAAAAATAATTCCAAAGGACTCATGACGAAAAAATGCTATCCACCTCCCGAGAAGGAACTGATGAACTCGGTCTGCAATTTTTTCTCTTTATTTTTCATTTTGTTTTTTTTTCAGCATCACTAATATGGAAATGTTTTGCAGGATTTCACATGTATAATTGATATCCTATTGCTTGCTTTCTCAGTGGGTGAGATAGGTGGTGAAGGGAGGGAGAGAATTTGGAACTAA
Source organism: Potorous gilbertii (assembly GCA_028658325.1). Taxonomy (NCBI): domain Eukaryota; kingdom Metazoa; phylum Chordata; class Mammalia; order Diprotodontia; family Potoroidae; genus Potorous; species Potorous gilbertii. The sequence continues at coordinate 641,822,403 of CM053770.1, read as the reverse complement.
AAAAAGTTTTTAAAAGATGTTAAAAATAAATATATAATAATTTTTAAAAAAATAAAGTTGTCAATCTAAATTTCTCTGTACATGCTAGAGTACATTTAGGTTGCTGTGTATTTTACTTTTTGAAGCTGACTTTCTATTCATTAAATACATTTGCTTGTCTATATTTCCCAGCTTTGTGTGCCTTTCTTTTATCTAGTTCTTGTTACTGTTACATTCACCAGTAAGTTAGAAAACAAACTGCCCATTAACTACATGGATCAAAGTGAGAGTTAATTCTAAAAAGACTGCTTCCCCCAGTAGAAAGATGCTAATAGACACCCTTGCTGCACTCCCTATCCCCCAGCACCTTTTCTTCCATGTATTAGTTAAATGCTTCCAATAAGGTTTGTCATGAAGCACCATGACCAAGAAGATAGAGATATCCCCTACCCAGAATCAAGATGACCTGGATTCAAGTCCCAGGTCTGATAATACTGGCAATATGACCCTCTCAGTGGCCCCAGAAAAACTCTCTAACACGATGCATTTCAGAGTTGGTGACAAATATTTTGCTAGGGGGCATTTTAGCACTGGGAATTTCCTATACCTATAAAACAAGAATCCCACCTCCCTTCCATGAGCCTTGAACTGGTTTAATTAGGACTATCACCTATGCAGAATATAAGAATTGAACCCTGAACCTCTCTGATTCAATTCAAAGCATACTCATTCAGACAGCATAGGCCTGAATACCCATTAAGAATTGCTTAGGCACAGGGACATAGTAAGATAAATAAGATCTTATTCTCTTCATAAAATTAGACTTTAACAGATCTTTTGCACCAACAGCTGTGACACATCTCATCAAACTTGTCTCCTGCCCTTATCATGGAGACTTCTGGTATTCTGGCCCTTAATATGGTTTTGTTTTGTTTTTTTGATTAAAGGGGCCATCCCTTGAGTAACTTAAAGAAGCCTATTCATTGAATGGGTGTATCTCACTCAAAGTGAGATTGTGATAAGGCCTTGGCCTGAAGGGGCCCATTACATCCGGGGGCCATCTCCAGTCATCCTGATGAATATCAGGCCACTGGACCCGGATGGCTCAGGAGAAGAAAGTGAGGTTGGTGACCTTGCACAGCCCTCCCTCACTCAAATCAAAGTCAACTGCAGGTCATGTCATCATCTTGATGTCATGGTCCTCTTAGAGAAAGAAGGACAAACACAGTAACAATGTGGACAAAAGATGGGGACCCTAGTTGAGTCACAATTTAGGTTGGAAAGCATGGGGATGTCCTCTGGCAAGTCTGAAAGAAGAAATTCATTCTTATCTAAAGAAAGTAATTATTATTCTATGAATAAGCCAGAACAGTTTAAAAAACCCTCCAAATCAAACCTCAAAACCCCACAACTCAGAGTACTTGAGCTCCTTTGAGAAAATTTAGATTTACCACGTCCAACCCAGGGGCAGACAAACATACTATGGTGATGGGATTTAAGGGGCAAGGAAAAGACCATCCCCTCAATTTACCTGACCCAACACCTGAAATTTCACCATTGGTTATCAATCTTTCTGTTCAAAGAATTGATTTTCTAGTTTATCCCCCATGGGAATACAAAGGTTAATGGTTTGAGATGTTAATGGTTTGAAAAGCTCCCAGGGTGGAGGTTGCTCAGCAACTTATAATCTTAATAAATAGCCTGGGGTAGTGAAAGATTAAGTGACTTGCCCTAAATTATGTAGCACACAATCTGGGGTTGGAAAGACTTCTGTATTTATAAAGGGAGGGAAGAGAGGCAGAAGGCTATCTCTCAAAGGGTAAATGTAGTTTGAAGATACTTATCACTCTAATTCTTGATTGTTCATTATCTTGTTAGCCTATGAGATTAGCCAAAGATCACTTAGACTAGTAGGCAGTGGGTTTATCTTGGAAGACCAGGTATAAAATAAGTTGAGAGGACATGTATGAATGAGGCCTTTATAGTGACTGGAGTGGGATGGGAAAGAGGAGATTAATGTCATCTATTCTGGGGCAGTATGAAGGCGGCAGGAGTTCTAGGGCACATGAAAAAGGAAATGCTGAAAAAGGCGTTTGGGGGAAGTGGGCAGGAAGAAGACATGGGGACAAAGGAAAGGGGATGGCTGCCTCCAAAGTAAACCTCTTGTATTTCCACACTTTGCATAGATCTGGGCCTCAAGCCAGATTCATTTATTTTGATCTTCCTTCTAGAACTAAGGACACCACCTCCACTACTTACTCAACTTTGACCCAGCTGCTGATCTTGCACAAGCTCTAGCCACAACACTGGAGGCAAGGGGGAAGGATTGCACGCTGTGGGTCTTCCTTAAGCTCCAGTCACAGCATTGAGTCTGGAGGTGGCAGTCCTGTGTCCATGCTCCTCTGGAAGGACTCTAGAGAGGATTTATCCAATGTGCTAACAGCCTTTTGTCTGTTTTTAAATATCTGGATACCAGGACAGTACTCTGACTAGCTATCTGTTATCCTGAACTCTCAATGAGCAACCCACCTTTCTTTCTCAGAGCACAGGTAAGGATCCAGGAGAATATTAAGAAGAGTTGAAAATGTGCCTTCTGCTGGCCTGAACATAGGTATGTCTAAGAAAAGGATATCAACACTTTCTCTGCCCTGCCAAAGTCACCTCCCACTCCTCAGTTACCCTAATTACCCCACTATTGTATGGGGACTGCAATGCAAGTCCCTGTTGGTAGAGTCAATTGAATAAAGATCCCCATTCCCTTCCCAAATCCCAAATCTTCATTCCATCTCCCAAGACCATCCAGGAGAATTTAGCTCTCCGCACTCACTTGATTTTGAAGATCTGAGAACAGTAGTCAAATATGATCACCGCACTTTCCAAAGCATGGGTAATCTCATCAGTTGCCTTTTCCCCAGGGAAACCAAATACACAGAGAAAGGAGCATCCCTGTTGGGAGGACAGGAAGTAGATATCGTAGGTGGTGAGTTTTCTGAGCAACAAAGGCATCTGCAAAGGCAGATCCTTTGATGATTTTGTTGTGACTTGCCCCAAATAATTGGTTGTTCTTCCCTTGCAAAGATGGCATCACTAACTCAGTCCTAACTGAGGATGGGAGGTTCACAGACCCAGAGCTGGGAGGGACCTCAGAGACCTTCTCCCACCTCCTCATTTACAGAGGAGGGAACTGAGGCTGAGGGAAGTTAAATGCCTTGGCCAAAGTCACCTGGGAGTGTTAGGCAAAGCAACTCTGAGTCCTTTGAACTGCACTATCTATGTGACTGCTTGGCTTTGCTGAAGTTTTTTTATATTTCTTTTTGAATCTTTGTTACTGATGGAATTTGAGTCTTCTGGCCCCACAACATGACAGCAGGGACACAGGGACCAGGCATTCTGTAACTACAATTCCAGGGGAAAATAACTATGAATATGGGTCATGTTTTATAAATAATCTGCCCCCTAGATGAGAGCCCCAGAGTAGCCAGATGTCATACCAGAGTATGACACTCACTGGGTAGGTGACAGTAGAGGAATATTGTGATATTCAAAACAAGATATATCAATTTAAGGAAGATAAATAAATGGAAAAATACAAAAGAACTACAGTACTCTCAGTGCAATTTTAATTCATTTATAGCCTATTCCTATGGTGATGCAGACTCAAAAAATAACCCTATAGGTTTTCATTACCTTGCCCTATGCTTTGGACTCCATTTAGAAGAGAAATAAACTTGGGGTTACTATCATCATCATCATCATCACAACCATGTGTATAGAGTTTACAGTTTGCGAAAACTACAGATGTTAACTTATTTGATCCTTACCACAACCTTGTGAGGTAGGGGCTACTATCTCCATTTTACAGTTGAGAAAAATGAAGCACAAGTGATCTAAGTGGCTTATTTAGGGTCACACAACTGGTGTCAAAGGCTGGATTTGAACTGAGGTCTTCCTAACATCAAGGCCTACACAAGGTCCACTGTACCACCTAGCCACTCGATTAAGATCAAATGAGATAGTATTTGTAAAGTGCTTAGCACAGTGCCAGGAATATAAATGCCTGTTCCCTTCCTTTTCCTATTAGAACAACCATCTAATAATGTTCTAACAAGTTCTTCTTTTATCATACTGCCCTATGTAATCATTCAGACTATCTTCAGGAGTTTATACTTCCCAGAAAGAAATGTGGATACTATACAGGCAATGTCCTGATGTTTCTCCAGATAGTTAGAAAATAGCACCACTGGGACCATATGGTTCTTCTTCTCCATGAATTCCATGTATTGGAGATTTTTCATATCTTTCTCCTGGGTTCTCAAGGCCTGGGGTCCAGGTTCTTTTTTACAGCCCTCCTCCTTCTTAACCTCTCTGCTGTATTTGATACTCTTGATCAGAAATGTCAAACGCAAGGCTAGCAACACTGCGCTGACCCAACCAGATTAAAGAGTAATTGAGAAATACTTAACAAATCAACATGCAATAAAACATAAATAATGTTAGGTTTTGAAATTAAGTCAAATGTGGGCCAACAGGGATCTTTATCTTTGGGTTGGTGGCCCCTGTTTCTGAGTTTAATACCTGTTGATGCCACTTTACTCCTAAATACTTTCTCCTCACTGGGTCTTTTTGACACTGTTCTCCTGGTTCTCCTCTTAGCTCTCAGATCACTTCCTTCTCAGTGGTGTTCATTGGCTTATCATCCATAACATGCTTAGTTTAGTGTCTGTAGATGTTGCTCAAGGTTCTGTCCTAGGCCATCTCTTTACTTCTTGCATTTTCTGTCTCTCACTTCACCAGCTGCCAAGAGTTCAATCATCAGATCTTACAGATCTATGTATCCCACCTACCCTGGTCTCTCCTCCAAGCTTCAGTTCCACATCCTCAGACATTCCAAAGTGGATGTCCCTGAGACATCTCGAACTTGATATACAGGCAAAGTGCATTTCATCGTCTTTTCCCCACCAAATCACTTCTTTTCATTGAAGGCACCATGGGTCTTCTAGCAATCAGATTCCTGATCCTGACATTGTCCTTGTCTCCTCACTTCTACTAAAGACACATCTCCAGTCAGTTGCACAGTCTTGCCATTTCCTTCTCTACACTGTCTCTTACACATGACCCCTTCTTTCTACTCACACAGCTGCCCCCTTAGTTCCCACCCTTATCACCGCTTATCTGGACTATTGTGATGGCTCCCCACAGGCCTCCCTGCCTCAAGTCTCTGACCACTATGATTGCTCCTGACTGTGCACTTCCCCTCCTCAATAATTTCTTCTAGAATAAAATATAAAGTCTTGTGTGTTTCCTTAAATGCACTGATATCAACCCATCTTTCTAATCTCATTACACATTATATATTACTCCAGTGTTACTCCAAAGTCACTCCAACATTACTTAAGGGTTATCCCTAACTCTACGGACCAGCCAAATTGGCCTTCCTGTTCCTCAAGCATGGCATGCCACCTGCCATCTCCAGGCATGGTATTTGTTCTTTTTGTTTTTTGTGCCTGGAATGCACTCCCTCCTCACTTCCACCTCACAGTTCCCTCTCTTCTTTCAAGGCACAGATCAAGCACCCCTTCCTAAAGGAAGCTTTTCTTGTTGCTCCCAAATGCTAGTGCCCTTTCCCTCCATAACTACTGGATACTTACTTTTCACTTAGGGGCTAATTTTCAGTTTGTTTATTAAGGACCCCTGTAGCATACCTGACTAAAACAGAGAGGGACTGCTTAGGCAATTGTTCCATCCATTGCCTTCCTCACTCTCAACTGGGTCGGGACACACACATTCCTTTCACTCCTTTCCCTGAGCCCGTGGTCCTCACCTCTTGCTGAGTCTTTATAAAGGCTATGAAAAAACACACTACTGCTTTTCATTTGCCCTTTCAACTCCTGTCATGCTGCTGGCAACTGGTGCCAGGTCATGCAAATTACCCTGAAGCTTCAATACGCCTCCTGGATGGAGTCCCTTGCAAATGCTGGAGGGTGAAAGGCAACCTTTGCCCTGAATTCCTGCTACTCCAGCCCAATGTCCCTATTCCTTTTACACAGCCATAAATGCTCTTGGGATGACCTGTTTTTAGGTCTCATGCCAAACTCTGAGCAAGCTCACTGTCTCTGCCATTGCTTTTTGTGTTTTGAGAGCTGAGATTGTGCCCAGTCTCTTCCTCCATGATATCTTGTAAACGAGTTTATACTCTAAGCTTGGCCACCATGTTTCTCCTCTCAGGGTGAGATCAAGTGTTTGTTGGCTAAGGCAGTTTCCAGGGCTTTTGGCCACTTCATAGGCTTTGTTTCCTATCAGTTAAACTTTCCTGAGAACTGGAAATCATCAGAGATCACTGCCTTCTTACCTTTTACTCATTTTTCAGAGTCAAAGACTCATCTAAGTAAGCCAGGTCAGTGTCATTATAGTTGCTTAAAGGGTCTTTTTCTCACCTTTTATCCTGTCTTCTCATTTGATACTGATAGGAATCTTTACTTTCATTCATCAATGAGCCAGCTACAGGCAGCAGGTTCTCAGATGACTCTCATCAGTAATCAATTGCTTTTTATCTCTTGAGAGACAGTAAATTTCACATTTTTTTAATGTTATTCCAGGCTCACCATGTCCAGCACCTTCTGCCTTTCTTTTTGAAGAGGCAGTGCACTACTAATGCTATGGTACAATTGTATAGCCTGATAGATAGACATCCTTTTTTTTCCTGAGGAAAAGAAAATAACCTTTATCTTCCCCAGTCCAGTCTCTCCTCATATTGACTCTGACAAGGCTCTATCAAAATCCAAATCTCTTGACCCAGTGAATGAGAAAAAAAAAGTCTTCTGCCGGGCAAGATGACTTCACTAGAGAAGCAAGCAGTGTCCTAGGCTGTCTCCAGGATGTTAGCAGAATGAGAGGAAGGCATCGGGTGTGTGCAGGGATCACCTCTGGAGGACCGCTCACGTTCCATGGCAGCTGACAGAATGAGCACGTTGGAGTCACGGCTTCCTCAAGTAGCTAGGTTAGGGCTTACCTTCAGGATTTTTGTCTTTTTTTCTGGTGTGTGTCTGTAGGAATAATAATGTCAACGTCTAGCATTTATATAGCACTTTTGCAAGGTATGTAAAGGGCCTTACAAATATTACCTCATTTGAGCCTCACAACAGCCCTGGGAGGCAGGTACTTATATTACTCCCATTTTACAGATGGGGAAACTGAGGAAGTCAGAGTTACTTGCGCAGGGTCACACAGTAAGTGTCTGAGGCTGGATTTGAACTCAGACCTTCCTGACTCCCAGGCCCAGAACTATACTCACTATCTTGCAGCCTGGGAAGAAGGGACAGTGGGGTCCATCGGTAGCCATCCTAAAAGCCTTATGCTGCAGTAACCTGGACCCCCTCAAAACCCTTCCTGAAATCAAAGCCCAACACTTTTGGAATGACTCTGTTTCTGCATCCATGCCACTCCCTTGGGTATCTGGATGTTCCCCAAATTGGTTGCTCCCTGCCCTGGGTTCACACTCACTTTGTCAAACATAAAGACTTTATTGATTTGGCCTTTGAAGTTCTTCAGGACAGAGTCAATGTACACACTGGAATCCTGGATGGCTTGGCCAATATCATCAGCCGTCTCCTTCCCTTTAAACTGCAGGTTGACAAATACAATTGTCGCAGGTCGAAGTTCAGACAAATAACCTTTCAGCTGCTTGTCATCAATCTGGAAAACAGGAGCCAAATACATGTGTCTCCCAAGCAGGCTGGCCACAGGCATGCCCCGCTTAGAGATAGGTTGTCAGACTGAACTTATGTCCAACAAAGCTGCCCTTTCTTGAAAGTCCCTGGTCCCTCTAAGGCAAGGCTCAGTAGAGAGGCCTTTTCTGAATCCCACAGGTCCTAGTGCTGCTGCCACACTGAAATGATTTTGTTTTTACCCCCACCAACTTGTGAATTTGACAGATTTGATGCTATAATAAAACCAAATTCAATGGTGACTTAAAGTAATAAAATTGTGAAACTAACTTAAATTAGGTCACACACACACACACACACACATACACATATACTTATTTTTTGACGCATGGCTATTTTTGTCTAATAGAAGGCAAACCCCTGATGCTAAGGGCCCTTTCATTTTCATATTTGCATTCTCAGGGCCAAGCAGAGTGCCTGGCACAGAACAGGCAGTTAACAGAGGTCTTTTTGAATTGTATTGATCTGAACTAGAATCTTACAACACGTGGAGCTAAACATGGGGGACCATCAGGGACCAGGTAATAGCCATGAAACTGAGAGCTAGCCTGGGGTAGTGGATGAGAAGGGGGAGCTGGAGACTCCCTGGGTTGGAATCTCAGCTCTTACAAGCTTTGTGGTCATGGGATAGTCATTTACCCTGTCTAAGCCTCAGTTTCCTCACATGTAAAGTAGAAATAACTGTCCATGCCCAAGGCACTGGGAGAAAAGTGCTTTATAAACCTTAAAATATTTTACAAATGTGAGTGGTTGAGACTGAAAGCAGCATAACACCATAAGAAGGAAGGAAACATTAATTAAGTGCCTACTTTGTGCCAGACAAGGCAATTTGTAGCACAGTGGGCTGAGTACCGGACCTGGAGTCAGGAAGACCTGAGTCGGAACCCAGTCTCAGACGCCTAACCTCTATTTTCCCTCAGTTACCTCACCTGAGGAAAACAGAGCAATAATGGTAACAACTCCCAGGACCGTTGTGAGGATCACAAGAGAGTATTTGTAAGGTATTTGGCACAGAGCATGTGTTTAGTAATTGCTTGCTTCAAAGGAAAGAAACAAGCATTTGTTAAACAATGTATGTATACATGTCTATTATACACACGTAACATAGATGCATGAAACAACGCATATATAGATACAGACAACATACATACGCATATGCATGTTTGTGTATGTTTAAAAATATGTAATTTAATTTAGATATATATTTAGTCTCTGATGAGACTTAAGTGGGATTATAAATACATGTGTATATTCATGTATATACACATATACCTACTTGTCTGTATATTTAAATGCACACATACACAGATGTGTGTGTGTGTATGTGTGTGTGTGTAATTTCATTTACATTACATCAGAATCTTGTGAGATTCTTATAGGCTTTATTACTGCCAGTGTAGAGATGAAAAGACAGAGGCCATGACTTGCCTGTGGTCACATCATGTGGTTACCCTTAAGGACAACATTAGACCTCAGCTCTCCTCCCTGTGTCTGGGGGCTGTGCTTTGCTGCTTCCCTAACTATAGGTATCAGGACTGGCAGTGGGGGAGATGATGTGAAGCATCAGGCCAACCTGTCGTCCCTCAAATCATACTATGTCAGGGACTGCAGGCCTGGGGTCTTCTTGCAAGTGGGCAAATGTGATGCATCCTCCTCAAGAGAGACTATGCCTGAGGGACGGGACTCAGGAAATGTTCGTGGAAGGGTGGAGAAGCAGTAATGGAGGGATTCAGGGGCCCCAACACACATGGAGGGGACCCAGGGTTCTAACTGCCTAACTTCTCTGACCTCAAAGTCTAATGCCAATTATCTTTCCCTAACCTATGAAAGGAGAAGAAAACAAGTTTTGCCATTCAGCTCTGAAATTCCTCCGTTGTTTGGGTCATAGAGAAACCATGTGACTTCTACCCCTTTTCTGATTTCCAGAGAATTATTTTCCTACTGGTTCTTATGATCTTTTCAAATGTTCAGGGTCAACAAGCTTAGTAAAAGTCAGTGGCTACAGTGACTGAAATACCTGCTTCAAAATACTTCTCATGATATATTTTTGTAGAGAGTTTTCCAGGTGGGGGTCAGATTCCAGAGTAGAGGCAAGTCTCAGAATGTCTAAGAAAGAAGAAAGAGATTGACTTTGGAAAAAATCTAGGCAGGGCAATTATTGTTAAAAGTAAGCAACATCCTCAGTGGAATTATATGAACTCCAAAGAACCACACTGTGACTGTATTCTGAACTGGAGGATCCATGATAGAGCCAAACCTCCCCTAGTACTGTGAAGTTTCCCTAAGTGCTGACTCCTCTAGTCTTACTCTGGCTCCCTGGTGGCATGGAGGTGCCTCTGGGCTCATGAAGCCCAAGAATAAGCAAGTCTTGTTGTGCCAGAAAGATGTATGATACAGTCGTGGAGAAAGAGTATGTTTGCTTTCCAAATGGCACTCTGGGCTCAAAAGGCCATTTGCAAAAGACTCATTCTTGGTGGAGTGATTACTCTCTTTTTTCCAGCTCTCACCAACTCTGCCTGTCCCTCACACAGGTGAGAAGCAGTGAGAAATCAATCTCCATTCATGAGAAAGTCCTGTGCAAATGGTCCTTATAGTCAAGGGAAACACAAGAATTCTATCACCAGTAGGCTGTCTACTACTTAAGGAATGTTTTTGGGCATGGCAACTCCTGAAACAAAGAAAAGGACAAAATGTTTCTCATTCTCACAAGGTCCCCTTTTATGTTTGCCTTGAGTGAGGCAAACTGGCAAAAAAGGGAAGAGTTTTTAAAACATAATTTATATGATGCTTTTAAAGGTATCAAAGCAATCTACATACGTTGACTCATTTGGTTCTCATGACAATCCTGAGAGGGAGGTGCTATGATCACCCCTGTTTTATATCTGAGGAAACTGTGGCAAACAGAGGTTAAATGATTTGCCAAGGGTGACCCAACTAGTGAGTGTCCAAGGCAGAATTTGAATTCGTGTCTTCTTGACTCCAGATACAGCACTTCTATCCATTGTGCCACCCAGCTGCCACCTATAAATATTAACTGTTAGGATTTTGAATGTGAGATCTGCATCAAGCTGACATGCCACTGAAGAAAACTGAATATGTCTGAATATTCTCACTATGAATGAAACCAGAAGATTGATTATATATGGAATTTGAAGTTAAATGGAAGACTGGTTCACAGATTCTCCAGGGAGAAGAAAGTAAAGGTTTTAAAGTACAATATAATTCAACTGTTACTGATGGGGAAAAATAGCTTATTATAGAAATATTTAGAAGATTTTTCCATTCTTTATTGCCTTCTTCCAGTTTGATCCTTAAATGCTTTTGAGGGGCAGCTAGGCGGTGCAGTGGATAGAGCACCAGTGCAGGAGTCAGGAGGCCCTGAATTCAAATCTCACCTCAGACACTTGACATTCACTAGCTGGGTGACCTTGGGCAAGTCACTTAACCCCAATTGTCTCATCCTGGGTCATCTCCAGTCATCCTAATGAATATCTGATTACTGGATTCAGATGACTCTGGAAGAGAAGTGAGGCTGGTGACCTGCACAGCCCTCCCTCACTCAAAATTAAGTGCAAGTCATGTCATTATTTCTCTGATGGCATGGTCTTCTTCAGCAACAAAGGACAAACACATACCTAAATGCTTTTGAAATGAGTTGGTTTAATAGGATCTCTTACTGTTTTCTATAAAGTCATTTTTCTCTCTATTACTTTTCAAAGTTCTATATGGCAATACTACATCCAGTTTTCTACCACCCTCTCTAAAATTTTCAAAACTATTTTGTATTGTAAATTAGACTGATTATGTCTCTGCTAGAATAGCCTTCAAGACTCCATAGTCTGCTTCATGCTATAGTTTGCACCACAAGAGGAGTCTTGTGAAAGAAATACTAGTGAATACTTTATAATGTTGGGTGGCATTTGGGTTTAGATTTATCATCAGTCCAAAAGCAACCAGGAACTCTACTTGGAACACTTGGTCACTTCATCTTGAAACGAACATGATGAGCAAATATTTACAAAAAGATCCTAGGAAGATAATTGCAGAGCATGTGCCTGTATCTTTTGCAGAGGATGAAGAAATAGAGAAATTATATGAAGAGTTCAAGGAAGCTTTTCCAAATTAATAAACATATATTTTAACATTTGGTGACTTCAAAGGTGATGCATAAGGGAGGACAGAGAATAAATTTTAGAAAATATGACTCAGAATGACTGTATATAATAAATAGCTTCTCAAGGGGTTGGAAAGTGCTAGATATGGTAAACACCAAATAACATTACAAAAAAAATGTAATTGTATATTGAGAAAGAAAATAATTGGTAACTAATGTGGCACAGTGAATAGAATACTGGATGTGGAGTCAAGAAGACTCATCTTCCTAAGTTCAAATCCAGCCTCCAATTCTTACTTTCTCTGTGACCCTGAACAAGTCACTTATTTAAAGCTATTTACTCAGTTTTCTCATCTGTAAAATCTGGAGAAGGAAATGAAAAACCACTCTAGTATCTTTGCCAGGAAAACCTCTAAAAGGAATCACAGTCAGATACACTAAAAACAACTGGACATCAACTATATGAGTATAATTTTCAAATTAGTTATTTGTGACAGATGATCAACTTGGTAGAGAAAAGATTGAAATCAATACCAAATTAGAAGAAAAATAAATGATCTGATATGGTACACATTTAAGGGACTTCAACCTGACCTATTTAAATACAAGCTATTGATGCCTAACAATGGGAATCTGATAAAACAACAGACATTGACACAGATGATCACCATTTTCAACAAAGAAGAGGTAAAAAAAAAAAAACATAATGCAATCAACAAATAATGTCTTTGCTAAGCAGAAAAATAAGCAGACTGGTTTACAATATAAGTTAGCTTGGAAAATTTTACAGAGGGTAGTAGAAAACTAAAAAGTATCACCTCATAAAACTCTGAAAAACAGAAGAGAGAAAAACAATGTGAAAGAAAATTGTAAGAAACTTAATTAAATCAACTCATCCCAAAAGCATTTAAAGATAAAACTGGAAGGACAACAGATAGCTAACTAATGGAAATCACACAAATATTTCTATATTAAATTACTTTCTCCATTATTGCTAATGTGGAGCAGTGAATAGAGTACTGGATCTGGAGTCAGGAAGATTCATTTTCAGTTGAGTCACACTTATAGGCTCCAATATCATCTCCAATTTGCTATATTAGTGAGTAGAATTGAAACTAAAGAAAATAGACAGGAAGAACAATTGTACTACCCTAAGAGTATTTGGAGGAGGTCCATGGTGGAAGGAACATTTTTGTGGATAGAGAGAGATTGATTCTTAAGTAATCTCAAACAGGAGAATATACTAAATGCAAGGGGAAAAATTCACAGACCTAATTACAACCACCACCACCCCCCAAATGAGAAAACATCAATAACTTTTGACTTATCTGTCTTCTTTGCCATTCATATATACATAAAACCAACATATATACATACATACATATATATATATATATATATATATATATATATATATATATGTATATATTGAAACATCTTTGAAAATATGAGGTAGGAACGTGTAGATTTTAAAAAATAATATTCTAAATCTAAGTCCTATGGAAATGATTGTATAAAACTGAAAACAGAAATTAATTTAAAAAAGAGAATAACTCCAAATAAATACAATAAAATCCTCAAAAAAATAATATTCTAGAACAGAATACATATTTATAGTGACGCAACTGATTTATAGATGCAGAGAATAGAAGATCCCATCATATTTATTGTGTACCAAGGTGCCTAGTGGCATCTAGTCTGTGTCAATTCTACTACATCATTAGGTCTGCTTAAATCAGAGCCATGGTCAGGCTAGGATTTGCTGAGTGGTTCAGAGCTCCTTTCATTTCCATTCTGTGAAACCAAACAATTGCAGTGACACCTTGGTGCACTCATCATGACCTTGAATGAGCATCTCATGAATGCTGAGAATGTCAGATTGTTGCAGACAGATTCAGCCCCTTTCAAAGAAAGTACCCAACCCTAATGCAGAAATGTAATCGTGTTTATTATATCATTTCTTGGTGAACTTTTTGGCTTGGCTGATGGGTGATATCCTGTTCCAAGGAAAAAGTATACACCTAAGGATGGCGGCAAATTCTTCCTGAAATCTATTTTATCCAAAACCAAGATCATGGGAAGAGGCAGTATTTGACTTTCAGTGGCATTCCTTGATGCCCCAATACTCCTTCAATCCATTCACTTAACACTGACCAATGTAAGTCTAACTTGACCAATGGTAGTGATGGCAAATAAATTACATTTGTAAATTAATTGCATTGCATAGGGAGACATAACTTACTTTTAAAAAACATTTTTCTATTTTGAAAAATGTAGCAATTTATAGAGGAATTATCATTACTAGTTACTAGTTGGGTGCCACTTCCTAAATGGTGCCATTGTGATCCTTCACCAATGGGAAATTAGCATTTCCTATCCTCCAAAATTACTTCTATGCTTTGCATATATTTTGTGTTTGCTTATCTATGACATGATGTTTCTTCCCAGTCCGGTGAAAGATTCTTGAGGACAAGGACTACTGACTCTCATTTTAGTCTCTATATCTTCACTAAGTAGAGTGTCTGGCACATAGTAAACTCATCTTTAGAAAGACCAGACACATCATTTGAAGCAAAGTTTTAAAAATCACCATTACTATATTTTCTTTGCTTTATGGATAAAAAAATGCAGTTCATCAATTGATGCAGTTCGATCCTTTGAGGTATTCTTAATTCTGGTCATTCTTTAATACTTTTTGAATTGAATTGAATGTTTCATTGCCAGTCCCCTGAAGTCCAGATTGGTCTTTTAATGCTTCAGCATGCATGGTACAATGGAAAGAGTACTGGCTTTGAAGGTGAGAGATCCAGGGTCAGATACTGCTTTGGACACTTACTCCACCTATGACTGTGGGCAACCACTTTCCCTCCTTGGGCTTCAGTTTCCTCATCTGTAAAATAAAGGGCTAGGCTAAATGGTATCTGAGGTCCCTTCCTGCTTCAAATGTATACTATTGTACGTATCGTTCTGCTTTTTCTCATTTTGCTCTGTATTAATTTATATCCCCTTTCAAGTATCTCTGAATTCTCTATATCAGTTCTTACAGCAGAGTAAGAATTTATTATATTCATATACTATAATTTGTTCAGTCATTCCCCCAATTGATGGGTACTATTTCTGTTTTTTTTTCTTTTCTTGTCTCTTCTTTTATTTTTGCTCCCCCAAAAGTTTTACAATAGATACTTTTATTCATATGAGACCTTTCCCCCTCTGTTCTTTATCTTCTCGAGGATACATGCCTAGTAATGGTATCTGTAGATACATGGCATGTTTTGTTTATGACATTTCTAGTACTATTTTAAATTGTTTTCAGAATGATTAGACCCATTAGCAGGTCTTCCAACCAGGTGGTAGTGTACCTATCTCTCCAAAATACCTCCAAGGTTTACCATTTTGACATTTTATCATCTTTGTTAATCTTATGGGTGGGAGGTCAAATCTAAGAATTACATCAATTTACATTTTTTTCTATTCCTATGGATTAGGAGTGTTCTTATTAAAGAACTTCTTAGTAAAGATTTTTAATCATTTCAATTTAATTAAAAACTCTTCAAGCCCCTCTGCCAGTATTAAACAGAGTCTAATATTACATATGCATTACATTTTCTTTTTGCCAGGTTGGGAAAGTCTACTTTTTAAAGTGCCTCATTTATTTTGTTAAATATTGGCCAATTACATATAAAAATTTTAAACATCCATTCTTACAATTTAGAGTTCTAAATTCTCTCCCTCCCTCCTCCATTCTTGAGAAGGCAAGCAATTTGATATTGGTTATATGTGTGGAGTCAATATTCATTAATTATTGAAAAAGTCCTTCAACTAAACAAATATTTATTAACATCAGTTATGAATCAAGGAGCTCTGTACCTTTTTGTTCAGACCTTGAAGGATGGATAGGATTTGATGGATGTAAAGGAAGGGTAAGGCATTTGAGTTAGAGGGAACAAAATGAACAAGACAGAGACTGACTAGAACATGTTCATTTTTGTAGAACTTGGTTGGCTGAAGTGGAGTCTGAGTGAGAGGTGAAGTTGGATAGGTGATAAATGAATCAAATTTTGTAAGACATTAATACCTTTAAACTAGATCAGACAACAGAAGGAGATTGGATTCAAGAGACCTTTTCTGCCATTAACTGGCTGTGTGAACCTTAGCAAGTTGTTTGACTTATCTAGTTCTTTATTCAATTTAATTCAATAAGCATTTGAGTGCTACCATGTGTCAGACACAGGTCTAAATGCTAGGGATACAAAGACACAAATGAAATAAACTTTTACTTCCAGGAGTCTAGATTCTAAGGAACAGCAACAAAGGAGAAAGATAGAGACATCACCAATGAATAAAAGTAAATATAAAGTTTTTTGGTGAGAGGTGACCATAACAACCAGAGGTTGGGCTGTTGCAGGGGAATGAAGGCCTTGTTTACCTCATTTGAAAAATGGTGTAATTGACCTACATGACCTCCAAGATGGCTTTCCAAACTAACAATCCATGAGTCAATGAGTTGTTGGTCTAAGATAAGGTCAAGGGCTACCAATCCCTGGTCAACTGATTGACTCAGACTCCAGCTCCCTCTAATGCTCCCCTTCTTCCCCCAATACATGCTTCTCCTTGTTAGCAGAGATCTATAAAGGAGTTAATTAAATACTGTATCCTTCTTCCTTGGACCCAAATGCCAAGAATCTAGCTTTGAAAAGAACATTCAGTCTCACAACAGAGAATGGGGGGGTTGGACATTGGATGCCTTGAACGATGGCTCCAGTTATGAGCTCTCCCATTACTTTCTCTCTTGGAAGGACAGATCTACAGTTTTCTCCCCTGGGAGAAGAATAGTATTACTCTAAACAGCACCAAGACATACCTGGTGCCATTTGTTAAAATTGCTCTGGCTCCACCACTTCCAGATAGTATAATTTCAGACATGGGCCCTGACTTCCCAGGAGGCATAGGTGTCCACTTTAGAGTTCCATCCCTCTTCCTAGGTACATATTTTGCAGTTATTCATGAGTCTGCTACAAAAGAGACAGCTGAAGCTTGTCAGAATTTCTTCTCCAGAATTCCAAATTCCCATGCCTCCTGGTCATATTGTCTAAAACGTCCCTGAGTATATCTCTGAAACTGGGTTTCCAAGAAGATGGCATGGACATCCTCTGCATGCTTCCATGTTTGTTCCTCTGGGCAATATGCCTCCAGCCGAATAAGCAGTGAAACCATCTGGAGAGCTTCTAAGAGTTTAGGATTTCCTAGACTTCATAGTCTTACCTCTTCTCTGTGTTGAATGCTGGGCATTATATCATTTCTATTGGAAGCATGAACTTTAAGTAGGAAATCATTCCCTAGATCATAATCTCCATGGGAACAGAATGTTAAAATTGCTATTCCCTGGAAGAGATTAGGAGCTTAAACTGACCTTCCTTCCCACCTTAAAAGAATGAGTAATATAGGAAGGTTAGCTTGTCGCATGACTCATTACAGCCTATTTTTCTAACAAGATCTAAGGGATAAAGGTAATTCGTCATCTCTATTCTAAAAAGTGTAAAAGCAAAAAAAATTAAATATTGCCAAGCAGGCAGCCTCCTAACAAGATACAAGGGTCTACTTAATCTTCGTGCCTTCCTTAGCACTTCAGCTCTCACATGATGACTACAGAGTAAATGTTTATTGAATTGAATTAAAGATTGATTTGCAAAGTGAGGTGGCTCACTCGGGACATCAGCAAGTATCTTCTTCTGCAGTTTTTAGAAGGCTGGCTTGACGCCCCAGGCCCACGTTGTTCCTATGGTGGCTTCTATGAAGGAATGTTTCCCAAACATGGCAGAAGAATAATAGCCAGACTTCTGGGGGGATTTTCAAAAGGAGCACAAAGTAGTGGAAAGCTTGCCAGGGCTTGGCTTTGAAACCTGTTACTGACTATCTAGTGATGGCAAGTAAAATAGGATCTTTTGCTGTTTTCATTTTAGTATAATCAAGTGCCTCTGATTTAATCTTGCATTTATCAACCAAGAGTCTTTACTAAGAGTAAAGTACCAAGACAAGAGTTTCTTTAACTAGAAACAATATAAGTATTTGTATAGCTTTTAATTTTAATGTGATTAAAGAAGATCTTTTCCCACCTATTAATGGGTCTGGTAAGATCTGCAGGAAGGCCCACACCTTTTGTTAATGAGGCACTGATTCTCAAGAGTTGTGATGCCCTCTGGCTCTGAAAAAACTATAAATACTCTGAGGGTGAGATTTTACTTTGGGGCATAGTTTTGGAAGAAGGTTTATGTTCCAGAAGAGATCCTGGGAAGCCATTAAGCAGATGTCTCCCACTTTGAAAACCCAGATATTGGTGCTTCCCTTTCTGGTAATTATGTATGTATGGTCTCAGGCAGTTGACTGTCTGTTGACTTGTGATGTATGTATTGTTTACTGTCAAAGAGTGGAAGCTCTGTCTGTTGATTTAGATTTCTCTGTATTTTCTCTAAAGTTCAGGGTGCTGACCCCCCCCCCAACTAAGTGAATGACACGTGTGCTTGATTAAACTGATTGTTGACTCCTCAAAAAGTTGCCTTTTCTTTTAGAAAAGCAGATGTAAGAACCTGTAGAAATGTAGAAATTTAGAAATATAGATCTAAGTAGAGGTGTTGCCAT
This sequence comes from Potorous gilbertii, assembly GCA_028658325.1. Lineage (NCBI taxonomy): Eukaryota > Metazoa > Chordata > Mammalia > Diprotodontia > Potoroidae > Potorous > Potorous gilbertii. The sequence continues at coordinate 641,803,950 of CM053770.1, read as the reverse complement.
TTGAGTCTCCCAAAAATGAGTGGCAGAAACTTGGTGATCCAGGAGGGGAGGAGCCGCTGAATGCCGTAGGGTGAAGACACAAGTTCTCCAAGCAGGTTGGCACTCAGTAACAGAGCTCAGCAATGACCCAGAGCAGCTAGGTGGCATGATAGATAGAATGCTAGGTCTGAAATCAGAAATATCTGAGTTCAAATCTGACCTCTGACAACTATTAGCTGTGTGACGTTGGCCATTTCACCTCTGTTTACCTCAGGTTCTTCATCTGTAAAATGGACCTAATAGGAGTCCCTTATCTCCCAGGTTTGTTGTGATGGTCAAAAGAGAAAATAATTGTCAAGCCCTTAGCACACAACCCTTGGCACCGGTCCTTGGTACGCAGTAAACCCTATATAAATGTTTGCTATTGTCATTGCCATTATTAATCATCTACACAGGGCGGAGAGGAAGCCAAGTTTCTTTAACCCATGAAAAGATGCCCAGCGCTAGTTTTCATAGTAACTGTAGGATTGCCTAGTGCCAGGGGGCAGGAGCTGCCCTCCTGTGGTATAAAGTTCATGGTATGTCAATAGTTGTTCTGACATTGCACAGCTGCTCCCAAAGCTGGACCGACTATAGGATTCTGCTGCCTTGGTGGCAGCTGGAGCCATTGGAAGTTCTTGAGCAAAAGTGATGAAACTGTATTTTAGGAGGATGAAATGGCAGTGGTGCTTAAGATTTATTTAAAAAGGGAGAGTCTAGAAGCAAAAGGATCACTAAGGAGGTTGTTTCAATAATCTAGGTATGCGGTGAGGCCCTCACCAGCAACATTAAGCTGCTGGTCAGGGGAACGCAAAGGAAGAGATGACTGTGCCACTAGACACAGCCAAGGCTATTCTCAAAATAATGTCTTCTGGACAGTGTCTTTCAACTCTTGGGATATCTTTCTATTGTCACTGCCTGGAAGCTTTATTTCTTAGGTCTGTGGGTCTGGAGAACTCACCCTGGAAGTCAGGAGACCTGGGTTCTAGTAGTATCATTGATCCCATAGTCAGTGGCTTAAGATACAAACACATTATTTGTAATGTGAGTCTTTATAATCCCTACCCGGCTTATTCCCCAGCCTTATGATGAAGCATCCAGTGCATGAGTGGATATGAAAGAGCTTTGAGAAGTTAAAAACAAACAAAAGCCAATACAAAAGCAAACAAAAGAAGAAAGTGTCCCAGAATGATGTTGTCTATTGCCTGGATTTGAAACCACTGGACTTGGGATTTTGACCTACACGAGTCATGGCTTCTGCCAGGCTTGTTCTCTTTATCTGTAACATGAAGGGGTAGGAATCAATACTCCCTAAGGCCCCTCCTACATCTAAATCCATGACCTAGAGACCTAAACCCTAAACCCTCCTAAAGACCTTACCTGAGGAATTCATGACCCTCTCCTATTATTTCATTCATTCATTCAGTGTCAAGTAGAAAAAGGCACTCTGTTACATACTAGGAACATGAAGACAAAATGAAAGATATTCCTTGCCTAAAGAAGTTTATATTCTACTTGTGTGGCAGGGCATTTGGGGGGAGGTATGGGTTCCAAAATGGAAAGCATATGCTTTTTTGCAGAGAGAAGGAATCTCAACTACTAGGGCATCAGGAAGTCTTCCCATGGTGGGCGACATCTGCATTAAGTCTGAAAGGCAGAGGTGAGAACAAAGAATATTCTGGGCATGTATAAAATCAAGGTGGTAGATTTTGGGGTGTCAAGTTCAGGGAATGGCAAATAGCCGGTTTGGCCAGAAAAGGGGAGTCATGTGGCACAAGCCTGGAAAGGTAGGCCAAAGCAAGGTTGTAAAGGGTTTTAAATGCAGAGTTCATAATTTATCCCAGAGGAAATGGGGCTCCCCTGACAATTCTTGGGTGCCTAATTGGTTGTTTGATCAGGTAAGTGACACAGCCTGACCTACCTCTTTTCCTGGGCTTTCTGTTTCTAACACAGTCCATCTGTAAAGCATGAATACAGTGGTTTAAAACACAAACTCATTATTTTAATATGAGCTGAGGGCATGAATCTCTATCAAAGCCCTCCATCGATGATTGATTCATCACTGCACAGAAGAGCCAGTAGGCTCTTTAAGCTTGTGTCAGCAGAGTAGAGATGCTCTGGCTGGTCCCAAGGGGGCAGAAAAGACTTTAAGAACAGAGTGGGCAACAACTGTATCTGTGTTTTTTGAGACTCAATCCAACTAAATTCAGAGAGCTTCATCAGCAAGTTGATCTCAGGGCAATGGGTATGTCAGCTTCAGAAGTTCTCAGAGACAATTTTCTTTATCACAGAGGGGCTGTGAGGGTAGAGGAAGGAAGTTTTCACACCAGAGAATTTGCAGATCCTTGAAATATCAGGGGTGGGGTGGGGAGAGAGAGGGAACGGGACTATGTATAAAGTAAGTGAGCCATAGACACACGCCAGGGGTGTTCTGGGTTCAGATGACAGACCATGAAATTTTCAGTGTGAGCTTTTACACCTCAGATATTGGCAAATGCTTCAAATTAGGGCTTGATTTGTTTTGTGGATAATCTGGATTAAAGAAGGTGATAGAAACTAATGTTAATTATTAATGACTAGATTAAACTTAATTTTGGAAAACCAGTTGTTAAGCATTTACCAGCATGTTCCAAACACAATGTCTTACTTCTGCTTGACCCAGATACAAGTAATATGCAAGTCATTTCCACGCCTTTCCCGTATCCATCTCGGGTTAAACTGTAACACTGTTCTTTGCCTCTGTTCTCCCTTGCTAGTTTATGTCACTGCATTCCCCTTCGCTAGCCATTCCAATGACACCCGGTCTCTCTAGCTGAAGGGTTTCTGATTCTGGTAGCAGGGCTTTACCCTCAGAATTGCTCTGATTTTAGTCTCTTCTCTTTCCTGCTCAAATCTGTTCAGCTCCACTGGGCTCCCCAGCTCTGGTACTTTGTCACTGCCTTTCTAAGACCCCCACAGTGATTACTTTCCCATAGTAGATTTCCTTAGTCCCTTTCTATCATGGAATCAACTACTTAGGTGCTCATCTTCTGAGAAAAGACTGACACAGTACATCATCACAGGGGCAAGAGAGCTGAATGTAGAGTCACAGGACTTGAGTTGGAATCCTGACCCTTCCACTTACAAACCATATGATTTTGGAAGAGTCACCAAACCTCTCTGGACCTTAGTCTCCTGTAAAATGTGTGTATGTTTGTCCTTCATTGCCGAAGAAGACCATGTCATCAAAGAAATGATGGCATGACTTGCACTTGACTTTGTTTTGAGTGAGGGAGGGCAGTGCAGATCACCAGCCTCACGTCTCCTCCAGAGTCACCTGACTCTAGTGACCAGATATTCATTAGGATGACTGGAGATGACCCAGGATGAGGTAATTGGTGTTAAGTGACTTGCCCAAGGTCAAGTGTCTGAGGTGAGATTTGAACTCAGGTCCTTCTGATTCCTGCACTGGTGCTCTATCCACTGCACCATCTAGCTGCCCCAATCTGTAAAAATGAAATAACTGAGAAAGAAGACCTTTGTATCTTCCAGTTCTAAGTTCACAATCACGTTCTAGATGGTGCAGCGGATAGTTAGATGAACATGGCATCAAAGAGACCTGAGTTAGTAATCCTCAGACATTTAATAGCTATATGACCCTGGGCCAGTCACTTAGTTTCTTTGTGCTTCAGCTTCCTTGTCTGTAAAGTGGGCATAAAAATAGCAACCACTTCCCAGAGTTGTTGTGAGGATAAAATATTTTTAAAGCCCTCTGTAAACCTTAAAGTGTTATATAAATGCCAACTATTTTTGTTACTCCCTAGTTCATTACTTTGGACCTAACATCAGTCAATACATGGAACGTGAGTAGGGAGGCAAAAGGTTTTGCCACAGGAAGAGGTGTGACTGCCAGCCTGGATGAATCCGAACCATCGTGCCTAAAATATACTTACTTTTATGGTCACCTGAAGGATAATAGTCCATGTATTCCATGCATTTCATGAAAAACTCATCAAAATTATAAGTCGGGGGTAGCTTCAAGAAGTTAACCTGAATGGAAGAAAAATGAGACTTTCAATTTTCCTCATAATGAAGAGTGGTCATCCAAGAATAATTCATACCACAGAGGTTTGGTACATAGTGACTGGCACCCTGGAGGGCACAGCAGGTACAACTCAGAGCAGGTATGCATATAACAATAAACACCAACACTTACTGACAGCTCTGAAGTTTGCAAAGCACTTTATATGGATTATGTAAAATGATCAGCTAAAATAGGCATCATTAATCCCATTTTACAGATGAGGAACCTGAGGCACAAAAAGGGTAAATGATTTGCCTGTGGGCAGATAGCTAATAAGTGTAAGAAGTGATATTTGAACCCAGAAATCAGAAAGGTGACTGGGAATCACTTAAACAATTTAGTTAGGACAACAATTTTCAGAATAAAAAGGCGAGGTTGTGAGCCTAAGCTATCCTGGGTCATGGGACCCAGGCTGCATTCCTTCATATGCTCCCTCATTCTAAATTCACTTTTTTATAAAAATTGGGTTAAATGGATATTAAGGGGAAAAGAAGCCATTGAAAAGTGACAATAGAAATAAAAATATGTCGCTTAAGGGCCGGTTTTGGAGGAAGGTAATATCGGAAAGGCAGCCAGCACCAGGCTCATTATTGCCTTGATCGAAGTCTTTCAACCTCCCTGGCAGAGCCTTTAATCCAAGGAAGTAATTGTGGGTTTCAAGTGGCCACAGATCTCCTAGATACGTTTCCTTTTATTTTGTCTTTATCGATGTGTTGTGATGGGAACAAATGAGTCCAAGCAAATTTCTATTCCTTTTTTGGGAACTCTTGTATATTGCATGTCCATTTATTATTCCTGTAAGATTTATAAATATCTGGATATAACAGAACAGGTTTACTAAAGATGATCCCTCTAAGCAGTTCTCTGGGGGAAAGAACACTGAATCTGGACAAAATTTTACATTTATGGAAAGCTCTCTAATCCCTTCAGTCTTAAGTAGAATAAACCCAGTGGGATGTTATGGTTGACTGATATGAAGAAGCCCATAAAGCTAAAAACAAGTTCATGGCCACAAACTACAAAGACTCAGGAGGGAAAATCCAAACTCCCAACTGAAAAATGCAAGGGAGAAATTGTCTGCTCCTCCAAATTGGACTCAGTCCATTTTTTTTCTAAGCTCCTAGAGGGAATTAAGTTCACTGATCAGTATCTGTTTTATTTGATTGTATTTGTCTTAAATATAACTAACTCTTAAGTAGAGAAAAGAGAAAAGGGGGTAAAATGGGAACTTATTTTTGGCACACATTGACAAGATTTTGTCTTTGGAATCTTGTTATTTATTGTCTATATGTCTATGTAAATCTGCTCAAGTTAGCAAAGCTATTTGTTTTTAATTGCTGTTTATATATACATGATGGAACTAGCTTAAAGCACATTTGCTGGTTTAAGTTCACTTGATTGGGAGTGAGATCCTATTTGACAGAACTTCTTTTCCATTTGGTTTGATCAACCTTGGAGAAAAGATATGTCCTGTGTCCATTTGGGTAGTGATTTGGCTGCAAAACAGGGGAAAAGGAAAATTTTTCAGCAGGAAGTTACTTTTAATATTTGGTATCTAAGCTCAACTTTGAAGAGTTATTTAATCTACTCTTTTTGTTCTAAATTGGACCCCTCATGGCAAAAAAGAAGAGACAATGGGCAGTAAACAAAAGGAAAAGACTCTCTCCTTCAGAGATTTACTGAATTCCACTAGGGTGGTTGAATTTGGAACGGAAGAGATATAACAGAGGTGAAGATTATGGAGTCCAGGAATCCCTCAAACTCACTAATGATTCTATTTATCTGTAATAGATACATATTTATGTCTTTATTGTATTTCCCAAAAATGAGAGGAGAGGTAGATTTTAAATTGCTCAGAGTAAAAATGTGCTTATTATCAGAGGCTGTTTAAATTAAACCTATCACAGGAATAACTAGCTATCTAGTAAAACTACTTTTAATTTTGTTGAACAACTTCATATATATAATATATATGTATATATATATCTTTGAACTAAAATCCTTCTGGTATAATCATGATATATTTTATTTCTAAAATGTACAATTTTTGAAAAAGAGGTACTTGCAAGCATGTAAACTATATATGTTTATATATGTTATATAAGCAAAATCGTGAATATTATTATAGAAAATGCATAAATATGAATATTTAATAGCCATCCTGGCAACCAAGAGTTAAGTAACTAAGAGTCAGCTTAATTCGAAGTTCATCTAAATCTCGTGGGCAGTTTTTAAAAAATGTGTGTGTGTAATGAGGGGAGAACCATGGTAGCCAGAAACCTTATCAGTGTCTCCTGGCTCTGACCTGGCACAGACCTTTATGAATGGATTTTAAGCTAGGGAGGAACAACCCCAGACCATCATAGTTAGAAAGTAGGAGTCTGGATTTTAAAATTTCTAATTAATATAATAACTGATTATGATCATTAACCATTATTGAAACAGTAGATAATAACTGTACAGTTCTGGGCTGCCTCCTTTGCCTCACAGAGGGGACAGTAAACATTGGTTTACATTTTGTAAACCGATGAATATGCTAATAGCGCCCATCAGAAATATGAAACAGACATAGAGAGAAGTAATGCACATAATGCAAGAGCAGGTTACCTTTCATAGGCTAAGCCTTTAAAATATTGTAAGACATGGTTATTGAATGTTCAGGACTTTAATTCCTAGAACCTAGAATTTCCAGTCCAGTCTGTTGAAAAGAGACTGCTTAGAAATCTGTTAAAAGAGATCTCATCAGCTATCTCTGACCACTAGCATCCTGAACTTTAAATCCACAAATCCTTCTTTTGAAAGACTCATCACCCCTTAGACGCTGATACTAAAGCATGACAGGAAGATTGTTCCGGTCACCTGCCTTTGTCTGAGAAGAGGATAAAAATATAATGCAATCCCTACAGTCCCAGAGACACTTTGGCTAACCTTAGGAAATGTCACTGTTAGTCTCAAAAAACTTCTATCTTTTCTCTATAAGCTCTCATTTTCTGTGTAAAATCCTGGGACATCTTTTTAAAAAATTTTTGTGATTGTTAATTTTTACCATGGAAATTTGCTTTGGAACATGTGATGAAAAGGAGATTACTCAAGAGCTTAAGAAGATAAAAAAATTTTTAAAAAGACCCTGAAACTTTTAGAAAGATTTGGTGTCAACTTAATGGATGCAAAAGATAGAACTCTTGGAACCATGAATGTTTATGTCCTCACTGATTCAAGTCAAGGTGTTGATGAAGAATTATTCAGGAACGAGGTAAGAAGACCTGTTAGCAAGTCTAAGTTGGACTGCCAAGAAGCATACCCCCATGAGAAAGTAGCTGTAGGTGGACAGAGGTGAGTGGGACTCTTGGGATGTTGACCTTGTAGAGTCAGTGGCAGCATAATCTTGACTCATTTCTCTAGTGTTCCACTTTTCTCTGTTAAATGGAAACGTTTCCCCTACCTCATCAGACCATTGGTTTAGCTATTGTACCCACTGAAAAAATGGGAAATTACAAACTGGCTGTTCTAAAATTATTTTCCTAACTTTACCTATTATGAGACAGAATGCAGAGAATTTTGTTTTAATTTGTCTTGTGAGAGATTATTCTGGCACTTTAGTATTGATCTGGGCAAAACTTTAATCCTGTTAGTCCCTGTCCCTATACAGTAAATACCTCTCACGAGCCTGTTGTTCACTCCTTTTGGCAGACGTACAAGTTTGTTGACTAGATTAGCTTTGATTGCAAAATGTTCACCAACTTCATGGTGCTCTCCATCACTGTGGCCACTCCAGAAAACTGTATATCCAGCTCCAACTTCAAGAGGCTGGCCTTCATTTGCCAGCCTTATTTCACTCAGAGCTCTGATTTGGATACAATAACTGCTGAGTTCTCTTGCAACAAGAGCTGTTCTTCTTTCAGGTCTACTGGATTTTGTGTTGTCTATTAAGTGAGCACACATTCCATGTGCCAATGGTGAGTAGAATCGACTTTGCAGATAAATTCTTCAACTTGAAAAGGCTACAAGCCAAGCCCAAAGTGGAGGGAGTATTGGTGCATGATTTACTGTTTGCAGATGACTGTGCACTCAAGGCAGCCTCTGAAGCTGAGGTGCAACAAAGTATGGATCAATTCTCTACTGCCTGTGCTAATTTTGGCCTAATAATTAACACTAAGAAAACACAGGTGCTCTGTCAGCCACCACCACACCATTCATATGTGGAACCACTGGTTACAGCAAATGGAAAAGTTCTGAATGTTGTGGATAAGTTCGCTTCGCTTGGTAGCATACTTTCCAGGGATGTACACATTGACAGTGAGGTTGATGTACACATTGCCAGAGCTAGCTCAGTGTTTGGGAGGCTCCAAAGAAAAGTATGGGAGAGAAGAGATATTAGACTGATGAGCAAACTGAGGAGCTGTTGTGCTGACTTCGTGGTTGTATGCCTGTGAAACCTGGACAATATACCAGCATCATGACAGGAAACAATCACTTCCATTTGAATTGTCTTTGGAAGATTCTGAAGATCACCTGGCAGGAGAAGATACCAGGCACTGAGGTCCTTACTCAAATGAAACTGCCAAGCATTCAAACTCTGCTTCAAAAATGCAACTCTGATGGGCTGGCCACATTGTTCTATTGCAAAACGTACATTTGCCAAAAAGATTATTTTATGGAGAACTCATATGGGGCAGGCAATCACATGGTGGTCAGAAGAAGCCATACAAAGATACTTTCAAGGTCTCTCTCAAGAACTCTGGAATTGATTGTATGACATGGGAGACACTGGCATAGGGCTGCTCAGCGTGGCTTGCCCACATGAGAAAGGGTGCTGTGCTCTGTGAGCAAAGCAGAATTAAAAGCACTCAAAGGAAATAATGCAGGATACATAAATTTAGAGAATCGACCCCAAATGCTCACTATTTGTGCTCGACCTGTGGTAGAGCATTCTGAGCTCATATTAGTCTGATCAGCCACAGTGGGACAGATTGAAACTCAACTCTAGCATAGTGATGTCACTTTGGTCCTCTGAGAATGAAGGATGACAACAACCAAACCAAGCAAATACCTCTCACCAGTGAATGCCTTATGATAAGTTCAACTTTACTATAATTCCCTGAACTCACAGAGGGGAATAGAGCAGTGAAATTCTTCTTAAAAGAATGTTATTTTCCTAATTGTTGTATATGTACCAAAGTTTAAGTGATGATACCCTATCCTTAAAAATGAGGATGTGAAATATAGAGTCAAATGGAAACAGCAGATGATTCTTTATCCATGAATTAACTCAGAGGACATCAAGACCCTGTACTGGTTCTGCCTCTTTGCCTCATTTTCCAGGGCAAACACAGGGGTTCTTAACTTGAGATTTGTAGTCCCCCATCTGTAGATAGACTTTCTGGGAGAGGGTCATGAATTTCCTTCTTAAAAAGATTTTGATAACTATTTCAATATAATTTATTTCCTTTATAATTCTATGTATTTTAGTTTATACATTTAAAAACATTATTCTGAGAAGGGTGGATAGGTTTCATCAGACTGACTGCCAAAAGGTTCAGTGACACAAAAAAGGTTAATAACTCTTGTGTATGAGCCTAAGAGTAACCCTAGACTGTCTCATACGTGCAAATCATTTTAGTGGAAGAAAACCTAAACAAGAAGACTTTGATAAATATAAAATTGTTTGACACGCCTATAGTAACCTTGAGAGGCTGGAGACTGAATCAGGATAAAGAGTTATATCAGATATTCAAACCTTTTGTGAGCTATTTAAGTCTATCCCACTGGCAATAGTAACATGTCCATATTAACAAGTGCACACATATACAAGTATACCTACTGTATACATTTTTCCTTTTAGAACATCCCCAATTCAAGTGCAGATTGAGGACATCATGCACATTTCCCAGTATTTGGGTTCACTTCTGTCCTGATTTGCTTTGCAATTTCAAGTACAAAGGAAAAATAAGTTGTCCCAGACAACCTTTGAAAAAACAAATTGCCCTGGTCCTCCTTAGAAGCCTAACTTTAGGGAAAATAAATTAATATGTCCTGCTTGTCAGGACAACTACTGGTAGCTTAAAAGTAACATATTGCTTTTCTCCAAGTGTAGAAAGCTTGCTGTATCTTCTCCTGGAGGTAGAAGAGTATTCTTCTTTAGAATCCTTCTCTTACGTATATGACTAAATAAACTTCCTCTGCACTTATTAAGCCTAACTGCACTGTTGAGCTGTGTGTTTCTTCATCAACACACATAGGAGGAGGGGACAAAGGAACAGTGTTGCATATTGGCCTTTTAAAAAAAACAAACAACCCCCCCCACCACACACACACACACACACACACACACACACCTCACGCACTTTTTGATGCCAGCTTCTCCTAGATGTGCCCTCCCTGAGTCCTTTCATGGCTCCCAATTGCTTCACTCTCCCATAATTCTGGAATCCAAGAGGATAGGTCCTGATTAACTCTACCATAGGGATGTCTCTGCCTAGAGCCAATATCTCTTTTTGCTAATGTGTGTTCTCCCAGGTTCAGGCCATTGAGTTTAATTGCTCACTCGACAGTGGGCAACCAGATGGGCAAGCCAGCTGTTCACCACCCCAACCTGTCCTGGGCAATCTCACTGTCCTTTACTGTCACTTATCTTGGCTGCTACTGCTCACTTTAATCTAGGAAGCAACAATAGCAGCTATAGAGTAATGGTGGCAAAAATGATTGAAATGGGAGTTTTTACAGGAGAACTATTGGTACGGATCATGGCTCTACCTCTTCCCTGTTTCTTTGATCATAGCCTTGGATAAATTTGTCTTCTCATCTAAGATCCTCATGGTGCAGGGGAAAGAACACTGAATTTGGTAAGACTCAGATTTCAATCCCACATTGGCACTGTATGAATTTGCACAAGTAACGTAATCTCCATGGCCTCAGTTTTCTCATCTATTAGCTAAGGGGGTCAGACTTCATGCTCTCTGGGGTGCCTTCCAACTCTAAAATCTCAGACCTTTGATAAATCTGAAGAAGGGCCCAGAGTGGCTGTCCTGTTGCATCAGTATAACAATTGGAGCCCTCTACTCACGAAAAGGGATCAAAGTCATGTCACAGAAAATGTCCACTGAGCTAAGAGTATGGGAACACAAGAGAAATACCTGACCTGGAAACAAAAGAATTAGTTTAAGTTCTGACTGCTACTTACTACCTGTGTGACCTTGGAAAAGTCATTTCACTTCCTTGTTTCCTCATTTGTACATTAGACTAGATGATCGCTAAGGGCCCTCCCAGTTCTGAACCCTTAAGCCCATGATGTTAATATTTCTTTATCCTCTAAGAGAGTCGGATATCAGCAAAGTACCATGGATCTTTGCATACCCTAGTGAGTAAAATCAATGCCCCCTCTAGCAGTTATACCCCTTAGTGACGGCCAACTATCCACCACCAGTTATACCCTCTACAAGGGTATAAACTCTATCCTCTACAAGTGATGGCCAACTATCCACCACAAGCATCACCTACCTTAACAGCTCTTTGGTCGGGAATCGTCTCAATTTCAATTAGACTCCGGTCACAGAGTTGCCAGCAGTTTGGTGACAGAATAATATCATTCATCTGTGCCATGCTCTGTGCAAAGCGGACATCTTCCACAGCCTGACCAATCACTAGAAAGTAAGTTTTTTCATCTCCGAACACCAGTTTCTTGATGTGGCCAGCAGACAGTCCTGGCAAAGCAAGGGACAGGTTTGTACCATTAGGTAAATTGGCTTCCCATTTCTCAGCAGGGAAGTCTCCATTCTCTTTGGGGGTTAGTAGCCAAAGATCCAAGGCGAAGAGAATGCATATTTCTACTGGCATTTGGAATAATTAAATCTACCCATTCCTGGACTCGTTTTCTATCCTCAAAACTAAAACTAGGTTTCAAAAACCTGATAATAGCAGAGATAATGATTTATTTATATAACAACATATAAGTATAATTTAATGTAATTATTACATAATTAATATACAATGATTTATAATTGTACCATACATTTATATGGTACTTTAAGGTTGGCACAATGTTTGTTCATAACCATACCATGAGATAGTTCATGGATAAGGAATTGGCGTATGTCCAGATCACCCAAGATGGAAGGGCTAACATGAGAGAATCCAAGGACCTGCTCCTGGGAGACAAAAGACTGGTGCAGGGCAGGAACATTTTGGGCTTACCATATGGTTGGGACTGTCTCTTTCCATTAGAATTTGGCTGCATCTCTAAAATTACCTGGCTGGCATAGTCTCTTTCCTTTTGCATCCAGGACTCATTCACTTATAGCAAGTGACAGTTATAAGTATGTTCATGTAGTTCTGGGGTTTATCTGAACATATACGCCAAGATATTTTATACCTTTTTAAATTTTGAAATGGAGTATCTCTTACTATTTCTTCTTGCTGGGTTTTGTTGGCAACATATAAAAATGCTGATGATTTATGTAGGTTTTATTTTATATCCTGCTACTTTGCCAAAATTATTATTTCAATAAGCTTTTTAGTTGAATCTCTAGGATTTTCCAAAATTATTATTGTATTGTCTGCAAAGAGAGATGGCTTTATTAACTCATTTCCCATTCTGATTCCTATAATTTCTTTTTCTTCTCTTGTTGTTATACTAACATTTCTCATACTGAATAATATTGATGATCTTATCGGGAAGGCTCAGTAACCTTGATTTTCTCTTTCTTTGCCTCTTTTCTCCCCAGCTACCATTCTTCCAAGACAGACTCCTACATTGATTTTGAATGTCTAAAGTACAAAGCTGTGAACGATCTTCCGAGCTCTGCAGGAGTGCTGGAGGATCTCCTGGTGTTGCTGCTCAGTGGTGTAGGTGTGGCTGGCAATCTGGACATTCAGAGTTTGTCATAAGGAATGAAGCCATTATTGGGTACATTGGTCTAGTGGACAGAAACCTCCCCATCATATTCAGAAAACCTGGGGTCAAGATCTGCCTGTGACTCTTACTGAGGGTACAATGAAGCACTTGCTTTCTTAAGTGCCTCAAGCAACTCTTTAGGATTCATATTTTAAGAATTAGAGACAAGTACCTGACCTGTATCAGTAGAGTTTCCACACCATGATTTCCCTTTAATGATGAAAATACTGATCTAGACTGAAAAAATGGGGAGGGGGAATAATAGGAAAAGAATATTAAGAGAAGAGGGAGAGTGATATGATATGACTGTTGAAACTGGGGGAGCAGGAGTCAGCAAATGTGTCTTTGAAAGAAGTTTGGCAGTTTCAATTTCCAGATCGATGGGTCTTTATTTTTTACCTGAAAGACATGGGTGAAGTACAGATTCCTACAAGATTTGAGCTGCCCCATAGGGTGAACCACAGTTTGGGGAATGTGGGGTGAGAAGCAACGCAGTATGAAGATGCAGGTACCCCAGCCCACATACCCAGTCAGTGAGCTCATAGCCCTGTTCTTAATTCCCTTTGAAAGATTCTAACATCTGGAATCAGTGATGACAAACTCTGATGGAGTTGGCATAGTTCTGAGCCCATAGGAGTCTTCATGTGGGAAAAGAATATTGGGTGGTGATTTGTTGGGGCAACAGTGTTTTGGGGGATAAGGAGCCAGAAAAAGGCCTGTATAGACCTGGAGCTGGGAGACTTAAGCTTGAGCGGAGTTTGAGGGCAGGGGCTGTCTTTTGCCTCTTTTTGCATCCCCAGTGCTTATCACAATGCCTAGCACATTAATACTTAATAAATGGTACTTAATAAATGTTTACTGATGGATTTATTATTGAGTATGAATAGGTTCATATCACTCGTGTTCACCATCAAAATGGGATCTAAGTGAAGGATGTGAAATATTCAATCTAGTATCCAAAACCCACCCCTCATCTTGGTTAAGGACAAAGACAAGGTTAGGACAAGGTGAGGATGAATGATGAGTCATTAGAATCTGGATGACATGAAAGAGAGAGGGAGGAGACCCATTGCTGTGGAGACTGTAGCACAAAATGGGTTCTGGGTCCTAAGAGAAATTCTTTTACTATCAGGTTAAGTTATTTTTTTTTATTGGTAACTGGTAAGCAGGTTTTTAGAAATAGGTCTCCAGCAATCCAGGTTGTGAAATATATTCACACAAAGGTGTAAAATGACAAATACTGAGACAGTTAGGTTATACAACAGATAGAGCATAGTGCCTCAAGTCGGGAAGACCTGAGTTCAAATTTAGCCTTAGATGTTGCTATGTGACTGTGGGCAAGTCAACTTCACCTTTCTCTGTCTTGGTTTCCTTACCTGTAAAATGGGGAAAATAATAGCCCCTACCTCCCCAGAGCTGTTATGAGGATCAAAAGAGATAGTAATTGTAAAGCACTTAGCACAATTCCTGACACATAGTAGGCACTATGTAATTGTTAGCTGTTAAATAACAGATCACTTTTTGATACAATGAAGGTGGAAGTGAGGAGTTAGAAGGCAAAAGCTTGAACGAGGGTGGCAAAGATGCATGGAGGGTATGGTCAAAGCAATTAAACTTTTTTTTGGCATTTGTTATACTTTTTCATGACACCCTAAGGCCTTGACACTGAAGATACCATAGAAATATTTTTATTCTATATCATCACTATATCTGTGTGCCTCTTAAAGACAATACCGCTTCTCATTGTACTCAGTCTCACACCATGGAGGTAATTTCTTATTCTATATTCATAGTCTAGTAGTTTAGAACCCACAGTCAATCAACAGCAGCATCCTGTAGCAACTTAGGTAAGTAAAGCATTTCATAGGGGACAGATGGGTAAAAAAAGAAAGGGATTAGCCAAGGGAGAAAAAGGGAATATTTAGAATGCAGTTGGAAGATTTATAAGAAAACATTCCCTATTCAAGTCCAGGAGATAAGGGCAAGTGACCAAATACTTTTACAATTATGAAAGAAGTCCTTTTTAACAAAAACTGCAGGGTCAAGTAATTGTTACAACAGTTGAGATAAATCCACTCCATTAAGCTTTTATTAAGGGCTAACTACATGTCAGTACTGTATCCTGTATCCTCAAGACACAAAGATAACTGTGAGACTCTCCCTGTTCATGAAGATGAATTTCCACAAAGAAGAAACTTCCCAGTATGAGGAGACAAAGCAGAGATGCTTGTAACCCATAAAGCTCTGTATCTGAAGGCAACAAGAATAGAGGACGATCAACAAAATATCCCCAGAGTTGCTGGAGACCCACTGTGTGGACCCACATCAACCATTCCAGCCACAGCAACACTTAGATGGGCACTTATGTCCAGGGGTAGATGGCGTTGCTAGCACTATCCTAGGACATCATGGAGGGTCATGAATATCAAACTCTCTGAATCTCCAAGTTCCAGAGGTATCCAAAACCTGTCAGTGCTCTTAGCATTTTGGGGGGAAGGGAGGGAAATGTGATTCACAATTATTTTGCAACATCTTGATTTACTAATCCCCCAGCTATTTGGTGGTCCAGTATTAGAAAGCTCCAACCCCTATGGAAGGAGAAATAAAATATAACAAACTATGCAAATACACAGTAAAGCAGATGATATCATCTACTGTTATAACAACTACATATTATCCTTGCAGTTTTGTCTAAAAGGACTTCTTACATAATTGTAGAAGTATTTGTTCATTTCCCTCTGTCTCCTGTCCTTGAACAGGGAATGTTTTCTTATAATAAAACCTGCCAAATGGTTTACAAATATAACCTTTTTCTTCCTTAGCTGATACTCCTCTTTCTCTATCCATCCCTCTCCTATGAAATACTTTATCTATCCTAAGTTGCCAAACAATGCTGCTGATACACTATGTACTTTAAATAGGCCAGAAAGTTTATTAAAAACCATCTCTGTGCAATAGGAAGTGGAAGCTGATATTTAGTATGAGCAGTATTCCTTATCAGGCTAATAAATTTCTTTGACCTACAGTCAGAGAACTCCAGCTAACACAAACACATCTCTTAAGAGATCCCCTTCCTCTTAGTTTAGAGAATTCCCCAAGAGGATAGATGCATCTCAAGGTAGGAACCCACAAGAAAAGCCTATCACTCTACCCAAAAGTGTAGCAAGGAGGCCTAACCTGGCCCTGGCACAAAGCCCCAGTACAGGAACTAAGACTGGAAAGATGAGTAGACAAAAGACAATAGCCACTATTAAAAATTATTATAGCTCTGGAGAGAGTCCAAAACAGAAAAAGAAAGTGACCACAACTTCAAGCAGACATTCAGAAAAAAAAAATGGTCTTCAATTCTTGCTCCTCAAAGAAGGGCTGAGACTCCCTGCCCTAAAGGAATAAGAATCTGCCCTGACTTTCTCCACCAAAAAGAGGTGGTGGTTGCTAGGGAAGTTCAAACAGAAACTTGAGGAGTCCTGGCCAAAGAGTTCCTGAGGGTGGGATCTAGTCAAACCAGTTTTGAAAAGTTCTCTACTTTAAATTTCCATGACCTTGAGGATCTCACTGGGTATTTCCTTTTACAGAGCCAACCAAATTTGTTGGAGCCTCTAAAAAGGTTGAAGTCTTTTGTCCCTTTTTTAGGTGACTGAGATGATGAGTTATTCATACCTGGACTCACAAAGATGAATTCCTGTTTCAGCCAGCTTAAAGATGAGGATCTGCAAGGGAAGGGGTGAAGCTGCTAAAGAAAATAGGCTTGAGAGATTGGATTTATTCAGTCCTGCCCTGCCAAAGCCTGCCATACCCTGGGACTAGCCTGTCTCAGGGCTCCACTTGAATGCCTTCAGACTTTGACTATGGGACTCTCCTCCCATAGCTGTTGCTTGAAATAGAAATCGTTACTATATAACTATGTGGGTGTGTTATACCTGGGAGAAAGGAGATCACTCCTCTGATATAGCTTTCAGCGATAGGGATGTTTTGCCAGGTGGACCAGGGAACACTCACTTGCCAGGGAGAACCTTGGTATCAAATTAAATCCCAAGAATGGTTTTATGCAAGAGACTTATGACCTCTTAGCCAAGTTACTACAGATGACTCTAGTGCAGGACAAAGAAATGTTGACTCTACCAGAAGTGTCCCTGATGTCTCTAGAGCTGCTCCTGCTCACCACATCACCACCTCACATCATAAGAAATCTGTGAATACATGTATTAGCAAGCACCCTTGCACACCCAGGATGGCTTGCTAGCACAGGTTCTTTGATCTGCCTTATAAAGACAGCTTCAAAGGGGTTAACAATCCTGCTTTAATTAAACATATATAAGTCATTCACTAGTTCAGGGGAAAGGTTAACACCTTGAACATGGAGAAAATACCAATAGAGAAAATATAAGCAGGGAAATTAGAACAAAGATTCAATAGACAGGGCTCTTACTGTCTGAACAAAGTAATATAACCACTTATGTATGCCACTAGATGGAAAAACACAAACCTCTGAGTATTGGGGGGCTCTTAACAAATGACTACTCAAGAGTCCCATCCAGGGAATCATAAGGTCCTTCTCATCCGAGAACCCCCAAAAGATACCTACCTTCCAGCAACAAAGACTTGGCTCAGAACCAGTAGGCCTGAAACCATATGACTCAGCACAGCTGTGAACCATCAGGGTTCTAAGGAGATTGAGCCTTCAGATATTTTCAATGAGCCTAGGAATCTGAACTCCAGAAAGAAAACAACAAAAATCCTGCTTTCCTTGCTCTTATACCACACTAGAACTTCATCATCCGTATGTGGCTCTGACGTTCATCATTATCACTTTGCATTGGGAGACCCTCTGTGAACTTCAAAGATGTGTCATCACCCATCATATGGATCAGACTGTGGGATTTTGAGACTTAGTCTTTCTGAAGGAGGAAGGAAAGTCTTAGGACTTCTCACTTTTGTATTCCTCCACTTTTTTTTGCAGATTTTGTTTCATTTTGTTTGCTTCTCCTCCTCCCACCACCACTTCTGTATTTTTTCTTGTCTTTAGTAACTTCCCATGCTAGGAGGCTGGTCTTGTAAAAGACTTAAGACTTAGCTCTTCCAGAGTGGGAGAGAAGGCCTTTACATTTTAGTTTGTTTGTTTTACCTATTTCCCCCATCCTTTTTCCCTCTCTTAGTACTACTCATGATGAGAGGAATATCTAAATATTAAATGGTAGAAGTCTTCAAGAACAAAACTGGGACCTTGCCATTAATGGGTGGTATGTGAGGAGACCTGAAATGGTTTCCCTGACTGTAACATAACTACTCCCCATCAAACATGACTGGCTTCAACTTCCATGATACAGTTTCCTGGTATGGGGGCAGAAAAGGTTCCACTCATGTGCAGTTGGTGCCTCAGATTTGGGGGATGCCCAAGATCACGCCCTGATAACCAAATAACCAGACCTATTTTCAGATGGAGACAAGAGGGCTTCATTCAGAGAAAATGAAGTGCTACTATATCCTTGCTGAATATCCTTGCTGTGTTAGAATAAAATAAACCTCTTCTTTTGTTAAATGTTCAGTAACTTGAGAGTGTTTCATTTTGTCCCACTTTGAACCTAAGCTAAGCCCCTACCTAAGGTCTCTCTTCTGGACCCTCCTGGCTTAAGACTGATTGTCAGTAGTAACTATTGCTGTTTTCCTCCCAGCCTAATGTTTTCTTCCTATGCCTCATTAAAAGGGCCATCCCCTGGCTACTTCTTAAAGAGATCGAATAGTGAATATTCATCTTCACCCTAAGTGAGTCCCTGAATAGAACTTGGCCTAAAGGGGCCAAGGTCTTTCATTGCATCCTGGGTCATCTCCAGTGAACCTGATGAATATCTAGTCACAGGATTCAGATGGCTCTGGAGGAGAAGTGAGGCTGGTGACTTCCTCACTCTAAACAAAGTCAAGTGCAAGTCATGTCATCATTCCTCTGATGCCATGGTCTTCTTCAGCAACAAAGGACGAACACAACAACAAGAGGGTATAGCTTTACATCTGAGCCTACAACAATTAATAAGTCCCAAATAATGGACTACTTGAAAACCAGAATAGAAAAACCAGAAATCAATGACTTTATAAGACAAAAAGTAATATTAGAACAAGATCAAAAGGTTGAAAAATAGGGTAAAAACCAGTCAAGGGGAAATAGTTGAAGAATAAATAAGGATCCTTCAAAACGTTGTGAGTGTCTGAGGTGAGATTTGAACTCAGGTCCTCCAGACTTCAGGCCTAAGTGCTTTATCTGGTGTACCGTCTAAGGTATGGATGCTATATTTCAAGAAATTATAAACAAAAGCTACCCATATTTATTCAAACCAGAAAGCAAAGTGTAAATAGAAAGAATCCATGATCACTTCCTGAAAAATTTTTGCTTTGGGAAAAATCCTAGGAATATTATAGTCCAAATCAAGATCTTCTAGGTCAAAGGAAGAAAAAATAACATTGAAAGCAGTTAGATAGGAATGGTTTGAGAATTAAGGAAGCATAGTTGCAATCACAGAAGATTCCTACCTGACAGCTTCTACTCTGAATAAGAGAAAATTTGGGAATATAATATTCAAAAAAGCAAAAGCTATAGGCTTATAATTAAGAACTTACTCCACAAAGCTAAGTGACATTCTATGAGGGAAAAAAATAAACCTTTACAATAGGATAGGTGACTTCGTAGAATTCCTGATGAAAAGATGAATAGGAATTTGAAAATTCAAACATAAAAATCAAGAGAAACTGAGAGGTAAACTTATCTGAGGAGTTAAAAAGTTCTATACAAAATTACAATCCTAACATTCTAATAGAGAAGGAATAGGTTTCCTTTCAGAAGTTTCATGTCTTCAAGGAGTACTGAAGGATTAAATATAACAGAATGTTAGATTCATTCTGTTCTCAGCATTTTAAGAGGAGAAAGATAAAAAGATAAAGATAAAAATAAAGTGCATTCATCCTTCAGGATGAGGCAACTGGGGTTATAAGTGACTTGCCCAAGGTCACACAGCTAGTGAGTGTCAAGTGTCTGAGGTGAGATTTGAACTCAGGTCATCCTGACTCCTGCCCTGGTGCTCTATCCACTGCACCACCTAGCTGCCCTGGATAAAAATATTAGCATAAAAATGGAGAAAGAAAGGGGTATATTTGACTATTTCTCTTGAATGATATGTGCAAGAGTAAGAGTGTACAAACTTGTGAAGGAAGGGATAGGGAAATGGGCATCAGATGAACTTCACTCTTACATGAACCCCCAAAAGGAGAGTTGAAAACACACGCACACACAAACACACACAAAGAGTTTCCTGTTGGTACACACCAAACTGAACAAGAAAACAAGCAAAGATAAAAATACTACAAGTTGAGATAAAAGATTAAAATAAGTGAAATTAATAACCACAAGCAAAACAAACTTCAGCCTTAAAGGATGGAACCTGATAAAGAGAAAAGAAAAAAGAGAGAGTGTGCTAGTGCAATCCCTATTAGTAATGTAAAAAAAAAGACCAGAACAAAAAGCAAAAACAAACTCAAACTCCAAGAAAAATAAAGTGGAAAAAAAAGAAGTATGCTTAGCAGTGCATTTAGAGAGACTCCCACTGGTTCTTTCTCTGGGGGCAGATAGCATTTTTCATCATGAGTGCTTTGGAATTGTCTTAGATAATTGTATTGTTGAGAATAACTAAATCTTCACAGTTCATCATTATACAATATTCTGTTACTCTGTATCATGTTCTCCTGGTTCTGCTCAAAAAAGAGTACTTGTGGCCACTCACAGACCAAAGCACAGGCCAATTCTACCACCTTGGAAGAACTTAAAAATATGTACCAGAAACCAAGATTGTGGAGTAAAGGCAGGAAATCCCCTGAGTTCTCCCCACAAACCTCTCCAAATACCTTTAAAAACAGCTTTAAACAAATTATAGAACAGCAGAACTCACAAAATGACAGAGTGAAACAAATTTCCAACTTAGAAGGTCAACAGGAAAGGTCTGTTGTACCCAAGTAAGAGTGGAGGGCAGTCCATCCCAGGCCTCACCAGCACAGCCCCAGCTCTCACAAACTAGGAGCAGGCCTGAGGAGTGACTAAATCAGCAGCTGCAGCTGCTTCCAGAGCTCTCCACCCACAAATGGTACAGAGGTCAAACAGCTGGTCAGAAGGAGATTGCAGGGGTCTTTATGCTAGCACTAAGGCAGCACTCTGTTGCTTTGTTCACACTCAGGTCCAGGTTGCAATCCTGGGTGGCAGGCCCAGGGCAAGGAGGAGCACTAGCACAGCACAACTTGCTGCCATAGTAGAGGAGGAACCCTCTTTACAGTTCCAAGGCAGAACACTATATACAGTAATAGCCACAGTGTGCAAGGACTGATTTTGATAGACATCCCTTCTCAGCAATGCAAGGCCCTAAAAATTCCAAAGGACTCATGATGGAAAATGCCATCCACATCTGGAGAAAGAACTATGGAGTTGGAGTGTAAAGCAAAGCAGACTATATTCTTTTTTTGTTTTGTTTTTCTTTCTCATGGTTTCTCCCATTCGTTATAATTCTCCTAAGCAAAATGACTTAAATGTGAAAATGTGTTTAATAGGAATATAAGTATGGAGCATATATCTGACTGCATGCCATGTTGGGGAGGGAGCAGCAAGGGAGAGGAAGAAAATTTAAAACTTATGGAAGTGAATGTTGAAAACTAAAAAAAAATAATAAAAAAAAGACTAGGCCAAATGGTAAAAGAGGTCCAAAAAGCCAATGAGGAGAAGGATGCCTTAAAAACTAGAATTGGCCAAATGGAAAAGGAGGTCCAAAAGTTCACTGAAGAAAATAATTCCTTGAAAATTAGAACAGAGCAAATGGAAACTAATGACTTTATGAGAAATCAAGAAATAATAAAACAAAACCAAAAGAATGAAAAAGTAAGAGACAATGTGAAATATCTCATTGGAAAAAGAACTGCCCTGGAAAACAGACAGAAGAGATCATTTAAAAATTAATTGACTACCTCAAAGACATGATAAAAAAAAGTGTCTAGACATCATCTTTCAAGAAATTATCAAAGAAAGCTGCCCTAATATTCTAAAACCAGAGGGCAAAATAGAAGTTCAAAGAATCTACCAATCACCTCCTGAAAGAGATCCCCAAATGAAAACTCCCAGGAATATTATGGCCAAATTCCAGAGTTCTCAGATCAAGGAGAAAAGATTGCAAGGAGTCAGAAAGAAACAATTCAAGTATCGTGGAACCACAGTCAGGATAAGACATGATTTAGCAGCTTCTACATTAAAGGACTGGAGGGCTTGGGATATGATATTCCAGAGGTCAAGGGAGCTAGGATTGCAATCAAGAATCACCTATCCAGCAAAACTGAGTATAATCCTTCAGAGGGAAAAAATGGATATTCAATAAGATAGAGAACTTCCAAGTATTCTTGATGAAAAGACCAGAGCTGAATAGAAAATTTGACTTTCAAATACAAGACTCAAGAGAAGCATAAAAAGGTGTGCAGGAAAGGGAATCATAAGGGGCTTAATAAGGTTAAACTGTTTCTATTCCTACATAGGAAGATGATGTTTGTAACTCATAAGAACTTTCTCATTATTAGGGTAGTTAGAAGGAGTATATACAGACAGAGGATATAGGTGTCGGTTGAATATGAAGGGGTGATATCTAAAAAATAAAATTAAGTGGTGAGAAAGGAATGTGCAGGAGAATGAGAAAAAGAGAGATAGAATGAAATAAATTATCTCACATAAAAAAAGGCAAGAAAAAGCTATTACAGTGGCAGGGAAGAAGGAGAGGTGAGGGAGAATGAGTGAACCTTACTCTGATCAGAATTGGTTGAAAAAGGGAATAACATACACATTCAATTGGGTATAGAAATCTATCTTACCCTACAGGAAAGTAGGAGGGGAAAGGAATAAGAGAAGGGGAAGGGTGATAGATTGGTGAAGGGGGTAGTCAGAAGCAAAACACTTTTGAGGAGAGGGACAAGGTGAAAGGAGAGATACTAGAATAAATGGAGCAGGGGAGTAGAATGGGGGAGAAATATAGTTAGCAACAGTAACTGTGAAAATTTTTGAAACAAGTTTCTCTGATAAAGGCCTCATTTTTCAAAAGTATAGAGAATTGTGTCAAATTTATAAAGATAAAAGCCATTCTCCAATTGATAAATGATCAAAATATATGATTAGTTTTCAGATGAAGTTATCAAAGCTATCTATAACCATATGAAAAATAATCTAACTCAATATTGACAGGAGAAATGCAAATTAAAACAATTTTGAGGTACTATCTCATACCTATTAGATTGACTAATAAGAGAGAAAAGGTAAATGACAAATGTTGGATGAGGTATGGGGAAAATGAGACATTAAGGTGGAGTTGTGAACTGATTGAACTATTCTGTAGAGCAATTTGGAACTATGCCCAAAGGCCTATAAAAACCATGCATACCCTTGACTTAGCAGTACCACTACTCAGTCTATATGGCAAAAGAAAGAAAAAACAAAAAGGAAAGGGACTTATATGGACAAAAATATTTATAGTGGCTCTTTTCTGGGAGCAAAAATTAGAAATTGAGGGATTACTCATCAATTAGAGAATGGATAAAAAAGTTGTAATATGTGATTTTGATGGAATACTATTTACTATAAGAAACGATGAGCAGGATGCTCTCAGAAAAGCCTGGGAAGACTTGCAGGGGCTTATGCAAAGTGAAATGTACTGTATATAAAGTAACTGCAATATTGTAAGATAATCAGCTATGAATGACTTAGCTGTTCTCAGCAATATGATGATCAAGACAACTCTGAAGGACTTATGATGAAAAATGCTATCCATTCCCAGAGAAAGAACTAAAGGTGTCTGAATACAAATTGAAGCGTACTTTTTTATACTTTATTTTTCTTGATTTTTTTGTCTATTTTTTTCACAACATGACTATTGTGGATATGTTGGCATGATGACATATGTATAACCTATATCAAACTGCTTGACTTCTCAATGAAGGGGGGTAGGAAGGGAAGGGAGGAAGGGAGAGAATTTGGAACTCAAAGTTTTAAAAATGTATGTCAAAAATTGTACATGTAACTGGGGAAAATAAGAATAAAAAACTTTAAAAAAAATTTGTATCCATAGTGCCTGGCATACAATAGGTACTTAAAAATTACTTGTTGACTGTGTAACTCAGAAAATAGCTAAACTTCAGCTTATTTTCCTCATCTGTGTAATAAAGCAGAGTAGGCAGAATGCCAGACATGGCATCAGAAAGATTGAGCTCGGGGCAGTTAGAAGACACGGTGGATAGAGCATGGGCCTTAGAGTAAGGAGATCCTGAGTTCAAATCTAATCCCAGACACTTACTAACTGTGTGACCCTGGGCCAGTCACTTAACCCCATTGCCTCCAAAACACACAAAATATCAGAAAGATTTCGGCTCAAAATCTGCCTCTGACACTTGTAAATTGACCCTGTACATAAGTCACTTTCTCTGAGCTCTACATTCTTCATCATCATAAAATGGGGTTGATAATGTCTGAAATACCCTACTAAAATGTGATATTAAATGTAAATCATTCTGATATTTTTTAAATGCTTGTACAACATAACAACACAGTTGTTATGAAGAAAATGTTTTGGAAACCTTAAAGCCCTACAGAAACTGAGTTAGGATTATCATGACTAATATCAATAAGATTGACATCTCCCTCAATTAATGTGACACTTTGATTCCTCTTATGCCCAATCATAATTGGTTCTGCATTTATTTGGGTATCTTTAAGTCCTCTGGAGAAGGACTGTCTTACTTATCTTTGTATTTATCTTACTTTTGGGGAGATATTTGTTTAGTGAGAATAACTGTAGTCCACCCATAAGAAGATCTTAATTGTTTCTGGACAAAGTGCATGTGACCACAGTGCCTGTAGTGACGTGACCACACATACATTTGTTTTCAGCTACTTACCAATCTTGACTCGGATATCGAGGCCTTCTACAGACTCTTGATTCTCAAACACTCCATGAATTTCTAGACTACATTTAACCACCACGGTGATAAAGTTCTTCAGCTGCTTTCTTTCAACCTTCCACAAGGCTAGCAATGCATCCCCTTTAAGTGACACACAGAGTGGGACAGAGAGAGATTACACTTTTGATTTTTCCTAGAGACCAGCCCATTTGGGGATTTCTATAGGGAGCTTCCTTTGCATAAACCTCTTCAAATTCACTTTATATCTGTCCCTGGCTGATCTTTTTGGGAGTGTCTTCGAGAATGATGGACAAACAAAACACTCCTATTGAGAGTATAAGGACTTCTAATGAAGCTTTCTTACCCCTCCCTCCCAGATCAGTAAGGACAGTACCTGCAAACTTTAAGATGTCTCCTCCAAAAATCAGCACCTCTGAGAAAAGGAGAGGGGAAATCACATATTGATTTCTTTAAAAAACAAAAACATTATAAGACAAACCAAAAAGCTCTCTCCTTTCATTGCAGAATGAAGGGGAAAGGATGCTAACAGTCCAGGGACGTAGGATAACAAGACAGAGAGCCAATTCACTTGAAACCATTCTTACTGTTTCGTTACAACTGTTTTGATAATACTTTATTGACATCTTTTGAGTTCTTGCTTTTATCAGTCAAGTAATCAATAAACTTTTATTAAGCACCTACCACCTATCAGGAACTGTTTTAGATACTGTTAATTTCAATACTAAAAGGGCACTCCTTTTGGAAATAATATTGTGCTTTGGACCTTTCACCAATTCAAAACTAGTGTTCCCCTCATCTAGTACAAATTAGTGAAATCTGACAATATTCCTGGATATAGCAACTCACTCTGTGATCTTGCTCCCCATCCCCCCTACCCCAAACTCCAGCAATATAAACACTTGTTGCCTAAATACATCCTAGTGATGCTCTCTAGAGAGGGTAAGAGAACATAGAAAGGGTCAATATGAAAGTGCCCTAGCATGGCTCCCCTCTCAGTTATAACCCCTAAAGGCAGGAAGAGTAGTAAGGTAACAAGTTTTCAAGTCATAGCCCAAATCTTCTACTTACTTTCCACTATGACGCTTATATGACGGTTGAGAATTTCCACCAGTTGTTCAGCCCCTCGGTCCATGTACATGGCTGTACTGAACTTCTCAGTCATTGCCGTGAAACCTGGGGCACAGGTATAAGAAACTCATTTGAATTCTGAGAAGAGTCAGAAAGGAGCCAGAAGAAGTGGCCTAACTAACTAAATTGGGAAGCAGCAGCACTCAGCTTTTTTTTTTTTTTAATGGTTTGTGACAAAGAGGAAGCAATAATTCATATATACATGATTTTGGCTGGTTCTCTTCTGTCCCCTTACCTTGTCCCTTCAAATATTTTTTCCTGTTTGCTCAATAGTCCCAGAAATTACTTAATTAGGAGATTCTACAATTAGAGATGCAGACACCTTGACATGTTCACACTTTAGGATAAATTACTGATATTAAATCCTCTCCTGGGAAGCAGGTTTTGCTAAGGCAAAGGCACTGATCACTCAAAAGCAGAAAAGAGAGAAGAGCATTCCAGTGACGGGGCTAAAGGGCATACAAGAGAGCCTTCAGGCATGAAGTCAACTTTTCCAAATTTATAACTTTGGCTATAAAGGTGTTGAAAGTGCCTTGATGAAAGTGAATGTGTATTCACTATCATGCCTTATTTTTTACTTTGGAATAGTCACCATTATGAACC
Organism: Potorous gilbertii; assembly: GCA_028658325.1. Taxonomy (NCBI): domain Eukaryota; kingdom Metazoa; phylum Chordata; class Mammalia; order Diprotodontia; family Potoroidae; genus Potorous; species Potorous gilbertii. The sequence goes on along the minus strand of CM053770.1, from coordinate 641,777,272 downwards.
TGAAATAACAATATTTTGTTTTTATTTCCTAACTCCATCCCCTACTCAGTTTAGCAGGTATATTCCAATATAGTCTTGTTTCTTTCCACTGTTAGAAGTCTCTTTTGTACTTGCCTGAAATATCCACAAACATGAGGACTCCATCGAAATATTCCGTTGAAGGACGTTCTGGGGTGAAATCTCCATAAACAATGAGGTCTGGTAAGTGAGCAGCAATTCTGACAATGGTCCGATCTGGTAAGGATGCTTTTTCAATATTCATTGCAGAGGAAAATTTTCAACTCTCTGTAGTCAGAGGGAAAAGTTTCTAGATTGGGGTATTGTGAGGATAGGAGAAGAATAGGGGTGAGTGACAACAGCTACCAAATCTTAACCCACTTTCACTCCTTTTTAAAAAAAATTCCTTTCACCTTTCTTGTGTCTAGAATGATTATCACGGTATTAAATATCAGACCTGGATTGCAAAGTTCAATCCTCTAATGGTGGGCCCATTTACTTTAAACAGAGAAAGATTCCATTCTCACACTTTAATTCTGGCAAGTTGCTGGTCAGTGCTACTAGCTAGGTAAGGCTAATATACTCTCCACTGAAGAAACAACTCAAAGTGCACGTTCTTTGGAAGGTGGGCCACTTCATTACATCTTTTCTTACAACCTGTACTTTCCTATGGATCTTATTTTTCATTTTATCCTGACAAATTCTGTATTTTCCTCCTGTTTTGTTCCTTTACATCTTAGTATATTCCCTTAATTTTTGTGAATCATTTTTCTCCTTCCACTCCCCACCACCCTCCAGCTTTCCTGGTCTCATATTTTTGAAGGTTTATGTATGAAGGTTTTATGGAGGCGTGTGTGTATGTGTGTAGTGTAAATATAGCGTGTAGACCTAAGCAAAGAGATAATACATGTGAAATAATCCAAGTAATTCTGAGATTTGCCCTTTCTGCCTAATAGTATAGAAGAAAAACCAGGTATGTGCATATAAGCAAGTTCTAAAAAGGGGCTGCCAGAAGAGAGAAAGAGCCAGGAACAAGAAGGAATTGGGGTATTCCAGCAGTTGGGACCAAATTGTGAAGTGCTCCAGAGCCTAGAGAGGAGTTGAAGGACCATACTGAAAGGTGACAACCAAGAGGCAAGGGAAAATCAGAAGGCTAGCAGAGCAAAATTCAGATACTCTAAAAGAGGGTGGCAGCAGTGAACACAGTTTGGACTTGAAGTCGGGAAGACTCATCTTCCTAAGTTCAAGTCTGGTCTCAGACTAGTTGTATGACACTGGGAAAGTCACTTATCCCTGTTTGCCTCCATTTTCTCATCGGTAAAATGAACTGGAGAAGGAAATGGGAAACCACTCCAGTGTCTTTGTCAAGGAAACACCAAATGAGGTCACAAAGAGTTGAACACAACTGAAAAACAACTGAACAATAATACAGTTAAGTGTACAGGAAAGATATTTGTATAGAAATGAATCTGGGTGAGGAGGACAGCTGCCCTTGGATTGACCCCAGGACCCAGGATAGCAGTATATGAGACAGAAGCTTACAGTGAGTTTTGTGTATATGTTCGTCTTTTGTTGCCGAAGAAGAAGAGAAGTGATGACATGACTTGCACTTGACTTTGTTTGGAGTGAGGGAGGGCTGTGCAGGTCACCAGCCTCACTTCTCCTCCACAGCCACCTGAATCCAGTGACCACATAGTTATCAGGATGGCTGGAGATGACCCAGGATGAGGCAGTTGGGGTTAAGTGACTTGCCCAAGGTCACACAGCTAGTGAGTGTCAAGTGTCTGAGGTGATAGTTGAACTTAGGTCCCCCTGACTCCTGCACTGGTGCTCTATCCACTGCACCACCTAGCTGCCCCAGTGAGTTTTGTAGGTACTAGCTGACTATCATCTAGGCAGGTGAGAAGGAATAACATTCACTTACAGTTATATTATTATATATTATTATTACATTACATAAGGAGGCTGAGAGAATAGCCCCTTCTCTGTTCTTTTTAGGCATTTTCATAAAGATATTCCATAGTAAATCTTGTTGGCCCTGGCAGCTTACAAAAAAGCCAGATATTTCTAAGGGAAAGCTGAAAGTGATTCCAGTATCACAAAACGCAGTCTCAAGAGACAGGGTCCACCAGTGTCCACTCCAATAGAGAGGTCCAGAAAGATGAAAACTGAGGTAAGATGATCAGATCCTTGGCGATTAAGAAAGCGCTGGTAGCTGGAGAAATCATTTTCAGTTGAGTGATGAGGTCAAAAGCCAGATTGCAAGAGCAAAGGTAGAGGCAAGTTCCTTAACTTCTGTCAGGCTCAGGTTCCTTACCTTTAAAATGGGAACAATACTGACATCTGCCTTCCAGGATAGCTGTGCAGATTAAATGAGATATTTGTAAAGTACTTAGTTTAGCATCTGGCACACCATAGGTGCTCCATAAATGCTTACTCCCTCCCCTTTTATCCAAGGAGTACTAAATGAGAATGCTGTAGCTCCAAAGAAGGTGAGAAGTCTAGAGAATTTTTAGTCTCTGTGACTCTTGCCCTCGTTAAAAAGAATACTGGCTCAAGGATTTTCCCCCATCCTCTTTGCCCAAATCCTTGGGTCCTTGTCCTTTAGGGTGGTCACCACAAACAACCCTTTCTGCTGAGATTCCAATGTCCACCCTTTCTCCTCACCTACCTCCAGGCTCTATAAGCAGCTGAAAAGGGAACAAACAACAGAGATGCCAAACTGAAAGACAGTGGGGTCGCAAAACCTTTAAGAAGCTCGTCCAACAGGACAAGACCTGGTCCGAGTTACTTTGCAAATAGCCCAAGTGCCACATCCATTTTCAGGAGTGGCCACTACCAAATGGCAGTTTTACAGGCCCCGCCCACACTGCTTACCAGACTTGCATCTGATTGGCTGCTCACTCTCTTCTGTTCTGTACCACCTTCCCCGTCCCCTTAGCCACTGCCCTCCCTGGGTCCATGGATCATGCTAAGTTTGACGGTGTTTTAGGTTATGGTTCCTGCCCCATATGGCTTAGTTTCTCTGTTCCTTAGTTGTTCCTCAGTCTTTTCATCTATGAAATGAGGGGGTTGAACCTCTGTCTCCTAAGGTCCTTTCTATGATCCATGAAGGCACTCAAACCTCCACCTAGTCAATTTGGATTCCTGATAGAGACCCTTGAGAGAAAATTTATTGATTTCTACAGGAGAGGTTTCCAGGAGGATGGGGATAGAGATACAGTTGTTCAATTTTGGAAAGTTAACCTATATTGCATTTTAAGACATCTTTTCCTCATTCTATGTTAACAATAGACATCTGAAACCTTTTCTGGGCAGAGTCTCACTATATCAGACGGCGGGTTTGCCTTCATTCCTCTCCTCTGTCCCTATTCCTGATTTTTCTGGACTTCGAAACCATGTCCCTGCCCTGTCCCTGCCAAGTACATGCCTCCTCTTCCTGTCCTTCATCTTTTATTTCCCTTTTGCATGTTGTCAGGAAGCTCCTTGAGGGCAGAGACTATCTTCCTTTTTGCTTGTATTTGTATCTCCAGAAATTAGCACAGTGCCTGGCACCTAGTAAGTATTTAATAAGTGGTTATTTCTTCTTCCCTTCCTTCTTCCTTCTCATCTTCCCCACCTTCTTTCCTTCATCCTTTCCTTCCTTCTAGTAAGGAGAGTAGTATTATAAAAATCTAATGAGGAAAGAGTATCCAGGGAGCGAGGATGGTTAAAAACTTCCCATGCTGCTAAGAGGTCAGAGGAAGGGTGTTAGATTTTAGTTCTGACTTTTTCATCCAGCATAAGATAGCATGCCTGGAACATAAGTACTTAATGTTTATTGACTGACTGTCTAGAATCCCCTTTAACTTCTAGACATTTTCAGATTTGTTAAGTGACATCTAGACTCTCATCTAAGTGATGGTTAAGAATTATGAATAGTGCAAGGCCATGGTCAGATCCCCGGAACACTTCAATAGAAGCTTTCCTTTCAGGAGACTCTGCCATATATAATGACTGCTTTTGGTTGTGAGCCCACCACTCCATAATGTTTCCATCTTGTTTAAAACATAGGAGAAAGATTACGTCAAATACTTTGAAGAAATCCAGCTATCAATCAGCATTTATTAAGTGCCTGCTAGGTGCAGGCACTGTGCTAAGCTCTGGGGAAACAAAAAGGGGCACAAGGTAGTCTCACCTTGAAAGAGTCGGTATCATCTGTGTATCTGAGACTGTGGATATTTCTCCCAGCTTGTGAATCGTCCAACCAGGCATTTTTGAATACTCTTCATAGAAGTTAAATAAAGGCACAATATGTAGCCTTATTGTACTTCTCTCTCCATCTTAACCCAATCAGTTATTCCATGTTCACTTCTCTAACTGTTGCTTCATCTTTTGTCACAACTCTCCACTGACCTTTATGACTTGGAATGGCTCCTAGTTTCATTGGCTAACCCCTCTGCCAGGACAATACAGTGATCCAGGAGGGGAATGAACTGTACAAAAACTAGTAAAGGACAGTAATATGGAACATGTAGGTGGCAGAGTGGATAGAGAAAATCAGGAGGACCTGAGTTTAGATTTGACTTCAGACACTTACTAGTGTGACCCTGGGTGGTCCACTTAACCTTGTTTTCCTCGGTTTCCTCATCTGTAAAATGAACTGGAGAAGGAAATGGCAAACCCACTCTAGTATCTCTGCCAAGAAAACCTCAAATGGGATCATGAGGAGTAGCAGCAGGACTGAAACCAACCCCACAACAAAACTCCAGGTAAACTCAGAGGTGAAAGGGGTGGTACAACCTTAAGTGGGAGGATCCCCAGGGCCAACCTCACACTCACAAAGGTCTGATTTCAACAAGGAGGAGAGAGTCCTCTAGCAAAGGCTTAGGTGACACAGGTGTCACTATGTAGAGTCTAGAGTCTTCATTCCTCCTGTCAGTAGTTGGATCATTCACACCTATGCAATGTTGTGTACCTAAATTGACCGAGGGGTTTGGAGTTGCTTTTTGTTTCATTTTGATTTTATTTTTTTGTAGCAATAATGTTGCTTTACTGTCATTCTTGGTTCTTGTATGTATGCATGTGCTCCCTTGTCAATGCAAATCCCATCCCATTCCTGTGGCTCCAGGAATGCACCTAGCACAAGCTGCTGCCTCAGATACAGTCACATGAGCCCCGCCCACCTGGCACCCCATGAGGGTCTGCTCTCTGGTAGTTCTCTTGCAGCTGCACCTTGGCACCTCCGAAGTCCCGGGGAGAGGTGCATCTCAGGATCTGGGCCAGGTCACCATGGTGGCGGCTTGTGCTTCACTCAGTGTCCTGGGCGTGGGCCCCCAGGCCCTGTGCCCCGCAGGACCCTGTGCTCCCTCCTGCAACTCTCCCTGGCTCTCTCCTCTGCAGTGGAGGAGAGCCCTCGGGGCATCCAGAGCTGCTGGACAGGCTCCCACTTGGTGGAGCAGTGGTTCAGATGAAAGACTATCAGTAAGCACCCTGACATACACAGGGGGCCCTGGTAGCATGGGTTCTTAGATCTGCTTTTCTAAAAGCATATACCATATATACATATGCCATTCACTTAGGTCAGGAGAAAAGGTCAGCATCCTGAACTTCAGAGAAAATACAGAGGAATCAAAATCAACAGACAGGGATTCCAGCTGCCTGATTATTATGTACATACATAGTTACCGAACAGAGAAGCACCATCATCTGAGTTTTCAAAGGAGGGAGGGGCTCCTTAGCACCTTCTCAGAGTTTCATCTGGCACACACACAAAGCTTCTTCCAAAAACCCAGCTCCCAAGTAAAACAGTGCCTTCGGAGTCTTTATACCTTTTTAGACAGAAGAACATTAGGTTGGTGACCTTCCACAGCACTCCCCCACTCAAATCAAAATCATCTGCAAGTCCTGCCCTCATCTTGAGGTCATGATCCTCTTCAAAAGGAAGGAAAAACACAATAACAACACTTTTAAGAGCCACAGGGCATCACAACCCTTGAGAACCAGTGCCTCATTAACAAAAGATATGGCCCTCCCTACAAATCTTCCCAGGCTCATTAATGGGTGGGGAAAATCTTAAATCACATTCAATCAGAGGCTCTTGATTGTACTAAAACAAAAACAGCAAAAGATCCTACTTTGCTTGCCCTTACAAAGTCTCTTTGGGGGTGCCCTGACCAACCTGACTGCCTTCCATGCTATGTCACTCTCACGTCCTGATTCAGGGCTTATTCTTTCAGTCTTACTTCTCAAGGCACTAATATGACATCATGCTATGATGTTCCCATGGCCTGCTGTGATTTCCCCATTCAAATCTACATCTCTGCTGAAAACCCTACAACTTCCTGCTGAAGAATTTCAGCTTCTCCAAAGAGGATATCAACCTCAAGATTCCCATAGTTCAACACCCAGTCTCACTCTTTAAAAAAAAAAATGTATTTATTTTTAGTTTTCAACATTCATTTCCACAAGATTTTGAGTTCCAAATTTTCTCCCTATCTCTCCCCTCCCCTCACCCTAAGACACCATGCATTCTCATTACCTGTTCCCCCAATATGCCCTCCCTTCTATCACACCTCTCCCTTCCCTTATCCCCATATTCTCTCTTTTCTTGTAGGGCAAGATAGATTTCTATACCCCATTACCTGTATTTATTTCCCAGTTGTATGCAAAAACAATTCTCAACAATTCATTCCTAAAACTTTGAGCTCCAACTTCTGTCCCTTCCTCCCTCCCCACACCTCCCCACTGAGAAGGCAAGCAATTCAATATAGGCTACACATGTGTAGTTATGCAAAAGACTTCCACAATAGTCATGTTGTGAAAGACTAAATATATTTCCCTCCATCCTATCCTGTTCATTTATTCTATTCTCTCCTTTGACCTTGTACCTCCCCAAAAATGTTTACTTCTAATTGCTCTCTCCTCCCACTTGCCCTCTCTTCTATCATCTTCCCCACACCCCACTTATCCTTTTCTCCCCTACTTTGCTGTAGTGTAAGATTTTCATACCAAATTGAGTATGCATGTTATTCCTTCCTTAAACCAAATGTGATGAAATTAAGCTTCACTATTTCCCTCACCTCTTTCCTTTTCTCCTCCATTAAAAAAAGCTATTGCCTCTTTTATGAAAATTTCCTCCTTTCTATTTCTTTCTCCTCCCAATATATTACTCTTTCACCCCTTAATTTTATCCTTTTAGATATCATCCCTTCCTATTCAACTCACCCTGTGCCCTTTGTTATATATATGTATATAATCCCTCCAACTACCCAGATACTGAGAAAAATTTCAAGAGTTACAAATATTATCTTTCCAATGTAGGAATGTAAGTAGTTCACCTTTAGTAAGTCCCTTATGACTTCTCTTTGATGTTTACCTTTTCATGCTTCTTTTGATTCTTGTGTTTGAAAGTCAAATTTTCTTTTCAGTTCTGATCTTTTCATCAAGAATGCTTGAAAGTCATCTATTTCACTGAATGACCATTGAATCCCCTGAAATATTATACTCAGTTTTGCTGGGTAGGTGATTCTTGGTTTTCATCCTAGTTCCTTTGACTTCTGGAATAGCATATTCCAAGCCCTGCAATCCCTTAACGTAGAAGCTACTAGATCTTGTGTTATCCTGATTGTATTTCCATACTCTACTTTCCAATACTCTAATTGTTTCTTTCTAGCTACTTGCAATATATTCTCCTTGACCTGGGAACTCTGGTATTTGCTTACAATATTCCTACGAATTTCTTCAGATCTCTTTCAGGAGGTGATCAGTGAATTCTTTCAATATTTACTTTGCCCTCTGGTTCTAGAATATCAGGACAGTTTTCCTTGATAATTTCATGAAAGACGATGTTTAGGCTCTTTTTTTGATCATGACTTTCAGGTAGTCCCATAATTTTTAGCTTGTGTCTCCTGGATCTATTTCAAGGCCAGTTGTTTTTTCAGTAAGATATTTCACTTTGTCCTCTATTTTTTCATTCTTTTGGTTTTGTTTTATAATTTCTTGGTTTCTCATAAAGTCATTAGCTTCCATCTGCTCCATTCTAATTTTTAAAGAAGTATTTTCTTCAGTGAGCTTTTGAACCTCCTTTGTCATTTGGTTAATTCTACTTTTTTAAAGCATTCTTCTCCTCATTGGGTTTTTGGACCTCCTTTGCCAGATGAGTTAGCCTATTTTTAAAGGTGTTATTTTTTTCAGCATTTTTTGGGGTCTCCTTTAGCAAGCTGTTGATTTGCTTTTCATGATTTGCTTTTCATGATTTTCTTGCATTGCTCTCATTTCTCTTTCAATTTTTCCTTCACTTGTCTTACTTGATTTTTTGAGCTCTTCCGTGACCTGAGACCACTGCATTTTTTTGAAGGTTTTGAATGTAGAAGCCTTGATTTTGATGTCTTCTTCTGATGGTATGCTTTGTTCTTCCTCATCTAAAAGGATGTAAGAAAATACCTTTTTGCCATGAGAGTAACCTTCTATATTCTTATTTTTTCCCCTTTTTGGGCATTTTCCCAGTCAGTTACTTGACTTTTGAATGCTTTGTCAAGTGGAAGGTATACCCTAGAGACCTGTTCTCAGTTCCCCCAAGGTGGCAAGTTTACTTCTCTCCTAGCCTGTGCTGTGATCTGTGAGCAACTACAAGCATTCTTATCTGCCCAGGATTTGAGTACGATTCCCTCTCCGGAGCCTCCACCTCCATCACCTCCACTATGCCAGTGCTCTTCCTCACCCCAACACCGCCACTCAGAACTGAGACCCAGAGTGGCTGCTCAATTCCCCCAGGTCTTTAGGCAGAGAGCTCCAAAAACAGATGCTGCTGCCAGTGGCTGCCACCACCTTGGAACCAGGGCTAGGGCTGAACCCTGCTCCCTTCTCACACAGGTGAAAGAGTTTTCTCACTGACCTTTGAAACTGTTTTTGACATCTGTAGGTTGAGAAATCTGGGAACCACAGCAGCTCCCTGGGATCCTATACCCTGAAGCCTGTTTCAGTTCTGTCTGTGCAGTGCTGCATGGCCAAGACCAGGCTCCACTCTGCTCTGAGCCCAGTGCAGTAGACCTTTCCTCTCAGCCTTCCAGGCTGTCTTAGGCTGGAAATCTCTTTCACTGTCCTTTTGTGGCTTCTGCTGCTCTAAAATTTGTTTAGTCATTTTTTTACAGGTATTTTATGAGTTATGGGGGTACAGCAAGTCCGTCCTTCTACTCTGCCATCTTGGCTCTGCTCCCTTGTCTCACTCTTTGCCAGCCCTTGGACTTCACTTACCTGACTCAAGACCAATGAGGCAGTGAATGGGAAAGGTTCAATCAAGAGACAACCAGGGGATGGATAGTACTACCAGACCTGGGCCACCTACTTATCAAGTTTCTAGATGCTTATGCAGGGATGTTTAAGGTTTTGGGCAGTGACAGTGAGAAATGAACCATCAGCAGAGCAGGAAGGTTGAGTGAGTGGGTATCCCTTGCAGTTCAAGGGCTAAAATCCAGAACTTCCCAAGGATTTCATTGCCTTTGCTCAAAGTGCTCACCATAACATTACAGTAATAACAAGATGACAAGCAACTTCTGCCCCACTGGGAACAAGTGGTACTGAGGCAGCTCAATATGTCTCTGGGGTAGCCAGCCATGCACTGATACCTGGATTTCCTGGCCCTAGCTGTTATGTTGGGGGCAACACACCAGTTGTTCCCTCCAACAAAAAAAGTTCTTGCCAACAGTTTTTGGCAACAGTAAATAGTTCCTCATCTGAAACTGATACGATTTTTATCAGTGGAAATGACAAAGAGACATCCCCACATGTTTTGCCCGTGCACTCTAAGGATCATGGGACCTTTCCATCTGACTTGGAGGTGAAATCTTCTGTCTCTATTGTCACACCCATGAGTTTCTTAAAAGCAGGGGTTATTTTACTTTTCTATTTGTATTCTCAGGACTTAGCACAGTGTTTTGAACATAAAGGCTTAATAATTCAGATTAAATGCTTTGTCAATTGCCTTTAGTTCTGGGGAACCCATGCTCATACTTTCTCTATTTCTCAAGATGAAAGATTCACTTGAGTCCCATAAATTTAAGGACTTCATCATTTTGTGGACATTTAGTGACTTTTATAAAGCCAGACAAAAAGTTATTTCACCTCTTTCAGTAGGTTAATTCAAAGTGTTTCCATCTGAAATACCTATTCACCAAGAAAATAACCTTCTAGTCTTATTTCTTCCTTTTCTTTCGGCATTTTTCCAGAAGTAACTTGATTTTTGAGTCCTTTGTCAAGAAGAGGGTATACTCTGGGAACCTGTAAGTTCTCATTTCCTCCAAGGTGACACAATCAAGGGAGAGGAGTTTACTCCTTTCCTGGCCTGTGCTCTGGTCTGAGAACTACCAAAGATTTCTGCCCAGGATCTGCAAATAGAATTACCTTTCCAGGGCCTCCACCAGCTTCACGAAACCAGCAGTCTTCCTCACCCCAGGGCCTCCATTAAGGGCTGAGACCCAAATCAATGGCTCAGTTACCCTAGGGTCTTTAGGTAAAGGGTTCCAAAAATGGATGCTGCTGTTGCTGCTGCCACTGCAGCCTTTGGAGGAAGCTAGAGGAGAACCCTACTCCCTTCTCATCCAGATGACAAAGCTTTCTCACTGACTTTTGAAGTTGTCTTTGGCATTTCTGGGTTGAGTGACCTTGGAACCCCAGCTACTCCCTGTGATTCCATCCCTGAGACCTGTTGCATGCACTTTTAGATGAGAGCATGACGTTATTAGTTTTACTGATGTGCTTTAAATTTGTTACTAGTTATCTCTCACAAAAGAAGGTAGGTAAGTATAAAGTAGTTCCTGAAGTCTGATAGACCTAAGTTTAAATCTGGCCTCAAATACATCCTACCTTCATGTCTCTGAGCAAGTCACTCAATTTGAAAATATATTAAACTGACATTTGCTGAAAACTCACAATTCTCCAGACACATCTCTCTCTCCCCATTTCCCCTATCTGCCTCATCTAATAGTTGTTCTTAGGCAAATAAATTCTATCCCTTCTTGACCAATGGAATGTGTTCAATAGAGGCAGCCCAGCAAAGAAGAGGGAAATGTGACTGACCATGTGTAGAGTACATAGAAATTTGGTCATAAGCCCCTTATTGAATCATACAAACATAGAAATAAAACATTACTAAAAGTGTGTTTTATTTTCAAATCGGTCAAGGTACTGTATAATCGCTACTGTTACAGTTCCATCTGCAGAACATTAACATTGTTAGCATTATCTTTTTGAAAACCAAATAATAAAATTAATCAAACTAGGTCCCTTTGGTGGTAATAACTGCTTCTGCATTTGTTCAGTAGATCAAGCTTCCTTTATAAATCTTTCTTAGCTCTTAGTTCCTGTTTATACCTGCAAACAAAAACAGAAGACAGCAAACATCATCTCTCTGGGATAAGGAAAGGAGAGGCAAAAGCAGTTTTGTTCTTTTACTCAGGAGTCTAGTCCAGTTTCCACCTTCCTAAATCCTGGGAAAGAATAAGCAGAAGATAAAGCTGTACCAGACTTGTCTGCCTTTGGTTTATGCAGATAATAAATGGAAATGCAAGTACTAACAAGTTTTACACATTTAATTACACATAACTTCTTGTACCTAAATGACTTTAATCTTAATTTTTCCGTAATATATATACTTACATCAATAACATGGAAATATAGAAAACATTTGGAATAAGCCATCTCTCACAAGTCAGAGGGAGCTGCAACTCAGGAGAACTGTAACTCTGGACTTAATTCTAACCAGCAAGAAGACTTAGGTGTGAAGAAACAGAAGCAACAGGAGCCTTGGGATAAAATGTATTTGTGGTAGTGAAGAAGGGAATATGTGGCAAGATCAGACTTTGGGACAGCAGATTCCAAAGAGAACAGAAGATGCATATGATACTATGGCAGTTCACAGACTCCTTAAATTGGCCAGAGACAATGAAAGAGAAGACTGATCAAGAAGAATGGGAACATCTCCAGCATAAAATTCTGACAACAGAAGAGCAAACTATTCAATGAGGGAGAAAAGAGAGAACAATATGATTTGGAGATTATAGAGATTTTTAAAATAATTGGCACCACTGTTTCCTTCAATCATCATAGATATTTGAGAACAGACTGTATTTCACATAACCTGCTAAATTAGTTACAAAAACATCTTGTAAAAGAGTCTTCACAGAATCCTGAAGCTCAAAACTTCATAGCCTATGGGACAAATGAGAAAGTACAATGGTACAAAATAACCACTTCCCTAAATTAGATGAAGTCCCTGGACTTAAATCAAACATGCCATCTATGAAATGCAATGCATCCTGGAAGGAAATATAATGCCATATAACATTCCCCATCTCCCTTAGCTGATTCACACTAAAATTTTCTTCAGCTGCAGAAAGTTGAGACAATAATGACTTTATTGTGTAACTTGGGCAAATACTAAGATATAAGTAAAGCCAGGGACCTCATAATATATTGGAGTATTAACTACTCATTAATAAATTATAGAATCAATAAACAAAGTGTTACAAATTTCCTGGCTTCATAAAACACATTCCAACAAAACCAGTAATTTTGTCCCACATATAATTGTCATTTTTAGTCAAAGACTAGTTTATGCATTCAAACTAACAGAATTCACAAAATTGTACATCTTATTATTTTATCAAAAGTCACATATGCAGTCAGAGGCAGAGCTGGGACAAGAACCTAGGCTTCCTAATGTATTGTCAGGTACTTTTCTCATCATCCCTTTTTCTACTTGGAAGTTGGAGTCCCTGAGCTAAGACTTAAGGAAATTGGGCCAGTTTGCTGGTGGCGGTAGTAGATTGTGGCTTACAAAAATGAGATAAACTTGTTGGTCCTCCTAACTAGACCTTCCTTCTTGCCTTTTAATCTTTCTGAGACTTTAAAATATGCTAAGATACCATACAAGAAAAAAAGACAAGACATGCTAGGGTTGTAAGGGATGTTAGATGAGTTATGTGGTAAACTGAGGGGAAGCCCTGACGGGAATATGAGATAAAAATTTGGGAAAAGTTTATATTGTTTCCAGATGAGATTTGCCACATAAAGTAGGATACGTAACATAGAGCCACACTGAACATGCTTTTCAACAGTGAAAAGAAATGAGAAAGAAAGGCAACAAAATAAAAATCATCTTAGAAAAAGAATTAAGAGTAAAATACAGTCACAACTGAGGGATCAGACCTATGATATCATATAGAAAAGGAAGGAAGCAAGCATTTACTACCTATCTACCATGTGCCAGGCACTGTCTTCATCACTTGATTCTCACAACAACCCTGGGAGGTAGGTGTAATTATTGTCCCCATTTTAGTTGAGGAAACGGAGGCAGATGCAGGTGAAGTGGCTTTCCACGGTCACAGATACTATAATGGTATATTTGGAAAATCCTAGAAATTCAACTAAAAAGCTAGTTGAAACAGCTTTAGCAAAGTAGCAGAATATAAGATAAACCTACACGAATCATCAGTATTTCTATGTATTACCAACAAAATCCAGCAAGAAAAGATAATAAGAGATTGTTCATTTAAAATAACTGTAGACATTATAAAACACCTGGGAATATACCTGACTAGATAAGCCTAGGAACTACAGGAACATAATTACAAAATGCCTTTTATACAAAGTCAGATTTAAATAACTGGAGAAATAATATGTTCATGTGGGTGGGCAGGGCCAATATAATAAAAATGATAACTCTACCTAAATTAATCTACTTATGCAGTGCCATCCCAATTAAATTACCAAAAGATTATTTTATTAAACTAGAAAAAAATAATAAAATTCATTTGTAAAACAAAAAGTCAAGAATATCAAAGGAATTAAAGAAAAAAATGTAAAGGAACGAGGTCTAGCAGGGAAGTGTCTTAAAAGGCAGTAATTATCAAAACCTGGTATTGGCTAAGGAATAGAATGATGGATCACTAGTACAGACTAAATATATAATACAAAGTAGTAAGCGATTATAGTGACTTTGTGTTTGATAAATGTAGAATTAAACTCTCAGAATAAGAATTCACTGTTTGATAACAAAAATTGTTGGGAAAACTGGAAAGCAGTTTGGCAGAAACTAGGTATGGCCCATTATCATACAACATTTATCAGGACAAGATAAAAATATACATATGATCTAGAAATAAGGGGAGATACTGTAAATAAATTAGAAGTATGTGGAATATATTATTTATCAGACTTATGGATAGGAGAAGAATTTATAAATAAACAAGATATAGAGATCATTGTTGAGATGTAAGATGAATAATTTTGATTACATTGAATCAAAAAGTTTCTGTACAAATAAAACCAATGTAGCTAAGATTAGAAGGAAAGCAGAAAATTGGGAAAAAATTTGTATTGCGTTTCTTGGATTAAGGCCTCATTTCTCAAATATGTAGAGAACTTTGTCAAATTTGTAAGAATGAATCATTCCCCAACTGATAAATGGCCAAAGGATATGAAGGAGGAGGAAGAGGAAGAGGAAGAAATCAAAGGTATATATTGTCATTACTGATTAGAGAAATACAAATGAAAACAACCCTGAGAGACCATCACACACTATCATACTGGCTAAACTATAGAAGGGAAAATGACAAACACTGAAGAGACACTAATACAATGTTGGTGGAACTGTGAAGTGATCCAACCATTTTGGAGAGCAATCTGAAGATAAGCCCAAAGAATTATAAAACGGGGTGTACTCTTTGATCCAGTAATACCACTATTAGGTCTGTTTCCCAAGGTGATCACTGGGGTTATCATTGTTGCTGGTCCTTCATTCTTGAAAAGGATCAATGACATCACAAGGATTGACTTCCTTGTGAAATGGATTTAAGTGAGGCAGAGCTGCCAAAAGTCATTAGCCTAACTCTCTCCTCTGGAGTAATAAGAGTCCAGTGGCAAGACAGAAGTCAAGATGACCAGCAATGGCCCAGCCAAGGTGATCAAAGAGAAAGGAAAAGAACTTATATATTCTAAAATACTTATAGTAGTTCTTTTTGTGGTGGCAAGGAACTAGAAATTGAGGGGATGCCCATCAATTGGGGAATTGATTAATAAGTTGTGGTATATGACTGTGATGGAATACTACTGTGCTGTAAGAACGATAAACAAGTAGATTTTAGGAAAACAGACAAATTTGCATGAAATAATGAAAAGTGAAATAGGCAGAACTAAGATAACATTGTATATAATAACTGCAATACTACTTAAAGAGTAAATGTGAATGACTAAGCTATTCTGAGCTACATGACTATTCCAATCAATTATTAAGGACTGATGAAGAAATATGCTATCTAGCTCCAAAGAAAGAATTGATATATAGAACTGTGTTGTATAGTTTCACTTATATACCTGGTGTCAAATGTTGCCTTTCTTTAGTGTGGGATTGAGAGGGAGGGAAACAGTTTGGAATATGAATGTAACAAAAAAATTAGAAGAAAGTTATATATGATAAAGAAAAAAAAAGAAAAATGCTTGCTGACTTGATTTCAACACAGAGGTTACAGACTCAAGATGAAAAATGAAGTATACATTTTTGGGCATGGCTGTTATGGGATTGCTTTATTTGTTACAAAATTGTTGTCTTTTCTCTTCCCACAATGGGGGAACAGGAGGGTAAGAATATAAATGCTTATTAACTGAAAAAATAAAAAGACTATAAGGTACCAAAAAAAAGCTAATCAAGGGTAATTTAAGAATATCATAGTAGACTATTAATGGAATAAACTTTGTTGTCATGCCAATTTTACATTATCGAAGCAAAAATTACAGTGGTAGAGAAGAGGGGAATATCTATCTAGAAAGCAGTGTATTGTGAAAAAGACCTGGGGTTTTTATTGACCTGCAAATTCAATGATTGCATGTATAATCTGGCAGCCTAGTTCAATTTTTGGACTGCATTAACAAGAAGTAGCATTTCTAGAGCAAGGGATTAAGTAGTTCTGTCTCCAGTCGTGGATAGACCCCAGCAGATTATTTCTGAAAACCTTTTCTTTTTTTAAATAAAAGACACTGACAAGTTGGAATGTATCCAGGAGAATGACCAATATTTAGGGGACCTTGAACCATGCATGCTACATGATGATCAGTTGAAGCAATTTAAGGATGTTTAACCTGAGGAAGGGAAGACTTGCTCAAAGGAAATAGAAGAGTTAGGGGAAGAAACATGATAAATTGTATTCAAGTAATTCAAGTTTTCATGTGAAAAGGGAATTACATGGTGACTTTTGTTCTGCTTGGTCCTGGAGAGCAGAACTAGGTCCAGGGGGTAGACATTATAAAACAGAAGATTTTAGAAGAAAAGGAAAAAACTTCATAACAATTAAAACTGTGTGAAAGTGGACTGCACCACCCCATTGGAGGTCAAGAAGCAACTAGATGAGCAATTGTACAGGACTGCTGTAAGGATTTTTATGCTTTGGGTTCTACTTGGAATATGATGATTTCTGTCTGATATTCCTTTTAACTCTTGTCTGTTACGCTATTGAGCGAATACTGTATTACATTGTGGAATTTGTGATATTCCACACCTTCCCACTTCCCTCAGCCTCCTCTCCTCTCTGATTGGAGGAGAGGTCTTGGATTGCACAGCTCACTCCAACTTGCAGTTGCAGCTCTCCTCAATCTTCACCCTCCACCCCCAACTTTCCAGTTTTCTTTAGTGGGTTGTCTTCTCCTGATAGATTCTACACTCCTTGAGGGCAGGAGGTGTCTTTTTCTTATATGCATTCCCAGCACTTAGAATGATGCCTAGCATATAAGGAGGTACTTAATTAATGTTTACTGAATAGAATTTTCCCTGAAAACAGAATAATCACCATTTCTTAATGGTTGCAAATTAGTACAAAAATTTAGCAAATATCAATGGTATTAATAGAGACACATGGAAAATGTGTTTGAACAAGTTTCCAATTCTAATTTTCATGATTTTGATTATATAATTTGTGAACTCCCTTCTTCCAGGAATTTATTACCTTGGGCCATTTTTCTGGAGGCACACACACACACACACACACACACACACACACACACACACACACATACACACCTCTGTTTAAGCATTATAAAGTTATACACCCTATTATTTATTAAGTGGGTCCACAAAAACACAAATTTCGGTAAAACTGCAATATAATGTTTCTTAGTTGTAACATAGCAGCAATGGTTACTTTTAAATATACTTGAGAAAACATTACCAGGTCTGTAGATTCATCTCATATATAAAATAACATTTATCACAGCATAGACTTTTTGGGAAGTATATATATTTACATTAACAGACATACCTCCATATACGAAAGAGCTGAGAGCCTCCTGCGAGACCGACAAAAAAATTAACAGCAAACAGACTCCAATTTTTAGGAATAATAACAAGGGAGTATCTTGACCAAATTAATCCTGTTAAAACAAAAAAGAAACAAAGCACAGGGGGTAAAGCTTAACTATTGCTGTGCTGCTATATATTATTCGGTATTTAGCATTAAACAGTAAGAAATTTTAAAAGACCACAAAGGTGAGATGGTAATGTGAGGCCATGATTTCCTCCCCAAACCTTAGTTGTCATTAAGAGATCTATATCCAGTGTGATGAAAAGTAATTTCTTCCTGTTCAAAAAGGAAAATTATCGCCTCTTCTACCTTGTCTTTTTTTAAAGATATATATATATACACATACACATACATATCTGTGATTCACTTGACTCTACAAAAACCTCATACACAGTTAAATAATCGTTTGGCTCCAAATCTGTAATTTTATTTGCTGTAGGAACCTCATGATGTTGAAACTTTTTGTCTACTAGATGCAGAACTGCAACCTGCCTGCAACCTGATAGGCTTAGAGATTACCTAAGGAGCAAGAGAAGGAAAATGAATTAACCACAGTCAAGAGCCCAGGTCTTACTAAGCCCCAAACCTGGTGTTTTCTGCACTATACCTTTTGTTAAGTAGGTTTAAAATAAAAAAGAATGGCATAATGGAAGATTTAAAACACTCACCTGTAGCCATTAATACAGTAGATTGTGCTGTGCTGAGTTTTTCTGCAGGCCTGGCCATGTCAGCCAATCCAGCACAAACCAACCCCTGGAAAATACACAAACTATTAACCCCAAATTAATGAGCAATATATATGTATGAAAACTGTTTTGAAACTAATGATACAAATGTCCCTCTTTCCATTCTTTTGTTTTTCTATACTATTACTGTTTTTGAAAAATAATATAGGAAAGGTTTTATTTCAGAATAACAAACTGAATACATTTGTGTTAAATTGCTTAAGTATCAGATATTCTATACCTTAATCATGATTTCTTCAAGGAATTATCACAACTACAGCAAACAAATCTTAGTCCCATTCAGAAAGTGTAGTCATGTTTTCATTATATTTCTAGAGACAAGTTGCTTTAGAAATTGAAGCACGTACTTTGAAAAAGCTATTTATTTTTAATCTTTTGAGTTTTCCTGAGAAATTCTGTTAGACATTTCCCATGCATGCTCTTAGAAATAGTAAACAATCAAATATAACAAAATTATCGATAAAAGCACATTTTAGGAAATGACATGTTTTAACCAAATAATTAAAATTATTTTTAATTAATCACATCAGTACAAGAAAGGGTTGTTTAACCAGTCTCAATATGAAGTAAGGAAGTATAATTAGAGGTCTATAGTGACATGTTCAACCTTTTTTTTTGTCTTGATCCTAATCCCAAAATTTACACCACTCTTCCTCTCTCTCTTCTAAGCTTTCATTTTCTGGTTCCTTTCTCTACCTCTCCTACAACATGAAAACAGAATCAGATTGTAGGTCAAACATGGTGTATTTTGGGGCTTGTATTGTACAGAAGTTAGCAGAATGGTTTTAGAAAATGATCTGAAATTTAATAACCATCCAAAAAAAGCATCAAATAGGGGTGGTGCCAAGATGGTGGAGTGGAAGGACTGTAGAAGTTCCCCCCCAGAGCCCACAAAATACCTGTAAAAATGACTCTAAAAAGATTCTAGAGCAGCAGAAACTACAAAACGACAGAGTGAAAGAGTTTTCCAGCCCAAGGCAGCCTGGAAGACCAACAGGAAAGGTCTATTGCACAGGGAGCAGAGAGGAGCCTGGTCTTGGTCGTGTGGCAGGGACAGGTCAGGAACAGACCTCAGGATGTCCAGAATCCCTGGCAACAGCTGAGGTTCCCACATCCCTCAATCCACAAACACCAAAGGCAACTTCAAAGGTCAGTGAGAAAGCTCTTTCACCTGCGTGAGAAGGGAAGGTGGTCTGGTGCCAGGGCAGTAGTGACACAGTGTCCATTTTAGGAGCCCTTTGCCCAAAGACCTTGGGGGTATTGCATGGTTGATCTGGATCTCTGCCCTGCGTGGTGGCCCTTGGGTGAGGAGGAGCTCTGGCTGGTCTGGGGGAGCTGATGAGGGCTCTAGAGGGGGAATTCTACTCACAGATGAGGGGCAGAAAAGAGTACTTGTGGTTGCCTGTAGACCAGAGCACAGGCCAGGAGAGGAGTAAGCTCCTCTCCTTTGACTGAGTCACCTTGGAGGAACTGAGATCTTACAGATCCCTAGTGTATACCTTCCACTTGACAAAGGACTCAAAAGTCAAGTAACTGACTGGGAAAATGCCCGAAAAAGGGAAAAAAAATAAGCCTATAGAAGGCCACTTTCTTGGTGAAGAGGTATTTTCTTCCATCCTTATGGATGAGGAAGAACAATACATATCATCAGAGGAAGACATCAAAGTCAAGGTTTCTACATCCCAAACCTCCAAAATAAATATGCAATGGTCTCAGACATGGAAGAGCTCAAAAAGGATTTTGAAAATCAGGTAAGAGAGATGGAGGAAAGATTGGTTAGAGAAATGAGAAGAGCGCAAGAAAATAATGAAAAGCAAGTCAACAGCTTGCTAAAGGAGACCCCCCCCCAAAAATGCTGAAGAAAATAACACCTTTAAAAATAGGCTAACTCAACTGGCAAAGGAGGTCCAAAAACTCAATGAGGAGAAGAATGCTTTAAAAAGCAGCATTAGCCAAATGAAAAAGGAGGCTCAAAAGCTCACTGAAGAAAATACTTCTTTAAAAATTAGAATGGAGCAGATGGAAGCTAATGACTTTATGAGAAACCAAGAAATCACAAAATAAAACCAAAAGAATGAAAAAATGGAAGATAATGTGAAATACTTCACTGGAAAAACAACTTACCTGGAAAATAGAGACAATTTAAAAATTATGGGACTACCTGAAAGTCATGATCAAAAAAAGAGCCTAGAAATTATCTTTCATGAAATTATCAAGGAAAACTGTCCTGATATCCTAGAACCAGAGGGTAAAGTAAATATTGAAAGAATTCACTGATCACTTCCTGAAAGAGATCTGAAGAGAGAAACTCCTAGGAATATTGTAGCAAAATCCCAGAGTTCCCAGGTCAAGGAGAAAATATTGCAAGCAGCTAGAAAGGAACAATTAGAGTACTGTGGAAATACAATCAGGATAACACAAGACTTAGTAACTTCTACATTAAGGGATTGCAGGGCTTGGAATATGCTATTCCAGAAGTCAAAGGAACTAGGATGAAAACCAAGAATCACCTACCCAGCAAAACTGAGTATAATATTTCAGGGGAAAAAAATTGTCATTCAGTGAAATAGAGGACTTTCAAGCATTCATGATGAAAAGACCACAGCTGAACAGAAAATCTGACTTTCAAACACAAGAATCAAGAGAAGCATGAAAAGGTTAACAGGAAAGAGAAATCATAAGGGACTTACTAAAGTTGAACAACTTACATTCCTACATGGAAAGATATTTGTAACTCTTGAAACTTTTCTCAGTATTTGGGTAATTGGAGGGATTATATACATATATATAGCCAGAGAGGACAAGGTATCTTGAATAGGAAGGGATGATATCTAAAAAAAATAAAAGTAAGGTGTGAAAGAGTAATATATTGGGAGGAGAAAGGGAGAAATGGAAGGGGGCAAATTATAAAAGAGGCAAGAAAAAGCTTTTTTAATGGAGAAGAAAAGGGGAGAGGTGAGAGGGAAAAAGTGAAGATTATTCTCATCATATTTGGCTTAAGGAGGGAATAACATGCACACTCAATTTGGTATGAAAATCTATTTTACACTACAGGAAAGTAGAGGACAAGGGGAAAAGTGAGGTTGGGGATGATAGAAGGGAGGGCAAATGGAATGAGGGAGTAATCAGAAGTAAACACTTTTGGGGATGGACAAGGTCAAAAGAGAGAACAGAATAAATGGAGAGCAGGATAGGATGAAGGGAAATATAGTTAGTCTTACACAACATGATTATTATGGAAGTCTTTTACAAAGCCTATATTGAATATATAGCCTATATTGAATTGCTTGCCTTCTTAGTGGGGATGGAGGAAGGGAGAGAAGTTGAAACTCAAAGTTTTAAAGGTGAATGTTGAGAACTGTTTTTGCATGCAACTGAGAAATAAAGGTAATGGGGTACAGAAATCCATCCTGCTCTACAAGAAAAAAGAGAAAATGAGGATAAGGGAAGAGAGGGCTGTGATAGAAGGGAGGGCAGATTGGGGAAAGGGTAATCAGAATGCATAGCGTTTTGGGGTGGGGGGAGGGGAGAGATGGGGAGAAAATTTGGTACTCAAAATTTTGTGGAAATGCATGTTGAAAACTAAAAATAAATAAGTAAACATTAAAAAAAAGTCATCAAATAAACATTTAGAAACAACACTTAGCTTTTATAAAGGCAAAACTGAACAAATTCTCAAACAACAGAAGACAATAGTTAGCTGAGTATCTATGATGGCCCTGACCTTGAGTAGCAAGATGGCAGCATTTGGTAACTATTTTTCATTTTTTCTGCCTCTTTTCTAGGGAATGGGTAAAATAATGGGAATGTTTTCACACTATTAATTCCCATTTCCAGTAAATCTGTAAATTTTCTCTATTTGTATTCAAATGACCCAGACTTTAGGGAAGACAAAGGATTATCTTAATTTCCTTAATTCTTTGTTTGAATTCAAACCCGCCTGCAAGTAGGTCTAAATTTCAGAAAGAAATCATAGTGCAAAAATGATTTTGAAGATTTGACAAAATGTGTATGTGAAAGTAATTTTACCAAATCAATCAACTAACATTTATTATGTGTCTATGTGTTAGGTACTATGCTAGGCTATGTGCAAATACAAATAACGAATCAATCCTAGAAATTATTTTATCTCTTTCAGCTCTGTATCTGTGACCCTGGAATTACAATGAGAAAGCACCAGATTTATCATTCTATGATGAACTGTAAAAGCACCATTAACAGATCAAAATTATTTGGTAAAACAAATCTGGGTTTTTATCAAGTTAATCCAAAAACAAAAACTCTGAAATCTAACTACTTGAAATCTAGAGGATACTTAATATCAAACAAAGCAGTAGTCTAACACTTAATCTATTTTCTCTACCTCTCTTGTCCTCTCTTCTTTCCTTCCCCTAATTTCTTTCATAAAATAAACTTCAAGGATGAGTGTGGGTGCTTCCTCTGGCAATGCAGAGAGCAGCACCTCTATAACCCTAGAATGGTTTCAATCATTAACTTGTCCTGAGGTCAACCTAATGATGAACATCTCCAACAGCAGACATAAAGTCTTAGCACCACAAGGCCTGTACTGAAAAACATTCTAGTCTGGTAGGACTTAGAAGATTGTGAACTTTGCTAACTCAGGGCTACCTCCATGATATGAGGAGGCATCAGAATAGGGCTTTAGAAGTAGTTCTTATAGCTCAACAATCAAAAGTACAGCTTTCCTTACTTTTTAGATATGTATTATTAGATAGGAAAATAACAAATAATAATAGCATTTTATAGCACTTTAAGGTTTGCAAAAATGGTTTTACAAATTAATTAAAATAAAAAAATTAACTTTAGGTAGAAATTAATTTTATTATTTTAATACCTGTAATGTGACTTAACAATTAAAAATGCCTGAAAAAGGTTTTTAATTTAAGCTAAATTAGTTAAGAGGTGTGGTTCTAAGGAAAAAGTATTAGAATTGGAAGAACTAAAGTTTTTATCTTCTGAGGCCATCAACATGCTCAGTTTGAATTCCTTTATCTTAAAGTTTCTCACATATAGCTCAGCATGATAATGATGAGAATATTTGCTATAAAGTAATTTGAAGGCCCACAATGAAGATATTTTTAATTTACAAAGTCATTTGATCCTGATGAGCTACTCTGTTGTTAAAAAAAAATAAGGGTTTAGCCAACCAGACATTTCTTATTATTTGCCCAGAGTCAAACTCACCCATTTCATAATTGGTGCCCAGAAAAACACAGTTCTAGGACCTAAAAAGAAAGGGAAAAAAAGTAAGACATAAAAACCATTATTTTATATAAAATAAACATCATACCTATCATACCACATATACACTTCCAAGGACCAAAGTCAAATATTTGTGAATCCATTTCTCAACTTCTATTAACTTATAAAATTTATCACCAACTAAGAACTAAGTTTCCTTTGATTTTTGTATCCTTTACTATACTTTTTGAAATTTTTATAAATTTTTTCCTTACAACAACCCATTGAGCAAATATTACCCAAATTTTACAGATGAAGAAACTAAAATTAGGCTGAACATGTAACTTGTCTAAGGTTACAGAGGCAGTGACTGAGGTCTTTGGTTTCTCAGACTTTTGCTTTTATTACTACACTAAGCTGCCGGCCTCTATAAATACTAAAAGTGTTTATCCCTATTATAAATATGCTAAAATTGTCACTTGAATGCCAATTAACAACTAGGTTATCATCTTGATCCATTTAAGTCAATCGTCTGACTTCTCCTAAGTTTTTCTTTTTTTTTTTTAATTTTATTTTTCATTTTTAACAGTTTATAACAGATAAAACAATTCAAACTTTTGGTCAGATGATACTTCTTTTTAAAGCATTTACAATATGGACCACAATTTTTTTTTTAAAACATTATCCCACTGAGACACAAATAATATTTATGTTGCTAACCTCACAAACTCTTGACCTAATTGTCTCCACAGAATTACTAAGAATTAAAGGACCCTAACTTATTGTTGTTGGTCTAAAGTCCTACGCCTAATAGTTTAATTTTAGACTTAACCTCGGATGTTCCCCTACCCATAATCTATAATTGAATAGATCTGGTATTAAGCTTACAAACCTTCTGACTATAGGAAATTGCCACCAAGATTAGGGACATTGCAGGGATAAAATATCTCCCCAACTTCATGTCAATTCCAGGCAGGATTAATTGTTCACTTGCATTCAGTCAGGCTTAAAGTCTGCAAGGTGTCAGTGGGGAAATTGAGTTAGGAGAATCCTAACTCAGCCCAGGCTGAACAGCTGCTCTCCCACCCTACCCGAGAGATCACCTTTTGCAAATCATTCCAGTATTTCACTAGCTTACTGGCATCCTGGATTGGAGGCTCGGATCACCTTTCTTGCTACCCATACCTGGAGTCAGACTCAGAAGAACAGTCACTTAATAGAACCATAGAATCTAAAAATAGCAAATTCCAATAACCAGGTTTCAAATATGATTATAATTTCACTGTGGCTAAGGAACATCTTTTAAGGCAAGTCTTAAGTGGCTTACATGCCTTTCTATACATGTTCTAGTTCCTGATTAAACAGCAATCATAAAAATCAAATTTACCATTAAAACATTAACTTTTCCATCAATACCAAATTTTACCAGACTAAGTTTTTTTAAAATATATTTTTATCGATCTTTTTTCTACATTGCCTAGACTTCTTGTATCTTCCCACTCTTTCCCCTCACTCTTCTAGTCATTTCTTCTCTTAAATTATTAAAGGTTAACCACAGTACAGTGGAAGCAATCTTGGTTAAAAAATACAAGTATGATTGATTATCCTTTACTTAATTAATACTCTTTTTGTAGTATCATATTAATATGATAGTATACCCTAGTTTAGCAAGAAATTACAAATTATACAATTCAGTAAAGTGATCTTCTGCAGCAATTTCTTAGAAATCAAATAACTTTACATTTTCAAAGGACAATGTAATATCAGTTTACTTGAAGTAAATAAATGAAAATTGGTTGATTCCTAAACAAAAAGCAATTGATGACAAATGATACTTGTGTATTTTGACTTCCTAGAGGTATAATAAGACAAATGAAAGGAACTTCATCAATTAGGATTTAAAATTTGACTGGCATATTAACACATAACATCACACTTGCGGCTTTGTATATTTGTGCATATATTCCAAATCAAGTAGACATATTCCTTAGTAAGTAAAAATGAGGACATGACTTAATAAACTTTATTAAGCATCTCAGAATAGGGCACTGAGTTAATCAGAAGTGAATAAAGTGAAAACAGAAGTGGCTTACCAAACATCTGGGATTAGGAGCAAGGGTGGGATCTATGATTTCAAAGACACAAAGTAACTCCCAGATGAGGACACTTCTCTATCAAGGCATGCTGTCACCTTCTCTGCAACTCATCTCCTTAAATTTAACCAGGGCACTGATAATTTAGAAAACTTGACTTGCCCCGGGTCATACAGGCAGACAGGCCAAAGGTGGTATTCGAACCCAGGTCTTCTTATTCATCATTCCACATTTGCCTCTCAGCAAACATTTAAGTTCCCCCAATTCTAAATTCTGTTATAATGTAGAATAATTTGCTCATAAGGATTGTTCATCCACAAAATCTCAATGTCCAAAACAGTATCAACTATAATACATTTTCCCTCTGTATAATAAGCTGCAGTGTGGCTCAATGGATGATAAGACACAGCCTTATAATCAATCAGCAACACTCATAAATCTAAGTTTCTAAATTGAATAGCAAGTGCTGATCTTCATTAGTAGTGAAGTCCCTTACTAGGTAATCCCTAGAGTGATAGAATGCAGTTTTCAAAAAAAGTTAGGTAAAAAGAGTATTATGTCCTTTCTTGACTACTCCTAAATAATATTTCATAGTAGCACCAACAGTTAAAGATATTTTTAACCGTTTTTACAAGTGGTAAACACTCACATACACACTGGGTGGTTTTAATGAGGCTCACATATCTATGCTTACATAACCCCACAATAGCCTTTTAAGTGAAGAATGTCAAACTTTTTATCTGGCATTTGAAATAAAGAGAGAAAACATTATTTTAACCACTTTTGTGTTAAGAGACACAAAAAGGCTCATTTGGGAAGCACAAAGTAATATAGTTTGATGGATTATAGCAAAGTGAAAAAGGGGTGAGGGATCCCAGCAGCCTGTGGTAGGCCATGAACTTAATGGCCAAGGCTAGGGATTCATCTCTACCAGGAAAGCAAGAGGGAGCTATCTAACTGCTACAGAATATTTCCTTAAGAAGGTAAATAGAAGTTAACCAATAATATGTATGTGAAATATGGGTGAGCAAACAAATGCTCTGTAAAGTCTGAGGGAGGAAAGGTCATTTATTACTGACTTAGAGGGGAGGAACTGTATCTTGTCACTGGACCCAAATGGCTCTGGAGGAGAAAGTGAGGCTGGTGACTTTGCACAGCCCTGCCTCACTTAATTCCAATTCATCTGCATGTCATGGCATCACCTCTCTGATGTCATGGTCCTCTTTGAGACTGAAGGACAAACAACAAGAAGAGAGGAAAGAAATGTGAGAAAACTTCCCAGAGGACATGACATTTGAGTCATACTTTAAACAACTGTGTTTTTGGATCGACATATCACAGTATTTAACTTACAATTAAGTTCTCTGAAGACTGACAAAAGGAAACATATAAGTTATGGGCAAAAGAAATTAGTTTGGAGAATGTGTGTATATATATGTGTGTGTATGTATACATATATACACACACACTCACATAAATGTGTATAAGTAGTGGGGAGTTATCAGAATGCTACTGATCAACTCATTTTCCCCTAGCCTAGATGAGATTATGAAATTACACTCTATAATGGGCACAGGAATATAACGTGTTAAAGTCTAAGATCAAAAACTATCATTTTATTACCCATTTACAAGGTTTGAAGATATTCTTCAGTCAAGTCTGATGACATCAGAAGGCAGCTAGCCATTGGCTGGTCAAATAATCTGCCAGGCTTCTGGTGTTCCTTTAAAAGACAACACTCATTCTGCTGCCAAAATCATGTTATGCCACTTCCCTTGCTCAATAAACTCCAGAGGTGTCCTATAACTTTTAGGATAAAATGCAAATTATTCTGTTTCACATTTAACATTTCACAACGGGGCCCTTCTGATCTCTCAAATCTCCTTATGGTTATCATCCCCTTCACACAGTCCTTTCTCCAGGCTCATTCACCAGTCCTTACACATAGCACTAGCAGTTCCTATGCCTCAAATGCTCTTCCTCTTAGACTGCACTTTTTGGAGTCCTGGACTCCTCTCAAGGCTTAGCTCAGTATAGTGTTCTGCAGGCCTCTGCCTGTCCCCTGAACTACTATGGCCTTGTATGTTTCTTATGAATTCTTCTATATGTACATGTTAACTCTCCAAAGGGACTGAGGACAGGAAATGCTTCACTTCTTTCTTTGTATTCCCAGTGTCTAGCACGGTACCTGGCACACACCAGGGGCTTCATAAATACTTGTTGACTGGCTGAAGGCGGCATTTATTTGCTATAACTTAGCCTATGTATTTTAGAGCTGAAGTCTAAAGTCCTTTTCCTGTCAACCTTATGTTCAGTCATAAAGACATGATGTTAAACCTAAGAGGAATAAATAAAAATGGGCAACAATTTATTAAGTAAAAGTATTTCATAGAATAGTTTTTGTTTCTGCCATTTTCATAAAGTATCATCTACATGTAAGTGCCCAATAATTATACTGTGCAGCAAAACCAAGAACACACGTTATTTGATTATGAGGAAAGTTTCTACATTTAACAAAAACTGCTGGTAACCCAGAAATGGTCTGCCGTAAATGAAGTTTAAACAGTATCTTTCGCCATATGCCACAAAATAAACTCCAAATAAATAAACTAATATAAAACGTTTAAATGCTTTAATGACTTTCTCTGGTAACCTATTATTAGCCTTCCCTGTTCCCTGTCATTGAGAAAAAAAAATAGAAATACAGCTCTTGGGACAAACATGCATAGTTGGGCAAAAATAATTCCCATATTGGCCAAGCCTAAAAACGCATATCTCATTCTTTACAGAGTCCATCACCCTTCTCAGTCAGGAGGCAGGGTAGCATGCTTCATCATTAGTCCGCTGGCAGGTCACTGCACTGAACAAAGTTAAGTCTTTCAAGGTTGTTATAACTATAAAAGTTATTCTTCAGGTTCTGCTCACTTTGTACTGCACCACTAGTTTCATACAAATCTTTCAAGGTTTCTCTGCAACCACCCCTTCCATAATTTCTTATGGTGCAATAATATTTGATCACAAACCATTACTTAGCTATTCTCCAATTGACAGGCAACCCCTTAAAGTGAGTGTAGTCCTTTGCCGCTACGGCAAAAATTGCTATAAATGTTTTTGTACATCTGGATCTTTTCATTCTGTGTTGACCTAGTAGTGATATTGCTAGGTCAGAGAGTATACACAGTTTTGTGCCTTGTGGGGCATAGTTCCAAATTGCCTTCCAGAATGGTTGAACCAACAGTGCCTTAGTGTGCAGCCTCCTCCCTCATGTTTGTCATTTTCACCAATCTGGTATGTGTGAGGTAGAACCTCAGAGTTGTTTTATTATACATTTCTATAACTACTAATGATTCCAACAATTTTCTAAATGGCTGCTGATAGCTGGGAATTCTTCCTTTGAAAACTTTCTGTTCATATCACATTACCATTTATCTGCTGCGGACAGGCTTTTGTTCTTCAGATATTTGAATGAGCTCCCTGAACAGCTTGCTGCAAAGACATCCCTCTCACCCAAAGTTAACCATCTAAATGCAACTGCATTGGTTTCATCTGTTGTTGATGAAAGACCTCCAAGTGTGTCATTTTTGTTCCAGTATCAAACTTGTACAATCAGAGGATTGGCATGAAGCAGGTCCAGAAAACATTTCCATTCTCATTTCTAGCATTACACCATTTTCTTGATTCATTTCAATTTTGCTGATGATAAAAGGCCATTAGGAAATCACTAAAATGTGTTGATAGTACATGTAATATTTATTCCCTCCACTTTTAAACACTTTTCTGAACTTGACACATTCACATACATGCATGTTATATGTAATATAATATTATATTGTAATATTATATTACACAATCTTGTCTTTAAAGCAAAACTTTATAGAATATACTTAAGAGTCCAATTATCTCATTAATCTCTAATGATAAATTTTAAAAAATCTAAATATTTGGCTAATTCTTAAGAAAAAATTTTGTTGGTGTTTCTTCATTGTTTTTCTTTTATTCTTTAAAATTCTTCATTTGGCACAAGTGAGACAGCTTTTCTTGGAAGAACTGATCCTGCTGTTGAAAGAACTGAGGGTTTGCAGACCCCCAGAACTAGCTCTGAAAAATGCACCTGGTAGGAATACAGTATCTCTTGGAGAAGGGTGCGGGAGATGAGGCTAGAGATATGTTCTGCTTCCCTTGCAGCCACTCTCAACTGCAGCTTCCTGCCACATTCCTTTTCTCCCCTTGGGGCGCCATATCCTTACATGTGAGGGCTCTTCCAAGGGAATATAATTTTTGTTTGCTTATATTTTCCAAGATATTTTGGGGTTGGGGTGGAGGGCTGGATATTCTTGTAAAAGCTGGGACAATTTACTTTTGGTTCTGTGCAGTTTTCATCAATGTTTTCTTGAAATAAAGTCAGAAAAAGAAGCTTAAAAAAATAATGGTTTCAAAGATGAGTGATTCTCAGGAACAGACCAGTGTTTCAAACGCAGGTACTTGACTAGACCTTTAAATCCAAATCACTTGGGCTTTCATTGAATGGTCAGGCTTCGAGGGTTCATGGTTTACATTCTGATGGCTTGTAAGGAGTGTAAATACCAATTGTTTTCTGCTCAGGCCAGAGACCCAGACCTACGCTTTTGTAATGGTCCATTAAGTCTTTTGTTTCAATTCTTTTGTTTCAATTCTTACCTAGCTCTTGGTTACTGAACAGAGTTGCCTCTGAGACAACCTCTGAGACCTGGAAAAGACCTTAATTTAATTTAGAGAGACCAAGGTCACCCACTGCATCCTGGACCATCAGTAATCATCCAGACTTTTATCTTGCTACTGTACTTTGATGACTGGAGGAGGGAGGCTGATGACCTTTTGAAGCTCTGCCTCACTTAAACCCACTGGTCCTCTTCAGAAAGAGCTGAACACCGACAATCAGGATGAGGTAATAAGAAATATCACTAGAATAGTGGGGGCAGTGGGAATAGAGAAATGGGGCAAATATGAGAAATTAAATTCAATAAAACATTTTATTAAGGCCTACTATGAAGGCCTAGAACAAATGAGGCATTAAAACTGCCTTGTGCCCCACTCCAAAAACAATAATCAAGTTTCTTGGAAAAGAAGATGTAAATGTCACTCCACAGAAGCTATTCATAGGAAGGGCAGGTTTTGGGGTAGAGGGGAATTAGGAGGTAAATGGCTACCCTCTACCTCCTGGAATACTTTACATTTATGAATCACTTTCAGGTTTACAAAGAACTTTACTCACAACAATTCTGGAAGGTAGAGAGTTCAAATATTTTTACAGATGATGAAACAGAATCAGCAAGGATCAGTTACAAAATAAGTTCATAAAACTAGGTTGTTTCCAAGTTCTGTGTTCTTCCTGGTATGTTACAACTTCACGGATATATGTATGACTTGTTATTCATGTATGAAATAAACTTGCTGGAATCTTCATTATTTTAAAGCAATAAAGTCCAAAAGACTGTTGTGGAGAATATTGAATCAAATCAAGAACATAGATAAAATTCACTTTCCCAATTTAATGAAATTTTTCATCTGAAAATAAGATCTTGAACAACATAGTTCCAAAATAATCATGGATGACATAAAGTGGGAAAAGAATATATTCAGCCTGAAACATTTTAGTTTGACTTAAAAACAAAATTCATAAAAGTGCTGTTAGTCAAAAGTGGGTACCAACTCCCTTATGTTACAGAGTAGACCTCTATTTCATCTCCTGAGATGGAACAAAATGGTGACTACAGGTCACAAAGCACAGCAAGCTTAGAATATAGTAAAACTTGTCCACAGAACTTAAGATCAAAATCTAGAACTGGATGAGACCTCTGAATCCATCTGGTTCAAATCCCTCAGCTTTACAGAGGAAGAAAGGGAGGAGGTTTGTTAAATGACTTGTCCAGGGGGCACACGCTGAGTAAATGTGAGATCTGAACTCACATCTTATGACAGTAGAGCTAATGTTTTCCCATTGACCTTGAAGCTACATTTTAAAGTTTTATAGTGAATCCCAGATTAACTGTTACTATTAATCACATCAGTCAGTTAAGTTGCTATTAAATATTAATGAACTACAGTATATTCCCCTTAGGTCTCAAGTCATTTACTTTGTCCTAATCTAGATCTGTAATTTCATTGGTGTAAGGCAGAGACAGCACGCTTGCAAAAGTTTTGAACGCAGTGGGAACCTGATTAAAATGTAATTGGAAAATAAATAAAAATGCAATTCAATAGAGATAACGTTAATTTGCGGTTTCCAAAGTAAATATCCAGTCAGAAGGGATTCCACACCACTGGGCTAACAAACTCTGGTTAGGGAAACCATCTCTACTTGTGCACAAAGCAGTTGAAGCAAGTTACCAGCTTGGGTAATGGGGAGGTTGGTAATGAAGCCAGAGGGTGGTTCAGGCAGAGCTTTAAAACCAGCTCTGTCCCCTACTAAACTATGCTGCTTTTTCCACACCATAAAAATTGGGCATCAGACCCAATCTGGTTCCCACATTAGACACATTTCACTGCTGTAGTTTCTTCACAAGGTTGCTGAGAAGGTCTTTAAGGCTGGCACAAAACTCAAAACAACAGAGAAGGAAATAACCATTTATATATCCCTATCTACATCTATATATAGATATAGATGGATAGATAGGAAAATAGACAGACAGACAGACAAAGATGGCCAGCATAGCTGCCTACAACGCCAGGGACCGTGCCAAGCACTTTTTACAAACATCTCACCGGATCCCGGTACCAACTAGCGGCTTCTAACACTTCCCCCATTTTACAGTGGAGGAAGCTGCAGCTGCGTGACTGGCCGAGAGTGACCCGCCACGCTGAGGGCAGCTGAGGCAGCACGGCCCGCACTTCCAGCGACACTAAGTGGGCAGAACCGCGGCTCCGCAGCTCGCTTGGGGCGTCCAGGCCTTTCAGCTGCACTAGCGGACGCGCCCAGTCACACAGAGGGTGAGCGGGCGGCCTCCGAGGCCCGGCGGACAAGGCGCCCGGGACTCCGAGCCACGTTCGGCGGATTTAAACCACCCCCCGAGCCCCTCGCGCGGGCCGAGGCCGTGGCTGCGCGGGCCGGCGGAGCCCACATCGTTGCAGCCGCCGCCGGGCCCCGCTCGCTCCTGCCGGGGGGGACGTCTCCTCGGCCGCAGTGACAGCCCGGCGGCGGCCCTCCCCGCATCCCCTGCCCCGGCCAGGGTCAAGGCAACACGCAGCCACCCGACCTTACAGTCCCATTTCGGGGCGGGGAGGCGAGACGAGGTCGGGGAAGCGGACCACGACGACGGCTGCAGGGGGACGCGGGGGGCAAAGCTGGAGTCACCACCTGGGACGTCTGCGGGACGGGGCCAGACTTTTCCTGGGGGGGAAGCCTGAGTTCCGCAAGAGAGGCCAAGGTGGGCCGCTTAGGTCCGCGGGAGGCAGGGGAGGCGGAGGCGACGAGCGGCCGTTACCTGCCGGGTGGTTGTAGAGGGGCCTCAGCTTTGGGGGCAGCATCAGCTCCACCTTGTCGAGCATGCGGTGGTAGGTGGCCCGCAGGCCTCGGACTCCGTGGGCGGCCATCCTCACCGCCCAGACGCGGGGCGCCCGCTCCCCAGGCCGATCAAGGGCAGCCCGTAACCTTCCCTGCCTCAATCGGCGGCTTCCTCCGCTCCCCCAGGGTGCCCTTCTCGCCGAATGGCACCGCCCCTCCTACCGCGGTGTAGGAGGGGCCCCAGGGCGGAGAGGAGGCCGAGGGGGCGGGGGCTCCGCCTTGGCCCACCCCGGGCCCACCCCCTGCCCGTGGGCGGAGGGGCCGGGGAGGAGAAGGAGGAGGAGTCATGGCAACAGGCACAGAAGTATCGTTTCATCGCCACGCCCAGGATAGATACCTCCGCCGGCACTTCTCTTACGTCATGCCACGCCCTTCTCCGCGATTGGTCTCCTTGGGGGGAAGGGCAGGTTCCCCGGGAAAGAAGCCACCGGTCATTTCAGTCTTCCGGCTTCAGAGTCCATGTTGGAGAAGGGCAAAAGAAGCTACGCCCTCTTCCCGACTTCCTTTTTCCCTGGATTTGGGACTAAATTCACGTTCAGGATGGGGCCTTGGTGGCTTCCCTGTCCGAAATAAACCCAACTGTTCCCCTAGTCTTCTGAAATGGAACTGTGTGAGGAGAAGGAATACCGGTCCTGCCTCCACCATCCCCTCGCCCCACCCTTTGTGGTCCACGGAGAGCAAGACTTGAGCTAGAGCGGCCGGAAGCAGGCGATGCTGCGTGCGAGGCGCTCTGCCCCCTGTCGCTCGGGCGCGGTAGTAGTCATCTCGCGAGAAGCTGGGGGAGGGGAACGTGCCGGAGGGGGCGGAGGAGGAGGTGGAGCTGCCTGCCTTCTCCTCCTCCTCCTCCTCCTCCTCCTGGAAGGGGCTGAGGGAGGAGAGCAGCCGCCTTGCTCTGGGCGAGAGCATGAGACCATTTCTGGGCGATACGTAGCCCGGGCATCGTGTCGGAGGGAGCCCGGGCACCGCAGCCGGACTCGGCGCGCGCGCCTCGGAGCGGAGCCTCCTCGTGCACGCCCCCTTCTTCCCCCCCCGCCTCCCTCTCTTCTCCCCCCTCCCTTTTCTCCACCCCTCCCCCCACCCCGGGGTCTCCCCGCCTCCCTCCGCGCCATGTCTCGGGGTGGCTGCTGCCCACACCTGCTGTGGGACGTGAGGAAGCGGTCCTTGGGGCTGGAGGACCCGTCCCGCCTTCGGAGCCGCTACCTGGGTGAGTGAGAGGCCCGGGGAGGGGTCTCCGGGCGGCTCCGGCCGGGGGGGCGGGGGGGGCGGTGGCGGCGTGTGGGGGAGGGGGCGGCTGTTGGGCCGGGGACGCCTGAGGGGGTCCCGCGGGTGGCGGAGCGCCCCCGCCCTGCAGCCGCGGTCCTCTCCGACTGAGCGGGAGGCGGCCCAGGTGGGATCTGGGGAGGGGGGGGTCCCTCTGCACGGCTGCATACGCCTCCCCCCACCCCGAGTGCGAGCGGCCGTATTGGGCGGAAAAGTTGGCTCTCTTCTCCTCCCCGCCCCCGAACTAGCCACAGTGTCTATTCCCGCCCCCACCCCTGTGCCCGGGCTCGGGACCGAGCCGGCCCTCGGGGGCTTCCTGGGGAGCGGACGGGGTCGGCCCTAACTCCCGGGAGGCGAAGAGCAAGTCCGAAAGTGACAGCTGAACTCGCCCCCTCCCCTCCCCCTCCGGACACGCCGCGGTTCTCGTCCTTTTGACAGCTTTAAGCTGGAGGTGCCTTGGCCCGCTCCTTATCTGCCCCCTTTGTGGAACCTCCGAAATGGATCCCTTCCCCCTAAGCGGGGCGGGAGCGAGCTTAAAGAGCCCTGGCCACCCCCCGTTGGTGCCCCTGGGTCCTGGGGTTCTCGGGGCTGCTCAGGCCTCGTGTGTGGTTCAGCTGTCGAGGTAGACCTTAAGGATTGTACAGCTCCTTCAAAGTTCAGACATGGATCCTGCCGGATTATTTTTACCGAGGACTTGTAGTATTTTTTGAAAATATCATAAGCCAACCAGTGGTATTTGTGATAAAGTTCTTCGCCTCCACCTCCGCCCTGGCCAGCCGAGTTACAGGTTATTGTCACATTAGCCCAAACTTCGAAGTAAATATATTGGGGTTAGTAGAATCGAGGAACCAGAGATTATTCTAGTGGCTAGGGTTAATAGTTTGAGTAAAATTAATGATTTTTAAATAGTACTTCTTGCGGTGCTTTTAAATTAATGTTCAGTTACTGAGACTGTTGACCTAAATAAGTATAATGTAGGAATCAGCTTTAAATTTAGCTTAATAAAATTTGTTTTCAACTCTGTATACTTATACATGTGATTTGTTTAGCGTTTTATATGTTATATACATGTATGTGTGTGTTTCGTGAAAATGTTTTCCAATAAACTTTTATAATTATTTCTGTTTCTGTTTCCCAGGATTGTAAAAGGGAGAGGGAAGGGAGGAGGGGAAAAAAGTCAATTTGAGTTGTAGGATACTTTAATAGAAGTACTTTGATTAATTTTTATGTAGTGTTAGAAGGTTGCTCTTAGAGATGCTCTAGTCCAGCTTCCTATTCTGAAGAGTGAACTGAGCCCAGATGTTATAAACTCTTAGTTTATAACAAGTTTATATTAAATTATAAACTTTTAAGTTTGTGTTAGGTAAAAGTAATCTTCAGTTTACATATTCATTAGCTAACCACAACTTAGGTTTGCAAAATGGTTTCATACTCAATAAGCTAACAATCTTTTTTTAAAAGTCTGAATTACTATAACTTTAGAACAGTGGTCTAAGTTGGCAAGATGAAATTTGTTAGACTTAATTATTTTTAAGTACAAGTAATTATGTTAGTTCATCGATTTGGTAACCTAGTATTAGTAGGCTCATAGATCTGGAGTTGGAAGGGGCCGAAGAAGCCACTTAATCCACTCTCCTCATTTTATTGGTGTAAGGAAACCACAGGTAGGTAAAGGCTTGTGATCAAAGTAGAGGTAGTAACCATCTGAAGTGGGATTTGGACCAAAGACAGTTAACTGCTTCTTCCTCTGGACCTGATAACTGAAAGTAATGCTCACACCCTCTTTCCTTCAAATTCTCAGAGCATTTATTTGGGCCTCGAGAATAAATATTAACACTCATATGTTATCATGTAATATGAGTTGGAAAACTGTAGATACAATGAAACCATTTGTGCCAGTCTTAAGATTCAGTGCTCAGGCTGATGTATTCTCCTACTCCCTTTAGCTGAGATTCTTAGGTTGCCATCCAGGATTCTAGTTCTGTCTCCGGAGACATACTCAGCTTTTGATTGAAGGGGTCTGAAGAACAAGAAAAACCCAGACCCATGGCTGCTCGCTGAATGGCTTCATTGGTCTGTTGGAAAGATGTGTTCTTACACTCTTGGAAGCTACAACAACATTCACCATTTAAAACATTGGCCATTATCAATTTGTTGACATTGTTCATGCTATTTAGTGGTTATTTTCTAGCTGCTAAATATTTTAATTTTAATAAGATAAGTAGGTACTGTTTTTGCTATCCCTTCTTATTTGTTTGTTGGCATTATATGACTCTGGTTCTAGACATCTCTTTAAGTAGTTCTTCATCTGAGTTCTCATTTTTTTTTGACTCTTTGAGAGCCATGTGTGTTATCCAAAGGTCTGTCTTTCATTCTCTTTATTTACTAATGCTGCTCTTCAGCTGTAACCCTTATGCAGACAACTTCTGAATCTTGAAGTTTTACATTGCTCCTTTCTGGAGCTACAAGACTCACATCTTACTGCTTGCAGGGTACTTCTACCAGGATATTCCAGTGACTAAACATGTTAAACCAAGCTTATCTTTCTTTCTTCCTAAAATCTGTTCTTTCTGACTTGGCTAATCCTGTCACCAGTCATCCAATCTGCCATGTTTGACATCTTTGTATTACTCTTTTTCTTTCCTCTGATATGTAGCCAGTCATGAATGAGATACTGTCACTTTTATCTACACATCTCTCACATCCACACGTCATTATTAAATAAATGCTTTTTAATTTGTTACATTGAAAAATTGTCATTTTTTTATTACAGTTTTTCCCAGTTTTCCTCCTGTATTCCCTTCCTTTCTAAATGACTCCACATTGCCACATAATTCCTTCTGCAAAAAACTGGTCACGTCATTGCTCTTTTCAAGAATATTTTGCTTATTGAGTAAAGTTCATATTCCTTTGCCTAGCTTTCAATGCCATCTGTAATCTGGTACCACCTTGCCTTTCTAGGCTTATCTCTGTCACTTTCATGTTCTTCAGGATCTAAGCCAAATTGAACTGCTTATTACTTGAAAATACCCTTCATTTTCCTCGTTGTGTCTTTGGTCATCCCCTTCCCTAAGGAATGTCTTTTCTTTGCTTACTGAATTCCTACTCCATTTTCAAAAGGCTACAAAATACTACCTCCTCCAGTCTTTCTAGTTGTTAAATGATCTTTGCTCCTTCAGACTGTACATAGAGCATTATGGTGCATCTCTCTAATATGCTTACTGTGTATGAGTTATTTGTATGTTTCTATACCCAGTCTCCCTTAGCCCCCAAACCACCTTGACTGTTAGCTACCTTAGATAGGGACCATGGTTTTTTGAAACCTTGTATCAGCAAGGGCTCTCAACACAGTTGCTGTGTTTGTCCTTCGTTCTGGAAGAGGACCATGATGTAAGGGCATTGATTTTGATTTGAGTGAGGGAGTGCTGTGCAAGATCACCAGCCTCATTTTCTCTTCCAGAGCCATCTGAGTCCAGTAGCCAGATATATTCATCAGGATGACTAGAGATGGCCCTCGATGCAATGGGATATCATGCATGACCCTTTTAGGCTATGTATGATCTTTTCAGGTTCTTACTTTGAGTGAGGTTAAATCTATTCAGTGAATAGGTGTCTTTAAGTAGTTGCTCAAGGGATGGTCCCTTTAATCCAAAAAAAAAAAAAAATCAAACCAGGAGGGGAGTCTAGACCCTCAGGGTTCCCAGCCAAAAGAGAAACAGTTAACTGTTTCACCACAGTAAGCACTTAATAAATGTTTACAAAATTGAGTAATTATAATTACATTAGTTGAAAATATTCTCTTTACTTTTCACATCCATGGTATCTCTGTGAAATAATAGACCTTGTTTAGCTTCTTTAAAAAAGCTGTATAAATTGAATTCAATTCAGACAGTTATTAAATGTCTGTTATTTGTTGAGCATATTCTAGCAAAGTTGGAGATGGAATGTTTACATAAAATGTGGTTTCTGCTCTCATGGGGTTTACATTCTGGTTGGTGGGGAAGATACATACAACTAGTCATAATACAGAAATAAATTAGACTGACAACAGAATGCTATATGTGATATGAGATTGAAGGGTGAATTCAAGAAGGAGGTAACATTTCAGCTGGGATTTAGGGTGACTAGAAATTCAACACACACATGAAGAAAAAGCCAGGCAATTAACATTAACGTGCCTACTGTGTGCCAGGCACTGTGCTAAGTGCTGGAGATACAAGGAAAGGTAAAAGTTCCTCTGAGCAGCTTACAGTCTCAAGGGGGAGATAACATGCAAATAACATTCTACAGAGAAAAGGTAAGCAAAGGCACAGAGATAGGAAACTATCAGTCAAGTTAGAGGAGTTGTGGTCTACATTGCTAAAGGAAGCACTCACCCTAAAGTAATAGATTTTCATGAACCGTGCAAGTTACTGAACTGAGTTTGGGACAATAAAAGAAATACACAGAATAGTGAAAGAGAGCTCATAGGATAATAAATTTCAGACTGGACTTGGTCAAGACACTGGGGTTTGACTCTCTTTCCTTTAGATAGTTACTTAGCAATGGGATAATGGACCAGTTACCCTTATAAAGCCTCACCATAAAATAAAATAATAATAAATAAAAATATCAGTAATATGAGGCTACTGCTTTTACTTCCAGTCTCATTTGGTTTCATGGTGTTACAATCCAGATATACTTGCTCTTTTTGCTTTCTCCTTCCTTGAAACACTTCGTGTTCACTGATAAGTACATACAAGATGTCTGTCAGTTACCATCAATGTGGTTTACTGTCTGCTCATTAGGTTTTACTGGGGTGTGGCTGCTGCCTATGCCACAGCTTTTTGGAGCCATAGGTAAAAGTTGAGTGCTTGGTGGACATCAGATGTGATTAAGCATCCCTAAAAAGGCCTTAGTAAGCCTCACACCAGAGGTGCGAGTCCTTCTTGAATATACTATACACAGTGCTCCCTCATCATTCCACCTCCAGGCTTCCCTGACTTCTTTTTTTTTTTTTTTTAATTTTCAACATTCATTTCTCCAAAATTTTGAGTTCCAAATTTTCTCCCCGTTTCTCTCCTTCCCCAACTCCAAAATGCCTTACATTCTGATTACTCCTTCTGCCATTCTGCCCTCCCTTCTAACACCCCCTCCTTTCCCTTATCCCCATCTCTCGTGTTCTGTAGGGTAAGATAAATTTCCATACCCCATTACCTGTATTTCTTATTTCCCATTTGTATGCAAAAACAATTCTCAACCTTTGTTCCTAAACTTTGAGTTACAACCTCTTTTCCTTCCTTCCTCCCCATTCGTCCCCTTTGAGAAGGCAAGCAATTCAATGTAGACTATATATGTGTAGTTTTGCAAAAGACTTCCATAATAATCATGTTTTGTAAGACTAACTATATTTCCCTCCATGCTATCCTGACTCCCATTTATTCTATTCTCTCTTTTGACCTTGTCCCTCCCCATGAGTGTTTCCTTCTAATTACTCCCTTCTCCCATTTGCCCTTCCTTCCATCATCCCCCACCTCACTTTTCCCCTTCTCCCCTACTTTCCTGTAGTGTAAAATAGATTTTCATACCAAATTGAGTGTGCATGTTATTCCCTCCTTAAGCCACATATGATGAGAATAATCTTCACTTTTTCCCTCTCATCTCTCCCCTTTTCTTCTCCATTAAAAAAGCTTTTTCTTGCCTCTTTTATGAGAGATAATTTGCCCCATTACATTTCTCACTTTCTCCTCCCAATATATTCCTCTCTCACCCATTCATTTTATTTTTTTTAGATATGATCCCATCCTATTCAACTCACCCTGTGCTCTCTGCCTCTATGTGTGTGTGTGTGTGTGTGTGTGTGTGTGTGTGTGTGTGTGTGTGTGTAAGTAATCCCTCCAACTACCCAGATACTGAGAAAAGTTTCAAATATTATTTTTCCATGTAAGAATGTCCACAGTTCAACTTTAGTAAGTTCCTTGTGATTTCTCTTTCCTGTTTACTTTTTCATGCTTCTCTTGATTCTTGTGTTTGAAAGTCAGATTTTCTTTTCAGCTCTGATCTTTTCATCAAGAATGCTTGACAGTCCTCTATTTCACTGAATGACAATTTTTTTCCCCTGAAGTATTATACTCAGTTTTGCTGGGTAGGGGATTCTTGGTGTTAATCCTAGTACCTTTGACTTCTGGAATATCATATTCTAAGCCCTTTGATCCCTTAATGTAGAAGATGCTAGATCTTGTGTTATCTTGATTGTATTTCCACAGTACTCCAATTGTTTCTTTCTAGATGCTTGCAATATTTTCTTCTTGACCTGGGAACTCTGGAATTTGGCTACAATATCCCTAGGAGTTTCTCTTTTCAGATCTCTTTCAGGAGGCGATTGGTGGATTCTTTCAATATTTATTTTACCCTCTGGTTCTAGAATATCAGGCTAGTTTTCCTTCATAATTTTATGAAAGATGATATGTAGGCTGTTTTTTTGATCATGGCTTTCAGGCAGTCCCATAATTTTTAACTTGTCTCTCTTGGCTCTATTTCAAAGTCAGTTGATTTTCCAGTGAGATATTTCACTTTGTCCTCTATTTTTTCATTCTTTTGGTTTTATTTTGTAAATTCTTGGTTTCTCATAAAGTTATTAGCTTCCATCTGCTCCATTCTAACTTTTAAAGAAGTATTTTCTTCAGTGAGCTTTTAAACCTCCTTTTTCATTTGGCTAATTCTGCTTTTTAAAGCATTCTTCTCCTCATTGGGTTTTTGGACCTCTTTTGCCAATTGAGTTAGTCTATTTTCAAAGGTGTTATTTTCTTCAGCATTTTTATGGAGTCTCCTTTAGCAAGCTGTTTATTCATGATTTTGTTACATTGCTCTCATTTCTCTTCCCAATTTTTCCTTCACCTCTCTAACTTGATTTTCAAAATCCTTTTTGAGCTCTTCAATGGCCTGAAACCATTGCATATTTATTTTGAAGGTTTTGGATGCAGAAGCCTTGACTTTGATGTCTTCTTCTAATGGTATGCATTGTTCTTCCTCATCCAGAAGGACAGGAGAAAATACCTGTTCACCAAGAAAGTAACCTTGGGTATTTTCCCAACAAGTTACTTGACTTTTTGGGTACTTTGTCAAAAGTAGGGTATACTCTGGGCATCTGTAAGTTCTTAATTCCTCCAAGGGGGCACAAGCAAGGGAGAGGAGTTTATTCCCAGGCTAGGCTCTTGGCAGAGATCAGATCAGCTTCTCAGTTCCCCCAGGGGCTTTAAGCTGAGTGCTTCAACAGTGCTGGTCTACCTGCCCCTACAGTGCAAAAAGCCTATGGTTGAGAAGTAAAGAGCAGTTTATGGTAGAGTGTATGGAAGAGAGTCAAGAAGATTGGAAAAGGACAAAATGTTCATAATGTGAAGGGCTATAAATTACGGAAGATTTTGTATTTGATCCTGGAGAAAATAGGGAGCTAATGGAGTTTGTTGAGTACAGAGGTAATGTGGTCAGTTGGAGCTATGCTTTAGGAAGACCACTTTATCAGCTGAGTGGAGGTTCAACTATAGAGAGATTTGAGGCTGGGAGACCAACCAGAATAATTTTGCATTAAGTCCATTTGTGAAGTGATGAGGGCTTATACTAGGATTGTGGCCGTGTTAGTGGAGAGGTGGTGACATATATGAGAGAAGTTGCAATGGTAAAAAGAATAGGATTGAAAACATATAGATTACATAGAATTAGTGAGAGTGGAGTTTAGGATGACCCTGAGATTGTAAGCTTTAGTGACAGGTTTGGGTTAGTACAGAAATGAGAAGAGAGGGGGTGGTTTGGGACAAAAAGAATGAGTTATGACATAATGGGTTTGAGATGCATTCTGTGTGCTTTGGTACCTCTCAAATAGAGCCTAGCTGGTTCATGTGTAATCATAAGATAATAGTCTGGCTTTGATGGGAACTGTAGCCAAAGAATGACAGCAGTAAAAGTTGTTGATGAATGGAAAACCCCAAAAGGATAAGAGAAATGAGGAGCCAGAGGATAACTGTGTACTGAGTGAGTTTTTAAGTAAAGATTCAGCTCCCCCAAATCCTTTTTTGTTTAGTTTGAGAAAATTAAAACTGTATGTTATTCTCATCCTCCTAGCTACAAAAAGGAGGGCTCTCATCACCCAGACTCTCCCATACTATTCGGAGTCATTTACCCCTTTCTCTTTGA
The DNA here is from genome assembly GCA_028658325.1 of Potorous gilbertii. Taxonomy (NCBI): domain Eukaryota; kingdom Metazoa; phylum Chordata; class Mammalia; order Diprotodontia; family Potoroidae; genus Potorous; species Potorous gilbertii. The sequence continues at coordinate 641,734,938 of CM053770.1, read as the reverse complement.
TTTAATTCTCCTATCCACTGCTGCATTCGTTGTGTTGTTTTGGTTGAAGTATATGAAGAAAACCCATCCTCACACAGATATGCAATTGGAAAAGGAAGGAGTATTTAAAAAGGCCATGTATTAGTAATAGTTTTTGACCTCTTGGACACCCTGAAAGAGTCCTGTGAACAGACCAGGACCGCACTTAGAACTGCTGATCTGACTTTTTGGGTTTCACTTCCATAGGCTTGCTCTTTGCTCTTCTACAGACTTCGTTTCTCTGAGTTGTAGGCCTGGAGAGCCTGCAGGCTAATTGAGCTTAGAGCAAAGAAAATTAACTGAACATAGCTTGAATTCATAAGAAGCAAATTAGAATGTGCAACAGATACAGGTACATGAGATGGAGCAGCCATGTGGATGAGTCATAGAGCTTTTTTTAACATGTGACATTTTAAACTTTAGCTGTACATAACATCAGTCACAGTAAAATAAAACCTCTTGGTTATTTGTGTGTTGTGATGGAGAAAGGTGCTGGGTTTTCAGTAAGAGGAAATGTTGATTCTGTTGACTTTGCCAGTTTTGTATGTGACATTAGACTGTAGCTTTGTTCAAGACTGGGCTTATGTACCATCTCATAGGACCTTTTCTAATTACCCTAACTAGTATTATTTTTTGCTCATTTATTACCTCCTAGCTTCAAACTCCTTGAAAACAGCTACTAACTTTCATTTCTGCCTTTATATCCCCTACTCAGTGCTGTGTTTTCATTACACATCCTTCATAAAGGTTCTCTCCAATATGCTCCAGCATATTTTTTTATTGTCTCTAGGGTACCAGAATATCACTTTGGCTACCCATCTGTTTCTCATTCTTTCTACATGTCTCTTCCAACATTAATTCACTTCTAGCATGCAAGGCATTATACTATAGCATTCTGTGCCATCCTTGAACCCACCAAGTGTTTTTTTCATTGCACTTTGGTCATTTAAATTTTAACTTTCAAATTATAGCTATACAGTATCACCAAGAGAATATTGTAGTGACTTAGGGAATCAATCTTCTTAACCTTATAAAAATAGCTTGTCTATGGAGAACCATAAAAAATATTCATTAGTAACCATGTTAAAAGTCCAGGCACATCCCACATACTTGGGAAAAGGAGGGTGATTTTCACAAAATCATTCTTTTATTTTGATAATTTGTTGGGAAATTCTTTTTAGTGATTGAGTGGTACTTAGCTTTTCTTGAAGAAGATACTGGTAAAATGAAGAAGATGAATAGGTTTTTACAAATTTTGATAAGCTTATACTTTTGGGTTCCCATGCATGGTAACACTATCAAGATAAGAGAAAGAGCCTCTCAGAGTAATTGTTCTTTTTTTCAGCAGCATAGGAGAAAGGTGAATAGGGAATGAAAAGAATATTGTCACCACAGTAATAATTTTTCTTGTCTTTTGTATAGGAAAATGATGCCCTTAATAAAATGCCCACTGAGTTGATTTTTAAGTTGTACTAAGGGATTTTACCACCATTCAGTATTTATTAACTGCCTACAAAGTTTCCTTTGCCAAGCTCTAGATCCCAAACAAGAGCAAAGTGCCGGGCACTGTGATTGGTTCTGGGGATATAGATGTAATGATTATAAGATGGTTGAGTAGTTACAGTGCAGCTTGGAATGGGAACTAGATTGTTTTTCCTTTGACATTTATGGTTTTTGAAAGATCTTGGTGATGGGATGAAAATTCAACTGAATTTTGAATACATGGCAATGTCTATCAAATAATGTAAAATCTCTAGTAATAAAGTTGCATTTTGGGGGGCTCTGTTAAACTATAAGCATCTTTAATTCTATTTCAGATAATGACCAATATTTATAAAGAAACCTATAATCAGTAATTTTTTTCTTCAAAATATGTTTGTTGTATTTTTGGTGAAAACAGAATAAGGCTAGTATTTTTAGTCAAATTCAGTTTAATCTGTTGCTGTTGTTAATTAGATCCCAATTAAATGGTCATTAGCTGTCCAAAAGGAGCTTTTGATAGTGTTTCAGGAATGTTTGTGGTAGAAAATCAAATTCCCATGTTAAATAGTATTAATTAGATACTTGATTCATCTTTTCTGTCTCTGTTAAGTTTCATACTACCAGCTGATTACAGTGACCTCATCCCCTTGTCTTTGTGTTTATTCCTGCAACCCTTGTTATATTGCTACCAAGGTCCACTTATAATGGATAAAGTTCAGTGAACATTCCAGGCCTAAAGTCTTACCACAGCTTCCCAGGTCTGTCGAGAGAGCAACAGGTGTGCCCTATGGCTCCATTAGTCTTGATTTGTCTTAAGAAGATTACTGCCGTCTCCTTGTCCTAATTCTGAGTTGTTAGTCAAAAAATAGTCACTTTGTTAGTGAATGCTTTTGACTAGGTGCCAAGCATCAATACCACTTTAAATCTCTGTAAACTTCCTATATTATATGGTGCTGTAGTCCTTGAGGGATTCCACGATGTTGCATTTTTTAAAAATTACAAGAAATCCTAAGGTTTTGCAGAAACCAGTGGTCACACAGTGAGTGTCTGGTGAGATTTGAACTTGAAGCATGGTTACCCTATCTGTACTGGCTCTCTAAACAGAGAGTAGATCTTTAATGTTATTTAGACTTAAGTGAAAGACATTGTGGGACAGTGGATTGAGAATCAGCCTTAGTTAAGTCAGGACTACTGGACTGTGGTCTAATAATCTCTTAATTGCTCAACACCTTAGGCCACTCTCTAAAATTATATATTGAGAAGAAGATAGAGGAAGTTTCCAGTAGTTTTCTAATAGTTCTCTACAATTGCAGAATCATGGGTCCTGTCAGAATTTGGAATTTGAGGCTTGGACACCCCTCTTAGTTGGTATAGTAAATATTTCTTAATTGATTTGGATCCCAGCATGCCTTTGTACTCATTTTGGACCTGGAATCTATCAAAGATAGGTTGCTCTTACTAACAAATAGTTATTTTATAAGTAAGCAGAACCAGGAGAACATTTATGCAATTAAAACAGTAATATAAGGGAATCAACACTGGTCGATATTAATCCTGATGATACAGTGACTTTGGAGGACCAATAGTGAAGCATGCTCCCTTTTTGGTAGAGAGACAGTAGACTCCCTAATGTAGTGTGTCCATGCATTTCTGAACATGCCCAGTATTTTAATGGGTTTTGCTTAATTGCTTATTTGTTCCAGCTAAGGACTTTCTTTGTGGAGTGGGAGACAGAGTTGTTGAGAAGTAACAGTGACATAGAAAGGGAAGTGAACCTCAATAACAAAAAATGTTAGTCCTCTGCAGATAACCTCTTCTGGTTGGATTTCCACATTTCCCTCCCTGTGTGCTAATTTAGTGTTCATGAAATCAGAATATAATTTTAACAGCTTGATCTGGTTTTTAAACAAAAGTTGGTGATTCTTAATCAGAAGACTGTGAGATCAGTTTATGTTCAAATTCCAGAATAAACACATTCTACATTGTACTACACTTCAAAAATTAAGAAACAGCCCCAGCCCCATCTGAGGTTATTTTGGGTGTGGCAGCTCCCTTCTTTGTGCAGAAAAGACGCCTTCTTTCTAACTTTTAGTTTACCTAGGGTTTGGAGTTTTTTAAAAATATAAAACTTTTCTGGTACCCAAGAAGGAGCAATAAGTTGTTTCCAAAGGCACACTGATTATAGAGTACAGAATTAAAGAGTGATAGAACATGAGGCTCTAAACCCCAAATATCTCTTTTATAGCTATGTGACTAGTATAGCTTTCTGGGTTTTTGCAAGACCCTCTGAGGGGGGGGGTCTTCAAGTTCAAAACTATTTTCATGATAATACTAAGACATTTTCATTACTAATAAGTAAATATTGATAAATATAATCTGCATAAACAAAAGTTCTTTGGGGAGTCTGCAGTAATACTTTATAGTGTGAAAGGGTCCTGAGACCAAAAAGTTTGAGAACCACTGATTTAGGGTAACATGGGACAGAACTTAAGATCAATTTCTTTGTGTGTGTGTGTGTGTGAACACATTCATTTTGGGCAATGAGAACTTCAGAGAAGAGCAGATACAATTTGAATATAGCTCTCTTGTGCATTAGTTTGTTTATCTTGATTGCCTGACGCGAGAGGCAAAAATCTTAATGGGTTTGAAAGCCCCTACATGCTTTAAAAAATTTGGGCAAAGGATTTTTCCTAAGAACACAAGTAGGTCAGTAGCTGTACTAGGTAAATTGGTCCATATATGAGCAGATGTCTAAATATGAGCTTTTCCCTTATGTTTTCTTTGAAAAGAATGAAATATATATATGTATGTATATATATATACATATATATATACATATATATGTATATATATATACATACATATATATACATAATGATACAGTAATGATTCCTGTATTCACTTGTCCATTTTGACAACTGTATGTTCAGGCAATTAAGGTTAAGGACCTTTCCTTCAAACCAAAGGTACTAGGGCCAAGCAAAGAGCCTTGGGAGTTCTGCTGGCTGTGGTAAGAACTCTCAGAAAATTCATGAAATTATAGTTGGTAAGGAGAAAAAGAGATGCTTTGGTGGCTCCCTACTCCTGATTCCAAAGTTGCTCCCTATCTTTTACCACAGGAGGCTGGAGGACAGGAGGCAAAGCTAGATAGGATACAATTACAGACCTCACTGATGTTCTGTAAAAAAACAATTTTAACAGGGTCTCAGATAAGATTGCCAGAATGAAAACTAAAAACAGCCTAAAAATAGCCAAGCTCTGGCTAATTTAATCAGTAAGAGTGCCTTCTACGTCATCAGTATCATGCTACCTCTTCCTATACCATCCCTCAGTCATTCAATAAGTGTTTATTAAGACACTGCTATGTGCCATGTACTATGCTAGGTACTGGGGGTTTAATCAGGGAGAGATAGCTAATTCCTTTTCAGTTTGTCACATTGTCAGGTGATGTTATAAATAACCTAAATGACATTACACTTCAATGAACAAAATGTTAATAGGACTAAATAATACTATTGATAATATTTTGCTGTGACTACAATATAGAGAATGCTTTTAAAATAATATTTAAATTCATTTATTAAAAAAAAAAGAAGCTAAAACTGCTATTAAAATTTGGACTGCTAAAACTTTGTATGTAAAACTTGAAAATATGTAAACTAAATAAAGTATAGGATTATTATTAAATCATAAAGATAAATATGTTAAAATTTTATTTAAAGGAGATTGTACTTAGTTTAAAAAAAGGTAAAACAAAGGGCTCTCCTACAAAATCACAAACTTGGCATGAATAGTATTTGTTAAAGAACACATAGTAAGGAACTGAGTATAATATTCTCAGTAAATAATAAAGATAGTAGAAATAAAGTTGTATTGAAACAGCAACAACCTATTTAAGGAAATCTCAGTTTACCATGAATTATGTGTCTCGGCTTGCCCCAGGAGTGCTATGCTTTTTTTTCTTCCTTTGTCTTCTTGAACTTAGTCCTTAGTGCCTTTGATGTGGCTTTTTGTTCTGGCAACGATTCAGAGTCTTAACGTTGGAATTGGGGTAGCGATTAGTGTCACTGATACCACATTGACAATCAAGTTCACAGACTTGAATTGACCCTGTTACCTTTAAAAGGATAAAGAACTTTATTCAGTGAATACAGGAATTATACAAGAATAACCCCTTTTCCTACTGTTACCTGACAATAGGTATAAAAGTGCTAGTGATAATAACATGACAAAAGAAATTTAAGGTGTAATAAACATTGATATTCTCGAGATAAAATTAATACTTAGAAAATCACAGAGAAAGAGATCAACGAAATGAATTGTGAAAATAATGTCAGGAAAGTAACAGTAGAAAATAAATCAACAAAAATCAACAGCATTTCCGCAGATGCAGCAAGAACAAAATTCACAAAGAAGTAGAAAGGGAAGTTCTAGAATAACTGAATAATGCAAAAAACATTTAGGACTTAGTCCAAGGCAAAATTTAAATAATTGGAGGCATGTCAATTTCTGATGCTTAGGCCATACCATTATATCAAAAATAGTCATACTTCCTAAATTATTTTACAGATTTAGTACCATACTAATCAAATTACTGAAGGGGAGGTGCTTTATGACAAGCTAACCCTAGTTAGACAAAATAATTCATCTTGAAGAATAAAAGATTTGATGAGGAAAAAAAATGAAAAGGAGCAATAAAAAGGGAATAGTACTTCACCTTTTTCAATTAAAATTTTTTATTTAGTATTTCATTTTTCCCCATTTACATGTAAAAACAATTTTTAGAATACATTTAAAAAATTTTTGAGTTCCAGATTCTCTCCCTTCCTTGCTTCCCACCCCTCTTCGTTGAGAGGACAGTAACAGTTTGATACAGGTTATACATGTGTAGTCATGCAAAACATAGTCATGTTATGAAAGAACAGATAAAAAAACCCTCAAGAAAAATAAAGTAAAAAAATGTATGCTTCAATCTGTATTTGGACACCATCAATTCTTTCTCTGGGGGATGGATAGCAGTTTTCACCATAAGTCCTTCAGAGTTGTCTTGGATCATTGTATTGATGCGAATAACTAAGTCATTAATAGCTGATCATCCTACAATATTGCTGTTGCTTTGTATACAGTACATTTCACTTTGCATTTGCCCATGCAAGTCTTCCCAGGTTTTTCTGAGAGTATCCTGCTCACCATTTCTTAGAGTACAGTAGTACTCCATCATAATCACATACCACAACTTGTTCAGCCATTCTCCAGTTGATGGACATCCCTTCAATTTCTAATTCTTTGCTCCCAGAAAAGAGGTACTATACATATTTTTGGCCATACAGGTCCCTTTCTTTTTGACTTTTTTCTCTTTTGGCATACAGACCTAGTAATGGTTCTGCTAAGTCATTGGGTATGCATGGTTTTATAGACCTTTGGGCATAGTTCCAAATTGTTCTACAGAATGGTTGAATCAGTTCACAACACCACCAACAGTGCATTAATGTCTCATTTTTCCCATATCTCCTCCAACATTTGTCATTTACTTTTTCTGCCCTATTAGCCAATCTAAGAGGTATGAGATAGTACCTCAGAATTATTTTAATTTTCATTTTTTAAATTATTAGTGAGTCAGGGTATTTTTCATATGGCTATATGTAGTTTTGATTACTTCATTTAAAAACTTATCTTTTGATTTATCAATTGGGAAATGGCTCTTAATTTCATATATTTGACTCAGTTTTTTTTGAGAAGAGACCTTCATCAGAGAAACCTGCTTCAAAATTTTTCACAGTTACTATTGTTAATTGTACTTGCTTCCATTCTATTCCCCCCCATTTATTTTATTCTTGCTCTCCTTTCCCCATGTGCCTCCTCAACAGTGTTTTGCTTCTGACTACTTGCTCCCCCGATCTACCCTCCCTCCTATCACTCTCCCCCTTCTCTTATTACCTTCCCCTTTTATTTTCCTGTAGGGTTTCTGCCATTTCTGATGAGAGTAAGGTTCATCCACTCCATCACTTCCTCCCTCTTTCTCTCCTTTGTAAAAGCTTTTTCTTACCTCTTTTATGTGAAATAATTTAACTTATTCTACTTCTCCCTTTTTCTTTCTCCTAGTACATTCCTCTCTCATCCCTTGATTTTATTTTTTAGATAGTCCCTTTATATTCAACTGACACTTGTACCCTCTGACTATGTGCGTGTGTGTGTGTGTGTGTGTGTGTGTGTGTGTGTGTGTGTGTATACACTCTTTCTAACTATCCTAATCATGAGAAAGTTCTTATGAGTTACAAATATCATGTTCCCATGTAGGAATATAAACAGTTTAACCTTAATAAGTTCCTTATGATTTCCCTTTTCTGTTTACCTTTTTATGCTACTCTTCAGTCTTGTATTTGAAAGCCAGATTTTCTGTTCAGCTCTGGTCTTTTCATCAAGAATGCTTGGAAGTCCTCTTATCTCAATGAATATCCATTTTCTTCCTCTGAAGCATGTATATTCAGTTTTGCGGAAAAGGTAATTCTTGGTTGTAATCCTAGCTCCTTTGCCCTCTGAGAATATCATGGTCCAAGCCCTCTGATCCTTTCATGTAGAAACTGCTAAACTTTGTGTTATCCTGACTGTGGCTGCATGATATTTGAATTGTTTCTTTTTGGCTGCTTGCAATATTTTCTCCTTGACCTGGAAACTGGAATTTGGCTATGATATTCCTGAGAGTTTTTATTTTGGGATCTCTTTCAGGAGGTGATTGGTGGAGTCTTTGAATTTCTGTTTTGCCCTCTGGTTCTAGAATATCAGGACAGTTTTCCTTGATAATTTCTTGTCTAGGCTCTTTTTTTGATCATGGCTTTCAGGCAGTCCAGTAATTTTTAAATTGTCTCTCCTGGATCTGTTTTCCAGGTCAATTCTTTACCCAATGAGATATTTCACATTGTCTCTTATTTTTCATTCTTTTGGTTTTATTTTATTCTTTCTTGATTTCTTATAAAGTTATTGACTTCCATTTCCTCCATTCTAATTTTTAAGGAATTAATTTCTTCATTGAGCTTTTGGACCTCCTTTTCCATTTGGTCTCTTGTGTTTTTTAAGGCATACTTCTCCTCATTGGCTTTTTGGATCTTTTTTTTTTTTTAGCCATTTGGCCTAATTGTTTTTTAAGGTGTTATTGTCTTCAGTATTTTTTTGTGTGTCTCCTTTACCAAGCTGTTGACTCATTTTTCATGATTTCTTGCTTCACTCTCATTTCTCTTCCCAATTTTTTCTCTACCTCTCTTACTTGATTTTCAAAATCCTTTTTGAGCTCCTCCAAGTTCTGAGACCAATTCATATCTTTCTTGGAGGCTTTGGATGTAGGAGTTTTGACTTCGTTGTCTTCGTCTGAGTATGGGTTTTTATCTTCCGTGTCACTATAGTAACTTTCTATAGCGAGAATTTTTTTTTCTGTTGTTTTCTAATTTTCCCAGTCTATTACTTGACTTTTAACTCTTTGTTAAAGTAGGGTTATGCTTCCGGGTGGAGGGTACACTGTCCCAGGCTTTAGAGGTTTTGTGCAGCTGTTTTCAGAGATACTTCTAGGGACCTGTAAGTTTTCAGTTCCTCCAAGGTGTTATGATCTAAGGAGAGCTGTTTACTGCTCCTCTGGCCTGTGTTCTGGTCTGTGAGTGACCACCAGTATTCTTTTCTACCCTGGAACTGTGTGGAAGGTTCCCCCTCCCCCTGCACCGTGGTGCCAGGCTCTGCTATGCTAGTACTCCTCCTTACCCTGGGACTGCCACCCAGAACTGTGACCCAGATTTGAGTATGGGCAAGGCAACGGAGTCTTGCATCAGTACCAGCAAAAATAGCCCCTGTAATCTCCTGACCAGTTATTTGACCCCCTTACTGCCTTATTGGCAGTAAGCTTCAGAGCTTCAGAATCAGCTGCTGCTGCTGCTAATTCAGTCACTCCCAAGGCCTGCTCCTGGTTTGGTGTGGCTGTGATGGTGTGTCCTGCATACCACTCTGATCGAGGTTTGATAAACTTTCCTGCTCACCTTCTAAATTGTCTTTGGTGTCTGTGGGCTAAGAGGTCTGGAAACCACCACTGCTGCCAGTGATTCAGTTACCTAGAGGCCTGCTCCTGGTTTTCTAGGGCCTGATCTCTGAACACGTACTGGACTTTCCTCCTCTCTCACCCTGGTGCAACAGACCTTTCCTGCCAACCTTCCAGATTGTCTTGGGCTGCTAATTGCTTCACTCTGGTACTTCATTTTATATTGTAAATTAGTAATCATAAAAATTATCTGGTACTTGTTAAGAAATAGAAGCACAATGGAACAGACCAGCTAAGGAAAAATCAGAAATAGTTGAACTATTTAATAACAATGACAGTAACATAAACCAAGAACAGTTTGGCAGAAATATGGTTCAGATCATTATCTTATGTCATATAATACCATAAGCTGAAAATGCATATGTGACCTGAGTATGAAAGATCACACCACACACAGAGAAAAGCTAGAATATAAATCAGGCATCTCGTAATTCTGGGAAGGAGAGATTTCTCAAGCAAACACATAATAGAGGCAGTCACGAAATATAAAATGCCTCATTTTGGTTACATGAACTTGGATAATATTTGCATGAATAAAATCGATGCAACTGGTGTAAGAAGGGAAGTTGTCAGTTTAGGGAAAAGTGAATGCATCTGATAAGCACCTGATGTATCTTAGATATATAGGGAACTAATGCAAATACATAAGAGGACCACATCTATTCCTTAGTGATCACTTCAGTTTAATTCAGTAAACATTAAGTTTTTTAAAATTTGGTTTTATCATGGCCCATTTGATTTTACTTCACATCCAACAAATTGGCAAGGATGAAAAAGGTAGAAGTAGTTATTGTCAGAGGAACTGTAGAAATATGGGCACACTGATACCCTGTAGAGGTTGAGGCAGCCACTTGGAAAACAGTTTGCAGCTGTGTTATGAAAGTGACTAAAAAAATTCATTCCCTTTGACCCAGAGATCCCACTGCTAGGTGTATATCCCTAGGAAATCAAAGGCAGAAATAAAGACTCCATATACAGTACACTAAAGTGATTATAACGATATTTTCATAGCAAAGAATCAGAAACAAAGTAGGTGTCTTATCGATTGGGAAATGTTAACGTGAATGTATTGAAATGAGAGGATTCTGGGAAGATGGTAGAATAGGTCAGAAAACTTTCTGCTCTCTAAATTTTCTCCACAAAAAAAGACAGAACATCACCTGAAATAAACACAGGGTAAAGCAGTTGTCCTCCTAAGACAATTTGAGAAGACCCCAGGAAAGAACTAACCTCCAGTGGTTGAGGTTCAGCCTGAGTGAAGAATACTTCTAGGCTGACTCCGTAGAATCAGCAAACAACAAGCCTTGGGGCCAGCTGGGTTGACAGGCAGCCTCAGCCTTAGAAACTTTGATTTTGCAGACAGTTGGGGTATCTGAGGGCTGAGTAGGAAAAGATTGAAAGATCTTCTCTTGTTGAGAGACATCCAGCACAACTGTGCTTACCAAAAGTGTCCTGGGCTATGGCTGCATGGAGAAGCTAGCATGCATCTGGTGAGTGCAGTGGTGAGGAGCAGGGACCCTATTGGCTGTGGGCACTTTTAGGAGAGCAGAGTCCTTGATTTAATTTCTGTGGCAGTGAAGACAGTAGTTTGAAGCCACCGTAGGGAGCAAGATCATTTTGTGGGACAGTGTGACTGAGGGCCCTAGCAGTAGTTTAGGAGAGGAGAGGAGAGCCCCAGGTTGGGCCCTGAGACAGACCTGAGAAGATAACAGTAAGAAAGACCTGAGGCTTTGGTGCATCATTCCCCATACTTAAGGACTGCAACATGATTACAACAATAGTACCTGCTCAAAACAAAATAAAAACAAATAAGTAAAAATGAATACACAAATAAGAAAGAACCCAACCATAGATAATTTCTATGGGAATAGAGAAGACCTGGGGTCATATCAGAGGAAGATAATGGAGCTAAAAAATCCACTCCTTTTTCAATGAATAATGTCAAATGGTACCAGGGACAAAAAGAGTTCATAGAAGAACTTTAAAAATCAAATAGGAGAGATCAAGTAAAAATTAGAAAAAGTGAAGCAATCTAAGAAAATCAAGAAAATTATGAAAAGAAAGTCAATCAATTGGAAATAGAGAATGAAAAACTTAGGAAAATAATTCCTTGAAAACTAGAATTGGACATGGGGAAGCTAATGATGTTCCAAGACACTAGGGAACTCATAAAACCAAAAAAATGAAAAAATAGAAGAAAAAGTAAAATATCTCATTAGAAAAACAACTGATCTGGAGAAGAGATTGAAGAAAAAATAATGTAACAGTAGTCAGACTACCTGAAAATTATGATAAAAAAATCCTAATACAATATTATAGAAAAATTAACAAGGAAAATACCCCGAACTTCTAGAACAAGAAGGCACAGTAGAAATAGGGGGAAAAAATACACTGATCACCACCTGAAAGAGATCTCAGGAGTGTAATCTAATAGATAAGACTTAAAGACTTTTTCCTGGTCATTAATAGGACTCAGGTGGAGCCCATTAAGGGAACTTAGATTAGGGGAGGCTTGTTTTGTAGGAAGGCGAGCACACGCACGCGCATATGCACACGCACGCACACACACACACACACTCTCTCTCTCTCCCCCCCTCCCCCTCTCTCCTCTCTCCTCTCTTCTCTCCCTCTCTCCCTCTCTCTCTCTCTCTCTCTCTCTCTCTCTCTCTTTCTCTCTCTTTCTCTCTCTCTTTCTCTCTCTCTTTCTCTCTGTTTTGTTTTGCAGACTTTCTTTTTGGAGGAAGGTTCCTGTGCCAGATAAGACTCAGGGTAGCCTTGCCCTTTCCCCCTTCTCCTTGGAAAACCCAGATGTTGATGTTTCTCTCTCTGTGGCAACTATGTATGTATGTAATAGTCAGACAGTTAGATCTGTCTGTTGATCTGTGCTGTATGTATTGCTTATGGTCAGACAGTTAGAAGCCCTGTCTGTTAGCTTTTATTTCTCTGCTTGTATTTTCTCTGTTGGTATATCTGATTAAAGAAGATAGTTGACTTCTCAAAAGTGGTTTTCCTTGTAAAAAAGCAGTTCTAAGAACCTGTGCTAGCAGGCCATCCTAGATGTGTCAGGGTGCTTGCTGCTACAAGGAGGAAAATTTACAGGATTTTCATAGTCGAGTTTCAGAGCTCCCAGGTTAAGGAGAAAATATTAGAGGCAATGAAGAAAAAAAACAATTTAAATATCACAGAGTTACAATAAGGTTAGCACAAGATCTAGCAGCTACTACAATGAAGGATTGTAAGTCTTGGAATATTATATTCTGTAGAGCAAAAGAGCTGGGATTATGACCAAGGGTAATTTACCCAGCAAAGTTAAGCATAATCTTGAATGAAAAAAAAAAAACGTGGATGTTTAATGAACTCAAAGACTTATAGATTTTTGTGATTAAAACCCCCAGAACTTAAAGGGAAATTTGACATCTAACATCCAAGAGAAATATGAGGTAAATATAAGGAAAACATTAAAGACCAATTATAAGGGCCTCAAAAAGTTTGAATTGTTTACTTTGTATATGTGAAAATATTAGCAGTATTCTTATTGTTATTGTTTGAGTATTTTGAAAGAAAGGCATGGGGTGATTCTAAAAAAATAAAACTGTAGGGAGAGATAAAAAGGAGGAATTATCTCATACAAATGAGGCAAAAAAGGAAAATTTGATACAAAAGAAGCTAGTAGTAGGGAGGGTGGGTAGTGCTGGAATGGTACTATCATCGGGATTGGGTTAAAGAGGAAATACATCTAGAACGGTATAAAAGTCTTCTAAATTCAGAAAGAGATGAGGGCAACAGGATAGGGTGGGGAGAGAGGATAAGGAAAGGACTCTTAAGAGGAGTGGGTAGGTTAAGGAATAGTAGGGCAAGGTAGCAGGTAGAAGTAAAGCAGAAGGGTGAGGGAGAAATAGGGTAAATAGAGTGAGAAAAATAGTGAGGAAAAATAGGAAGGAGGAAAATACACAAGTAATTGTAGTTTAGAATGTCAGTGGGATGAATGTACCCATTAAACAAAATGAGAGCGGATTAAAAATTTGAATTCAACAATATGTTGCTTTCAGGAAACATTATAAAAATGAGAGGTTTACACAAAGATAAAATGGAAGGTGGAATATATATGTATGTAATTTAATATGTAAAATTTGAATTTAGTATATAAAAATTTAGAAATGTATATATAATATGTAAAAAAAAACAGATAATTATGATCTCAGACAAAGTTAAAGTTAAAATAGACTTAAAAGTGAAAAATAGAGAAACTATACTGTCAGCAATATTATTCATTATTGTTTTAGACCATTTAAAATACCTAGATGGTATAAAATACCTGAGTATATACCTGTCAGAACAAATATAGGAACGATATGAACATAAACACAAAACTTTTTACACAGATAAACTCAGATCTAAATAATTTGAAGTAATATTTATAGTTCATAGGTAGGTAAAGCCAATATAATTTTGTAATGACACTTTTACCTAACTACTCTATTTATTCAATGTCATCCCAATTAAATTACTAAGAAATTATTTTATCAAGTTCTTTTGTGACTTCTCTTTCCTGTTTACCTTTTCATGCTTCTCTTAATTTTTGTATTATAAAGTCAAATTTTCTATACAGATCTGGTCTTTTCCTCAATATGAATGATTGAAAGTCCTCTATATCATTGAATGACTATTTATTCCCTTGAAGTATTATACTCAGATATGCTGGGTAGGTGATTCTTGGTTTTAGTCCCAGTTCTTTGACCTCTGGAATATCCTATTCCAAGCCCTGCACCTTAATGTTGAAGTTGCCACATCCTGTGTTATCCTGATTGTTTTTCCACAATACTCAGCTTGTTTCTTTCTAGCTGCTTGCAATATTTTCTCCTTGATCTGGGAACTCTGAAATTTGGCCACAATGTTCCTAGGAGCTTCTCTTTTCGGGTCTCTCTCAGGAGGTGATCAGTGGATTATTTCAGCATTTGTTTTGCCCTCTGGTTCTAGAATATTAAGGCAGTTTTCCTTGATAATTTCATGGAAGACAATGTCTAGGCTCTTTTTTTTGATTGGCTTTCAGGTAGTCCCACAATTTTTAAATTGTCTTTCCTCCATCTATTTTCCAGGTCAGTTGTTTTTCCAATGAGATGTTTCACATTATCTTCTATTTTTTTCAAACTTTTGGTTTTGTTTACTATCTGCATGGTTTATCTCATAGTCTTTCATTTCCCTGAACTCAATTCTCTTTCAACGAATTATTTTGTTCAGTGAGCTTTTGAACATTCTCCTCCATTTGGCTAATTCTGCTTTTTAAAGCCTCCTTCTCCTCATTGACTTTTTGGACCTCTTTTTGCAATTGAGTTAGCCTCTTTTTAAAGCTGTTATTTTCTTCATCATTTTTTTGGTTCTCCTTTAAAAAGGTACTAACTTGTTTTTAAGGTCTATTCCCTGAGCCCAGTTTAAGTTCCCTTTGGAGCCTTGCAGGCAGAGTCTTTGACTTCCTCTGACAGTATGCCTTGTTCTTCCTCATCCAAAAGGATGGGGGAGACACCTGTTCCCCAAGAAAGTAACCTTCCATAGTCTTATTTTTTTCCCCTTTTTTGGGCATTTTCCCAGCCAGTTACTTGACTTCTGAGTTTCCTCTCCACAACCACCTTGCCTCTAGTTCCAACAAGCCAGCATTGGGGGCTCAGATTCAGATGAGCTGCTCCAATCCCTAAGGGGCTTTAGGAGGGGCAGAGCTGCTATTCAGTATGAAATTAAGATCAGCTGCTCAGGTGGGGACAGGGCCACCTGCCACCCAGGGTTCAGTTCCCTCAGGGGCTTTATGATGAGACTTTCAACAATGGATTTGGGCTACTGCCTGCTTTGGGAGCCTCCATCATCTTCTGCCTCCACTGCTGCCACCTGAGGAGGCCTGAGTTATGGGTTCACCCTGCTTCTCGGACAGCTGAAAAAACCCTTTCACTGACCTTTGGCGCCTGTGGGTTGAGGGAGCTTTGCTACTGCTGGAATTTCTTTCCCTGAAGCCAGCTTGGTTCTGCTCATCCCGGTGTCATGTGGCCAAGGCTGGACTGGGCTCTGCTTTGTGTTCAGTGCAACAGACCTTTCCCGTCGGTCTTTCAGGTCACTCTGGGCTAGAAATCTTCTCTACTCCATTGTTCTGTGGCTTCTGCTGCTCTAGAATTTGTTGAAAGTTCTTCTTTACAAGTATTTTATGGGCTGTGGAGTAAAAGCTAGTGTATGTGAGTCTTTCTACTCCACTATCTTCTCTCTGCCTCTCTATAGGTTTTCTTGAAATGGAAATTTTTTGTTTTATATTGAATCCTCTCATGGTCCACAGTGTATATGGCAAATGTATTGTTATTTTTTTCTTTCCTCATTTTGCATTTAAGTTTAAAACAAAAGAAAATTTAAAAAAGATATGAACTTATAGAAGCATTAGAAGATTTTAGTTGATGCCAAGTGAATTAAAGCCAAGCCATGAAAACAACAATTTAAATACAGAGAATAATTTTTTAAAAAAATGAAACACTCTAAATAGAATGAAAAGAATTTTGCTGAAGAAAGGGATCTCTAAGTGCAAAATGTTGCACATATGATGTTAGACTTGTGTTGGTTTTACTGAACTGCTTCCTCCCTTTCCCATTCTTCCCATTTTATTGTATTACAAGGGATAGTTTGCTACATAGGGTAGAGAAAAGGAATATATTTTTAATAATGAAGGAATATTAACAACAATGAGAAACAACAAAAAAATGGACAATTTACCAGAAAATTGGGTAGAGGAAAGATGCTACACACAGGTTTGGACTTGGTTTTCCAGAGAGAAGCTTGAACATCCATGTTCAACTTCTGCCAGGTGGCAGTGCAAAATGAAATCAAACAGAATTCAGACACCTGGAGGTAGGGCAAGAGCTGTGATTAGGAAGTGTTACTTACAGAGCTTATCTATCTTATCTACTGCTACAAACAGCTTCTTCAATTCGAGGGCTCTGGATTCCCTTGGAGACTTGCGTTTTTACTTTTGGGGGAAGCTCCACTCAGGGTAGTACTCTGGTTGTGGTCTACTGACCCCTAGGATAAGCCTTTTCTTTCCTTAATGACTTTAGTGCTTGCCTCTTCATCTTTTCTCATTCTCTCTCATCTCCCCCCCAATCCCTGCATCTGATCTATTGCCAAGGCCTGTTGTTTCACTCCTGCAACATCTCTTATATACACCCCCTTCTCTCTGACACTGCCACCTCTAGTACAGGCCCTCAGCACCTCACACCTGGACTATTTCAATAGCCTGCTGCTGGTGGTAGGTATGCCTGCCTCCAATCTCCAATCTAGTCCATCCTCCATTTGGCCACTTAAGTGATTTTCCTAAAGTGCATTGCCTCCAGGATCAAATATAAAATGCTTTGGCATTTAAAGCCCTTTATAACCTAACCTCCTCTTATCTTCCCATTCTTATTATATCTTACTCCCCACATGTATTCTTCAGTCTATTCCACAAGCAAGACACTCCATCTCCCAGCTCCAGGCATTTTCTGACTTGTCTTCCATGCCTTGAACACTCTCTCCCTCCTCCTATCTGACTAGTGACTTACCTGACTTCTTTTTAAGTCCCAATTCAAACATACTTTTTATAGGAAACCTTTCCCAGCCCCTCTTAATTCTGGAGCCTTCCTTCTGTTAATTATTTTCTATTTATCCAGTATATAGTTTGCTTTGCATATACATACACACATGTTGTCTCCTCCATTTGATTACTAGCTAATTGAGGACAGAGACTACCTTTTGCCTCTTTTTGCATCCTCAGCATTTAGCTTAGTACCTGGCACATTGGCAATTAATAAATGTCTATTGATTGATTAGTCTGGAAGGGTAGAATAGGTCCCAGAGGAATGCAGAGGACTATGGGAAAGCAAAATGGAGCGGTTTTAGATGTTTTGTTAGCCTAAGTTCTTGCATGGAAGTTTAGAGTCATTAGATCCTGGTGAAATTCTGTTACCAGTGGAAATCCTAGGCTGGGGTATGAACCAAAAAACAATTCATCTTTGAAAAGCCTCCAAGATTGAATCCAGTCCCTCTGGGCTCAGGGCTTTGTTCATAAGCCATAAGTTGTACTTATTTTTGATAGTGTTTTGTAAACAAAGAGGTTTCTTCCCTAATATTGCCAAGGTATGAAAAAAAGCCCTATTATTAAAAATTGAAAATGAGCATAGTATGGTGGACCAATTATTGGCCGTGGGGTTAGGAAGACAAGGGTTAAAATACTTTGCAGACACATACTAACAATGTTACTGGGGGCAAATCATTTAACCCCTCAGTGTCTAGGTATTTTAAATTAAAATCTTGATCTGGATTGTGGAGTTTCCACACCAGAATGTTTATATATTTATATTTTGTGGTGGCAAAAAATTGAAAGCTAAGAGGGATGTCCATCAGTGGAGGGATGGCTGAACAAATTGTGGTATGTCAATACAATGGAATGCTATTGTGCTATAATAAGTGATGAAAAAGAACATTTCAGAGAGACATAGAAAGACCTAAATTAACTGATAAAGAGGGAAGTAAGTAGGATTAGAACAATTTATACTTGAACACTGGTATTGTAAAAACTAGAAGTTCTGAAAGACTCAAGGACTTTGATCAAGATCAGCCACGATTCCAGGAGATTGATAAAAGAATTCTGCCTGCCTGACAGAAAGATGTTAGACTGATATGCAGAATAAGAAATATTTTTGGATGTGACCATTGTGGGAAGTTATTTTGCTGACCAAGTTTATGTAATGCAGAGGTGTAGTATTTCAACCAAAAAATGAGTGCTTGATAATGGCAGAGGGGAGTTTTAAAATAAAGAAATTTTAGGTTTAGTCCAAACATTGGGTGTGGGTATGCATTTGTTAATGGTAATCCTACCATTCATTGAGTCATAAACAGCTCTAAAGTCATCTAATTGAAACCCCAAATGAGGAAACTGAGACTCTAAGGGGTGATACCTTTTATCATCATATTGGCAGTAAGTGCTGTGATTTCAACCTAAGTCCTATGACTCCAAAACCTTTCCTTTTCCTTTTGCTCTATACTGCCTTTTAAAATGTGTGCAGTCATTAACTTCTAAAGAATCACTGAATTACAAAGATTAAATTTCCCCCAAAATTACTATAAAAAAATATATTTGAACTTGGTTTTTACAGATTTAAGCAGATTGTTCAATTTAGACTGAGTACTTTAGATTGGTTTTTGTATGCTTCTCATGCATTTTATGATGGATCACTTTGATATACTGCTAACATTTAGATACATAAAAAACTAATAAAATTGTTTTACACATGTATATGTTCATAAAAAGTGCTAGCTGTTTATCCTGTTATAATTCTTGACTAGCATCTGGCTTCTCTGATTGCATGCTGGCCTGGTTGATGATCTCAGACACTTGTGATTTTCTGACAACCATCTGTCTTTATTTCTGACTCTATACTCCCCAGTCTAAGTAGGTTACATGACCTGTTTGTATGTACAGACCATGGACTGACCATGTCCAAGAAATCTATTCATTAATTTCTCTGCAGCAAGAAAGACATCGGACTTTGGTGTCTATTTTTTGTTTTTTTTTAATTCAATTTCACAAACATCTACTAAATGCCTTCTTATGTATAATGAACTGTTAGGCTCCTGGAATATAAAAACAAAACCAAAAACCTAACACCTCAGTTAACAAAGCACTAACCTCTAGAACAGGTAGGTAGGGAACCTGTGACCTCAAGGCCACATGTGGCCCTCTAGGTCCTCAAGTGTGATCCTTTGAACCCATACGTCACAGAACAAATCCCCTTAAAAAAGGATTTATTCTATAAAACTTGGACTCAGCCAAAAAGTTGCACCCAAGGACCTAGAAGGCCACATGTTGCCTTGAGACTACAGATTCTCCACCTCTGCTCTAGAAGCTTATACTAGGAGGATATAATATGCATACTGAGTTGTTAGGAAGTTGAAGAGACTCTTATGTAATGAAAATAGAATTATCTTTAACAATCTTAAAAAATAAAAGATGTACATTTTTTTCTGTAATGAGAATGACAGATTACCAATTCATCTGTCCTAGGCCTAGGAGGGCCTACCTTGATGTGAGACCAAACAGATTTCCAGGAGGGAACAGAGAAGGAAAAGGAAAGAAAAACACTAGTTGTCACTCTCCATTCTCCCTAAATCATTGCACATCAATGTATCTCCACCCACAGAAAAGTTGAGTAGCCACAAGGTTCTCTACTACTTCATCTTCTAGAAGACAAGAGAGGCCCTTATTAGCTGGAGATCACTACTCTTGTAGTCAACAAACAAGAAGGAGATGGAGCAAAGTCCTGAGGGAGCCCTTGAATTGAAATCCCACCCATGACTGCTCATCCAGTCAGGTCACTTGTTTCTAGTCATGTATTTTGTTGCTGGAATGCAAGCATACTCCTCAGCTCCTTCTCTGAGGGCAAAACAATATTTTATCTGCTAACTTGTGCTAGGTTAGTGGAAATGGTGTTCTTTTTCCAAAGAAAGAGTCATTTTAGAATCAAGAGGCTTGAAGCATCTGCTGGATCCAAAGGGGTGGTTTCCCTTTTCCAGGAGAGTCAATTTAGAATCATAAAAACTGGCTATTCATAATAGCTACTTTAACAATCCTTGACTGCTTGGGGACCATTTGAAGCCAGGTGAGGAAGGCATAGTTTATTCTGTAGACTTCTCTCAATTCAAACAACAGGAAGTGATTTGTTGTTTACTGTTATGTTCATAACAGCGGTGGAACTGAAGAAAGCTGGTAACAGTTGTCCACTTATTGATAGGTTGATGATAGCCATCATCATTCTTATCTTATCAAGACAGGTTGAGAAATTTCTAACATGGTCACCAGGTTCTCTTTAGTATTTGGGACAGGAGTAAACACCACTAAACTTCACTCACTAAGATGGCACCTGAGTTGAGCCCGAAGGCATAGGGGTGAGAAAGAACATGTTGAATTTGGAAACAGCTTACTAATTCTTTAATTCTTTTTAAAATGGAATGTAGTGTCTGTGAGGGAAGGTAATGTGAAATACAGCTGAAAAGGTAGTCTGAAACCAGATTGTGTAATGATCTAATAGTACATCTTCTGCTCCATTTTGAATTCCGATTTTTGTATGCTTCTTGGGTCCAAGCCATTCTCTTGAAATCTGATTCTGTACTCTAATATCTAGCCTTTCGTTTTTTTTTTAAACTTCTTTTTAACTTTTGGTCTTAGCTCCTCAGTCCACATCCATCTACAAATTGTCAGTGTCTCTGTCCTTACTGCTTCTGTTCCTCTCCCTAGTCTACCCGATCAGAAACTTTCTACCCTTCCAATGTTCTTAATGATATTAATCTAGGTGACTGAGGAAAATCCTGTCATAAGCAAAACCTACAAATTTAAGTACCAAAAGATACAATGTCAGTTGAAAGAAATTGTTTTCCTCCCCTCCCTAGAATTTACAAAATAGCAGCGTATTTTGATTTTTAATTTGATTTCTTTTTTTAAACAGGAAGAAGAGAATTCATCCAAAGATTAAAACTTGAAGCAACACTGAATGTGCATGATGGCTGTGTAAGTGTTAACTTGATATCATATCTAAAAATTCAAATTTAGTTTTTGGAAAGTAAGATAAAATGCTTTCGTCCCTAAAAGATGAGGCACTATAGTTAATTTAAACATATAATAGAAGAAGAGAGGAACAGGACACAAAGCTATTCGAGTTAAAATATAAATTTAGACTCTTCAGGTCTTCATGAAATGTAGGGGAAATTTACAGCAGTTTCTTTTAAATGTCTATATTTTTAAAATGTACTAAAGCCATAAAAAGAGATATGTAATGGAAACTAGGACTTTGGTGGAGCAGCAGGGAAACTATCTGTCACCTTGTACGTAGAGAATGGATGATGCCCAGAATGACACAGAATAGAACAAAAAGGTAATGGTGAAGTTAGTATCTTCTAGGATAAGAACAGGAACAGAAGCTGACTTGATTAAAGGTAGTCATCATACAGAAACCAAAAGAGGGGCCTTGGGGATCTGAGAGAACCTTCTTCCCCTAGAGATGAAGAAGGCTCTAAAAATGGTGACTGGGATTAAAGGAATGGATAATCATAGCTCACATTTATATAGTACTTTTAGTCTTGCAAAACACCTAACATATTATATCATTTGATCCTTTTGTGAGTTTAGTGTTATCTGCATTTAGAGATAAGGAAAAAGAGACTTAGATTAAGTGATTGCTGCTGATCACCCAGCTAGGTAATGTTACAGGGATGATTTGAACCCAAGTTTCCTCTGCCTCTTAAATCCAGGTCTCTTTTTACTATACAATTAAGTAGACTAGAAGCAGCTAGATGACTCAGTTGGTAGAGCATTGGGCCCACCGTCAGGAAGACCTGAGTTTAAATAATGCCTCAGACACTTACTTGCAGTGTGAGCCTCAGCAGATCACTTAACTCTGTTTGCCTTAATCCAGTGGAGAAATAAATGGCAAACTTCTTTAGTATCTTTGCCAAGAAAACCCCAAATGGGGTCACAATGACTTAGACGTGACTGAATGACTGAACAGCAACAAAAGTAAGATAAACTGGCCAAAGAGTCTAGATTTGGATACATGCTGTGAGATCAAATCCTGATTCTGATACTAACTTCTCCAAGGCTCAGTTTACTCATCTGTAAATTAAAAAGGATTGGACGATGTGACATTTTAAGTCCCTTTCCAGCTGTAAATCCTGTGATCTAACAGGCAGTTGGTGATGTGAGAGAGTAGGTCATGAGGGTTTATACCCTGTTACCCAAAACCTGAAGTTCAAGAGCTTAGATGCCAAGGCTGATCGACTAAAGGTGTTGAAGATGGTGACAGTTGCAAAGGGACACACTAGTGCTTTGAGACCTTAGCACCAAACTTGCCCTGGGAACAGTGACCTGGAATGTTTCAAATCTCAGTTTAGCTGACACAACAGTGTAAAAGTGACTTGAGATATTTCATGTCTATAGATTTATCTGGAAATGTTGCTAATGTCATAATATTTAAATGACATTTTTCCATTTTTTTTTGTCCAAACATGATGATGTTGATGTGTGGGTACTCACTCCACTAAGAACATTTGGTTCATTATTTGTGAACCTAAAATGTGACCATATGTTAAAACAGTAGATGGGGGCAGGGGTAGGAGGCACTGCTGAGGATGGGGGTACGGGGTTTGAGGAAGACTCCCAGGAGCTAGAGTCAAAAGGGACACTAGAGATCCCAGAACTGGAAAGGTCTTTACAGTCATTTCACGTATGACACTAAGAGGAGTTAATTGACTTGGCTAAAGTCATAGTGGTAATTAGTAGGACAACTGGATTCCAATGGAAGTCTTCTGACTCACCATTGGTAGATTGATGGTTGCTTTGGGGTCCTGGACACCTGAAGTATGTATTTAAGACTTGCATTCTCAGCATGTCAAGGCTTGTGACCCTGGGCAAATCACTTAACCTCTCTGCATCTCTTTTAAGTTTTCTTATCTGTTAAATGGAGTTAATAATACTTGTAGACCTCCTTCACAGGGTTATTGTGAGGAAATTGGTTAAGTACTTAATGGTATTTTAATATATAATGAAATACACACTTGGATAGTAGGAAGTTAAGTTTACATTTTTGAAGTTCCATCGTCTCAACCTCTCCTTGGAATTACAGATACAGACGTATTCCAAGGAAACTTACCATGCCATAATGACATAAGTTTTAACCACACTCACTGTAATAGTCACACCCTCTCTTCGACTTGTCTCAGCCTTGTCATGCACTTCTTGTTTGTGTTTTTCACTCCTCAGTCCTTGGTTTGATGAGTGCTCTCTCTCACAGTCCTGGGGAAAGGTCCCCTACTTCTTGTTCCTCAAGTGGCTCGTCTTCCTGCTCCTGCAAAGTTCCTTGGCCAAACAAAAGCCCCCTTTCTTTCTGCTGTAACTGCTTTGTCGTCACACAAGTTGCCATTCTATAGATAACTGGGCAAAGCCAGTACTGTGGGTTGTTAAAAATTTCAAAGAGATGTGGAGTGCTTACCTAAAGCAACCAGCAAGTGGTAGCAAGACTGTCAACTTTAGCTTCTTTAAAGCAGCCCTGTTTACAGCTGAGGTGTTAGGTTGACATACCACTTGCCTGCTTCCTAGAGAACACAGGAAAAGAGACAAATATGTGCATATAAACAACTTTTCAGTAGAGGTCATTGATTTATTGATTCCTGAGCTTAGCTTATCTTCTTGAAAATTCAGAGCTATTGTCTCATTGATTTCTAGTCTGTTGAAGACGGTAGAGAAGATTTGACTCCCGAAATCCCCAGCCCCTGTTATGATTAATTGCCTTTACCCTTTTACTTGTTGCACTAGGACTCAGCAGTCTTCCATTGATCTTAGAAGATGGATTGTGCATTTTCCAGATTTGTATAAGAATTTTTGAGAAACAATGTCCATACTTAACCAAGGCATCTTTCTGCCCTGCCCCCAATCTCAGACTGGAGATTGCCATTCTTAAAGAAGAAAAAATTATCTATACTTAACTCTTCATCTGCCATTATCACTTTTCTTTTTACCCAAACTTGTGATTTCTTCACTCAGAGTATCATAGGATCTATGAGATTTGCAAAAGATATTAGAGGCCATCAAGTCTGAACTCTTCATGAGGAATTTGAGGTACATAGTGGTTATGTGACTTCCTAGGGTCACACAGCTAATGTTTGAGGTGGGATTTAAACCATGGTGTTCTTTACTCCAAGTCCAGTGCTGTATCCACTGGGCTATCGTACCTGTAGGAAACTTCCCCTGGGAAATGCTGCAAGTGCAAGATTGGGAGCTATTCTTAGCTTAGTCTCGGCAAAGGTTCCTTTCTCCAAATCTCCCCTGTTCATATTTGATGATTGATTCTTCTTGCTGTGGCCCCTCATTGTTCCCTCCTCTCTTCTTCCCACTTCAAGTTAAATTGACAGTTCTGTTCTGTTGGAAGTCAACTAGCAGCAAAACTCGGGTATTTTTCTTGAGACTTGGGGTATTCAGCCCTCTCACTATATGTCCAAGTTGCTCAGTTCCAAACAATTTCAAATATCTTTAAGAAGAAATTTCTTTTTTAAGCCTTGATAATTTTGTTGCCACAAGCATGGTTCTTCCCTGTGAATAGTGATTTCTTTTTTAAGCCTTGATAATTTTGTTGCCACAAGCATGGTTCTTCCCTGTGAATAGTGATCTAACCAAACTGCTTTGCAGTCTTCACTCTCTCTGATGTATTTCTGGCTACCCTCCCAAATCCAAATGTGGTATGGTAGCATCACTCTTCTTGATGGTGAAAAAAAGTATATGATAAAGAATCTTTGCAGATAACAAAGTCATTACTGCTAGGATGAAAAGAGAAATGGTTGATTGGGGGGAAAAATCTTTGCAGCAGATGTTGCTGATAAGGGTCTGAAATGCAAGATATAGTGAGAAGTAATACAAAAAGTTGAGAGTAAAATCCATTTCTCAATGTATAAGTAGCCATGAACAAACATTTCTGAAAAGAAAACTTTCCAATTGTTAACCATAAGAAAGATTTTACTAAATTATTAATAAGATAAATGCAAATCCCTCTTTTGATACTTAATACCTGTTTGACCTTAGGCAGATCACTTCAGATCTATGGGCCTTAGTCTTATCTGTAAAAAAAATGAGGGAATTGGAGCCTTGGAGATCACTTTGGGCTCTGGATATATAAATTCTGAAGTTTCTTCTCACACCCAGCAAATTGGCAGAGTTGGTGCACTAATACACCATTGGTGGAGTTGTGAATTTATTCAACTACTCTGGAGAGCTGTTTGGAATTAGGGTGAAAAGGGAATGGAGCCAAGACAGCAGAGTAACAGCATGGACTTTCTAGAGCACTCCTGCCAAGCCCAGCCAAATACCTGTAAAAAATGGCTCTAAACAAATTCTGGAACTGCAGAATCCACAGAATGATGGAGTGAAGCAAATTTCCAACCTGAGCCAGCCTGAAAGGTCACCATGAAATGTCTGTTGCGCCACACTGGGAGTGGAGCACAATCCAGTGTGGGCCACAAGTGGACAGAGGGGACCTGAGCAGACCTTGGGGAGACTGAATCTCTCACACCTGTGGTAGTTTCCAAACTTCCTGACCCTAAAATGCTGAGGACAAATTGGAAGGTCAGTGGAAAAAGCCTGTGGGACCAGTGTGGGAGAGTGAAATGGTCCAGCCCCAGCCAGGGGGCGGAGAAACCCTCATCAGCCACTGTTTCTGGAACTCTAGGCCCACAGATTGTGCTAGGATCAAGTGAGTGATAGTACACTCCCCACCCCCACTGGAAGCAGAGAAGAACTACCTTGACAAAGAGCTCAAAAGTCAAGTAAATGGCTGGGAAATGAGCACAAACTGGAAAAAGAATCAGACTGTAGAATCATACTTTGGTGACAAGGAAGACCAAAGCATGCAAACAGAAGAAAACAGTCAAAGCTCCTCTATCCAAAGCCTCTAAGGAAAATATGAATTGGTCTCAGGCCATGGAAGAACTCAAAAAAGATTTTGAAAATCAAGTAAGAGAGTAGAGCAAAAAATGGGAAGAAAAATGAGAATGATGCCAGAAAATCATGAAAAATAAGTCAACTGCTTAATAAAGGAGACCCTCAGAAAATAACACTTTAAAAAAATAGACTAACCCAGATGGCAAAAGAGATCCAGAAAATCAGTGAGGAGAAGAATGCCCTAAAAAGCAGAATTGGCCTGATGGAAAAGGCAATCCAAAAGTTCACTGAAGAAAATAATTCCTTAAAGATTAGGATGGAGCAGATGGAGCTAATGACTATGAAAAATCAAGAAATTATAAAACAAAACCAAAAGAATGAAAAAATTAAAGACAATGTGAAATATCTCATTGGAAAAACAACTGACCTGGAAAATAGATCCAGGAGACACAATTTAAAAATTATGGGACTACCTGAAAACCTTAATCAAAAAAACAGGCTAGACATCATCTTTCATGAAATCATCAAGGAAAACTGCCCTGATATTCTAGAACCAGATGGTAAAACACATGTTGAAAGAATCCACCAATCACCTTCTGAAAGAGATCCAAAGGAAAAGCTTCTAGGAATATTGTTGGCAAATTCCAGAGTTCCCTGGTCAAGGAGAAAATAATGCAAGCAGCTAGAAAGAAACAGTTCAAGTATTATGGAAATACAATCAGGATAATACAAGATCTAGCAGCTTCTACATTAAGGGATTGCAGGGCTTGGAATATGATATTCCAGAAGTCAAAGGAACTAGGACTAAAACCAAGAATCATCTACCCAGCAAAACTGAGTATGATACTTCAGGGGAAAATATGGTTATTCAGTGAAATAGAGGTCTTTCAAGCATTCTTTATGAAAAGATCAGAGCTGAATAGAAAGTTTGACTTTCAAACACAAGTCCAAAGAAGCATGAAAAGGGTAAACAGGAAAGAGAAATCCTAAGGGACTTACTAAAGTTGAACTGTTTACATTCCTACATAGAAAGATAACATTTGTAACTCTTGAGACTTTTCTCAGTATTTGGGTAGTTGGAGGGATTTTATTTTTATATATATATACATATATATATATATATATATATATATATATATATATGTATATATGCATAGACAGAGGTCACAGGGTGAGTTGAGTAGGAAGGATGATATCTAAAAAGATAAAATTTAGGGGTGAGACAGGAATATATTAATTGGGAGGAGAAAGGGAGAAACGTAATGGGGCAAATTATCTCTCATAAAAGAGGCAAGAGAAAGCTTTTTCAGTGGAGGTGAGAGGGAAAAAGTAAAGTTTACTGTCATCACATGTGGCTTAAGAAGGAAATAACATGCACACTCAATTTGGTATGAAAATCTATCTTACACTACAGGAAAGTAGGGGAGAAGGGGATCAATGGGGTATGGGGGGATGATAGAAGGGAAGGCAAATGGGAGGATGGGTAATAGAAATAAAAACTTTTGGGGAGGGACAAGGTCAAAAGAGAGAATAGAATAAATAGGGAGCAGTATAGGATGGAGGGAAATATAGCTAGTCTTTCACAACATGACTTTTATAGAAGTCTTTTGCATAACTACACATGTACAGCCTATATTGAATTGCACCTTCTCAGTGGGGATGGTTGGGGAGGAAGGGAGAAAGTTAGAACTCAAAATTTTAAAAGTGAATGTGAAGAATTGTTTATGCAATTGGGAAATAAATACAGGTAATGGGGGTATAGAAATCTATCTTGCTACAAGATAATAGAGGAGATTGGTGTGATAGAAAGGAGGGCAGTTTGGGGGAAGTGGTAATCAGAATGCATGGTGTCTTGGAGTGAGGGGACGGGAGAGATGGGAAGAAAATTTGGAACTCAAAATCTTGTGAAAATAAATGAATTTTAAAAAATTAAAAAATGGAACTGAAGAGTTCATGCCCTTTGACATAGAAATCATACTCTTAAATATATTATCCCGAGGAGATCAAAGACTTTTTATCTCTTGACAAGAAACTCTAATGTCCAAATATTCATAATAGTACTCTTTTGTGGTAGTAAAGGATTGGAAATAAAGTAAATGTCCATTGATTGGAGAATGGCTAAAAAAAAGTTATTCATGAATACAATGAAATATTATTACTGTAAGAGGTGACAAATGTAAAGAATTGGAAGCCCAAGAAGATTCATATGAACTATTTCAGAACAAAGTGAGCAGAACCAGGAAAATAACATACACAATGACTACAACAGTATTGGAAAAAAACAATAAAAATGAAATGGAAGGCAGTGTATTTATAAAGATTACTCTGGCCTCAGAAGTTGGGATCTGTGGGTCAAGTTGTAAAACTCCTGCAACATTCCCCAAGTGCTGTCTGAATGAAATTAAAATGTGATTGGGTAATGTTTAACAAAATAAAAATACCACATAATATAGATAGTGTTAATTTATGATTTTCTAAGTCAGTATATGGCCCACAGGGATTGTTTCTATTTATGTTTGACACCATTGGTCTATCAAGTTTTTGATCTCTCCTGTCTTATTCCTAATTCATGTTTTCTTAGTGTTGTGTTTCCATTTCAGAATTAAAAACACAGGAGTATCAAAATATATGTTGATTTAATTTGAAGGGTCTTAACCAAGTTCTTGGTATAAATTTTCTACCTCTTCATCCTCTGCTACAAATGTTGAGGTATAACTTGTAATTATTTTCCTGGTTTTCTTTTTGCAAATACTGAGCTGTAGCTACTTTAATACTAGATGACTATCACTTGAAGTGATGATTCTTGTTCACATTGGGTGCATGATAAAACCAAGCTCCACCTGCTCATTTTTTCCCCTCTAAAAGAGCATGTGGGTCTTAGATTTTTCTGCACCTTCCTTCTATTTTCTTTTATAGAAAGAATATGAAGTGATAGGATTCAGTTCCTTCAGTAGCATCCCTTGAAAATGACCTTGAAAAGGTCATGAAAGTTTATAGATGATCTAAAGACTGTGTGATTCTTAGCTTCCTGTATGTCCCTTTCTTCCACTGACCCGCCATCAGTACAGAAGTGGAAAGTGGACATGTAAGTCTGAGGGCTTTTTTGTATTTTTGTTCGTTTCCTGGGTTGCTAGAGCCAAATATTCATTGCCACAAGATTAGCCAGTCTGTCTGTACTTAGGCTGATCCTTAGAAACTACTGTAGGGGTCACACTCAACTCTTTCCTAACCTGGTAAAACCTTCCACAGCTTGAGCACTGGGCTTCAGGGACAAGGGCCACTTCTTTGCCATGATCGAAGAATCAGGGTAGGACTCTCTGGAAATTAACATACAAGGATTAAAGCTAGGAAGGGGGGATCTGGAGTCAGAGACCATTTGCAGGGTCATAGGGGCAAGAGAATTGATAGAAGATGGAGGGTCAGCATCAGGTGGAGAGGAGAGGGGATTCAGGGTCTGGGGTCAGTCACAGTGGAAGGGAATGTAGACTCTATCTAGCTTTATGGGTAAAAGAAAAATATGGAGGTTCAGGGCAGAGGAGGAAGGCATAGATGTTCAGAGAGAGAGAAAAGTATATGAGAGCTATAGCCAGAAGCATGTGGGTTGGGAATTGACAAAAGGATATGGTATAGATATAGAAATTGGTCCTAGCGTCCTTCAGGGCTTAGAAGAATTTGTGAGGGAGAATTGAATTCTTTGTCAGAGTTTGTTGGGTGGGGTAGGTGCAGTACAATGTAGGGTCCTCCAGCAAGTGATCGCAATCTCCTTAGTGCGTGTGTTCCGTTGTGTGTCTCGGATGACCTTCAGCTCCCTCACCAGGAGCCTCATCTCTTTTTTTAAATTTATTTTTAAAAAATAATTATTTTATTTGTTTTCAGTGTTCTATAATCACTTCCATATATCTTAGATTTCCCCCTCCCTCTTTCTCCTTTCCCCCTCTCTTCCCACTCCCTCCCTGAGACAGTTTGCAATCTTATATAGGTTCTATACATACGATCCTGTTAAATACAATTTTACTGTAGTCATGTTGAATAGAGGAATTAAAATGAATGGGACAAACGATAAAATGTAACAAAGCATAACATAAAGAAAATGGTCTGCTTCATTCTGCAATCCAGTTCCATAGTTCTTTCTCTAGATGTGGAAGGTGTTTTGCCTCAAAAGTCCATTGGGAATTTTTTAGGTTCTTGCATTGCTATGAAGGACTAAGTGTACCAGAAAAATTCCTCACACACTGGGCTTGTTGCTGTGTACGAAGTTCTGATTTTGCTCCTTTCACTCAGCATCAGTTCATATAAGTCTTCCCAAGTCCCTCTGAAGTCTTCCTATTCATCATTTCTCATAGCACAATAGTATTCCATTACATTCATATACCACTTGTTCAGCCATTCCCCAACTGATGGGTATTCCCTTGATTTCCAGTTTTTGACTACCACAAAGAGGTCTTATAAATATTTTTGTACATATGGGACCCTTTCCCATTTTTATGATCTCTTTGCAATATAGTCCTAGAAATGATATTGCTGGGTCAAAGGGTATGCACATTTTTGTAACCCTTTGGGTATAGTTCCAAATTGCTGTCCAGAATAGTTGAATCAGCTCACAGCTCCACCAACAATGAATTAGTGTTCCAACTCTCCCACATCTTCTCCAACATTTATCATCTTCCTGTTTTGTCATGTTAGCCAATCTGATAGGTGTGATGTGGTGCCTCAGAGTTGTTTTGATTGCATCTCTAATCAATAGTGATTTAGAGCATTTTCTCATAGGACTATAGATAGCTTTAATTTCTTCCTCTGAAAACCAGCAGCCTCATCTCTTTACAAAGTGCATTCTCCTAGAGAATATCTGCCAGCTTCCACTGCCTATGCTTCTCACCCACAATACAGCTCAGCTCCTTTAGCTGACCCTTAATTTCCAAGGAGCCAGTGACTAAGACTGTGGATTGGAAGGCTTGCTTGTGATTGGATTGCGCAGGAAACACAGAGAAGGTTCTAGGTAGAGGAAGTGAGGGGAAGAAAGGAGAGAAGCGGGGGAAAGTGTGGGACACTTTATGCCTAGTAAATTTCATTTTATTAGATTTGACCCAGCATTCTGACTGATTATAATTGGATGGAATTTAGTCTTTCTGTAAATACTGTAGTCTCCTGAGGGTCAGTTGAAGGAACTGGGAACACTTGAGCCTGTGTAAGCAAGACAGCTGTTTGCAGGTTTTTCCACGGGCAGTCATGGGGAAGGAGGATTGAACTTGTTTCTCTTGTCTCCCACAGAGAAGAAGTCTCGTTGCAGAGTCAGATTTAGATTTGATTCAGGGAAAAGCTTCCTAACAAAACAGAACTTCTCAGAAGTGGAGTGGCCTGCTTGGAGCCTTCACGCAGGAGCGTAGAGTCCCATTTGTAGGCAGAATTTTTGATCAGATTTAGTTAGATCAGAGACCTGCAAGGTCTTTTCAGTGATGTTAGGACCATGGTTCATAGGATTTATTTTTAGCATTGCAAATTTGAAATCCATAGAACAAGTCCATTTTTCATTTAGAAAAACATCTGTGGCATGACGGGGAGAGATTTTTGAATGTATTTTTAGGCTTCTTATTGAATCTTAATTGTATTATAAAATGTACATTTTCAAAATTATAAGGTAAAGATTAGCTAACTTTTTTCTTTAAATGTCACTGTTTTAAAAACAATTCTGTTTGCTCTTATAGGTTAATACAATCTGTTGGAATGACACTGGAGAATATATTTTATCTGGTTCAGATGACACTAATCTAGTAATCAGTAATCCCTACAGCCGAAAAGTAAGTATTTTTCTAAAAATCATACAAATTTATGGGGAATAGTTGGCTAAAAAAAGCAATCAGTAATATGATGTGTAGTATCTTTTTTCCATGTGTATTTTTCTATCAGAGTACATATTTCACTCACTTTCTTCTTAGCCCTATTTACTACTGAGGTTATATATTTGAAAGTTTCCCTTTTTAGGTTTCCAGTTAAATTTTTCAGGTCTCCCTCTCACCTTTCTTCCATACGTGAACAAGGATGATTATATAGATATGTTTGAATTATTTTCTTCTGACATTTCCTTTTCTTTGGCCATGGCATCCTGGGTGTGATGTGCAGTCATCCTGAAGTTAACTTGTGGGCAAACAGCCCAGGGCCCTGGAACGATGTGGCTGTCCACGGCTTCCCAACTCTCCGGTGTCCTCCGAGTGTAAACACTCGGCCGTCTACATGGTCTCGGTTACTTTGTGCTGCCTCGGCTGCTTTCTTCTCTTCTTAAGCTATGTGGCATCACTGCTGGATCCTCTGTTCTGGGAATTCCTGTTTACTTTGCTCTGCTTCACTCCAAACACTTTGCCCCCTGAGTGCCAGCTTTTCAGGCATAGCTTCACTTTCTTAATTCACATTCCCTTTGAAAATCCTGCTGGGTGGTTGTCAGAACCTCTTGGTTATTTGACTTCAAAAGAGGATTGTTTTCCTTCACAAATTCCATCTGGTAATTAAATAACATTGTCAGCATTTCTTCTGTTTTCTTTTCCTCGTTGGACAATTAAGTTTTTGCCATCATTTTAATAGTTTTTCTTTGTTCAAAGAAAGAAGCTCTGACAGAACTGTAAGTTAATCATTTTGCTATGCAGCTGTTTCTTAATATCAGCTTTTGAAATATTGCTGTTCCAAAGGCCAGAATTTCCTCAAATTTTGAAATTATGAGTCTATTCTTATAAAATAATTAGTGATTACCTCTCTGAACTTTCAGCTTTCATTAACTGATTGTAACATTCTCTATATGTGATTCTTAATCCTAACTAAGAACACTGAATTAGAGTTCTAAGGTGTATATCCCCAGTCATCTTCCTTCCTAAGTCATCCAGGTTTCTCACTTCAGATTTATCCTTGATTATTCTCTTTCTCCAGGTCCCATATACATTGTTCAATTGCCAAGTCTTGTCAGGTTTGCTTCTACAGTATCTTTTGTGTCCGTTCTTTACTCTCTATTCTATTTATTTGTAGTATTTTAGATTTGAAATCCGCAAAAACAAGCCCATTTTTTAGTTAAAAAAAAATCTTTGCGTAGTGGTAAAAGAATTATGAGTAAATTTTTTAAACTTCTAATTGAATTCTAACTTTATCATAAATGTTCATTTAGAGCTAGAAAGCTCCCCCCTCATCAAGGCCTTCAAAATCTCACGTACAAACTGTTTTTGCAGCTTCCTAATTCACAGCCTCCAAACTTTTCCTCTCTTTTTCTACCACTGCACAAACCTGATCCACCTTTCTAGCACAAATCTGACCAAGTCCTTGCCCTACTCCAACACTTGCTATGATTCCCTCATTGTCTCTAGCATAAACTATAGAGTCCTCAGCCTGACTTGAGCCTACTTGTCCAGCTTTATTTCCCCTGACTGTCCTTTCTGAGATGTGCACTCTGGTCAGACTGGGCTGGCCAAACCATTCATGCCTCACCTCCAGTGCATAAGCCATCTCCCACACCTCAAATACACAGGCTCCTCTGCTCTGTCTCTGAATTTTTATTTTCTTTCAAACCTTACCTCGGGTACCACCTCTTGGGTAAGATTTTTTTGATCCCTCCCTTTAGTTATTAGTGCTCACTAATTTCTGAAATTCTATTATCCATGTTGCATCCCCAGGTTATAGTGTAGGACAGGAATCTTCACTGTTACATCTCCTCCCTATCCTCTTTCTCCTTACAAGTTTAGAATCTGGCTTTCGTTACCATTTTCCTGGAACATCTCTCTCCCAAGTTAATCATGGAATCGTCGTAGTCTCACTCTTTATCTTTTTTGACCTTCCATCTTTATTTGATACTGTCAACCGCTCTAAATCATGTCGATTCTTTTCTTCTTTGACTTCCGTGACTGCTTTCTCCTGGTTCTCCTCCCTATTGGAGTCTCCTTCTTGGGTCTCTATTAACTTACCTTCCTTCCCCTCTGACTCCTAATAGTTCACACTGTCCAAGGCCCTGTCTTCAGCAGCCTTCAGATCTCTAGGTACCCTCGCCTTATTATTTAAATTTAAATTTTCATCCATTTGGTTCTTTCTAAGTGAGTTTTTAGGCTGGTCTCTTTTGAGCAGTCATGAGTCTTGTTATGAAGATCCCGTAATGTTCTGAGGCTTGATGCAATCTGCACACGGTGTCATCCATGCCCCAGCAGAAATCTTCATTGATTCCTTAGGATCAAATGCAGATTCCTGTGCCCAGCATCTAAAGTTCTTCACAGTCTGCTTCTAGACTTATTTCACATTCTTCCCTTGACACATTCTACCTTTCAGCCAAACTGACCTACTTGCTGTTTCCCAAACTTATTCTTCCCCGCTTGCCTCTGTTGCCTCTGTTCTGTAGAAACTGTCCGTCACCCCTCAAATGACTTGCCTCTTCACCTCTCACTGTCTTAACATGTATATGAGAGAATACATGCTGTGAGGGAGACTTCAAGATTGTAGCTTACTCTGGAGATACTGTAAGTGTTTCTGGATTTTTATTCATTTTATATTTTTGGTATTCAACAGCCGTAAGCATAGTTAGGTTTGGGTTCATTATATCTTCCATTAAAATTTGTGACTGAAGATGTTTCGTTATAAAAACTGTCTGAGAAAGTTGACTTGTTCCCTTTTCATATTATCATCAATACATGTGGAGGTATTTGGACAATCCTGGTGTCCAAAATGTTAACCAAGTACATTTTTATATATATAGCTAGGGCACTCCCTGCAAGTGTAAGATGGGCTGGACCAGAAGCAAACAGGAGACAGAGAATTGTTTGGATTGTTTTTGGGAAATTGCGTGGTACTCTCAACAATTCCAAGTTCCTTCCTGACAGAGAAATCCTTTTTTTTTTTTTTTAACACCAATGTTAAAAGTCTGTGGCATTATATGGTCAAACAACATGGATGATCACAGTGTCTGAAAATCAGAATTGGGGGAAACTCAATAGAGCAATGCCAGTTCTGTGTAGGTAAACTGCATGCAAAAAATGATGTATGATATTATTCAAGAAATGAAAGATCAGAAAAAAAGGGAGCAAGAGTAAGGAAAGCAGTAGAGCATAAGATGTGGTAATGCGATTTTAGGCTGCATTAACAAAGGAATAGTATCCAACCCCAAGGAGGTGATAGTTTTTTGGTTTTCGTTTTTTGTTTTTGTTTTTTTTTTTGTCTCTGCCATGGTCAGACAATATCTGGAGTATCATGTTCAATTCTGGGCACCCTATTTTCAGAACACTGACAGTCTAGAGACCATCCAGCAACAGATGAACCAGAGGAAAAGTTGTATGAGATTTGATGGAGGGAACTGGGGATATTTGGCTCAGAGAAGAAGAGAAAAGAGGGAGTATTAGAAGGGCTGTACTGTGGAACCAGAGTGAGATTTGTTCTCAGCTCCAATGGGCAGAACTAAATAAAAGCCATGGGTAGCAGTTGTAGTGTGCTTTCTAGCAATTTGAGCCATCCCAAAGTGACATGTGCACCCGTAGGTGTTGGTGGTGGTCTCCTCTCTCACTAGAGGTCATTGGACTTAATGTCTAGCAAGAAGATGTTGTAGAGGAGATTCTTATTCAGATATGGGTTGTGCTAGATGGCCTCAGAGACGCCCTTCTAATTCTGATATTTCTATGACTCTGTACCACCCATATATTGTTATGGTTCCTGTGAAAGATTAAAATAGAGGATGAAAAGGAATTGATGGACAGCTGTCTGCATCAATTAAGAACACTTAACATCAGTGAAATCATAGATCCATTGAAAGGTAACCAAATGTCTCCTAAATCAATTTATCTAGCCTTCACCTCTTCCTTCTTTTCCACTTTCCCATATATCTACATTTGAGTATTCTCCTGCCCCCAACACTGTCCTTCCTCTCACATTATACATTCTGGTGGATTTTGGTGCCATCTTTGAAGTCACCTTTGATTCTTCCCTCTCTTTTACCCTCCAACATAAAATTATTTACCAAGTCTTAGTGTTTTTACCTTTGCAGTCTCTTTAACACTGACTTCTCCTTTTTCACTTTGACCACTCTCTTTCCAGGTATATTTGGCTCTTCTGAATCATTGTAGTAGCCTATTCAGCCCCCTCTCCTCTTCTTCCTTCCTCATATACCCTTCCCTTCCCCCCATACCCTCTATAATATCTGATAAACACAGCTAAAAATATCAGTCCTGCTCCAAAACATAAACTGTCTCCTGACTGCTTATAGGATGAAACGTATACTCCTCATCCTGATAACACACAGTTTTTAAATTCGAGCCTACAAACTTTTTTTTTATACTTGGATAGTTTTCAATATAATTGGTCTCCTTTGTAACCCTATATATTTTATGCATTTAAAAAGACAATTCTGGAGAAATGTCTATCATTCACAGAAGGGTAAAGCCCTGTTGTACAAATGCGTGCCTTCTATGTTTCCAACTTGCCTTTATAGCCTTATTTCACTCTCTTTTCTTCACATATTCTCAACAGTTTACTGTCAATTCCTCAGTTTTAAACTGACCTCTCTAGCCTTAGTGTATTTGTGTTGATTGTCTTCCCCCTTACCCCACTTCATATTTCTGCCTCTTTGAATCCATTCCTTACATCAGAGATTCTCAACCTGGGTCCAGTGGATAGATTTAAAAAGGTCTACGAACTTGGGATGAAGAAAAAAATGACATCTTTGTTATACTAACCTTTGATTTTCTTTGTAATCCTATGTACTTAGTTTTATACCTTTTAAAACAATATTCTGAGAAGGAGCCCAGAGTCTTCACCAGACTTCCAGAGTGATTTGGGATACAAAAAAATGTTAAAACCATCTGCCTTAGGTCAAGTCTGTTTCAGATGCCTCTTCCTTCATTAAGCCTTTCCACACAGGTGAAAGTAATAGATATCCCCTACCTTAGATCTTCTTTTTCGTTATCATGTTATACCTTGTATTCTATTTGTATACATATCTTATTCCCTCTATTAAAATTTTTTTCATTATTTCCAGCACCTAGCATAGCACTTTGCATATAGAAAGATCTTAATACATATTTATTTGAGTTGCTGCATTAGCTACATTGGAATTCATTGCACAAGATTTCTTCCTTCAGTCTTTGTTCTCTACAACTAATTGGTGTGTTGGTAGACAAGTCACTTTAGCCGTGAACCTGTTTCCTCATCTATTAAAGAAGAGGTTGAAATAGGTGATTTCTGCGGTTCTTAACATTCTGTGATTCTGTAACTTAGATGAACTCTGAAGTTCCCTTCTGCTTTGACTTTAATATAGTTCTATGATTCTTTTTTCTTTTATCTTTTCATCAAAATGCACTTTTTTCTTTTTAACCTTCCCTTCCTTGGTCAAAATAGAGAAAATCCACCCAAAACTTGAAACCCGGGTAGATTGTTTCTTTATAATCTTATCTTCTGTTTTCTCACTCCCTTAGGTTCTCTCTTTATTTCTAACAAATAGTTAAGACACACAAAGAATTTCTTAAAAAGCACACTCTACATTTTATAGCTTCTACCTGCTTCCAGCAGCAGTTTCAAAGCAAAATTTCTTAATAGTTGCTTTTTTTAAGGGTGTAAACTTTCTTTCTACTAAGTATGTAAATGTAACTTAAACATTTAAAAGTGTTTCCTCATATTTTATGTTCAAGTGTGTTTACTATTTCCTTCTAAAGTTGAATTACTTACATTAATGTACTACTTAATCCACATCTACCAGTTAAATTAGATGAAAGTTATTTTAAAGATTCCTCTAACTCAAAAAGGCAACACTTTGAAATGATAAAGGAGTTAGCTTTTAAGTTTGTAGCATGAATCTTTAAGAAAAAAAATTATCTAATTTGATTTTTTAACCTGAATACTTTTTTAACTTATGAAAGTTTCAAAGTGCCTGCACATCATAGTAACTAATTTTATAGCATTTTCTATATACCAAAAACTTTGGAACTATTTTACACATTTGATCCCACCTATAGCTTTCTCCTTTTCATTATTCTGAAGAAGCATCCTGCCCCTCTTATTCCCAATACAATATAGTCATTTGGACAAAGCCTGGTGTTATTTTTAACCTAGAAGAAAGATAGGATTCATAAGATTCCAGATTCCCACTCCTTAAAACATGAGTCCCTATCACTACACTCCTGGCAAGTGGTCATCTGGCTACTGCTTTGATAGCTCCCAGGATGCAGAGCTCACTGACTCCCAGTGCAGCCCATTCTGAGTTGGTTTAAACCTGAATACTAACTATTCCTAAAATCAGATAAGTAAGTGTCACATGGGTAAGTGTCATTGGTGACCATTGCCTTTGTTTTCCACCTGCCCCAGGACTTGGTGCCACTCTGGTCTACAGGGAAGGAGCAGAGCTGTCAGATTGGCTGCAGCCCTGTACACCTTACTCACAGACCTCTTCTGTCCTAAACTTTTGCCTGCTGTCCTCCTCAATAGGGGGAGAACTATATGGGTGAGTCAC
This sequence comes from Potorous gilbertii, assembly GCA_028658325.1. NCBI lineage: Eukaryota > Metazoa > Chordata > Mammalia > Diprotodontia > Potoroidae > Potorous > Potorous gilbertii. The sequence continues at coordinate 641,696,433 of CM053770.1, read as the reverse complement.
AGCGCAGTTTTAAAATTTTAATTTCTAAGGCATTATTTAAACCACAGTGCCTTTTCAAACCTTGAAACATTCACACATTTTGTGAATGTTTTAAGCACTCATTTAAACTCAAGCTGTAGAAATTCATATCCATTTTCTTTTAAGTTTGGTTCTTCATGAAAACAAAGAATTATGGCATGCATTTAAAGGTGATAATCCCAACTTTGTTTTCTTTTATAGATGTAAGGGACTGATGGAGCAGTATTTCCTAAAATAGCTTGAAGTTATGAGAAAGTAAAAGTATTTAATGAAAAGCTTAGATAATTCTTTATATTTTTTTTAGCTGACTAGTGATATCTCTTATAGTGCTCTAAAGTAGTACAAAAAAGTTAATATCTTTTATACTGGTCAGGCACAGTTCCAAAATAATATAATAATGTATATGTGGTATATTATAAATTGTCATTATTTGTATTTTTAAAAAGTAGCATAATTACAGTTGTTTACATGGTATCTGCTCTATCAGCAGGACTTCCCATTTAATTTATGATGTTGTGTCTTATATACTACCAGCTATACTTTTGCCACTTTGACCGTTGACAAATAAATAGCATTTCTGATTTATCCTAAAGAAAGAGAAACTTGTTTCACTCTTTTTTTGAATGTGAGTGAATGAATCATTTTTAACAAAGTATTTTGCATAGCTGACCACATGTGAAAGTAAGACTTCAATGAGCAAAAATATCAATTTCATGTGTATGTGTACATGTATTTGATGTTATATTTCCTTTTTCTAAAAATTATAAGCGATTTCAGTTATCAAGATGATCATAGGTAAGGAAAACTTCCAGATTCAGTCGTTGGTTCAGTTTAAAGGCAGTTAGTTGATTCAGTGAATGGAGCTTCTTCAAGTCAGGAAAACCTGAGTTCTGCCTCAAACGCTTTCTGGCTTTGTGATCCTGAGACAAGTCAAGTAACTTCTTTCAGTCTTAATTTCTGAATCTGTAAAATAGGAATAATAACAATGCCTCCTATGGTTGTTCTGGGGATCAAATGAGATGATATTTGTAAAGTGCTTTGCAAATCTTAAAGCTGCTATGATTTTTTCCTGTAACTGGTTTTTTGAAATTTCATTTCTAGAAATAAATCTTTTAATTATATTTAGTTAAGATTTTTCCGAAATACAAGTAGCCTGGTGATGAATAGCAATGAAAGTTGCTCTCAAAAAATAAGAAATTAACAGTTTGGTGTATTGAGCTTGAAGTCAAAAAAATTCTATTTAAATTGACCTTACTACGTGCTAGCCTTTTGATCTTGACAATTTACCTAGTCTTTCTCATCCTCAGTTAACTTGCCTGGAAAATATAAGTAGTAGTCCTTGTACTACCTACCTTAAAGATTCATTGTGAGAAAAATACTTTGGAATCTTTAAAGTAATAAGTAAGTATATTATTGGCGATTGTAGTCATACTGATATATAATTGATACTTTAGTGAATGACAATAATTAGCCTGTCTGACATTAAAATCATCTTGTCTGAAGAAAATAATTTTATAAACACATCAAACTACTAAGATCTTGTGAAAAATCTTTTTCTGACCTTTGAAATTCTATTTAATAGCTTCAGATAATGCTCTGCCATAGGAAAAAATTAATTAGAATATTTGAATATGGAAGAATGTAAAACTATGAATCTAATTTCTGATACATTGCCAATGAGAATGAAGGAAAACACACATAGCATGTCTTTGAAATTTTAGTAGGTTCTTAGAAGGACAAATACATAAGTGATTTAGAAATAATGACTGTGTCTTTAGCATGTTCATTTTGCCAAGAAGTGTTTTCTTAGAAAAAGTGAAATAAAGAACTGAACTATTTGAAATCAATGAATGTTCCTTATTATCTGATTACAGGAATACTTATTATTGAGGGTCATGCCAATTTAGAATAGACTGGAAGTTAGTAAGTCATCCGTCCTTAGAGTATTCATGTAGTAGTTGGGTGACCATTTGTTAGATATACTCTGGTGAGCAGTTGTGGATCTGTAGAGGAGTTGGAGTAGATGAGCTCCATGTTCCTCTAAATCTAGGACTTTATGAATCCTGACTTGGATGTAGGCCAGAGGTAGAGCCTGATTTGCTCTCCTGTTCTCTGATGAAGTTTACCTTTGTAGTGACCAGAGCGGTTGTCTCTGGCAAATGTCTCGTTTTCTTTTGTGTAGCACTTGATCAGCCATGGTAAGTCATTGTTCTCATGTTCTTTTTTCTCTCTACTTCATGAGCACCACCCCCTTTCTGTTTAGATTTGTCTGGTTACATCTGCATTTGCTACACTATCATTCTTCATTTCAGGTGTGTTAATTAATAATTCCAAATTGATAGATTCTTTTTCATTTTAGCTTGATTCTTTTATAATGCCATATACAGAGACCTCAGCCTCATCAGTAAGCCCTCTGTGTGTGTGTGTGTGTGTGTGTGTGTGTGTGTGTGTGTGTGTGTGTGTGTAAATGTAATCTCATGTTTTAGGATTTGGTTACCTCTGTTAAGTTTTTCTACAAACAGCTAATGCCTTCTATCCTGTGTTGGATTCTCAGAGTGGTGGTTCCTGACCTGAGTGATATTCTGTTCCTTACTTTCCCTCTAGATTTTCATCTTAACTTTGGGAACAATTGCCCTTTGTACAGTGCTTAGCGCAATGCGTGGCATGTAGTAGGAGCTTATTGACTGACTAACTCATATTGTTTATCCTGAACTTTCGCCAGTTTATTAAGTCTCTCATGTACCTGTGATAGCAGATGGACATATAAGCTGCTGCATATCCCAGAGAAACATAGGTCATAAAGTTGTATCCTTTTCAGACTAAAATGGCTCATAGCTGATTTTACATTCATTCCAAAGAAGAGAGTGACCAAAAGATCTCTGTGCTATGGTACATAAAAGCTCTTTATGAGAGATTTTTGCTGTAACTCAACGGTGTATACAAACTTTTTCTAAATGTTGGGCTGTGATCCACAACATGAGTAGATTCCAGAAATTGCCATACCCTATAAAACAATCCTTGCCCTGTAATAAACTTAATGTGGAATTTTCTGAATGCCAATTCATCATACACTTAAGGCCTTGTTTACTGTTTATACCCAGGAGCACTTTGACAAAGTTGATGTCATAAAAAATTCAGTGAAGGTACATGAATATTGTGGGAGTATAATAGTTTGGTAATATGTATAAAGGAAAACTCCTTGGATTTATTATTTTTTTTTAACTTACTTAGAGCCATAACTATACGTAGAAATATCCTATATGACTTAGTAGTTTCTGTGAACTATTTCTTAAATGGAGATGATAGAGAATTCCAAATAAATCAGTCCCTTAGGTCTTTGTTAGCCCTCTTCCGAGTAAGACTGGCCCTAGTTTAACATCACTAAATCTAGCAATAAGATTCTTGCCCAGTAGCAATAGTGGCCTCATAGAATTAATTGTTTATGTTTCTTGGTTTTCCAAATTTACGTAATTGGTATATATAAGATAATATTCACCCTTTTTCCTGAACCTGAAAATTTCATATCCAAACTAGTCCCTTTTAATAAAAAGGGGGTAGAATTTTCTTTGTGACAATTTTAATTCAAAATCGCCCTGGCTTAGGAAGTGGAAAATACTTAATATTTTTAAAGGTCTTCATTGTTAAAGTAGCCATTATTAGATAGCAAACCTTATCATTAACAGTTCTGATATATTTCTGATGTGTGAGGACATGCCTGGTGATCAGAATTTTAATGCCTCTGGTATGTATAATGCTATAATTACGTTAATGAAAAAAATTAAAACCTGCAATCTTTCTTTTCTTTTTCTTTTTTTTTTTTTGTTATGTATTTGAGATTGGGTCTCCCTATCTCACCCAGGCTCTAAGTGCAATAGCCAGCCTCTCTTGTTCCATTTATTAGGCCCAGATTGGTTGGCACCACCGTAAGCAGCCTGGTTGACCCTCTGCTCTTGGGGACTTACCATATTAGTGCAGAACTTAGTGTGGACACCTTATTGGCTTGAGCCCAGTTGTAACTCAGGATCCCAGAATTCAAGAGATCTCTCAGTCTCAGCCTTTCTCTGTAGCAGGAACTGAAGGCATGTATCCACATTGCTGATCAGTTTTTCTAAAATCAGTGATCAAGTATGTTACTCAGTTACTTGAGAATTAATTCTCAACACTCTGCATTTTTAGTAGATACCTTTAATTCCTTACCTGAATATGAACAAGGACTTTTTATTTTTTAAAATTTGGCATTATTAAAGTTAAAATAAATTTAAAGGACGTTGCAGAAGTATGAATTAGAAAATACGTTAAACAAAACCCATGACTTGTCACGTCTTTCTGATTTGTTTCCAAATGAGCTTCTGAAGAAAGACCTCATTTTAACATGAAGTGGTCTAAAAATATAGGGAAAATGGTTTCCTTTAGATTTCTACTTTTTCTTAGATGAAATCAAATAGAATAAGTAATCATTCAGTTCATGGAATATTTTGAAACACACTAACACATGATCCAAGGCAAAGGCTTCTCAATTTCTAATTTGAAGACTATGTTTTAATAGCTTAGATTGAAATTCTGGAGTCATCATTGACTTCCAAATAAAAGATTATTTTCTTGCCAGAAAGAAAAAAAAAGACTTGAAGTACTGTTTTGTGAGAATTTAATAGATAGATTTCAGGAAGAAATATTACCATATCAGCAAGAAATACTTTCTATATACATTTGAACTTTTGTCCACTATTTGAAGAGGAATTAAAAGTCAAAGGGATTAAAATCAAATTTTTAATCACAAATGGTTTGTTGCATCCACCCTGCATTCCTGATAAAAATTCAACCTGCTCATGGTATATAATCTTTGTAATTTGTAGCTATAGTCTCTTTGCTGATATTTTATTTAATGTTTTTGCCGTAGGGTTCATTAGGAGTTTTCTTTTTCACAGTTTTTATTCCTCTGGTTTAGTTATCAAGAACATTTTTATCATAAAAGGAATTTGGTAGGACCCCTTCTTTTCCAGTTTTTTCCCAGATAAATTATATAATATTGGAATAATTGTTCTTTGAATATTTAAAGAAAATCCATCTAGAAATCTTTCTGGTTCCAGGGTTGGTTCTTTTCCCCCATCTCTCCCCTCTTTGGTTTCTTCACTGAGTTATTGAAATCTTCTGTTGTGTTAAATCTGGGCACTTTACATTTTTGTATGTATCTCATTTAGGTTATTAGTTTTGTTGGCATAAAATTGAATGAAATAATTTCTAAAAATTTATTTTTCATTTGTTGTGAATATATCTTTTTAATTTTTGATAGTTAATTTGGTTTTCCTTTTCTTTTTCATCAAATTAGCTAACAGCTTATATGTTTTGTAACTCTTAGTTTTATTTATTACTTCTTTTCTGGGTTTTTTTATGCTTTCCATTTTGTTAATCTCTTCGAGTTTCAGAATTTCTGTCTGATATTGAATCAAAGTTTTAAAATTTGTTTGTTTTCTAGTTTTTTTAATTGCATGCCCAAGTTGTTGATCTGTTCTAAAATTTCCTCTAAGGGACTGCTTTGGCTGCATCCCAAATTTGGTATGTTGTCTCATTGTCATTATCTTTAATGGAATTATCTATTGTTTTCATAATTTGTTTTTCGATCCACTCACTTTTTAGGCTTTATTTAGTCTTCTGTTAATTTTAATCATTAAATAAGTAGCCCTTTACTGAATATAAATTTATATTGCATTGTCTTCTGTAAATCGTGATTTTTTACATTTGTGAGGTTTTTAAAGTCCAAATATATGGTCAGGTTTTGTAAACCCAGTGCATCCATGCACAGCTGAGGAATATATTCCTTTTCCCATTCAGTTGTTACCAATACAATTCTCTTTAAGTCTTTAACTTCTTTCTTATTTATTTTTTTTGTCTAGATTTGTTTAGATCTGAAAGGAGTACATTGATCCCCCAATATTATAGTTTTACTATCTATTTTTCCCTATTACTTATTTAACTATTTCTTTAAGTATGTAAAAGCTATGACATTGAGTCTGTGGTTAATTCAGTCTATGATACCTTTCAACATAATATAGCTTCCCTGTTTATTTCTTTTAGTTAAGTCTATATTTATTGTTGCCTTGCCTAAAATTGTAATTGCCACCTCTCCCCTTTTTTACTTTAGCTGAAACATAATAGATTTGGTTCAGGTCCTTATTTTAACTCTGTCACTTTTTTTCAAATATATTTCTTGCAAACTACGTACTATTGGATTCTACTTACTAATATAGTCTTCTGTCCTTTTTCATTTTATGGGTTCATTCATCCCCTTCACAATTATGATTGTTGTTTGTTTCCCTCCATCCTATTCTTCTACAGTTTTTCCTTATGGTTTCTTGACCTGTCTTTACAAAGAAGAAGAATCTGGTGATTGAGGAGATTCTCAATATTTGTGTTCTAGGTTTGAGTCAATCTACCCCTGCTCTCGTGCCCCTCTTTTCTTCACCCAGAGCCCAATCATAGGTTCTTACCTTTTCCTTCCTTCCTTTTAGGTCTCTCTTCATGAGCCACCCTTCATAGTGAGAATTTGCTTTGCTTATAACTAATACTTTCCTGAAACTATGCTCTCATATGTGTATAATTTTTCCCTTAACCAGTTCAGATGAAAGTGAGACTCAAGTGTCTCATATTCCTCTTATCACTTCTTTATTTGCATAATTTTTTACTTGCCATACTCTGATTATATGAGATAATTCCCTCCCACCTTAATGTCTTAGTTCTTTCATTGTTTACTTAATCTTCCAGCCTTAATTCCCAACTTTGTGTTAGGGTCAGACCCTGTGTACTTCTTGAGGAAATAGCTGAGCTGGTCTTGATCCTATTTTGTATTCTCATGAATCCTATTAATATTTTTTCCAGGTCTTAAGTGTTATGTTCTTAAAGGGTATTAGGGGTAACTTAGGTTAGGGCTGGCATCAACAAATTATAGCCCGAGGATCAAATCTAGCCTGCTGCCTGTGTTTGTATGACAATTAGCTAAGGATAGACTTTACCTTTTAAAACATAATAAAACTTTTTTTCAATGCAAAAGCCATTGTGAGCTTACAAAAACAGGCACTCTGTAGTTTGCCTCGCCCTAGGCTAGAGACCTACAAGCTTTTAGCCCACCTAGAGTAGTCTGAGCTTTTCAAGCTCCTGACCTGGGTTTGGGTCTGAGGCACACAGATATGGGGTTTACTTCAGCAGGCTACTTCTGGACCCAGTCCTCACCGTGGAGCTGCAAGACTCTAGGTTCAGAGTGATAGAATTGCGGACTCCTCTTTGAGGTCTAGGCTTCCTTCATACTGGGCTGGGAACTAGATCTGAGACCCTGGACTCAGAGCCACTGTTGTTGCTGTCTCGGCTCTTGCTCTTTGCTTCAAGCCCACAGCTGTTCCTTTCCTCCCTTCCCCTAGTGGATGTAGATTCTCTTCTGAGTCAACTCTGAATCCAAGACTGTGCTCTGGAGTAGAAGTGCCATTTGACCCCTTTTCCTGCTTCCTTCACAGCACCAGACCCCCCTAGTGCTGAAACAAAGGCTTTTTCTTGTCCAGAGCACAATAGCCAACCTTACCGCACGTGCTCCGGGCTACAGACTTCTGTCTCCCTAAAAAGATCTGGGCTACAAAAAAGAAACTGATTTTTCCTGGGATTTCCTGATCAGGATTTAGTCTGGTATAGTTGGGTCTTTGTGCAGCGATAGTAGTAGTGGAGGGAATCATCCTGTACTACTTCCTCCATCCTGTTGTTCCTCTCCACTCGTATGTGATTTTAAAAAGTATTATATAATTTTGGGAGTTAGATTTATCTGCTTAACCGTGAAGCCTAATATATGTTGTCTCCTGTGTTAAGTGAGATATCTTAACGCAGCACAGTACTTTTCACATAGTAAATACTTAATAAATGCATTTTCTCTCATTTATTCCAGTAGCTTCTATAATTCTAATCTTACAATAAGTAGTTGAGGCTCAGAAATGACTTTTCCCCCCTCAGAGTTTTATAACTTTATCCTTATTCAAATTCAAAAGACTTCTATTCTTAAAATAATAAAATCAAAGGATTGCTTATGTTTATACAAAATTTATACATCAGTATGCTGAACTTTTCTTATCCATGACAATGGCAATTGGAGTTATAGCATAAACAGGCAGTTGAAAAGAAATGCTAAAAGAATCATCCTTTCTGAATGTGCCATAGGAGGGATAGTTTGGTAAATATAAGCAGATAACTGGGAAGTGAAACTTGTCAGCTCAGTTGTAATATTACTTCATTCTAATATTGTGAAAGTCACTAAATTTCATAAAACAACCAGTGATGTTAAGTGGGTCAACCTTTTTTTCCATAACACTTGAGGTAATACCCTATGTGCTCCCCATGTTCAGTCTGTTGCTGCATTTTTTTCTTTCTACTCTCACATCTCTTTTATATATCCCCTTCCTTCTGTTCCCTCTTGACTGGCCTCATTTTATTCATTATGTCTGCTAGACATCTCAAACTCACCATATCCAAAACAGAATTCACTGTGTTTCCCAAAAAATTTACCTAATTTCCAACCTTTCTTAGGGGACTGTCAGGATTCTAGTAACCCAGTTCATCAGTAGTTATTTCCTAGTTTAAGTAGAGTCAAGAATCTTCCATTCTTCATTCTCACTCTTCTGGCATATTCAGTCGATTGTATCTTGTTACTTCTGCACATCTCTTGCATCCATCTCCTTTCCACTCACATTGGCACCTCCCTCGTTTTGGTCTTTATCACCTCTGGTCATAATTGAGCAGCTACTTGATTGTCAGAACACCTGAATTCAAATCCTGCTTTAGGCACTTATTGTGTGTCTCTGGACAAATTACTTCACCCCTCAGTCTCAGTTTAGTGGAGGTAAAAATGGCTCCTACCTTATGGGATTATTCTGAGGATGACATGGGGTCAGTGGTCATAAAGCACTTGGCAAACCTTCAGGCATTACATAAATGATAATTCTGTTGACAATCATAGCTTTTATTGTTAGTCTAGATAGGCAGATACCTAAATAAAGCATTTATAAAACATGTACTATGTATCAGGCACACAGGCACTAATGTGATTTTCCTAAAAGTGCCGTCTAAGTGTGTCTTCCCTCTAATGCCATCTCCCAAACTCTCATTCCCGTAAGCTTTACTGACCTCTAGGTTCAAATAGACATTTCTCTGTCAGGCATTTAAAGCTGGCCTCATCCTGCCTTTCCAGTCTTACTGAATGCAGTCCCCTTATGCACTCAAGGTTCAGCTCCACCGACTTCCTGTTGCTAGGCTTTGTCTCTGTTCCCCATGCCTAAAATGTATTCCCTGCCTACCACTCCTTCATAGAACCCTTGATTTTCTTTCAGGTTTATCTCAGGAGCTACATTCTCTTTGAGGCGGTTTCTAATAGTGCTACCCCTCCCCCCAAAGTTAGCGTAATGGTTTTGTACCTGATTTGTATGTCCTTAGATGTATGTGTGCTTGTATAGGCACGTGTTATGTCCCCAGATACAATGTGTATTACTTGAAAACAGGGAGTATTTCTTTTCTCTTTGTATCTCTAAAGTTTGCCATCTCTAGCAAATAGGCTTTTAAAAAAATTCTTGTGGATGAATTCTGTTCTCTGCTTCTACTTTATTGTGATCCTCCCCACAAAAAAACAAACTCAGAACTCCTTGAGGCCAGAAATGGTTTTATTTTTCTTTGTGTCCCCAGGACCTAGCACAGGGCCCAGCGTATATATATAAATTGAATCCTTTATAAGCCTCTCTTTCTGGCCTCCTGTTTTTTTACCTTTCATCTTCCTTCCCTTAGGATATTTTTCTACCAAAGCCATCATCTTATGTCCCATCCCAGTTTTTAGTTGGACATCACTTAAAAATTGGTAATGCAATAATAATTAAGGTTCTAGCTGAAAGTGGCCTAAGGTATTTCCCTTTATGGAATAAAAGGAGCCTGTTAGAGTGGCTAGAGTGCTAGGCCTAGAGTTGGGAAGGCCCAAGTTTAGATCTTGTTTCAGACAGCTACTAGCTGTACAATTTTGGCAAGTTACTAACTTCTCTCAGCCCTTGTTTCAGCAGCAGCAGCAAAATTATCACTTTAGAGTTTACAAAGCATTTTATATGTACTTTCTAATTTTTTTCTCAAAACAGCTCTGTGAGGTAGGTGTATTATTTCCATTTTACAGACGAGAAAATAGAGGCAAACAGAGATTAAATGACTTGCCCAAGGGTAACACAGCTAGTATCTGAGGCTAGATTTGAACTTGGTTCCAGGCCCAGTACTCTGTGCACTACAGTACCATCTAGCCGCTTCTGTGAAGAGAAATTTTTTTTAAAAATACTTTGTAACCCAAAAAGCACTTTACAAAAATTATTTACATGTAAAAGACTAGTTGTAAGGTAGAAATACCTTTAAAACACCTTTGTGAAGTTATAGTGCTAGCTCTAGATATGTTAGGGAATATAGGAAAGGCTTATGACTGGGAGTTTGGATGATCCCTCTTGAGTGTCTCTTTAATCTCTGGGAACTGGGTTGGGAGGGAATCCCATTTTATAAGCCAGGCAGGCTGTAGAAACTCTTGTAGTTTCTTAATGTACTTGTATTATGGGGCAAAGACCTGGGGAATGAATGAATGAGGTCATGTTACACTTCTAAAAGGTTGCCAAACCTCTCTAGTTTAAGAGGGGAGGCAAGTATTTATTGAATCTTTTCTCTATGATAAGCCCTACAATTCAAAGGAAGGCAACACATTCCTTTACCTCTAGGAACTCATATTCTGATGAGAGTCATGGTACAAACAACTAACAAGCAGCGTGCAAGATGTTTACAGTATAAATGGAAGGGTTACTTTGCACTTATTCTTTTTTGACCCTTATAACAACCCTGCGAAGGTGGTATTGTTATCATCCCCATTGGACAGATAAGGAGACAAAGATTGAGAGCGTAAGTGACCTTCCCATGATCACGCTGCTAATCAGTGTCTGAGGCAGGTGCAATGGGAGGTAAGTCGTCCTGCAGGTGGTATTTGAGCCAAACCTTGAAGGAAACTAGGAGGTAGAGGTGAGGAGGGAGGGTATTCCAGGAATGGGGAGTAGCCAGTGAAAAGGAGTATGGGGATTATAGAGAGTGTAGAGGGGAGTAAAGTGCAGGAGTATTGGAAAGGTAGGAAGGGATCAACTTGTGAAGATTTTTAAAAGTCAGAGTGTTTGGAGGTAATAGGGAGCAGCTGAAATGTATTGAGTGGAGGAGAGAGATGACAGGACTGTGCTTTAGTAAAATCATTTTGACAACTGAGTGGAGGATGGGCTGGAGGTGGGGTGGCCAACCAGAAAGCTGTTGGCATAGTTCAGGCATGAGGTGATGGAGCCTGTACCAGGACAGCAACTGGGTGAGTAAGAAAAGGGTATGTGCAATATATGAAAGATGTTGAGGGAAGAAACCAGACTTGGCAGCAGATTTGGGGACTGTTTTCTGTTCAGGGGAAATATATTTTATCTACTTAACATCTCTGGTTTTATGCAGTTATTGTGTTGTCATCAAAATTAAACTCTACTCTCTTAGATATAAAATGTTAATGTGAATTTGGCATGGGAATATTAACCTTAACTCCATCTCACTGTATGAACAGCTAAAAAAAAATTATAAGAAAGGATTTACAGGGAGCCTTTCTTTTTGTGTTCTAGGTCTTGACAACAATTCGCTCAGGACACAGGGCAAATATATTTAGTGCAAAATTCTTACCCTGCACCAATGACAAACAGATTGTATCCTGTTCTGGAGATGGAGTTATTTTTTATACTAATGTCGATCAAGATGCAGAGACTAACAGACAATGCCAATTTACGTGCCATTATGGAACTACCTATGAGGTACGGTAATGTGTTTTGGTTATATGAAAGTACAGATTTAGTCTAATACAGGAAGAAAATAAGCATGGAAAGACCATTGTTGTCTGAGAAATCAGAAACACTGACCAGGTATTCTAGGTTATTCCTCAGTTTTGCATTATTTCCCAAAAGTTATATTTTAGAATTATTTTTTGTTTCAGGCAATTAAAAGCTTAGTAGTTCTTTCCATGCATTCTCCACCCCCAACTAAAGCTGACTGCCTTCTATTCTTCCCAAACATGCCATGGGGTTTGCTGACTGCTTTCTTTACTCACTGTTCCTTGAGCCTGGAATGATTTCCCTCTTCCTCTTTGTTTAATTCCTGGTATTCCTTTCCCATTTCTCCCAGTTGATAATGACCTTTTCCCACTCAAATTTCACACAGTACTTTGTTTTCCAGAGCTTAGCATAGTACCTGGTATAGAATAGGCCCTTAATAAATATATATTGATTGATTTTCATCTCTAATGCATTTAACGTCTATTATTTTGACCTTCTTGTGTTAACTATAACTCTTTTATGCCCCTACAGGATAACCTACTAAGCTCCAGGAGGACAGAGGTTGTCTTTCTTTTTGTAGAGAGGAAGTTGGAGCTTTTTATCTTTTCTGAATTCTGTCATTTGCATATCAATTTTCTGTGATGTTGTAATTCTTTAATATTTATCATTATTGGGTAGAGTGCTAGGCCTGGTATTAGGAAGATGAGTTGAAATCCAGCCTCAGACACTTCTTAGCTCTATGACCCTGGGCAAGTCATTTAACCTTTGTTTGCCTTAATCCATTGGAGAAGGAAATGGCAAATCTCTCCAGTATCTTTGTCAAGAAAGCCCCAAATGGTGTCACAAAGAGTCCCACACAACTGAAATGACTAAATAGCCACAATAATTGGTAAAGTAAATTCGGGATCCTAGTTTAAGTAATTGAGTATTTATACTGTGTTCAAACAAAAGGGTGATTGCATTTCATGATTATAGTTAGGGAGCAAGGGAATTTTGTATTTACAATGAAGTTGGGAAGAAATCACAACTTCTTAACTGTGTAGCTGGGGAAAGCTTTATGGGAAATGTGAGTATGCACAAAGGAAATAAGACACAGGCTCTAGGTATACTCACTTAATAATTTGAGCCAGCTCTGTGAAAATGGGACTTCACATGAAATAATGTTGTAAAACAAAGGTTGAAAACCACAGAGTCCTTAGGAGTAGATACATCCCATATCCTTGTACACCTCAAATTTGTACTCTAAAAGTTTCATCTTATCTTTAGACTAGAAGTTATAATAGGGTTGGAATGGCATACCTCAAATCCCAGTTGTGAAGAGAGCTGACACACACACTTCCCTGGGGACATTTGAGGTTCCCTGCGGTGGGGAAAGTGTGAAGAAATGAGAGCAGGGAGTACCTGCTTTAAGAAAAAGAAGCAGAACCTAACCTCTTCGTGAAACAATAGGCTCTTTACTCTTGATTTTAAAATCTAGCAAGAAATAAAAACTCTTAGATGATTTTGGTTCACTTACAAGAAATATTTATTAAATGCTTTCTAAGTATGTTGTTGTTCAGTCGTTCAGTCATATTCAACTCTACATGACCCCAGGGATTATACTGTTCATGAGGTTTTCTTGGCAAAGATACTGGAGTGGTTTGCTGTTTCCTTCTTCCACTCATTTTACAGATGAGGAAACTGGGTAAACGAGATTAAGTGACTTTCCCAGGGCCACACAGCTATTAAATGTCTGAGGTTAGATTTGAACTCAGGCGCTCTAGCCACTGAACCAATTAGTTGCTTCCCAGTGCTAGGTATAATTAGCAGACCTTCATCTTAGATTCCAGTAGTAGAATTTGTGATGAAGAAATTGATAGTAAAAGATGACTCATCATTCTTCCAGTACATCCATTCTACTTTTAGAAAAGCATTTTGTCATGCTATATCTTATAGGACTTCATTTTGTATAGCTATTATATTCTAGGTATATCTCCTTATTTAGCAATTTTGTATGTGTCCAAGGGCTTAGAACCTTCTTCTCACCTCTGTGCCTCCAAGCTCTGAACTTACTTGGAGAGACTGACTAGAAAAGGTCATTTTTCCCCCCTTTGTCTTGTAAGCTTTTACCAAGATTCTGGAAAAACTTCAAATAGGCTCATATGTAAACTTTCAGAAATGAGGGCACTACTATCTCCAACTCCCATTAGAACTCAAGGTAGTAAGTGCATACCAAGTGGAGGACATCCTATAAATAGATACAGAAAGTACACAAAGACCTCACAAGCACTCATAGTAGCCAGTAACTTCCCTTCAGAAAGGAACCAAAGTTGGGCTTGTCATCAGAGCAACCCTTTGACATTCCCTCTCTCCCACAGGCTTACCAAGTTTGTCCTAGACTTGAAGTTGCCTACATAAGGCAAATGTACTTTGGAGCTACTAGACATGTACCCTCTTCATGATCAGACCCTGCTCTGAGATTAAATTGTTAAAATAACAGGAGGGTAGCAAGGTCATGATATATGCTAGCTTCCTCATGTCAGCTTTTGAGATAGCAGTGACTTTTTAGCAATTAATGATGGGCTTTTTATTGTCTCTCCAAAATCTTAGTTAATGTATCTCACTGGTTATGGAAAGACACAATACAGGTTATGCTTCTGTGATGCATAGAACCAGAAAGATCTCTAGTTAAAGGAGCCATGGAAATGATCTTTCTTCTCAAAGAGATGTGTTCCTCAGGAACTTCCCTTCCCTCTCAAGCAGCCAACTCCCCAGATTCGCAGATTTGGAGTTAACTCAAAAGACAATCGTTGGGGTTAGTGCTGGCTGTAAAAATACCACTTCTTTGCCAAAAAACTCATCTCAGCCTAGAAAGTGAAGATTCCGCCATTCTACAAAGGAGGTTGGGATGCAGGAGCATTGTCCATGAACTCTGTTCTTAGGCCGTGTAATTGTACCTAGTTGTACATCTTAGTTATACTTAGAAAAGAGCACGGGCTTCAGTATCAGAATCTGGGTTCAAATCCTACTTCTAATCATTACTGCCTTTGTGACCCTGAGCAAGTCACTTAACCTCTAAGGACTTCCATTTTCTTATTTGTAAAATGAAATCATTAGACTAGATTGTCTCTGAGAGTTCCCTTTCTATTCCTGTTTTTGCCAAGTGCTTCTGCAAAAACCTTTGATGCTGCTTTAGCTGCTCCTGTGTCTTGATGGTGACATGCACTCTCAGGAATCCTGTCCTTGTATCTTGGCAGGCATGTGTGTGTCTCTGCCGTGTGCTTCTGATCCAAGACGACATTAACTAAACACCCCTCTTTCTCTCAGCTGCAGTCTAGAAAAAAATGAAAGATTGGTCCACCAGCTTTCAGTTAGAGGCTGGCTGTGCATTCTTACGCCTTCAGTAAGAGTTGTGTTGGTCTGCTTAAGAGTTTTAGGCAGCCAGTCATTTTTTTTCTTCCAAATTTATTAATTTATTTGTTTTCAGTTTTCAACAATCACTTCGATAAATTCCAAATTTTCTCCCCCTCCCTTCCCACTCCCTCCTCAAGAAGGCATGCAATCTTATATGGGCACTTCACATACATTCCTGTTAAACACATTTTCACATTAATTATATTGCACAGAAGAATTAAAATGAATGGGAAAAACCATGAGATAATAAAGCGTAACAAAAGAGAAAATAATAGTTTGCTTTATTTTGCGTTCTGACTCCATAGTTCTTTCTCTGGATGTGGATGATGTTTTGCATCATGAGCCCTTTGGTAATGTTTTAGGGTCTTGCATTGCTGTGAAGGGCTTAGTCTATCAAAAACAGTCCTCCCACACTGTGGCTGTTATTTTTTATAATGTTCTTCTGGTTCTGCTTATTTCACTCAGTATCAGTTCATATAAGTCTTTCCAGGTTTTTCTGAAGTCTGCCTGTTCATCATTTCTTATAGCACAATAGTATTCCCTTACATTCCTATACCACAACTTTTTCAGCCATTCTCCAATCGATGGACAGCCCCTCAGTTTCCAGTTCTTGACTGCCCCAAAGAGAGCTGTCATTTTTATGATCTCTTTGGCATACAGCCCTAGATGCAGTATTACTGGGTTAAAGGGTATGCACATTTTTATAGTCCTGTGGGCATAGTTTCAAATTGCTCTCCAGAATGGTTGGATCAGCTCATAGCTCCATGAACAGTGAATTAGTATTCCAACTTTCCCACATCTCCAACATTTATCATTTTCCTGTTTTGTCATGTTAGGCAACCAGTCATTTTAAAGTGGTCACTGCAAACCAATCAACAGTTGTTTTTGTCCTCCTAATAAGTTAAAAGTGGATGTGTCCATACTACATAGATGGAAAGTTATACTTGTCAGATTGATCTGGCAAACTCCCTTGATCAATCTCCCATTCATGTAAAAAGTTAATTGAATTGTTTGATTACTCCTTGTACAAAAATTCTGAGTTCAGATAATTTCAAAGTCTTAACTTTTTATTAGAGCTCTATACATAATGTACATGTCTGTGTATGCATGCACATGTACATACACACATATATTCATGTGTGTGTGTATAAAATTTTTCAGTGAATATTTCAAAATGATAATGGTAGAGAGAGCCTTTCAAGACCTAAACCTGGGGTCCAAACTCTTTCATATTGAGCCTTCTCAGCAACTGGGGAAATAAAACTACTTATTTTTCTATAGAACAAAGAATTCTACTACTGGTCTTAATTACATAATCCCAGAGTTGGAATGCCATCTAATTCAGCCTATACCTAGCCAGCTTTGGCTTGAAGACCTCAAATGAAGGGGAACCAACTACCTTATAAGACAGCTATACCATTTTTGGAGACCTCTTATTGTCAAAAAAGTTATTTGTTTGAGCAAACCTAAATTTGTCTCTGTCAGTTCTATTCATTGTTCTAAGTTCTGTTCTCTTGCACTGAGCAGAACAAGTACAGTATCTCTTCCAAATGACCATCCTTAAAGTACCTGACAACGGAATTCATGGCCTCTAAAATCTTATGTTCTCCAGGACAAGCACACCTAGCTCCTCTATCCCTGGATATTATGCCTTGCTTAAATGCAACTTTCTCTGGTGGTACATTATTACACTGTTGAATAATATCGAGCTTTAAATTGACTAAAACCTCTAGTACTTCTTCAGGTGAATTGATGTCTATCTAACTAAACTTGCTCTATTTTGTACTTCTTGAAATGGATTTTTTAAAAAATAATTTATTCTTATTAAATTTGATCTTACTTAATTTGACCCTGGGTTTGGCCCTATCAAGGTATCTTTGAATCTTAATTTTATTATACAGTGTATTAACTATCCCTGCCAACTTAATGTGACTTAATTCCATCATTTATCAGGGGCCTCCTATGCACTAGGCATATTCAGAGATCACATTCTATGAGACTTAATACAATTAAGTTTAATTCCAACCCTGGGGCCAAGTGGTCCCAGTTGACTAGTCAGTGACTACAAACTCCCACAGACCATTTTATTTTAATGCAGACTATCAGATCATGCTTCCAACCCTCCTTTCTGGCCACTTTCTTGCCATCTTCCCTGCCACCTCCATAAACCATGTGTCCTTGTTCTAGGAAATGAAAACTGAATAAATGCTATCATTGCTGCTGTTTATAAACTCTCCAGTGATGACATTCATCATATTTGTGATTTTGCAGACCAAAGTACTCTTCTTTGACCATTCCAGTATGATGGTAAAAGTTCCTTAAGGATAGTGATATAGTCTTGGTTGTGTAGTTGTAGCCCTAGCACTTGCTAAAGTGCTTGAAATGTATTAAATGTATAATAAATGCTGCCTTCATTCATTCTCCTATAAATCTTCAAATTGAATAATCACGCTGACAGTATCTTATTCCAAGAAACTGATAAAAATGTTAAATAGCACACATCTCTGGGTAACTCCACTGGACCTCTCCTTCCAAGGTGGCAACAAACACTCATTGTTCTTTCAGCCATTCCTAATATATCTAATTGTACTGTCATCTATCTTATCTCTCCATTTTTCTCACAAAAATAGAATGAGGGACTTTATTGAGTGCTTTGTTAAAATCTAGGTGAACTATATCTACAAAATATGCCTAATTTATTTATCTAGTAATTATGCAAAAAGGAAATGAGTTTAATCTGTTGTGAGAGGAATAGAATAAGCATTTATATAATGGCTACTCTGTTCCATGAACAGTGCAAGGACTTTACAATTATATCTTTTGAGCATGTCTTATTAGAAACTTCACATCAACCACAATACAACTCTATTTAATAGCTATTTATATTTAAATTAATTTTGATACTTGAAGTAACATTAAACATTTTCACTTCTTCCCTTTAAATTCCCATTAGAATTCTTTATCCACTTATTTTCATTCATTTTTCCTCACATGATCTGTTCCTGGTGAAGTTGGACTGGTTTTCTGTGAGCACTAATTCCTTTTCTAAGTGTTCTTTAACTATCTTTTAAATAATGTTTTAAAATTTTGCCAGGATTTGAAATAAAGGTCACTTGGCTATTCTGTTCCTGTTCATGAAAACTAGGGCAACATTTGCTCTTCTCAAGTCCTTGCGGTATTTTTTCAGTTCTCTGCCATCTCTTAGAATCTTTGTTTATAGGGAGATAGTACCTCCCTCCTCACCAATTTGGTTTTGTTTTTTCCAATCTAAAGGTCATTTTCTCTCCCAGGGAAAAGAGAAGCAATGTAGGAGTTGAATTGTTGAGCCTTTTCTCCATTGTTAGTCCTTCTTTGATGCTACAATTTTCCTCATCATAGCTGATGAAAAGACCTTTTTATCCATAATTTTTACATCAGCCTTAGTTATAATGAAATCATGTAGTAATAACATTTTGCATCTCTTAAAGCATTCTATAAATTTCAATTAGCATTGAACAGATAATGATGCATTTTTTGGCACTTACGACACAAGAAATCTTGGACAACTGCCTTTAAATCTAGCCCAAGTTGGAGCTCTGACTGGTTCTCCCAAGTCCAAGGTCCTTTATTGCCCATATCTTCAAAGTTACACCTCATAAAATTCCATTTGATGTTGTCTTTATCAAACCAAACAAGGAGACTCATTAATTTAAATAAAGCAAGGAAATCTAATTAAAAGCATACTAGCAAAGAAAATAACAAGGAAAAAGTCTTCCCATATATTCAGGAGTAATCTGGGAAGAGTCAGTTTCTTTTGAGATTTAAAATATGATAAAGATTCATCCGGAATGATTTTAGTAGTAAATCCTCCTACAGGTATGGTAATGAAATCTATTACAAGTGACTATGAATAAATAAATATGTGTGTTCTTTTTAAATTTCAGATTATGACAGTACCAAATGATCCCTATACTTTCCTTTCCTGTGGTGAAGATGGCACTGTTAGGTGGTTTGATACCCGCATCAAGACGAGTTGTACAAAAGAAGATTGCAAAGATGTAAGAATCACATTTAAGTGAAAAGATTACAGAAATAACAGATTTTAAAAATTAATTAACAGACATTGTTTTAAAGAATTGTGGAAATTAGCATTCTTTACTTGTCATTCTTTCCTTAGTTCAGTTCACTGACATAGTTGAGATCTAACAGTTAGAGATGATAAAGCAAGAGCAAGATAATACAGTAGTTTTTAAACACTTAAGAGTCAGATGTTCAAGTAATGTATTGCTCTTGTCAGAAGGGTAGGTCTCTAAAATTATATGTGCTTTATAAGTATGTACCTTATAAAATAAGGCACATGTAATTTTAGAGACCTACCCTTCTGACGCCCACTTTTTACAGATGAGGAAATTGAGACCCAGAGAAGTTAATTGGCTAAACCAAGATCACCTAAATAATTAGTGGCAGCTCAGGACAGTACTTTTAGTTCACTTATCTCTGTTGTGCCACACATGAATTTCTTAATAGCAGAGCATAAGACAGCATTATCTTACTTTTCCTGCATATATTAGGAAGCCTATACCTAAAGCTAGACTCTGACATAAGAGTAACTAAAATCTATCGATTTGGGGAGCACATTTTAAAACTGTGGTTATCTCGGTACAATAGATTCATTGGGAGGGGATGGATAGTGCCTGTCATTTTTAATTAAC
Organism: Potorous gilbertii; assembly: GCA_028658325.1. Classification (NCBI taxonomy): domain Eukaryota; kingdom Metazoa; phylum Chordata; class Mammalia; order Diprotodontia; family Potoroidae; genus Potorous; species Potorous gilbertii. Next base: position 641,676,452 of record CM053770.1, on the reverse strand, counting down.
TTTCCTCTGGCAAATGTGACAGAATAACAAAGGGAATCTTATTTTGAGGACTTTATTTAATACTTTTTAAAGATGTTTTATGGTTCAATAGAATTGATCATTTATATCATAGAACTAGTTTATAGTCAATCTTCAATTATCTGCTTTGTGGATTATATGGAGGAAGGTTCCCTCAACCACCACCTCCTCAGTTGAAGCAAAATCTCCTCTGTCCTGGGGAAGATGGCAAAAAGTTCAGAAAATTCAAAGTTCTTCAGATTTCCTCCACAAACAAGATAAAATAGCTCTTCAGGGTGAAGGTAGAGCAGCAGAAACAAACAAGAGTTGGGGCAGAGCAGTGGGACCAGTGTCTTCTTGGGACAACTGGATAAGATCCAAGGAAAGACTCCAAAATAATGGAGGTATGGGTATGAGTGAAGTGCAGACACCTTGAGGCTTTCTCCCTCTACTAAAATAACAAGCCCTGGGGGCAGTTGTGTTGGGAGGTAGCCCCAGGCTCAGACACAGGAATTCTCACCTCATAGACTGCGTGTGGGGTCAGACATCTGATCAGGGGAAGATTGAAGGACCCCTCTGTTGCTGAAGGATGCCAGGCCCAGCTGTGCTGCCAAGACTGGTCCTGGGCTGTGACTGAAAATGAGAAAGCACTAACACACATCCAGAGAGAGTGGAAGCAGTGGAGCAGGGACGCTGTTGTCTGTGGGCACTTACAGGGGAGCTGAGTTCCTGGTTTCAGTTTTAGGGTAGAGGGGAAAATTGCAGGTTTCAGTCACTGGAGAGTTATCAGAGAGCAAGGGCATAATGTGCCTGGGTGGGCTTAGCTGTGGCTTAGAGGGGGAAAGGAGGGCTGAGTTTGGGCCTCAGATAAATCTCAGAAAATCACAGTAAAAAGGACCTGAGGCCAGAGGTAACCTTCACACCCCCTGAGACTAGAAATAACAAGCTGCTAAAAATAAAAAACAAAACAGAATAAAAATAAGTAAGCAAAGGAGAGATAATTCAACCATAGACAGCTACTATGGGGATAGAGAAGATCTGGGCTCGTTTTTCAGAAGAGAATACAGAAGCAAAAAAAGTCTTTCCTATCCCAAAGAGCAATGTCAAATGGTCATGTGCCCCATAAGAGTTCTTGGAAGAACTTGCAAAGCACTTTAAAAAATAAAATAAGAGAGATTGAGGAAAAATTAGATAAAAATAGGAAGAAGAAAACAAAAAAAATTACGAACAGAAAGTCAGCCAACTGGAAAAAGAGATCCAGAATCTTAAGGAAGAAAACAACGCCTTAAAAATTAGAATTGGGCAAAGGGAAATGAATGGTGTTATAAGATACCAAGAAATAATAAAGCCCAAAAGAATGGAAGAATAAAATGTGAACAACATCTCATAAGAAAAATGACTGATCTGGAGAACAGATCAAGAAGAGAAAATAGAAGAATTGTTGGACTACCTGAAAGCTCTTCCCCAAAGCAAGAAACTTGATACAATATTATAAGAAATAATTAAATAAAATTTCCCTGAAGTGTTAGAAGAAGAGGGGAAAGTAGCAATAGAAAATATTTACCAATCACCACTGAAAGAGATCCCAGGATGAAAATCTATAGAAATATCATAACCAAGTTTCAAAATTCACAGGTTGAGGAGAAAATATTGTAAGTAATAAGAAAAAAATTATTAATTATATCAATAATAAAAGTAACAAAAATAATATGATATTAGTAGGTTCAGAAAAAAGTGTTTGATTAAGTACAACACTTTTTTTTTAATTAAAAACACTTAGAAGCGTAGGGGTAACTAGACTTTTCCTTAAGTCAATAAGAAGCATTGACCTAAAACAATCAGGCATTGTTGGTAATGGGAATCAGCTGGGAGACTCCCAATGAGATTAGGTGTGAAACAAGAATATGATATTCCAGAAGTCAAAGGAACTAGAATGAAAACCAAGAACCACCTACCCAGCAAAACTGAGTAAAAAACTGAGTAGCAAAACTTCAGGGAAAAAAATGGTCATCCAGTGAAATAGATGACTTTCAAGCATTCTTCATAAAAAGACCAGAACTGAGTAGAAAATTTGGCTACACACACACACACACGCACACACACACGTAGACAGAGCACATGGTGAGTTGAATAAGAAGGAAGGGATGATATATAATAAAATTAAGGGGTGAGAGAGAAATATATTGGGAGGAAAAAGGAAGAAATGGAATGGGGCAAATAATCTCATAAAAGAGGCAAGAAAAAGCTTTTTCAATGGAGGAAAAAAGGGAGGAGGTGAGAGGGAAAAAGTGAATCTTACTGTCTTCGCATTTGACTTAAGGAGGGAATAACATGCTCACTAAATTTGGTATGAAAATCTGTCATACTACAGGAAAGTAGGGGAGAAGGGGACAACTGGGATGAGGGGGATGATAGAAGGGAGGGCACATGGGAAGAGGGAGTAATTAAAAGTAAACACTTTTGGGTAGGTGCAAGGTCAAAATAGAGAATAGAATAAATGGAAGACAGGAGAGGATGGAGGGAAATATAGTTAGTCTCATACAACATGACTGTTATGGAAGTCATTTGCACATACATAGCCTATACTGAATTGCTTGCTTTCTCAGTGGGGTTGGGTTGGGAGGGAGGGAGGGAGAGAAGTTGGAACTCAAAGTTCTAGGAATGAATGTTGAGAATTTTTTTGCATACAACTGGGAAATAAGAAATACAGGTAATGGGATATAGAAATCTGTCTTGCCCTATAAGAAAAGAGAGAAGATGGTGATAAGGGAAGGGAGGGGTGAGGTAGAAGGGAGGGCATATTGAGGGAAGGGGTAATCAGAATGCAAGGTTTTATGGAATGGGGGTGGCAGGGAGAGATGGGGAGAATATTTGGAACTCAAAATTTTGTGGAAATGAATGTTGGAAACTAAAAATAAATAGATAAACATTAAAAAAAAAAAGAAACAAGAATGCCCACTGTAATCAATATGATTCAGTACTGTATTGGAAATCCTACCAGTACCAGTAAGAGAAGAAAAAGAAATAGAAGGAACTAGAATAGGGAATGAGATGATAAATTATCTTTTTTGCAGAAGATATGATGATACAGTTGGACAGTTCTAAAGATTAAACTAAAAAGTTAATTGAAGGTCAAGAATATCAAAGAAAGGAGGTTTAGCTGTACCAGATCTTAAATTATTGCATTATCTTATATTTATTATATGTAATTATATAATATAATTATTATATTATAAGGAAGTAATTATCAAAACTTTCTGGTATTGGCTATGAATAGAAAGGTAGATCAGTGGAATTAATATCATAACCTAGTGTTTGACAAATATAAAGACTTAAGTTTTGGGGCTAAGAATTCATTTCTTGGTTAAAAAAAAAATTGGGAAACCTGGAAAGCAATCTGGCAGAAATTGGGCATAGATCAATAACTTACACTATTTACAAACATAATAAGATCATAATGAATATGTGACCTAGATAAAAAGGGAGCTATTACAAGAAAATTTGAAGAACATGGACCATATTACCTATCAGATGTAAGGTGAACAATTTATGAATAAACGAGATGGAGAGCATTGTGAGATGTAAAATGAATAATTTTGATTACATTTAACTAAAAAGTTTTTGTGCAAATAAAACAAATATAACCAAGGTAAGAAGAAAAGTAGAAAACCGGGGAGAGGGGAGGTCGGAATTTATAGACAGTTTCTCAGATAAAGTCTCATATATCAAATAAGTAAAGAACTTTGTCAAATCTATAAGAATGCCAGTGATTCCCCAGTTGACAAATAATCAAAGGATACTAACATGTAGCTTTCCAGTGAATATATCAAAACAATTTGTAGTCATATGGAAAAAGTGATCTAAATCATGGAATAGAGAAAGCAAATTAAAACCGCCTTGAAATACCATTTTGCGTCTATCGAATTGGCTGAAATGATAGCAGGGAAAACTGACAAATATTGGAGGGCATATGGAAATATTGGGACCTTATTTCATTGTTGGTGAATCTGCGAGCTGATTCAACCATTTTGGAGAGAGATTTGGATTTATGCCCAAAGAGTTAATAAACTGCCTGTGAAAAGCGTGTATGTGTTCGTCCTTCGTTGCTGAAGAAGACCATGCCATCAGAGAAATGATGACGTGACTTGCACTTGACTGTTTTTCTGAGTGAGGGAAGGCTGTCCAGGTCACCAGCCTCACTTCTCCTCCAGAGCCATCTGAATCCAGTAATCAGATATTCATCAGGATGACTGGAGATGACCCAGGATGAGGCAGTTGGGTTAAGTGACTTGCCCAAGGTCACACAGCTAGTGAGTATCAAGTGTCTTAGGTGAAGTTTGAACTCAGGTCCTCCTGACTCCTGCACTGGTGCTTTATCCACCACACCACTCAGCTGCCCTTAAACGAACGGCCTGTATACCTTTTGGCACAGCAATACCACTTTTAGGTATGTTTACCAAGATGATTAAGGAAAAAGGAAAAAAAATTTACATGTTCTAAAACATTTCTAGCCGCTCTCTTTGTGGAGGCAAAGAACTAGACATTGCAGGAATGCCCATCACTTGAGGAATGGCTAATCAAATTGTGGCATATGCTCATAATGGAATATTACTCTTTTATAAGAAATTATGAGCTCTTTGATTTTAGAAAAGCATGGAGAGAGACCTCCATGAAATAATGAAGAGTGAGATGAGCAAAGCCAAAAGAACATTCTATATATAAATAGCAGTATTGTTTTAAGAACAACTTTGAGCAACCAAGTCATTCTAACTATAATAAATACCCAAATTAACTTCAAGCATCCTAGGAGAATTCTATCTGAATCTAGAAAAAGAAGACGTGTGTATACGCAAATTTGCTTCCATCAAAGTGGGAGGAGGGGGGGAGGAAGGGAAAATAAAAAGAAAATTACATGACAACTTTTAAATATTTGAAAGGAATAGCAAGTTGTACATAATGGATCTGCAGTTTCAGGTGTAATCCTGTTTTTCTATCCCACTTTGTTATTTCTTAAGTTCAGAATACAATAAAATTTTTTAAAAATCTCTTTTATCTTGCCTACCTGGTTGACTCCATTGCTATCTGCCTTAGCATCTCCTAGTGTCTTATTTTTAATATATGAACAGTTAAAATATTATAAGCACTATTTAAAATGATCAGTATGCTTCATTTGAGGCAACCAAGAACATCTTTTAGGGCAGATTGTTTTATATCTACCCCCATTGTTAGTTTGGTGTTTAGACCATATGTTTTTCTTATAGTTTTTTGCATTATTGACAAGATAATTCAAGACCACTGTCTCTTAAATGATTGTAGGAGAACTATACATGTATGACTAAAGAATGAATGCAACAAGTGCTTGTTGGTAGCAATAACTTTCTTGTGAGCAGTTACTATGGAGAGATTTTAGGATTTCAATCAATTGTAATAAGTAATTTTTTCTTAACTCTGATTCAACACAATCAGCTTAAATTTGAGTGACTTTTTTCTTCCTTTGTCTGCAGAATTCTTTCCTACATCAACACCAAATGTTTAGGTTTTTGTTTTTTTACGTTTTGATCTCATTGTTCTGGGGAGCAAACAGCAACATGCAATAAAGAGCTGGAAGAGCTATGTTGTGTCCTGAATTCCCTTTACCAATAATGTGACTTTAGGCCAAGTCATTTAATTTCTCTGAGGCTTAGTTTTCTCAGTGGTATAGAGACATGATAGTGCCTGCCTTAGGTCACTTACATAATGTACATAAAATACTTTATAACAATAAACTGTCAACTGTTGATAGTTTCTCAGTGCACATTTACTTTTTTCACTTAAATTTACTGTATTAGAAATTATATAAATCATGTTAGTTTTAGTTTGAAATTAGTTTTAGTATGAATGTCAAAAAATTTTAAATAAAATATTCTTTGGAAAAATAAAATATGACAACATAGGAAATAAGCTAAGCAAATGTATATTCCACTGCTGGTTATGAAGGAGTCAGAAGCACTTTGTGACAGTATCAGTTCAGTTCATTTTTAAGGTATCTGAATTGTCCTTTTTTCCTATAATGCTGAATTAAAATGTCTGTGAGAAAGCAAATTTTGTTTCAGGAAGAGGGAATTTTTTTTTAATATAATTTTGTTTCTACTGACAAACATTTTAAAAGTATTTTATTTTGCCTTTTTTTTAAAAGGATATTTTAATTAACTGCCGACGTGCTGCTACTTCTGTAGCTATTTGTCCCCCAATACCATATTATCTTGCTGTTGGCTGTTCTGATAGCTCTGTACGAATATATGATCGGCGAATGCTTGGTACAAGAGCCACAGGTAAGAGATGTAAATTAGATACAGAACAGTAGTTTTGCAACTTTCTTGTTTGTGGTATATTTGAAAAGTTCATGGTCACTTTGGTTTGTAACAAAATTCAATATAGTTGGACTTTCTCCACTGAAGACTTCCTTTAATGCCACAGTGTGGCATGGAGGTGACCCAGTGGAGAGCCAGTTCTTGTAGGTCCCAACATTTTTTTTAAAGATTCAACTCTGATCTTTGGCAGCCCATTTTTGTGGTTCTGTGACCTGAGAGCAAGGTTACTTAAGTTTGGAAGAGCTTCTTGACAGATTCTTCACCACCAGGTTCTGAATAAATAGTCAGAGATTATAGCAACTCATGGAGACTCCCCACTAAGCCTTAGAGTAGTTGTTTTCTAAATATGCTGCCAATGAAAGTTAAAATAAATAAATTGGATTTACTTTAAAGTAGTGACTTGTTCCAAATATTCAGCGAAGGAAGGTTTCTTTCTTTGAGACCCTAAGTCCCTATTTTCCAGTTAAGGCATTATTATAATATGCTAAAAGTTTCTGTTTCCTAACCCAAAAATGTCATAAAACTTTGGTGCTTCATGAGTGTTTGTGATACCCGAGTTTACTCATACCCATATCTCTTTGCCATTTTTTGACCCAGGCTAGTGTATAATGGTAGTATCTATGGTGAATTAACAAACCAACAAGTATTTATTAAATGCCCCCTGTGTTTCAGGCATCATATTAGGGACTGGAAAAAATAAGTCTCTGCTCTCAAAGACTTTATATTCTAACAAGGGATATTCTAAGTACTAGATAGATAATATGAAATAGAAATAAGGATGGAATACATTCTAGGCATGGGAGAGAGTTGCCCTTACAAAGACTTAGAGACAGAAGATGTGCTACCTGAGAGGAACAGAGATAAGGCTGGTTTGGCTGGGTTTCAGAGTGAGGGGATGGGGAGTAGGGGAGAGTAATGTCCAAAGAAGCTGATAGATTCAGGTGAAGTTGTGAAGGGCTTTAAAAACTAAACAGAAGAGTTTACATTTGATCCTAAAGGCAGTAGCAGAGTGACATAGCCAGGTATCTACTTAACGTCTCTTTACCAGCGCTCACCCAGTGTGGGAGCATGTAGAATGAACTAGAGTGGGACAAGAATTGAAATGGGGAAACCACTTAGGAGGCCAGTATAATAGTTTAAGCCCAAGGCACTGAGGGCTCCAACTAAGGTGGTTGAAAGTGAGTATAGAGAAAGGATCAAAAGTTAGGGGTGTTGTGGAGGTAGAAATGGCAAGATTCACAAACTTACCATATCAGTGGACTGAGAGAGAGTAAAGAATTAAGGATAACATTGGAGTTACAAACCTGGGTGTTGAAAGAAAGCCTTCAACACAAGTGCAGAAGTTTAGAACAGAGTTGGGTTTGTGGGAGAAAGGCAGTGGATTCTACTTTGGTCTTTTGAGTTTGAGATGCCTCTTGGATATGTAGTTTGAAATGTTCACTGGGCCTTGGGATGCCAGATAGAAGCTGAAGAGACAGCCTGAGATGACAGGTATAGACCTGTGAGTCACCGACATAAGAGATTCCTGGGAGCTTATGAGGTCACTTATGGAGAGGTGTATCAGGCACTGTGCTAAGTGCTTACAGATACCATTTGATCTGATTTGATGAAGAGAGCCATTTAGGTGGCACAGCAGTGGGAGTGCTGAGCCTAAAGTCTGGAAGATCTGAATTAGAATCTGGTCTCAGATACTTAATAGCTGTGTGACCCTGGGAAAGTCACATAACCTCTGTCTCAATTTCCTCAAATGTAAAATGGAGATCATAATGACACTCCCTCCCAGGGTTGTTGTGAGGATCAAATGGAATGAGCGATTATGTATAGAGAAATGTAGGGGACCTAGTGTAGAGCCTTGGGAAACACACGTGTATGAATGATAAATCGGTGACAGAGACTGGAGCAAAGAGTGGTCAGCAGTATCATGAAATAGGTAACTACTTTCAGTGCTTCAGTTTGTCAAAATGATATATACAGCTCTCATTTTTACTTTTTAAAAATTTAAAAAGCATCGATACTCTAGTACATGATAGTTTCCTTCAGACATAAATCTCATTCAGAGATTTTTTTTCAAAAAATTACTTTGCTTTTGTGTGGGTATCATATTTTATGTTATTCTAATAAAAACCAGCTTTGCCTTATTTATTAAAGGTAAAATGTTTAAAATTTTTTCAGTGTTTAGATGGTGACACCAGTATGATTGAAGAATATATTTGTATGTTTCTGTTATTTAATGTAAAAGATCTTAGTTGAAAAATACTTATAATAAAACTTTTTTTTCAGTTTAAATCTTTTCCCAGTGCTATTAATATTTTGTTAGAGATATTTTAATTCTCTGCAATGTCTTTTCCTGGTTCCAAAGATGATGTGAGAATATTTAACTTAATTTGCCTATTGAATAAAAACTTACTGTGTGAATAGAATGTTATGTTTTAAATTTGTCACTATTAATTTTTATATGGCATTAGGTAGAAATTATTTAAATTGTTGATCAAGGATATAATTCAGACGTTTGTGTTTTTTGTAGCTATTTTTGAAAACACAAATTTTAAGACTTTTTTTTAAATTTAGGGAATTATGCTGGTCGTGGGACTACAGGAATGGTGGCTCGTTTTGTTCCTCCACATCTTAATAACAAATCTTGTCGAGTTACATCTTTGTGTTATAGTGAAGATGGTCAGGAAATCCTTGTGAGTTATTCGTCAGATTACATCTATTTGTTTGACCCTAAAGATGACACAGCACGAGAACTTAAAACCCCTTCTTCTGAGGAGAGGAGAGAAGAGGTAAGAACTGCAATTCTGCTTATGTACCAGGGGTGGTGGGGAGAAAGGGACTGGTAAATAGGGGATCAGCAAAGACTTGGTGTACAAGGCTTCAGATGAATTGAGTTCTGAAGGAAACAGGGAATTCTAAAAAGAAGGCGTATATTCCAGGCATGAGGATAGCCAGTGTATTCGATAGCAAAATGTTTTTGTAAATAAAAATGGGTAGAAATAAAGTTTGTTAGTGTTAAAGTTGATTTTAAAATAATGAAATTGCACACCTAGATACATATACGTAATTTGCAAAGGGACTCGTTTATATGCCTGTCTATCAGTAGAATCAGTTCTTCTGTTCCCATATATCCCATCACAGTTTTTCCTTCTGGTCCAGTCTTACTTCTTTTCAATAATTATGAGGCCATAACCAAATGAATTCCTTTTCCTCCTTCATTCCAAAGTACAGAATCACAGAATTTGAGAGTTGGAAGGGACTTTGGCAATCATCTTGTCCAACTTACACACAAAAAGAATTCCCACTCATAATGTACATGACAGATGGTTATCTAGAAGACCTGTAAGAATGGAAAATCCACTGCTTTCCAGAGACAACCTGTTCCACTTGCAGACGCATTTCAAAGAAGTAACATTGTAGCCACTCTTAATTTAAGGGCCCTAATTAATTAGTCGTTCTCTTCTTTGAGCTTTGTGTCCATTCTGCCTTAAAACTAGGAAACAGTATTACATATGTGTCTGATGAACTACTAAACTACTTTCAGTTTTAAGAATGATCAGGATGAAATAGGTTTGCAGTAAATGTGTTTAGTGTTATCTGAACTAGAGAATAGAAGAACATGAGTATCATTGATGTTGGCAGAAGTTTGGGAGAAGGGTTGGGCAGCAGAAAGAGATAAGGGCTGTCTCAGAATGCCATAGCAGTTGTGGAGGAAATGGCATAGTTGACCAGCCAGTCAGACTACTGGGGGGCACAGAGAGCATTAGGCACTCAGCAGGCAAACCAGCAAAGCAGCCAAATGGCAGAGAGCCATGTTCAGTGACCACTTAGTAAGACCTGCTTCACATCCTTTGTGATTGATTATAGCTGGGAGCAGTTTAAAAGAAAGACATTTCAGGGAGAAGCTAAGTGGGAAATTTTCTAAGAAACAAATGCTTTTGACTGTTTAGTGAATAAAATGGACAAATACAAACAAGGTGTCCATTTGTCAGGAGAATCTTCCTAGATGACATATATTAGAAATAGGGTACAGTGAAAGTTAATGAAACCTTAAAGTTCAACTCACAAATTCTGTAATTCATGTGGGTTAACTCAGAAAAAAAAACTAGTGCTCTGAATGTAATTAGGGCAAAGGCTAGAGATTTTAAATTCTTGCCTAGCCCACTGGTCACGTTTTGCCCCAATCCATGTATATGATGAATAAGATGCTAAGTTCGCTGGTTGAAGATTTTGGTTGAAGCATCTCAGTATGTACTTATTATCACCAGAGTTGTGTGTGCTGCTTTGGGCTTTTCAACTTGGTGTTTCTTCAGTATCCTTTGACACTTGATCAACTCTTCTAACATGTGAGGTTATCAGATACTTATTTGTCCATGAACCATTTTATAATGTTGACATTTAATAAGGGAGCAAACTAGATAATGATTTGAGTTAGTTTGGGATGAAATAAGTAATTTTCCTTTTTATAAGGATTTGAGATTTGTTCAGTGACCTTCTCCTTACCTTCCTAGTTACGACAGCCTCCAGTTAAACGTTTGAGACTTCGTGGTGACTGGTCAGATACTGGACCAAGAGCTCGGCCTGAGAGTGAACGAGAGCGAGATGGTAATTATGCTTTGAGTTTTCAATATCCAATATTTTTTGCATTACAAAGAATAAATGAGAATTTGTCCATATTGAAAAAATAATATCCAGTTTAAGGTAATTGCCATGCAGATCAAGTTGGTTTCTGTGTTCACTACAGTTTTACAATTGATAATGCTTATCCTTTAGTTGTTAATTGGATAGCAAGTGAAATTACTCTAGATATATGTAATTGCTACATGCCATTGGTCTTTGCAACACATTATAATATGTTCATTATATTTTCCTTTCAAGTTTTAATGATATTTAAAACAAGATGTATCCTTTTGTAATTTTTTTTTTGGTCCAAATGTGATTTTTGTAAATACATTTATCTCATTGGAGTATTAAGCAACAATATCCAAGAATTGCAGATTCTTAGACTTAGTCCTTTCAGCCAGTCTTCCCCAGCATTCTTTTCATCCTCACCTACCTTCCAAGTATGACCAAATCAAGGCCCAGTATAGAACCATTAGCTCCTTTGTTCTGGACACAGTGTATTTTTTAAGTCGCTGAGGTGGTAACATCAACTTTTAACTACCACTTAACATTGTTGACTACTTGCAGTTTTTGTTTACTAAAGTACCTGGATCTTTTTCACAAAAACTGTTATCTAGTCATACGTACTCCATCTTGTATTTCTGAAGGTGGTTTTTTTGGGAATCTGTTTGTAGAATTTAACATTTATCTCTGTTAAGTTTCATCTTGCTTGATTTGACCCATCAATTTAACCTCTAGAGATCTGTCATGTGTTATGTTAGCTGGCCCTTCAAGCATTTTGTCAGAAGCACATTTAATAAGGATAGATTTTCCATGCCTTTTACCAAGTCATTGATATTAAACATCACAGAGCCAAGGACCGAGCATTAGGACACTCCTAGAAACCTCCTTCCAAGTGGACAAGAAGCCATTGATTACTGTGGTTTGTGTTCTGTTCTTCAACCAGTTCTGAATCTCCCTCACTGCATCACCATCTAACTCTTGTTTTTCCATTTTGCCCACAAGCCTAGTATGAGAGAATGTTAAATACTTTGCTCTAATATAAGCATACTATTTCACTAGCAGTCCACTAATCAAAAGCCTATCAAAAAAAGAAATAAAGTTAATCTGAGATGACCTGTTCTGGATGAAATTATGTTGGCTTCTAGTAGTCACTGTTTCCATTTCTGAATGCTTAATATAGCATCCTAGAATTCTACCAATGTCAGTCTTACTCATCTGTAGTTAGTAGAATCTACTAACTACAATAGAATCTACCGGCTACAGTAGAATCTACCTTCTATTTCTTGAAGATTCAGACATTTGTCCTTCTGCCAGTCTACAGACTATCTCCCATTCTTTAGGCTCTTTCAGAGATTGATAACAGCAGATCAGCGATTGTAGCTGCCATTTTTTCACTACTCTAAGATGTTTGTTCATCCAGATTTGGTGATTTGAAGCTGCCAGATACCACTTGACCTAATCTTCATGTATCTTGCTTTTCCACTTCCTAATATTGTTCCCTTCCTAATCCAAAAACCATTCTCCTTGGAAGAGAAAACAGAAGCAAAAGAAGAGTTGATTAGCTGTTGACCCTGAGCAGTGTTCTTGTCCTTTGCTTCTCAAATAGCTGAAAAAATAAAAATAACCTTCAGTTGATTTTAGCATTTTTGTCAGCTCCTACTTATTCTGTACTTCAGAAGTCTTATTACTGCTCTGTTGCATTCCTCTATTGCATTCATCCCTAGTCATTTGATCTTGTTTTTTCTCTCTTCTGTAAATGTCCCTGAACTCCCTGTGCCTCCATTTTTGTCTCTTTAGGCAACCCCCTTTTTTCTCACTCATTAGAGTTTCTTCAGAATTTCAGTAATAGCTTTCCATCAAACTTGATCTGACTTACCTGAAAAAAAATTAGATCATTAGATCTTACTCATCCTTACTCTGAAGCCTTTGAAATCAGTTCTCATAAAACTGAGGGTTCATGTTAGCCCAAGACAAGTTTTCTCCTGCTTTTCTCTCATAGGTTCCAAAATAGTATGACGTTCCTTGCCCCAAGTATTTTTCTTGTTTCTACATCAGTAGCCTCTTCCTTTCTGTTGGTAAGAACCATATATAGAATAGTAGTTTCTTTTGTAATTTCTTCTACCTTTGAAAGCATGAGGAGAACTTTGGTGTTCCGTCATATTAATAGTATGGATTCTTAGGGAGAAGAAGCAAAAAAGCATAGCAGAGCACTGAACATATACTAATAAGAAATATAAGCTGTTTTTTCCTTTGCTTTTTTAACTAAAACATTTTTTCATCTGTCGTATAGCAAACCTACAAAGCCAGAATAGTGACAGTGGGATGCTGTTTAGTGATAGACTTTAAAGTGCCAGAGTGTGTTATACTATATGTGTTCATATTTAAAATCACTGCACCATTTTTGTAATACTTATTAACTTGAATGACAGCATTGTATGTAAGATTGCATACATATATATATATACACATATATGTATATGTATATATATGTGTGTATGTATATAAGATGGATTTGGAATTAGAGGATCTGGATTCAAGCCTTCATTGTGCCATTATTTGCCATCTGATTTGGGCAAGTGACTTTATATCTCTGAAAGTTTCTGCATCTGTAATATGAGATACTATGTGTCTCATAGATTTGCAGTAAGTTACTTGCTTTTTAAACAATAAATGGTATGCAAATTTGAACTATGATAAACATAGGTAATACATTATCTCCTAGAACTTTATATTTTAGTCTTTTTTTCAAGTGATAGAGATTAATTAAAACTAGAAAGAAAATCATTTCTGTCCCTGTATTAGGACATTGGACATCTTATTTCTAAGCCCCCAAATTCAGTTGTAAAGAAAAGGAAATAGTAGAACCAGTTCCTTAAGTATTAGCTGATAACTCTGTGGAATTTATATACCTCAAATACAAGAAAAGTTTGGTTACCTCTTACTAAATACTTGTTTTTTATTAGTTATTTTTGTTATGGTACAACTATATTAAAAATATATGTTACTGTTTCACAGATTCTTTAAGTGAAAGCGTGTGTTTTTCTCCATACAATGTATTCATGGTTGTTTCTTTATTTGAAAGTTCCTCTAGGAATTTCCAGTGGTAATTGTGTTGAAAGAATAGATCTTGAATGATTTAGAAATACTTTATTTTTACAGGAGAGCAAAGTCCTAATGTGTCCTTGATGCAGAGGATGTCTGATATGTTATCAAGATGGTTTGAAGAAGCTAGTGAAGTTGCTCAAAGCAACAGAGGACGAGGACGATCTCGGTCTAGAGGTAAATTTTATTTATTACATATTTCAAAAAATTACCTAAGAGAAACTATCAAAGTGAAAAACAATAAAACTTTTTTATAAGTAGAGAGGTAGATTTACAATAACATATTTTTATTGGGACCATGTTGCAGAGCCAATATTCTAATTGGGGAGGAAATGGGATGCCACCTTTTGCTTATTGATTTCTCTAATCCTTTTCTTCTCTTCAAAGTGCAGCAAAAAAAAAAAAGTCTTAGATCACCCAGTTTAAATCCTTTTGTAAAAACAACAAAACTGCAAACAGGCCTTTCTCGTAGTTGTATCTTCCATGACTGATAATTTTTCTTCTTTAGTTATCAAATAAAATTTCAAATTATTCAAATCCTCAAGCAAACAAAAAATCTAGCTTAATTTTATGCTGTTTGTCTTTTAAATAAACTGATCATTTAATTTTTTTGGTGACTATTTTTTTCATTCTTTGTGATAAATTAGTTTAGAAGATGTGTGTACCTGTACTTAATCTTAAACTGGGGAATATTTATGTCACAGTCATTGAGACAGTGTTCAGAATGAGTATTAATCTAAAATTAATTGTTGAAATGTTACTGGTACTCAAGTGCATTTTTGTTATGGAAAAAGTTGGAAAGAGCACTGGATGGGACTTAGAAGAACCTGGTTCTACCACTTAGTACCTGTGTACCTGGATAAGTCACTTCACCTCTATGAGATTCACTTTCTTCATCTGCAAAATTAGAGACTTGGAGTAGATAATTTTCCAGCTCTAGATTCTGTGATTCTGTATAATCTGTGAGCCAACCTTCCTTCTAGATTTTTCCCACCAAATTGAGATTTAGGAAAGCAATGAGACAGCATCCTTTTCAGATTTGTGTTGTTCATATGACTATACATTTTCTTAACCTGTTAATGTTTATTGAGTTGTTAATAGTCTCATCACTTAATTATTCAGTTCTAGAAAATTTGGGACCATGTGTTTGATGCTATTTGGGACTTTTTGGTTACAAAATGTTAACTAATTATAACATCAGACCCGATAGGGAATATGGACATCATTTAGCCATGGGATCATATGTATAGAACTGTAAGGGACCTTGAAGTTTATTTGATCCAACACCCTCATTATACAGATGAGGAGCCTGATGTTCATTGAAGTCAGCTGAGTTGCCCAAGCTTACATAGCTGACTAAGGGCAGAGCAGGATCAGCACCTGTGACCTCAGGTCAGGTACCCACAGATACTTCTAAGCACAGTTTGATGATTAACATTTAGATGCATTACTCATTAAGGGGCATTGGATGATAATACAGGGCTATGTCTCTGTAAATCAATCTCCCCACTATTAAAACTGTTAAAATTTATGTTCATAGAGTTGGGTTTTACATAGAGCATATTACATATTAGCTCTCCCATTAACGGGAGGCAGTCATTTTGGACTGTGTAGGGTCAGTTAAACTGATTTTTGTTTACTAAATTGGTCGATTTTAGTAAACTGACCCACTCAACTGAAGGTTTTGTCATCTTTGAAATCATAGTACTCCTTTTTCCCCCCATCTTCTATTTCCTGATGTCATGGTACAGTTTCTGGCTTCAGAAAGATAATTTTTAATTTAATTCTGCATTGAATATGTATTTATTGAAGGAGGAATAAATCAGTCAGATGTTCCTGCTGTTCCTACTGGCCCTTCAAGTGCTGAATTAGAAGTGGATGAGACTGCAATGGAAGTGGACACTCCTGCAGAACAGTTTCTTCAGTCATCTTCATCTTCCACTGTCTCGGCTCAGGCGCCTTCAACATCATCTTCCACAGAAAGCCCTCGCTCGACATCTTTGCTTTCCTCTCCAGATACAGAGCAGAGACTATCCTTAGAAGCTTCTGGGCACCATACACATCATCAGTCTGGTGAGAACAATATACTCTAAGTAGGCAGTGATTTATCATGTTTTCTAATAATGAGAACTTCTCCACTTTTGGAGATGTTTAGAAGATACTAAAAATTTTTATCAATACTTACTAAAATAATTGACGAGAATGACATCTGTATGTGTACATATTACTTCACAGAAATTGTTGATTCTTTAAGTTAAATGTGTGTACATGCATCTGTTTCTTTAATATTTTTAATCTCTAGAAAGAAGATACTTTTAGTAGTAAAGTTCTAAAATAAATTTAGTTACAAAAAACTGACCTCCCCATTTGCAAAATAAGACTACCACTACTGCTTTTCTCTCTTAATTGAGTGAGGGAGGTCTGATGGAAGGCTATCATAGCACAGTGCACCTAATTTCCATTATGTGTAACAAAAGGCAGAAATGCTCCCAAGTACACCAGATGTTATGAGGTAGTGAGAATGCTACTATAATTTTAGAAGTGTTTTACTCAAAGGTAACTGTAAATCCAAACATTATCTCATGAGTTATCTTTGGTTTTATCTTCTTGGCTGATGTACTTTTAGAATCCTAACTATTGTCCTTGAAAGAATGATGTTTTATGGTATTGTTTTATACTTTCTTACCAGTATATTATAATATTTTCTCTTGAAAATAATTTATACAATCTATTTAAAGAATATTTTACCCCTTCTTCACTTTAACTATGTTGGAATAAATACTTGTTTTATTAGTACCAGAAATCAGAAAACAAGTGAAATACCAGACCCTATTAAGAGATACCAAATTATTTCCTTTATACCATAGTTTCATGGCCATCTTCAGCATCATAGCTTTTTTTTTAACCTTACTCCTACCCAATATCATCACCAAAAAACCAAAAACAAACCATCAAATAGATAAGTACGTGTGAAAGCATTTTCTGAGAACATTTCTATATATTTAGTACAGTTTTGCCCCATATATTTGTTTTAAACTATTCATTTTAAAAGCAAATAAAATGTTTATTCACAATTTCAGGCACAAGTTAAAACTTATAAAATCCTTAACAGCTAGGCTATAATGATGCCACTTTTATTCTTGCTTCCATAGAAACTGACTCCAGATCACAAAAAATGAAATAAGCTCTAATTCATCAGAATTCCTTTTTTGGTGATTTAATGTCAGTTTCCTTGGAAATAAAAGCCAGAACCATTTGTAGAAAATGTTAGGTTTCTTGTAGATTTTATCTGGTTGTAGACCACAAAGACATTCTCTAAAATCAGGTGTTCAGCAGAGTACAATCTATTTACATTTTTAACTTAAAGGTATGAAAATTATTCTAAGAAGAAAAATAATCTATAAAGTTTATTTTTCAAAGCTGATTTTCATACTTGTTAAAAACTTGGCAATTACACAAAACATTTTAAAATGAAGCAAATGTCATTTTATGTAAGTGACCTTCTGAAGTAGTATTAAATAGCTTATGCTCAACCATCTATTTTCAGAGTAATCTATCGAGGAGATTATACAGTCTAAGGATTTAGATGTTTACTGAGTAGTGCTCCAACTTAATTATTTAATTATTCAAGGATTCATGATTTTGTTGCTTTAGGCACTCCTTCCACCAACACAGACTGCAATTCTCTTTATTGTTTAGGGAATGATCTTCACTAATTGCTGTGCTACACTGTTCCCTCTTCCCCATTCTTCCCTCCCATTCATTGCCTGTTGATCAGATGATTAGACTTGCTGAATTTAGCTAGGCAGGCTCTCAGATGACAAGACACATAATCTGATATGGAACCTGCTATAACTCAAAAGTGTTTGACATATTAAAATTCATTAGAGAGGCTTATTTGGTGTAGTGGTCTGAGGGCCAGAGTTGAAGTCAGGAAGACCTGGCTTCCAATACTGCCTTAAGTGCTAGGTTTGTGACCATGAATACTGTTGTTGAACCTGATAGGCAACTCCATAAAATTATGCTACTGGCATATTGCTAACTTGAATCAGTGGAAAGAATCTCCATACCAGAAGTTCCACAAATTCATGAAATCTTAGTTCTGGACCAAAGCAAACTACATTATAGTATATTTTATTCAAAACCAATTATGTGACTATACCATTAACTTCTTTTCCCATCAGTATGCGGAATAGAATTTAATGACAAAAAATTTAGACTAATAGTCACCTCTCAAAATAATGCAAGAAATGATTCGTGCAGTTTTTCTGTGTTAGAAAGTTTCTTTTGTTGAAAAGAGAGAAATAATGAAAACGAAACAGAAAGAAAAGTAAATGTAGTTGTTTTTCCTTATAGTCCAGAGTATTTAGATGAGTTAGGTTACTATATTATAGTTTATTTGTCTTATTTTCATCTCTGGTATAGAGAAACTTTTCCTTTAGGCTTTATAATTTTCTGTGATTAGAAAGGGCTGTACAGAAAATCTGGATTGGCCATATTTTAACTTTATAAATAACATTTAAATATTCATAAAACTTTTAATAATTATACATCATGTATTATATGAACCACTCAAAATCTGATCATTTAATCTACATAATATTCATGAAATTATAGCTATAGATATCTCTTAATAACTATACATGGCAAGTTGCCTATTTATAGGTATTTTTATTTTAAGTTCAGAGAGTCACTTTGGACCTTCAGAACCGCTAACACTTCAATAAAATAAACTCCTCCAATCAAGTAGGAACTTTGTGTTTCAGAGTTATCAGATTAGCCAAACATTTATTAAATGCTTGTTATATGTATGGCCCTAGAGATAAGGAATTAGAAAAAAAAAGACGTTTCCTACCATCAAGCTGCTTACATCAAAGAGTATAAACAGGTACGTAAATAACTGTCATTCATATTTGAATGAGATAAATATAAATGCAAGCTGAGAGATCCAAGAAGTGAATATTGTTTTGAGATGGTAGAATCAAGGAAAGCTTTGTGAAGGAGGGAGTGTCTACAGCGTCTTGAAGACAGTGAACAACTTCAGCAGAAAGAGATGATGCTAAACTATTCTGCTCTAGGTGTTAAGGGCAGTTTGTGCCAATACCTGGAGGTAGGAGAGGACAGGGAAAGATCAGGGGAGGAAGGGACTTATAGAATTCATTGCATTTGCACATTTGCATAATACTTTATCATTTACCAAGCACTTTCACACGTATTGATTCACTGAAACTTTAGCACAATCCTGTGAGTAGCGAAGGGAGGAAATATGAATCTTCTTTTGGGCTACTGGCAAGTAGTCCCATTAGGTAGATGAAATAAACTAGCATAAAAAAGTCTTTAAAGGGAGATCGGAGCTACATTATGGAGGGTCTTTAATATTTGGTCCTTTGATTTTGTCCTGCACTCAGTGGGAATTCATGGAAGCTTTTGATCAGAAAAATGATAGAATTAACCCTCTATTTTAAAAGGGTTATTCTGCAACTGTGAAGAGTGGATTGGAGATTGTAGAGACTGGAATTAGAGGACTCATTTAGGAAGCAGTTATAATGAGCTAGTTACATGAGAGGGAATGGAAGCTTGAATGAACTTCTATTTGAATGACATGAATGGAAGGGAGGGACCAGTTGAGAGAGATGGGACCAAGATAGAAACAACAGGAACTAGCAGCTCAGTAGATGCTAGTTGAAAGAGAAAGAAAGTGACACTTGTTTTACGCCATGGTAACTGAAATTATGGTGGTGCTGTAGACAGATGTAAAGAGGTAAGAGTGAAGACAAGTTGTAAGTTGAGTAGTAGGGGGGGAAGCTGATGAGTTCAGTTTCGAATTTGATAAATGGACAGAAAATTCTGGTGTAGATATCTTTTAAATATGGTCAGAAATGTGAAACTAAAACACAATAAGATATGTGGTTTTGGATATGTTTAGTATAGGAGTGATAAAGGAAGCCATGGAAGTAGTTGGCATGGAAAGAGAGAGTGTGTATAGATTGAGAAGAGGAACAAGGAGAGACCTTGGGGTAGTGCCTAGCTTTAGAGGCCACAAGGAGGGAGAGGAACCAGTGGAGGAAACCCAAAATCAAGGAATTAGAGTCAGAATGATAAGAGGTCCAGGAGAGCATGAACTCTTCCAATTGTAATCAGAACCACTCACATTTATACAGTACTTTGATACCACCAGAAATGGCATTCAGACCCAGGTTTTTTGACTCTCAGTTTTTCCACTTCACTTTTCTGCTCTTCTCTTAAAAGCCAGTGATGGGGAGTGGATGAGAAGGTTCCCTGAATCAAATGATACAGAAAGATTCTGACTGATAAGGCCTGAGGAAAGACCATTGGCTTGAGAAGCAGAGACATTACAGGGGACCTTGAAAATTAGTTTGAGTAGAGTGGTGGCTATTGTCAAGTTAGAAAGCAAAGGGCTGGAGACTATTTAGTGAGGAATTAGAGGCAGCAGTTGGAGAGTGCTGCTCTGCCCAAACCTGTGGAGAATAAAGAGAGAGCGTTGAGCCATGGGGACTCCAGACTTAATGGTGTTGAGGAGTATGCATCATTAAACTGGCTGGCAAAAAGCTTGGCTGAGAGAATGAAGTCCTAAAGTCATCTACTGTACTCTACCTTGACTGACTGGGAAGTGGCTAATGGAGTAAACAGTGAGGGTGGAAAACAGGCAGGCTCAGGAAAGGGGAGGCGGGATGATCAGAGAAGACGATTTAAGGTTGTAATTTGGAAGGTAGAACAGTAGCCAGAGATTGTGTCTTATTCAACTGTGACTGACTTGGGTAGAATGGAGGCACAGAAGATGTAGAAATAGAGGTTGTATGGAAGCCCTAAGTAGCCCAGGTACCAGAAGGGTCATCACTGTGAATATTCACATCAGCAGTGAGAGCATCAGGCAGTAGTCTGAAGAAGAAGAAGGCAGACCAAATAAAGTTCTGTAGTCCCTGGAGAATAGTGAAAGCAACCAGAAGAACTGGTAGAGGGTAGAAGAAAAGGATCACATCTGGCCACTTGAGAGGGCTCTTTCAATGGGTAGCATTTGAACTGGGTCTTTAAGGGAGGACTTCAAATTGTAGAGATGGAAACAGAGGGTCCTTCAGGTCTAGGAAATTGTAAGAACAAAGCACCTTGTGGGAAGATGAAGAGTGTGTTTGGGGGATGTTAATTAGATTACATCCAGCTCACCCTTCTCTTTCTCCTCTTATATTCAGACAATGATGGGGTCCTGTCAGTTCTAGCTTTTTCAAAGTCTTTGGCCCTTCCTAAGCAGGCTCTGTCTGTTCTTCCACCCTTATCTCATACTACTGTTGCATGCACTCTGCATGTGCCCTAGACAATTTGAAATGATGCCTCTCTTCTTAACCTGTCTTTCTGCTTTTGCAACGCCCACAAATAGGGGTAAATCACTTTATTCATGCTGTCCTTTGTTCCTGGAATACCACTCCTATTTGTTTGGTGAATTACATGTTCATACTTTAAAAAGAAACAAATGATAACTGCCTGTAGTCTTCCCTCTCCCCCATCCCAAATTGGTAATGACTTTTCCCACTTAGATGTCACATTGCACTTTTTAAAAACTTTTTTCCCTACCTACTTGTTATTATCATATGGTTATTTGTGTATGTGTCATATCCCTTTACTAGAATATAAGCTTTTTATTAGATTAGGGACTGTGTTTTATATAGGCTTCATTTCACCTAATTCTTAGGACATTGTCCTCCCCACAATAAGCATTTAATAAATGTTTCTTGAATGGAATCAAATTGAGAATAAGGCAGAAGGAAGAAGAAGCACTTAATATTAAGCTAAGGAATGTAGACTTGACCTGATAGACAATAGGGAACTGCTAGACATTTTTGAGGGAGCAAGAGGTGTGCAGTATGATCAGAGCTGTGCATGGAGAAGGTATCAGGAGATTTTAAGATAGAATTGGAGACAAGCAGGTGGAGGCAGGGAAGTCAGCTGGGAGAACATTCAATGAGTCCATACACAAGTTAAAAAGGACCTGAACTTGGATTGTAATAAAAGGCACTGTGCTCTGACTGCCTTTATTTCTCCTGCCAATCTCTGAAAGAAATCCCTCTAGTGATTTACCAGAGAAGGCGTTTAGGAATTCAAGGAGTGCATTTCCTGCCACATTCTCTTGTTGCTCAGCACTGAGGTACTCATTTACAGAGGCGTAACCACAGACTTTAGGTTCTGCTGCTGTTAACACTGCTGTTAAGTATGAAGTGATCTTAAATGACCTTCTGAACTTCATACTGCTGTTGGTATGTGGGTTATATATAATATGTGTTTTTCATAAAGTTGTGTTTTATATATATGCAAAAACATTTGTAAATATGTGTGTTCATTTTTTTCTTTAGTTTTGTTACTTTTATTTCACCATTTTACAGATTATATGCTGAAATTTCAAACTGAAGTAATTGGTCAAGATTCTGATATTTTTTTGTGAGCTCTGCTTGTAACTTTACTTTTGAGGACACATTTTTTCAACCTGGATAGAAAACAAATGTAAAATATCCTGTGGATAGTAACACCTACTTAATGTAATCTTTGAAAACTGATAAAAACCATAAATGTATGGTTCTTAAGATTATTATAGTCGGCTCTTGATTTCCTGAACTACAAATCACCAGTGTTCACTCAGGTATATCAAGACTTATAGGACTCATAGGTATTTCTGCCTTTGGGAGCAGGAGTTGGAGTCCCAGACCGGCAGAGTGGTTTTCAGATATATTTGCCAGTAATCTCTTTGAGTCATTACAAATTTACCCTGTAGTCTTAACAATTCTATGCTGTTTTTCCTTAAGTAGATTTCCTTCTTTTCTGTGCAGGATATTTATTTTGTGATTGCAAGATGATATTTCTTTTTATTAGATATATTTTTATTTAGTATTGCATATAAAAGGATAACACGTACCCAAAAGGGAAAAAAAATTGTTACTAACCATGAAATATTAGGTGTTAGCATGTATCCAGGCCTACCCCAGCACTTGAGGAAAGGTCTTTATGTAGAAGTTACAGTGAGATCTCATGGAACAACTTAAATGAGTTTCCTTTTTGTCAAGTCACTAAAGAAACAGCCAAATAGGAGATCAGAATTATTGTTGAGAAATCACTGCTCCCTTTAAGATCCCTACAGGATTAGCTGAAGACTATTTTGGCAGTTAAATGTGGACAGTAGTGAATTATCTGTAAGTAAGTAAAGTTATTGAAGTTTGTTTACATGTGGTAAAATAATATTGATGTGAATAAATTTTTCACATTTCAATCTGTTATTTTACTGAAGTGTACAAAAAGCCTAACTGGAGGCATTTTAAAAAAGGAATTGTTCTTTGTATTTTATTTCCATTTCATTTAATTGCATAAACATTCTAAAAACAATGAAGATTAAAATAGAAAATTCTAGTATGTATGTGTATGCGGATATATATATATGTATATAAAGGGTAAAGCCTATGAAAGAGGGGCTATCCTAATTCCATCATATAAGGAATCTACATTTTCTTATGTAAATAAGCAGCTTACTTTTTCTCCCAATACATATGTATTTTTTTATCTTTCTTCTCTTTGATGTTTTTGGATGCTATGATATCTTTTATTTCTGTGTTCTTTTATACCCTTTTTTTTCCTGTCTGTGTCAGAATTTTTAAGGGGGCCTGAGATAGCTCTGCTTCGTAAGGGCCTGCAACAACTGCGGCTTAAGAGAGCTGAGCAGCAGAGGCAACGAGAGCTAGCTGAGGCCGCACTACGACAGCCTTCCACTTCTGAGCAGTCCTCCCCTGAGGGCTTCTCGCAGGGCCCTCATCCTTCAGGTTCTCAATACCAAGTGTTCTTTAGCAGCTTAGCTGCTAGAGCTGGTTGTGGATGTCGCTGATGTTTGCTGAGATGCTTCCCTCTACATTTCCCTGACACAAGATAGAGCTAATGCACTATTGCTGCTTATTCCTTCCTTGCATGTGGTGGTATTAATCATCACATGGTTAAATAGACAGTGCATTACAATAGCAAACTCTAGATGTATATGAAAACATTTATTCTTGTATTTTTAATATGGAAGAGGGGAGATTGTTCACATTATCCAAATTCAGCTGGCATTCTTCTGGTGCCTGCTATATACAATTCACTATATTAGGTACTGGGTGGCAAAGGTGAAAAAAATTCACAGTCCCCATTGTCAACAGTGGGATCTCTTACAATACAATGGAGGGGTAAAACACGTACATAAATATGATACAAGAGGATTAGAAAGGAAGATATTTGAAGAGGGTGAGATCATGCTCATCTGGGAGAATCGCCAAGGTTTCATGCTGGAAGTGACCTTTGAGATGGCCCTTCAAGGAAGAGGCAGAGAGGTTGAGGGAGTTCATTCTAAGCATGACATACATGCAGCCTTTGTGAAATACCAGGTTGGGAGGATGCAAGGTAAAACTTGAAAATAGGATCTAGAGAAGAGGTAAATGAAAGACTAGAGTGAAGGGAGGCTGGGAAAATAGACTGGAGCCAGACTGTGGAGAACCTTGGGTACCAGACTAATACTTGACGGAGAATGGGGAGCTGCCGAAGGTATTTTGAGTAGAGCTGTGATGTGGTCATCTCTGATCATTAGGAAGATTATCTTGGTGGCTCTGTAAAAAAACAGATTAACGAAGGGCAGAACTAAAGGCAGGGGCATTAGTAAGATGGGTATTAGGATGGTTCAGGAAGGAGTTAATGAGGGCCTCTTCTGGGAAAATGAAAAGGGGACAAATGCACGGGGTATTAAGGAGCTAGAACCCATAAGACTTGGCAGCTGATTAGATATGGGGAATGAGGGAGACTGAACATATCTCTCAAGTTTTGAATGTGTGATTGTAGAAAGAAGAAAAGTAGGAAAAATAGGAGAAGATAGCTTTTGAGAGGAATATAGCAAGTTTAGTTTTGCATATATATCATTTTCATATTCTAGTGGAACATCCAGGTAGACCAACCTAGTGAGCAGCTGGAAATGCAGTATTTGACTTTTGGGAAGAAATTGGGGCTGGAAGTATAGATTTGGTAGTCATAAGTGAAGCTATGGTGTGGGATATATCTAAGGGAAAGAATGTAAAGAGAAAGAAAAAACTTCAGAATCATCTCACTTAGAGGCTAAGAGAGAGTGATGACTGTTCAATAAATGTAGGGCCTCTTCTTCTAAAAAGTACCATGCTTCGGAGTGAACTCAGTGTGCAGAGAATGCCCCTAACAAAAGCTGCTGTACCTCAGCTTCGCTTTGAAAGTTAATGCATATTTTTATATGAACTACATAGTGTGGGATTGAAGTGCTTATAGAGTTGCTTATAGAATTAGAGAATTGTGATTGGCCATCACATAGTTTATTGGATTTGTAGTTTCATTTAATGTTTGTAATATTTTATTGTAAATACAGTTTTCACAGGATTGGTTAATTCTTTGTTTTCTGTATAATCAGGTTTCAATTCAAGATCTCTTGAGGAGGTAACAAGTTTCTGATATAGAGAACAAATACGTATTTAGCCTTTAGCCATATTGTCATTCTATTAACTGTAAGATCTTAATATTAAATAGATTTGTGATATATTTTTTCCTTTGGGGATTTCACTATCACAGAGAAGACTTTAAGCTGAGCATGAGAATACTTTAGGGTTACCCTCTGTGATGAAACCACAAAATAACTTGGCAGTCTTTTAAAAAGACAGCAATTATTGTAATTTCACATTTCTTTTACAAATGAGAATGTGTCCAGTTTCTGATACAAATGAGTTTGTGAGGCTTTGGTTAATAGATAAGCAGTGATGAAAATAGAACTTAATTGCTCTGAGAACTGTGACAAAGTTACTTTGCAGCTAGAAGGTCCCAAAACCATTTGGATTGTGTTACTTTTCATGTACCCCTCCTCTTCCTAAATGTGTTTTACAGGCTCCAGCAACAACAGAGATATTTCATTATTTCTAAAACCTGTAATGTCATTAGTGTGTTACCCCTCCATGTATCTCAGTAGAGACTTGAGTTGTAGCTAACTTGCTCCACATTTACCATGCTGGTCTAGTAACAAAAGATGGCCTGTTATTGGGTCTCTGCTTGAGTCTCTTCCAGGTTGAGGGGACCTGTCAGAACTAGGCTTTGCTGATATCACTTCTGAGAACCCAAAGTCACCTATACTCATAGATGATGCATCATTCCTATGAAATCATACAAACTTTCAAAGCAATCATAATACAGAAATCATGTTCTGAGGTCAGAGTACCATGCTGATATTTAATCTGTGTTATATTTTTGGTTTAATTTTATTAGCAAAGAATACTTGGATTAGAGTTCTCTGAATGTGTTAATATAATTTAATTATTTAGGAATATTTTTTCTTCCTTAAAATTTCTTACAAGAAAGAAAATTTCTCTGTAGATTGGTAATATGTTAACTGTTAATGTAAATGTTAAAATTTGACAACCTTGAATAGCAAATATTTTCCCAAGATTTTTAGCTTCGTAAACAGTTTTGGGCAAATTGATTTGAAGATGAACCGTTTATTCATGAGCAACTGGTGATGCAGTGGATAGAGTGCTGAACTTAAGAGCGAGGAATACTTGAGTTCAGATCCTGCCTCATACATTTACTGGTCGTGTGACCAACCCTAGGCAAGCTATTAAACCTCCTCAGCCTCAGTTTCCTCGTCTGCAAAAAGGGGATAATAAGAGCAGCTACTCACAGGGTTGTGGTGAGCATCAAATGAGATAATATTTGTAAAGCACTTTACAAACGCTAAACTATGTAAGTGACAGCTATTCTTATCTTGAAATACGACAGAAAGCCAATTCTAAAATGCCACTGTATTTAGAAGGAAGATGCTGAAATTTAACAGAATATAACAGTTGTTAAAGCAAAGTTGAGTGTGAAACATTGCCTAAGTAGGTAAAAAAAAATTTATGTATGTGGGTTGCATTTGTAGCATAACAGACGTTTGAAGAGTATTTGGTGTACGGAAGTTTTCACATCGAGTTTACCGGCTTGAATATCATCAGAATTTTGTAGAATGACAAATGTAGTAACTGTCGGTCCTATATGAAACAACGTGTTTTTTCTTGTAGTTCTTAGGCTCATGTTCATTTATCTTTATTGATTGTTAATTACTTAGCCCTTTTGGAGCAGCCTCCCCAGAAGAAAATGAGAATTAAATAAATGACTGTCACTTTGCCAGCTCTATTCAATGAATACTCATTAAAGTGCCTGTAGCGTATAGAGCACAGGACATGCTAAGCATTGAAGGAGATACAAAGTCAATAACATGGTTAGGCCCTCAAGGAATGTAAAATATCATAACTAGAATTAAATTATGTAAGCATGCAATAAATTCTTTGGGACCAAATCAAGTTGTCTTCTAGAACCACTCAACTGTGCTCAGAAGGCCTTAGTGCCATTACAAATTCTGTCATAATTCAACTCTTCCATTCTTATGCAGTGTGGACCTAGTAGACAGAACTGGCCTGCAAGCCAGGAGACTGGGGTCCAAGTCTCACCCAGAAAGCTGTGTTACCTTGAGCAAGTCACCTAACCTCTGAGTGCTCTAGACCAGTGGTGTTCAACTTGTAACCATTAGACCTCTATTATAATTACAGTTGAAATATTCAGTGGAGCTGTATGAGGAATGAGGGCCATCTGTCTTGTATGTTACTGAAAATCCAGATGGAGTGCCATAAATCAAAATGGCTCTCCAGAGACAGCATCTCTTTAGTTAACTGTGGTATTTGTAGAAGTTGCAGACTTAAACTAATCATTCCAAGGCACTGACTGACACCAGTGTCACAGTTTCAGGTACTTTTAATAATATAAATTGTCTTTAAAATAACTTTCAAAGCCCTTAAGAAAATTCTTGTCAGCAGTCAGAATATATAATCTGTTTTTATTTAAGTTCAAATACAGTAGACTTTTTCTCCCCCTGAGGTTTTTTAGGGTAACACATCAGAACTATCAGTAGTCTTTCAGGATTTTCTAATGGTCAGAGAGACAGATTGGTCTTCATCTCATCACTGTCTGGGAATGTAAACTAACTGATTTCTATTTCTGGCCATATAATATAATAATCAATCTTGGCCTTATAATAGGGCAAGTGATTTCCCTATTTCATGCTTGAGCCTGCCCATCTTTAAAATTAGAATATTAGGCTTTAAGGCTTGTCTTTTCCTGTTTCAGATGAATGTTATAGGGATTAATTAGGTAATAGGTTATTAGAGAAGCATATAAACATGGAATACTATAGTATAGTCCTGGGACCTGTCATTGATTACTTCACCATGTCCTGCATCAAGGATGTGTAAGCTTGGTAGCATTCAGCCTATCTAAAGAGCTAGTTTAATAAGCAGGTTTGTGTTATAAATGGCAAAAGGAAGAAGACATTTTGCATTTGATTAATTTTAGGCCCAATTCTTTTCTTCTGTTTCAGGCCTGTAAAGTGATGAATTTCTGACTCCTGCTCTGAGTGATAACACTCTCTGGAGTCTATTGGTACTGGCCAACCACTGTCACAGATCCCCCCTAAAGGAGCATGGCATTAGCTTAGAGGGAGTCAGGTCGGTTCTGATTTTTTTCACTATATGGAACAGTTTTGTCACTCTTTTAAAAAAAGGTTTTATACCTCTTCTAGGCTATAAAACATGAGTGACTCTTGAAAAACACTTTTCAAAACTGGGCCATATTGGAAAAAATCAGTACTTGCATGATTTTGTGTAAGCAAGTTCTTTACTGCAGTGGTGTCAAGCTCAAGTAGAAACTGGAACTACCTACCCAAACATAATGCTGCATATTGACTTAGTTTTAAAATATTATGTTACCTAGGTTTTATTGTATTTTTCTTTATTTTGTTAAATATTGCAGTTACTTTTAAATTTGTTATATTGGTTCCATTTTAATTAGGAGTGTTGTGGGCCACATACGTGACCCTCTGCTTTCCTGTGTCAGGTTCTCATGAGGTACAACATCACAGTCTATTTCACATATGGACTACTTGAGATCTGATACTCAGCCCTTTATTTAATAAAGCCAAGTAAAAACTTTTCTTATGTTTACATTTTTTATTAAAAGGAAAAAGTCTATCAAAACATAAATGTGTGGTAGATCAAATATGATGTTATGAGATCATTTCTGTAGCTCTAATAGATTGCCTCAGATGAGATCAGTTCATCAGATGATCATAGGTGAAGTGAGTAGAATAAATGAAACTTATTCTCAAAATAAAACATGTCATATAGTTCCACAGCAGCTTTTGGGAATTACGTATTTTGTCATATAATGGTGCAGATGAATAACATATTTCTCTCCTGGGATCCAGGACAGTAATGACGTTTTTGTTTCATAGAAGTGGAAACTGTGATGCCAGAATGTTAAGTAGTTTGTTTAGGACCAAGTGAAAATTTATTGAAATAAAGACTACCAAAACTTAGAGTTCTTAGCCTAGTCATTGACTGTGAGTACTAGGTGAATTTTTATTTTGAAGTTTATATTCACCTTAAGTGGTTACAGAATCCTAGATTTACATCAGTCATATGCCTTTTAGAATAATTGATCATTAGATTAGATATTTAAGTGAATTTTTTTTGTTATTTCCCTAAAGATAATTCATGAAAAGGTATATTGCAGAATTATGCTATAAGCAGTGGTAAAGTATGATTTGAAGTAAGATTATTTTTCTGTACCCTAAATGATTGACTCTTGAGAAATAATGTAATCCAGGCCTATTTCATATTTAATTGGGATTTATAAGCTTGGGATAAAAGACAGAGGAAGTATTATATAGTTTTGCCTCTAACTTCAGTAAATTGGTCCTTAGAACAACAGTCGAATATTTATATTTTTCATGCCCTTATCTCCCAGGAAAATGTGGTCAGCTATTGCTAGTAAGAAGATAATGACAATATTTTTAGATTGCAGCTACTGTTTTGAAACTCATAATAGTAACTGAATGTATTTGGAAATCCAGGGCAAAATATAAGGATGGCAGTATGGACATTGAATTTATGTATGTATAGTACTACCATATTTGGATTTGACATAATAATCTTTTAAATGTCATTCAAAATGTTTTTGGTACTAGAATATCCTCTCTGAAAGATCAGTTGGCCTCATTCTTGTTACCTCAGTTTAAAAATAGGTGTCTAGTAATGAGCCAGGAAGGCGTTGTCTTAAGGGTTAGGATTCAAGAGAGTATAGATTGGTTTTTTTAATAGAAGTAGCAAATAAACATTCCAGCATTCTTTAAACAGTAATGCTATCTTTCTGTCTTAAGGTCACAGAATATTTCTACCTGGTCATTTTCTCTAGCATAGTAAATGATTAGTTTGATGAAGGTGGTGGCAGATTTTTTAAAACATTTGATTTGGTTTCATTCTTTTATGGGGATCGGGAGAATACTGAACACAATGTAATGCTTCCTATAAGGTTTAGACTTTTAATATTTGGAAAAATAATCATAAACAAAGAATCCTTAACTGGTTATTTTTTGTTCTTAACTATAATATCATATCTTGAAATTGTCTTATAATGAATGCTAGTGGCTGAGGAAAAGTTAATGATGGTTACATTATATCCTATGATCTTTCTTGCAGTATTTCCTGGCAATTGTTTCTTTGTTAGTCAGATT
Organism: Potorous gilbertii; assembly: GCA_028658325.1. Lineage (NCBI taxonomy): Eukaryota > Metazoa > Chordata > Mammalia > Diprotodontia > Potoroidae > Potorous > Potorous gilbertii. The sequence continues at coordinate 641,645,756 of CM053770.1, read as the reverse complement.
TCATTTTTTGCTTAATTTTAAAAGGGGTATCATTATACTTCTCATTATCTCTAAGGACCAAAGCTAATGTCCTTTCTTTAAAAATGATACCCCAAGAATGTGTAAAGCACTGAAGCAGATATCTGAAGCAGTCATAAGATAAACATTGATAGATTGGGATGGTACTTGAATTAACTATTAGTCTCTCTGCTCCTTTATGGCATGTTGTTAAAACTGAAGAACAGACCTGGGTAAATTTTAGAGGACATTAATAAGGATGGTTAGCCTAGTCATTGACTGGGAGTACTAGGGGAATTTTTGTTTTGAAGTTTATCTTTACCTTAGGAAGTAATAGAATTCTAGATGTAAGTTACTCAGTGATATGCCTTTTAGAATTATTGATCATTAGACTAGATATTTAAGTGAATTTTTTTGTTTAATGACAGTTTCAGTCAAACACATGAAACTAGAACAAGAAAAAGAAACTGATGAAGTTAGAAGATAACATATTTTAAGAGGTAGAAAAGAAATCTGACCTGAGTCACACAAAAGCTTTTTAAAAGAGGCAAATTAGATCTAACATGTTCATATGGAAACAAAAGAAAATCAAGCTGTAACATGGTTGTAAAAAATATCAAGTTAGTGGGCATTAGCGTGCCACCCTGAGCACATTGAGGAAAAGGATGTCTTCTCTCTTCCCCCAGCAAATCCTGTAACTATTATAAAGGAAATGAGAGGGGATTCTCTGTAGAGATTGAAAAGGCCACAAAGCAGGAGGAACCTCTCATGGGGCAGAAGTATAACCAAAATAATTACATTTTATGGCAAAGACAAGTGGGTCCATTCTGTCCTCAGTTTCGTGTGTGTGTGTGTGTGTGTGTGTGTGTGTGTGTGTGTGTGTGTCTGTGTGTGTAATTAGAAACGTAAGACCACAGACATTTTTTAGAGGAACTCCTTCATTTTTAGTTAAGGAAACTGAAGTCCAAACAGGTTAAGTGACTTGCCTAAGGTCATGCACTTAGTTTATGACAGAGCCAAGACTAGACTCTAGATTTCTGATTCTCAGTCCAGTGCCCCTTTTGCATTGTGCTACCTCCCCACTGCACCCTCTTTGTACAGAGTAAATACCATTGCTTTTTGGAAGATTGATTGTGGTTCTGTGATACCTTTGCCTTCTTGAATATTTCTCCTGTAGCTACTTTGTCTAAAATATTTGATTCTAGTGCTCTTGATAAATTGTTGTTCGCTTCAAATTCCATAAAATGACATCTCAGCAAAAAGCATTGAGCTCTTCAACTTTTTGGGTGGCTCCTTCAAGGATTTAAGAAAGAGATGAAAAGAAAAACCTGATTAAGCATGTGTACTACCATTTCATGAACTTCCATTTATAGATCTATCTGTGTAGCTCCTCTTTGTTATTCAAAAGAAATGTAGGGGAAAGTGTATATGCATGAAACCAGAAGAAAGGTTTTCTGTGTTCTCAATCTGTATTTGAGGTTACTAAATGCTTGCCTGGAATAATGTATCTGGCTACATGACTCTGCTTACTCACTGCTTGGGAAACATACCCACAGCACTCACCTCTCTTCCCCTGCCTTTTTACATTTGTTTTTAAGCTTGTAGATGATCATGACATTGCTGTGCAGTTTTCTGCTGCTTATTTTTAAGTTGAAATCTCATTTTTGTTTCAGATTCTCCTTCTTCTGTGGTTAACAAACAGCTCGGATCCATGTCCCTTGATGAGCAACAGGGTGCGTGCAACTGGAGATGCGCCATGCCCATCCATAGTTTCATTGCAGTGCAAAAACTAAGCTCTTTCTGTTTTCATAGTCTCTTGTAAAGACTAATAGTCACAGGCTGTTTTCATAGAGCCAGATAAATGTTAAATAGGATTGGGCTTGAGAACCTCTCTTTCCTACACAAATGATATTCTCCAGAGGGAGGGTAAAAACCAATTGTTCCCTGCCCCTGGTGTCAACTTTTAGTGATCTTCTCATAACCTGATGGGTATAGGTGAAAACTAGAGCAGACAATCTTTCCCTTTGTCTTTTGAGACAATTTAAAGCATTTTGTTGGGCAAATTTGGACTTTTGCTCAGGACCCGTTTCACATGTTATAATTATAGTTCCCTGTAATAATAACAGCTTTAATTTTCCTTAGAGTAACACCCTACTAGCAGAGGGAGCATGATGTAGGGGGATGAAGGGCTGGCCTTACTTCTGACACTTCCTCGCTGTGTGGCCAGGCACAAGTCACTTAACATCTCAGTGTCCCAGACCATGAGCTACAAACAGGTTGCCATGCTGCCTCAGTGGAGGGACTTTCCATATTAGAAACTCCCTAAACTGATGAAATCTAGACCCACAGTCCCATTCTGTATGCAGCCTCTGAGACTTGAGCAACTTGAATTCCAGAGGAAATGGAAAAGGCATAGGGTTTTACACTTTGTATGCAGATGTAATATGCGCATATTTAAAGACTGAAAGTGTCCTCAGTCTAAGGAGAAGGAAAGATCCAACTTTAGGCCTTCCACAGCCTGTTGACTTAAAATTGTGTGTGAAAGAAGAGTTCTATTTTACAGAGCCTTGTTTTTCACAGATCTAGGAGAAATGGATTTGTAGAGGCAGACAGATGAAGGCAGAGGAGAAGGAAGAAGGGACAACTGGGAAAGAGGGGATAGAAAATTGTAAAAAGTAAAAGAGTCTTGGGCCATTGAATATAAAGACTGGCTTGCTGGGGTTGGGGGGAAGGGCAGGAGGAGGTGGAGGTACAGTGTTACATGCAAAGCTGTGTTTCTCTGCTTAAGAAAATAGGGGAACATACTATATGCTGTAATCTTCAGAAATCTAGAAAATTCACTTCTGTGGAATATTTTATTCCTCTCATATTTGAGTATGTAAGGCATTATTGTAGCACCTTCGCAAATACCTGGAATCTAAGAGGTCATTACACAAATTAATTGTGATTTGTATATTCATATGCTTGTTTTAAAACAATTAAAAATAAAAACAATTTTTAGTTATAGGCCAGAGGTATAGTTTTGGTTGCTATAGTTTTTCTCTTCAGAATTGAATTAATCATATTTTGATTAATTAATTTTGGGTATTAGATTTATTCTGTGTTTGGACATTTATTGGTAATGTGTTAATACCAAAGATTATTGAGAAATGTCTTAGTCAAAAATAGCACATTATAATAAATTGTCCAAAAATGCTTTCTGATTAACCAGGCTTTTTTGCTGAAACTGTAGTCATATAAGGATGTCCATATGCAGCAATGAGCAATATTAACAGGTAGTTTGAAGCCAGATTCATATTTGTAGATTACGAATTTTACTGAAGCTATACAGAATATTAATAGTACTTCATTTACTAGGCTGCTGTGTATATTAGCATTATAATACCCAGAGATTACTGCTAGAACTTATTAATATTTCTATAACAACAGCATGGAAGATTTTCTAAGTTTAAGTGTTTTTGAAATTTTTAATATTTTTTTCTTTAAGAAAATGGCCTCATAAGCATTGTCTTACTAATCTTCATGTTGGGAAAGAAATAGAATTTATGGAAATTGAAGTAAAACAAAATGACCAGGAGCAAAATACACACACACAAGTTGATAATTGTTACTCTTGGTCCAGTGTGTGACTTTGGCTGCATCTCACCATCTTCTGATGACATTTTCTCTTTGTCATTAATGGTCCACATAAGGTGCAAAACTCAGGCTTTGTGTTGATTATACAGAGTAAAGTAGGATGATGATGTGTGTTATGTGCGTAAGCTTAGGGTAAGCAATAAACAGTCTCTTCTTTCTCTTAAGACAAGTAACCAGTCTAAGTAAGGATTATTGCCAAGTAATTTTCATTACAGTTACTACTTTAGTAAAAATGTCTTTGTAAAATTGAAGAATACATGTTTATCCTGGATGACATCCTTTGTTTTAAGGGTTTCCTTGCCATTTTCAACTGGATGGAGGGGTACATTCAGTAAGCACTTGTTCTGTGCATGGCCCTGCCAAATGGTCAGAATCTTTCTTCACTGTTCAATAGTCAGACTTTCTTTAGATCTTAACTTCAGAATTGGAACTTGCCACTTTTGTTTTTCTAAGTATTCTAGGTGAAAGTAGATTGATTGGTGAACACTGAATTTAAAAATGAAAATTTCACTTGAGTTTTCTGTGATGAATTCCTGCAAAGTATGAAGTTTGCCCTGAACATCCTCTGTCAATGCTGATGACAACACATTCATACCTTCCCTTTTGTATATGACTCTTATCCATGCTTCTCCATTAATCTTCCAAAGGATCTCTGTTCAGGGTTTCTAAGGATTTTTTTTTTCAACGCATTAGAGTATTACTCCCTAGACTATCTCTTATTCTTACTGAATGACCAGCTTGCCATTTTTTTTCAGTTATGTGCATCCTTAATAATATCCTGTGAGCATGAATGCATTATATTTTCAAAAAAACAGTGGGAGTTTTATAACTTAATATGGTACTTGGTGGGGAGGGAGATTTCTTCTTATTGAAGTCAAAGCTTGTGTACTGTTTCTGATTGCAGTTTTTCATTTCAGCCTTTAGGTTCAGGCAGGACCTTTCTTATTGATTGGGGATTCATCCTCATTATTACAAAGATATACTGTTGTAATATTAATCTGTTTAAGTCACTTCCACAAATAACTATAAGAGAAACAGACAGGTGTGATTGTAAGAAGATCAGAAAGCTATACAAGGTTGTCATTAAGTGTGGTTAGGTTCAGTTGACCTCCCACCTGCATCTAGTAGCCTCCAAAGCTGTTGGACAAAGGAAGAAGGTAGATGGTAATATATATATATATATATATATATATATATATATATATATATATATATATATATACGTATATATATGTGATGTGTAGTGTGTGTGTATGTGTACATGTATCCTCTGTTTCTCTGTTGAGATTTTTGTTTACAAAATTTAATTGGATGAGGACACATGGAATGTTTTTTCTGGCCTTGTTTCAAGTGGTCCTAGCAGTTGTGAAAGAGTAAGAATCCTTGCTCAAAAAAATTATTTGAAATTAGGATACAGAGTTAATATTTGGTGACTTGTTTTCTTCTTTTTCTTCTTCTACTTCCCCTGAAGAATCCTCACACTTTCCAACCCTAGCATTAACTTATAGAGAGGTAGTAAGGGGCTTAGCCTAGAGGTGGAAGTATACTTCTGACATTTCAGTTCAGCAAACATTTATTAGGTACCTATTGTGTAAAAGGTTCTGTCCTTCTGAGAATCTGGGCAAGGGGATATAGAAATAGTTAAAAACATATAGTTTTTTGTCTACCATATTGAGAATCAACTTTGTGCAAATGCTAAAAAGAGAGTCTCTTGTCTTCAAGATTTAAACCTAGAAATGGAGGTTTAAAACATTTGCATAAATATCAGATATTACAGATAGTATGTAACAAGTATGTCAGAGGAATCAATAAAATTATCTGAATATATAGAGGAAGAAAAGATGGCTGTAGGAAATCAGGCAAGTCATTGTTGAAGAGGGGGCATTTGAGGTGGAGTTTGAAACAGGCATCCCATTTCAGAAGGAGGTGACTGGCAGGCCTTCCAGGCTTCAGGATGACGTAAGCAAAGACACAGAGAGAGTCATGAACATACTTGGTAAGGGTGTTAGTCTAGCTTGATTTTAAGAGTGGAGTTGTATAAAGTTGTAGACCGATGCCAGATTGTAGAGGACCGTGAATGAGAGGCCAAGGTATTTATTGATCCAGTAAGCAGGAAGGACTTGTTAAAGCTTTTGAACTGGAAATGACATGATCAGAGCTATTATCTGTTGAGAAGGGTAAGGTGGTAACATGTACAGAATGGTACTCTGAGCCTGTTTTCTTATCTTCAGAATGATAGAGTTGGACTAAAAGACTTCTAAGATTTCTCCCAGCTCTAAACTTACGATCCTGTGATGGCATAGGGGATATACAAGAGTGGGGGGAGACCAGTTAGAAAGGCAAAGAAAGAGACAGACTAAGAGATAATAGGGGCCTGAAATAGGATACTGATAGAGACCAGAACCATGAACACAAATTCAAAGTGCTGTGAGCAGAGAATCAGTAATGCTTAGTATTGGATTAAACACAAGATCGTTATATAAAAGAATTCTGTTTTATTTGAGCTAATAACTGCTTTGGGCATATATTTCGTGTGACTGTTTCATTTGCATTTTGACATGTAAGACAAGTAAGAACCTTAGCAAAAAATTCCCAACATCTCATTTCCAATTTCCTGTTATTTCAATTTCTTAGATTTTGCCATGTTTCTTGGTCTCAATTTCCAGTCAGCAAAATAGAATATATTTTCTGGAATTTTGGGCAATTTTATTGTCAAATAGCAAGAGTATTTTGTGTATTTCTTTTCATTGTTACTAATAACTATAAAATGATCACATATTAGAAGAATGAAAATTTAACTTGATAATTCTTATTATCAATTAAGTAGTCTTATGTCATTCTAAATATCTAAACTTTGATGAGCTATCCCCAAGGTGAATTGCTGTTGCAATTATCACACTTGTTCATTCTAATTAAAAAATGTCACTTAAAAATGTTAGGTGAATTAAATTTATTCCAAGCAGCTAAAAATACTTAAAACCACAGTACTTTGTTAACCTCAGAGGTTTTTATATTCCTTGACCAAAATCCTTTCCTAAGAAACCAAAATGAAAAAGGTAGAGAAAATTAATGCATTGTTGTTCAGAACAACCAGTAAGAAAGTTGATGGTTTCATATCCTGACTCTGTATTTTTAGTTACATCTGTGACCTTGGGCAGTCATTCATCATTCCTGGCCCTCAGTTTCCTAATCTTAAAAATGAGAGGATTGAATTGGAGGATCTGTACAGTTTCTGAATATATCATCTGAATAATTTGCATTGTGCCTTGAATTGCTTTCCAACAAAAACAAGTTTTGAGGCAGACATGGGGGAGGTAGTGTGGTGTAATAGATATAATGTTGGATCCCGAATCAGAAAAACCTGAGGTTGAATTTTGCCTGATGTGCTTAATGTCTTTGTGACCCTGGAAATGTCATTTAACTACTCTGTGACTCAATTTCCTTATCTGTAAAATTGGGATAACATCTGACCATAACACTGACTTTGCAGTGTTTTGAGAATAAAATAATGAATGCAAAATGCCTTTTCAAAGTTCTGTGTAAGTGTTAGTTATTATTATACAGATAAATAACTATCTCTAGGTTAAAAATGAAAAAAGCAAAGTTTTACATCGTTCAGAAATATCTGAAAACTCACCAAGGTAGCTATTTGGTAGAAGCACTTTCTTCAGTCCTACTATAAACAGTTCGTTTATTACCACCGTAAGATTTTTGAGCTTACAATTTTTTTTAAAGACAGTTTTAAACCATGAGGTGCCTTTCCCTTTGAGATTATCTCCCACTTACTCTGTTTTATCTAGGTACCTATACATTTTTTCCCCACTGGAGTGTGAGCTCTAAGACAGGCTGATTTTTCTCCCTTTCTTTGTATCCCTAGCACTTAGTACAGTTCCTAGAATATAGTAAGTGCATAATAAATTCTTATTAACTTTACTTGAAAGCAGGCCGTGTTATTATTAAAAGGTTAGCATATAAAAAGCATATTAAAAAGTTAGCATATAAAACTCTGATTTTTTTGTGTTTGTTGGAATTTCATTGTATAAATTTCTTTTGTTAGAGTAAGTACTTAGCTATGTAAGAATGAATTTTTAAAGGAAAATAATCTTTGTTGGGCTACTAGATGGTATGTTGATTGTTGATTTTTTTTTTTAATTTAACTCATTTTCATGAGTAAACCAAACACTTGCCAGAAAATTTAGCATGTATAGTCCCAGTAGGTGACATTTATGTGATTGTTTAAAGTTTGCAAACATCCCTGTAGATTTCATCTTATTTGATACAACTCAATGAGGTAAATATTATAGATCTATTTCTCTCCATTTTACAAATAAGTAAACTGAGGCTTAGGGGGATTTAAGTCAGCTTGCATGATGTAAGACAGTGCTTTAGAAGTAGTGTTATCCTCACCTCCACTCTGGGAGGTTGGTGCTGTCATTATTCCCATTCTGCAAATGAGGAAACTGAGGCTGAGAGAGATTGTGAATTGCCCAGTGTTACAGGCTAATCATAAGCCTCTGAGGCTGAGCTTGAACTTAGGTCTTCTGGACTCTAGGTCTGACACTCTGTGCACTGTGACACCACCTACGTGCCAGCAGCTACAAGTAGTGGATGTTGGCAGCAGCCTTTGAACCTCACCACTAGTATATGATCATACGCCTTTTCCATTCTACCACATAATTCTTTTGTTATCCTATCTCACATAAACCAAAATGACTCAAAAAAAAATTAATTCTTAACCACATGTGCTTCATGTATACTTTTTGCATTTATCCCATCTGTACAACCTACTTTGGCTAGTCAGTTGGATTTTCATTTATCCTTTTAGTCACAGTAGAAACTGGAATCTTAGAACCCCAAATTTGGAAACAACTTTAGAGGTTTAATAGTGCACATCATTGCAGGATGTTTAATTATTTTTTCAGCACCTCAACTGAACCAGTCTTCAGGCTCTTCTTGTACAACTTTGTAAATAACTGATTGCTTCAGAACAGTCCCTATTCCAGTTTAGTACGACTCGCATTAAAAGGGAGCTCAATTTTCATACTGGGGCAGAATCTGCCATTTGGTGATTTTTTGCACACAGAATTTACTACCATGTCCCATCATCCTTGGAGCTGTATAACCTAGTAGAAAGAACGTTTATGTTACCACTCATTGGTTGTATGAATCAAAGCAAGCCATAAAATCTCTCTGGGCTTCAGTGACCTTTCACCTTCCTTCCAGCTCAAAGTCAGTGCATGTCTTCTGTTTGAGGATGGCTGTCACATCCCTCTCAGCAGAGATTACAGTTCAGCCATTCATCTTCAGGTGATCCAGTTTTTAGTGTCCTCTGTGTCCTGGTTGTTGCTAGGTTTCTTTAGAAGATCCCCAAAATAATCCTCTCATCAAATAATTTTATTTTCTACTTCTTTTATTCCCTAAAAAAATAACAAATAATATACTTCCTACTCAGTAGCTTTTCTTCTGTGAAGAGGATAAAAGCATTATTGATGAAAATTTTTTTGAAAGATTTGGATGTGTCCATCAGAAAGTCATTTTGCCCTCGGTTTACAGTGAATTTTTCTGTAGTTCGTACTTGCTGCTTTATATTCATAATTTTTGTTGTTGCTGCTTCTCCTGTTGATTACAACAATGATAATGGAAGTTGAAGATAATGTACTTGTTGCGTTCATCTCGTGATACAGTGGATGAAGTGCTGGGCCTAAAGTCAGGAAGACCTATGTGCAGACCTAACCTGAGGCACCCACAAACTTCCTCACCTGTGTTAGTCTTTGTCTGCCTTGGTTTCCTCAACTGTAAAGGGAGGTTTATAATAGTACCTGTCTCCTAGAGTTGTTCTGAGAATCAAATGAGACAGTAGAAAGGGCTTATCACAGTGCCTGGCACTGGTAGGTGTATAAGGAATGCTGATTCTCTTCCTTTTGCTTATTTTGGACCTCCTTCTTATAGGCAGTCATCCATCTATTGTCATTTAATATTCCAGTTTTAAAGAAATAGGTAAAATTGATTAATAGCAAAAACTATAAATGTCAGTTATCTATTTTAGTATCACATTTTCTTAGACATGAGCAGATTTTGTTTTAAGTTGATAAGGAGGTCCATGCATACAGAAGGCATGTTATTAACTGTACAGAAATCAATATACCCAATTTTTCCAGTTTCTAAGCTACCAAGAATTAACTTAGATTCGGAAAAAAAAATTAGCCTAGTATATGTTAAATATGTATTGAGTTAAGATTAAGAACTTAGTCATAAAACCTAAAATTTCTAATAATAATATAATGACCACATTGCATCAGTGTGTTTTGTATTTCTGTTAAATTAAATTCTATTGCGAATGTTCAATGGACCTGAGTTAATGTAGCAGTGAACACTTAAAGTTTGATGATTTCTTATTCCTGTTTATTCCTTCAACACGTATTTTATGGGTAGATAGTATGTGCCTGGAAAATATATGTATATAAAATATTTCAAAGGATTAGATTTTTTTCCTCCCTAATAATCTTTTATGATCTGAGAATGGTAAGAATTCCTTAAATCAGATTTGATTTTAAATGCTTTGTTCTCAGAATTACCTCATAATTAATTCTTCAAGACTCTTTGACAAGGTTCCCTCTCCCCTATGTGAAAAGTCTTCTAGGTTCTTACTAGTGATACATTTTAAAAATCTTTTTCCATTTCCCAAATTCTCTTGACTTTAATAATTTTTGTTGCCTATATTCGGAAATGAAAAAGGAAGCATGTTGGTTATTAGTTTATGTTTTTGATTTAAAAATATGATCTCTGATCTTTTTTGCCAAATTTTTTTGTGTATTTTCTTTTCTTTGAGATGCCTTGATCACTCAGTCAGCAGTCACCTACTATGCTATGCATTATGCCAAGCACCAGGATCACAAATACAAAAGTGAGGTGGGCTAGCTTACATTCTACTGAGGGAATATAATATGTTTATAAGTGTGTAAACAAGATTGATACAAAAAAAGATTTACACATTTTGGTAAAGAAGAGGGAGACCAGGGAATGAGGAGAGACCTCCAAAAGATGGCTTATCAGTTGAGCCGTGAAAGGAGAGAAAGATTACAGACAGGGCCTAGGTGAGGAAAGAGCAGTTTGCAGACGCAGGGAATGGAGGTTGGAGAAGGATGTTGTGTGGTTGGATGGGGATACAGGGAGACCAATTAGCAGGCTGTTGTAGTAATCCAGGAGAGAGGCTGATGAGGACCTGAACTAGGGCAGTGGCTGTGCAAATGGAAAGAAGATCTTGTGAGAGAGAAATGTCATGAGAGTAGAAATGGCAAAACTTACAGATAGATTAGATATGAGAGAAAGGGAGAGTTATTGAGAATGACTCCAAGATTTTGAACCTATGTGATTGGAAGAAGGATGGTGACTTCAGCAAAAATAGAGAAATTGAAAGAGGGGTAAGATTATGGTAATAACTTGAGTTTTGGATCTGTTGAGTTTACAATGCTTGTTGATATTGAAGTGCATATATGTAGCAGTAGATAAGGAGGTAAGGGACTAGAACTTGAGAAAGAAATATGGAAAAAAACCCTTAATTTTAGTTTTAAAATATTAGGGCTGACTGTAGAGATTTGAGTCTTCTACATAGGAATAATCGAACAAAAGGAAGCTGAGAGCACTGCGAGAGTATAGAAAAAGAAAAGGCCCAAAATGAGGCTCACACACAGGAGTCAAGATATGGATGGCAGTTGTGCAAAGGAGAACTAAGAAGGATTAGTTAGAGAGGAAGACAACCTTGACAGCACTATCACAAAAATCTAGGAGAGAAAGAGAGTCAGACACTGCAGAGAGGACAAGAGTCGTGAGGAGCAAGAAAATGCCATTGAATTTATCAATACAGAGATAATTGGTGGCATAGAGAGAGTAGTTTCTTTTTTAAAAAATTAATTTATTTGTTTTCAGTTTTCTACACTCACTTCCATATATCTTGGATTTTTCCTCCTCCTTTCCCCCTTTTTCTTCCCTCCCTCCCCAACACAACATGCAATCTTATATAGGTTCTACACATATATTCTTATTAAATACATTTTCACCTTAGTCATGTTGCATAGAAGAATTAAAATGAATGGGAAAAACCATAAAAAAAGGTAACATAAGAGAAAATGACCTGCTTCATTCTGCAATCCAGTTCCATAGTTCTTTCACTGAGGCTTTTTGCCTCAAGAGTCCATTGGGAATTTTTTAGGTCCTTGCATTGCTGTGAAGGGCTAAGTGTACCAGAAAAATTCCTTCCTCACATACTGTGCTTGTTGCTCTGTACAAAGTTCTCCAAGTTCTGCTCCTTTTGCTCAACATCAGTTCATAGAAATCCTTTCATGCCTCTCTGAAGTCTTCCTGTTCCATCACTTCTTATAACACAATAGTATTCCGTTACATTCATATACCACAACTTGTTCAACCATTCCCCACTTGATGGACATCCCCTTAATTTCCATTTCTTGGCCACCACAAAGAGGACTGCTATAAATATTTTTGTACATGTGGAACCCTTTCCCATTTTTATGATCTCTTTGGGATATAGTCCTAGAAGCAATATTGCTGAGTCAAAGGGTATGCGCATTTTTGTAGCCCTTTGGGCATAGTTTCAATTGGCTCTCCAGAATGGTTGGATCAGCTCACAGCTCCACCAACAATGAATTAGTGTTCCAACTCTCCTACATATTCTCCAGTATTTATTATCTTCCTGTTTTGTCATGTTAGCCAATCTGATAGATGTGGTGTGGTACCTCAGAGTTGTTTTGATTTGCATTAGAGAGAGTAATTTCTGTCAAATGATAGAGTTAGAAGCCATATTATATGAGTTTGAGAAATGAATGGAGGATAAAATTTGGAGACAACAATAGATATATAGCTGTGAAAGGGATGGAAGAGATGCAGGACTGTAATATTAGGGGATACTATGATCAAGGGAAGGTTTTTGTTTTCTAACCTAGGGGAAACATCTAAGCACAATTATAGACAGTAGAAAAGGAGCCAGCCATCTGGCAATTTTAGATGGAAGTCAAAAGTGGAAACTCCCAGATGGAGGTGGGCATGAATGAGACCATGAACCTAAGTAGAGGGAGGGGGTAAGGATCAAATCAGATAATGTACATAAAATGCTTTGTAGACTTTAAAGTGCATTTTAAATAGCAGTTGAAGTTGTAGTTATACCTAAAAATCTTCATTGAGGAGGATAATTTCAAGAGGATCAAGATATGTCATTGAACAGAGTTAGTCTGAAAAATCTGGTGGTTAAAGAAGCTTTGTCTCTGTTTTGAGGAATTATGTGATTTTGAAGAATGAAAAGTATTCAGAATCTAGTTATATTTCATTTACCTTTCTTAGTCTTTTTCACTTCTATAAAATCTCAAGTATGATCTACATATACATCAAGGATGTCCTAATGAAGCTAGGAGAAAGGATCAGATTGGCTTTCAAAGATGATTTTCTGAAGTAGGCTATGTCTTCACAGTTACACAGTTGCCTGAAATCAGTAGAAAATGAGTACAAGATCCTGCTATATTTATTGTTTTATTCCCCCTCCAAACAAAATTTGAATCAGTAGAGTAAAATGTAACTTTAAAGGCAGTGTCAAACAATGTCTCATGAATGCTATGAGTATGCAAGACTTTTTTCAACACCCTTTGTTTTTGTCAAAGAAGATGTAAAAAGGGGAGAGAAATAGAGAAGAGAAAGGAATTTGGAGTTGCTTTGGGAAGCTGAGGCATTTTGAAGGCTCAGAAGCTGCTTGCTGACCACAGATGAGACAGCGCATCTCAAGAATGCCAGCATTCTGGGGACAAAAGATTCTAGATCATGGGATACCACAGTTGTCAGAGAATCAAAAGTGCAGATGATCCACGAAACTGCCATCACCCAACAACATCTCTTCCTTTGAGAGTTATTCCATCTTATATAATACTGGCCAGAGTCTTATTACAGAAATCTACCAGCCTCTAAGTCACTCTTCCTCTTTTTTTCAGAGTTCGGGATACAGATCTTATAGACTTCATCCCAACCCTTGCCTCATATAAATACAGATGTCTCCTCAAGCACTGTATTCTTCCAATTCTTCTTCATCTGAAGCATAATAGATTCTGCTTCAGCCTCTTAGCTTCTCTCCATGTGTCTGTCTGCTTCAAGTATATTTCTTGAAAGCAACATATTATCAGATTCTGGTTTAAATCCATTTTTAATCCATTTTGTTATCTGCTGTTTTATGGGTGAGTTCATCTATTCACTTTCACAGTTATGATTACTAACTATATATTTCTCTCTATCCTATTTTCCCCATTATTTATCCTCTCTCTCTTTTCACCCTTTACCCCCTCAAAAGTATTTTACTTCTGTCCACCCTCTCCCCCAATCTGTCCTCTCCTCTATTAGCCCTGCGTCTTCTCTGTAAGGTAAGATAGATATCTATACCCGGTTGAGTGT
>CM053770.1:641578799-641631580 GCA_028658325.1 Potorous gilbertii | reverse complement strand
CATTCTGCGAATGACTTCCATATTTCTTTCTCTGAGTGTGGAAGGCATTTTGCCTTAGAAAACCATCATTGGGATTTTTTTTCAGTAAGTTCTTGTGTTATTACAAAGTTCCAAGTCTACCAGAAAAAACTCTTGCACACTGTGGTCGTTGCTGTGCACAAAGTTTTCCTGCTCCTTTCGCTCAGCATCAGATCATATAAGTCCTTCCAGGCCTCCCTGAAGTCTTCTTGTTCATCATTTCTTACGGTGCAATAGTACTCCATTACATTCATCTACCATAACGTATTCAGCCATTCCCCAATGGATAGGCATCCCCTTGATTTCCAGTTCTTGGCCACCACAAAGAGAGCTGCTATAAATATTTCTGTACATGTGGGTCCCTTTCCCACCTTTATAATCTCTTGGGGATGCAGTCCTAGTAGCGATATTGTCCTGTTACTGTTACTGACATAAACACTGAAGATGCTATTATTCTTCATGTCATGGAATAGTGTTATGCCAGGGACAGAAAAAGATTGAGAACTGTCACCTTGGATCAACACTCACAATTATCCTCCTTCTTTGACCCTGGATTCTGAAATTGCTCCTTAGTTATATTCTTCTGTTCCATTTATACTGCTCAGTTTGGAAAAATTGAACACCATCCACTCTTCCTCCATCCTGCCTTTACAGACTCACGTTATTCTCTTGGACGTCCTTTGCGTTCCAGGGACGCTGGCCTGCCAGCCATTTCCACCAACTCTGCGTTTCATCTCCATCACTTTGCCCATGTTGCCTGTGGTGGACTTCCTTCTCACTTTCATGTCTTACAATCCTTAGAGGTCTTCAAGGTTTGGTCCAGGTGCCACCACACCAGCAAGTCCTGCTTGACTCCTTCCAGTCATTAGTACTTTCTCTATCCTTCAATTATCTTGGCTTTACTCTTCCATATTAATGTGATTCCCACTTCCCCAACCTGACTCCCCCACAGCATATGTTTCATGAGCATGGGACAGTTTTATTTCTGTCTTCACTATTCTAGAACCTAGCACAGTATTTTGCACATTTGTGTCTTGACCTGTTATTTCATTGGTGTAAGGTCCTTCCCAGTGAGGAAACTTCCTCTACTAAGGCAGAGGAGCCACAGTTCTGCAGTTTATAGCCTCACAGAGTTGATTATTGTCACTGAGAGGGTCATATAGGCAGGACTTATCTAAGGTGGGCCTTGAACTCAGGTTTTCCTGACTCTGTGACTGATTTTCCACCTACTGTGCTATGCTGCTTATCGGCTTTGCACATAGCAAACACTTAATAAATGTTTGTAAAATTGAGCTGAAAGGGACATGGAACTGAATTGAGCAATTGATTTTTAAATGTGATTTAAGTGATGGGAGGTTTTTTGTCTCTTTTTTCCCCCTTGATATATGCCTTTCTAAGCTATAACCTTTCCACTAGCCCATACTCATAGGATTCTTGACTACTCCGTTTTATTTGGCTTCTCTTCTAGTATTGCTCATTTATTTAAATAAGATAGTAATAATATTTTGAGGGCCAAGTAATCACTATTAAGCCAGCAAGAGCTCTGTTTCCTATTGCCAAATGTGTCTTTTGACTGTCATGTATGTGATAGGATTTCTGTCAGCTTCTGATGAAGATTCTCTCCTTAATAGAAGCATTCCCCACTAAGAATCAGCAGTTGCCTTCAGATACAGTTTAAGAGAGGTATGAAGATCCTGTAGTTCATACCTGAAAGTAAAGTTTGCATAAGAGTCGAAAGTTAGAAATTTGTCCTTTGGGGATATATCTACAACCCAGCCAGTTTGGGGATCCAGAATCTTTGGAAGCGATAGACTGAGTAGATCTAAGTTCTCCACAACCTCTCTATCTTGCATTTATTACCTTGTTTTTTACACTTTATTGCCATTAGTAGTTTATCTTAGTAGTGTAAGTGATAGCCCAAAAGCTCAGGCCTGTCCATATTATTCATCCCTATTCAGTAAACTTCAGGGGCTCCTTATTCCCTTTAAGGTCAAATGCAAACTCCCTTCACACCTGCGTCCAGTCCAATCAAATTGCCCTACTTGCAATTCCTCACAAACGGCACCCTATCTCCCACCTCCTTGCCTTTGCCAAGGCTGCTTCCCATGGCTGGAGTTTACTCCTTCCCCCTTTGGGCTTCTTAGAATATCTAATTTTCTTCAAAGTACATCAAAAAGTCCTACATGAAGGCTTGACTGATCTCCCAGTTGATAGTATCTCTTTCCCATCCCCCAAAGTTTTCTTTGGATTATTTCATGTATATTTGTTTTATATATGCTTATATACACCTCTCTCCCCCTATTAAAGTCTTTAATAGCAGGGACTGATGGACTTTTGTTTTTGTCTCCTAGCCCAGCTTCTAGTATATAGTAAATACTTAGGAACTGTTTGTGGTTTGATGATGGGTGCAAGGCTGCAGAGTGTATTTGATTGAATTCTTTAAGTGTGTATTAAGTGCTTTGGCAACCTGCAGAGCGACAAGAGGAGATAGAAATTGTAGATAAAACAAGTCTCATTGAACTTAGAGCTTAATGAGTTGTTAGTTATTACAATACAAAATAAAAATTTTAGAATGAGAATTTCCTGGGGGATTCCTTTGTATGTATTTTATACAGTATCTAGACTGTGCTAGCTAGGTAGTTCATAAGTGTTTATCGTAATGAAGACCACACCTTACATTCTAATTGGATTTACTACTGATTCAACAGATAAAAATGGTCCTGTTCTCAAAGCTGGGTAAATGTTACATAAGCTGGTTCAGAATATAGAAGGAGTATTAGCCAGTCCTTTTGATTACTGTGTTTGAATTTATACTCAGTGCTTTGGGATGTACGTATACATTCCTAAGATGTAAATGTTCATGTCCAAATTTAGATAATATTCAAAACTCTAAAGCAAAGTCATATACTCTGAGAGGCAATCTTATGTTACAAAGATCAGTCTTTAAATCCCACCTTGCAACATACATTGGACATATGATCCTGGGCAATCCCTTAACCTCTCTTTGTGTCTTAGACAACTCTTGAATAATATAAATTGTTGAAGAATTATATCAGTCTGCAGTGGTGCAAAGAGTTTTCTTCCCTGGAATTTCTCTGCAACAGTGAAATCACAGGTACACACATGCACACACACATACATACTTGTTGATACTTTGTTAATCTTTTGTTAGTTTTGGCATGTTTATGAGCAGTTTTTTCTGCCAAATATAAAATGGATAAAAGATTTGGAAAGGAAGTGACATTTCTATCAGTTGTGCTTGAAAACAGCAATTAGTAAACTGGCCCTGATTTTGACAACATGAGATCACTTAAGAATTTGTCAGTGAAGGATATGACAAAAATGAATTTTTGTTCCTTCTATACTCCTGGTACTCAGGTATACCACAATATAAATCCTGTTCTACATTATACTAATGGAGGAAGGAACAAGAGAACTAGAGAGTCAGAAAGTGTCTTGTGAGATATATACTTTCATAGATTCTTTAGCAGAGAAGATAGGTCTGCTTTCCCAAGTTCTCTCAAAAGAGCAACTTCCTAATAAGTTTTACTTTGACAGTAGTATAAAATTATTAATTATGACCAATGAATTTTAGGAAGAATTTGGCAAGTCGGAGTTCATAAAGAGTAGGAGCTCTCAACTTGGGGTCTGTGCACTCTTAGCCATATTACAACATAATTAGTTTTCTTTTCAATCCCACACATTTTATTTTATGCATTTAAAAGCATGATTCTGAGAAGGATTTCACCAGAATGACCACCAAGGCATTCGTGGCACAAAATATGTTAAAAATCACTGCTCTAGAGGACAGCATCCCACATAGTAAGGGAGCTCAAAACTGCATGTGTGATTAGTGTAAGGGAGCTCAAAACTGCATGTGTGATTAGTCAAAGGAATAAAGATGCTTCAGTTTAGACAAAGAAGACAGTTGTGGGGCAGAGTAAATTGATTGCTTTCTTAAAGTATTGTAATGGTTACCTAGTGGGTAAGTTCTCCTCAGTTCCTGTAATTCAAGCTGTAGAATGTAAAACAAAAGAAAAAGGTAACCCCTCTAGGCAGTGAGTCTGTCACTGGAAATTTCCAAGCACAGACTAAGTGGCTGCTTGTTGGGAGTGGGACAGAGTTGGGAGCTGCTCCTTGTGGCCTCTGGGATCTCTTTCAAAGATTTCATTTTTCTCTGAATTAGGATATTTATTATTGAGTTGTCTCAATTAAGCTAATAACTCATTTAAGCCATTCTGTTTCTTTAGGGACATGCTAGGGAAATTATAGATGAATTTTTCATTTTAGAAAATTAAGTCTCAGTGCTGCTGTATTATGTGACCTGAATTTTCCCACTGTTTTGTTTTGTTTTGTAAGATGAGTATAGTGAGTTAATAAAAGGGAATTTTCGTTACATAAGAAAATCTTAAATCTCTGTTATGACTTCTACGTATAGAAAATGTGCTTAGAAGAAACAAATACTCTTAAAGCATCAACTGGGCTTGTTAAGCAAAATGGCGTCAATAATGTACCTTTGTGCTCAGTCTTAATGTTAGTGAAAACTTTTTCAGAAATATTACAAGTTGGGAAAAACTGATAGGTGTATTTTTTTTTTCAGAAAGGGAGAAAATGGAAGAAATAAGGAAAATTCAGTTTTCTTTCATGTCTTCAAGTTAAAGGGGCAGTGTGTATTTTCTCATAATCAAATGATGAATACTTTTTTTTAGAGACCTGACACAACGTAAAGCATTGTCAAGCATAAAGAAAAAGTCAGTCCTAGGTAGCTGTCCTTGGCTATTTCTTGAGTCCTTCTAGTTCTTATCTCTACATCTTCCCAGAGTCTGAGGGTGAAGATGAATTGAGCCACTGATGTTTTGGGGAAAATAGCATATAAAGAAGCACACTGAATCCTAGTGCTGTGGTCCTTAGACATATGACTTGCTCTTTCTTGGTCTTAGTTTCTTCAACCACAAGATTGTGGGATTACTCTACCAAATGATCTCGTATCTCTTACACCCAGTAACTCTTTTTGTGATTATAGGTTTCAATAGAGCAGGCTCAACTAAATGGAAAAGCTGAGGATGAGGAACTAAAGTATCTGTTGTGTGCTTGTGCTTTGTGGTAATTCTTGAACTTATATGTGACTCAGAGGGTCATTTTTTAGCTATGTTCTAAAAACACAATTTCTGTTGACTTTTTAAAAACAAGATAATCTTGGTATTATATTTAACTATTAGGTGCATTAATTTACTCAACATTATTTGACAAAGAATCTTTTCCCAAGGTTACTTTCTTGAAAGTAATAATGGAGTTTACTTCTAATTTTATCCATAGAAGTAGGGGACAAAATGGTGTCACTATTTGGAGACTAACCTGGTAATTCAACCCCAGCAGCCTTGATACCTGAAAAGCAGAAATAGAAAGAAAATGCTAAAAATTAATTTGCTAAAGGCAGTTTTCCCACTAATTAGTGTTAGTATCCTAAAATATAGGGTTTTTTGGTTCTTGGCTCTTCTTCTGACCTTCCAGAGTTGGATCATTTTTCATCTTCAGTTATTCCATCTTTGGAGTTGTGATACTAGACTCTTCATAGATTAAAAGCTACATTTTTAAGAGATCTTATTCATTAATGTCTTTTAAGTGTTTTAAGCTCCTTAAGTGGAAAAAAGGTCATAAATTTGTTATCATGAGACAAGATACACCTCACAACCATGAAACCTAATTAATTTTGTTGCTTTTTTTTTTTAAAAGAGAAGAAGCTTCTTGGTTGTATTACTATATTAATCTTTGCATTATGTGTTAGTAGTTATCACAAAGGCAAACTTTCTACAAGATATATGTAAAAGTATATCAGATTTGTTTGTTTATCTGTATTCCTAATGAAGTTCTGTTTCTTAATATGATTCTTCATCATAAAAGGGATGTCTTACAAGCAGTGTTTTATTTTCTCTCTGAACATCCATTTGCTGATTCCTTTTGGCTTTGAAGTAAAACAGATCAGTTTCTACTTTTACGAATAGTCAGCTTTTAAATTGATTTGAGGAAGAATTCCATGCTTTTATGTACTACTTTATGACAATTTGATAAATTGGTGTACACACACACACACACGAGTGTGTGTGTTCATGTATGTTTATGTAAAGATAATTTCTCCATATAAATATAGACATATAAAAGAGATTTTTATAGAGAAATAATTTCTCTATATATAGAGATCTGTAAGTACACACATACAGATACATAATATTCACCTTCATGCCAGGTCAGTCACATCACAGATATTTCCATAATATGAAGAATTATAATTCCTTGTGTGATCAAGTCCCTGGGGAAAGTAAATCATGATTGGAATTATACGTTTTTCATTTACCAAAAGAAATACAATCTTAAGATAAATGGAGTTTAGAGATGGTAGCGTTCAATAAATTTTCTTCCTTTTCTTCTTTAATAGCATACTACTTTTGAAATCATTTCTCAAGTTCAAAGCCTCTTAATTTGAAAGGACAGTCAAAATAATTTTATAGCATTTGCTTATTAGTAAAATTTTGTTAGTACCTTAATAGCTTCTTTCTAATGCTCTTGCATGTTTGTAGTTTACTAATTCCCATCAATTCAATGCTAAAACTACTATATTAGTATATTGTTATACAATTGTTCTTATCTCAACTGAAGCATAAAAACATGTAGTTAATGAACAGAATTTATATTAAAGAACCAATATCTTCTTCCATTGCCTATCAGTTTATTTCGTTCAGTTCCTTAGGATCCAAATGCCATGATCTGATGCATGTGACTCCTTTTTGAGTAGCTGGGAATTTGGTACCCAAGTCTAAAGATAGAATTTGACCCAGAGCAATTTCTAAATACCAGTAGTTTTATATCTTTAGAAAATTTCCACCATATTAACCTACTAGGACAACTCCTCTCACACTTTAATTTGGGGCAATAAGAAATGTGAAAAGGTAGTGTCAATAAGACAACCTCATTTAATAAATATAAGCTCTTAAGAAATGCTCTCTTTTTATTGAAGTTGAAGAAATCTTTTCAAACATTGTCACACACCATTTTCAGATAGTGAAAAGCTGAGCCCAAGACCAGGGACAGGTGAGCCAGTTTTAAGTTTACACTACAGCACAGAAGGAACAACCACGAGCACAATAAAGCTGGACTTCACAGATGAGTGGTAAGTTTAACTTTTAAAAAATGTTCTTTGTCATTATGAAGAATTGTTTCTAAAATTGACTTTCAAAATTATTTTTGTTTTGTGTTCCCTTATTACTGCATAAGGACCTCATTTTAGCGTTGTCTGGAAAGTAGGTATTGTAAGTAAAATTTTCAGGCATCTGCAGCTTATTATTTACGTGCCAGAACATTTTCATTTTAACCATTTTTGATGGAAATCTTTTTCAGCTAACCTAATCTTAATAAGTCATTTGCCACTTAGAAACTGACAGTGTCTCCTTGTAGCCTACAAAGTGCAAGCTCCTCAGCATGGTAGCATTCAAGGTGTTTCCTAATATTGGCCCCAACTCTTTTTCCAGAATTATCTCACAATATTCCTGCCATAGTCAATATCACTTACCCCAGTATTCCTTAAGCATGTCTAGTAATTTCCTGCCTTTGTACCTTTGCTCAGCCTGTTCTCTCAACCTAAAATTCCTTCCCTCCCCAAATACATACTTGTCAAAATCACACCACACCTAGCTAAAATGCTACCTCCTTTATGAATCTGTCTGGCATTCTTGTAATCAGATGTTATTTTTCTTCCCATAACTATCCATTGTACTTTTTTGTGCCTTTTTAATGACATTTTTATCTTGTACTATGTAATTATTTCTTTTGACCCTTCTACCTGACAAGAAACTCCTTGAGGACAGGAATCCCACCTTACTCATATTTGTATACTTAACAGTGCCTACCACAGTACCTTTCAAATGAAGTGCTGAACACATATTCAATTGTATTTAAGTATTTTGAGCAACAGTGATTGTACTGTGGCATAATATAGTTAATATGACAGAGAAGTTTCTCTCAAAGGCTATGCAGGGGAGCACAAGCTCTGGCAGGTCCTACCAAATGGGAAAGCCTTCCAGTACTGGCCAAATGCAAGCCTGAATGTCTTTTTTCCAGGGACTAGCCTACCCAAGTTCAGAGAGGCTTCTCATCAGATTGACCACAGGTCAATGAATTTTTCAGCCACAGGACTCACAGACTATCTTCTAAAAGATGGAAGAGTTGAAGTCTTCATCAGTGAGAGGGGAATATATACGTTCATTGACAGATCTTTGAAATTTTTGACATATTTAATGAAGGAATAATTCTGGTATTCAACTTTAAGGAAGAAAAGAAGCTCTGAGATGTGACCAAAGAAAGATCAGCGATAATAGTATAAGATTCCTTTAGCTGCCACATTCTTGTGCAACTCTAAATTCCTTGCTTTAAAATTTTCAAATAGTATAGGATGATATAGATATTGAGCATTTCTAGAGATTCCATATTTCTTTACCTCAGAATTTTCTCTCTAGATTTTAAGTCAGTGATTTGGATAATGCAGGCAGGGTTCTAGCCAGAGCATCACTGTATCACTTAACTAGACAGTCTCTTCAGTTTCCTACTATATCATGGTGTAGCAACACAAGACATTATTTTATTCTGTGTTAGTGGCCTGTCCATGGGTTTTTTTAAAGGTCTAATGTACGTGCAGGTACATGCATAAGCTCCTGTGATAAAAGATGTTAAAAATCTAGTATTAATGAAAATTTTTTAAATGACTCCTCTTAGGTTCTTATGACATTTTTGAATGTGTTTAAGCTAATGTGAAAATCATGACTCTTGATCTGTAAACCTAGATTGTAGCTCAGAATGTTTTTATTCTAGTTTCTTTTCTATATTTTCTGCCATCATCTTTACCTTGGTGTCAGTTAATGAAAAGAATTGATTTCTTATTTAAAAAAATCACTTAACTTTTGGGTCATGTGATTGAGATGAGGGGCTAGACATTTTATTTGACCCTTACAACTTTTCGAAACTGCAGAATGGGAGTTAGATGATGAATAGATAAAGATAAATAGATAAAGCAATTTGAGCTATCTCCATACTAGAGGACACTTTTAAAGGGAAAAGAAAGGGAAAGATTTTTTTTTTCAGAGTTAGGAGAAAGTAGTACTGATGAATGCTCTTGTGGAGGAAGAAAGATATTCTGTAAGGGTAGTTGGGGACCTTGTAGGAGGTGTGGTAAGGTACAACAGAAAAAAGTGTCAGGGGATAAAATGCACAAAGCAATACCTTAGAAACTTTTTTAGCAGAGGGAACCCAAAATAGGTGCCTTCAAAGCTTTAGTTTCTTAAGTAATATGGGGACTAATAGTGTCATGAATTAGAGAATAAATATCTAGAGGGCAAGAAATCCTTCGTACAAAAAGACACAGAAAATAAAAATTTAAGGGGATTTATTTGACTCCAAAAAGAGAGGAGCTATTAAATCACTCAGATAAAAGGAAAAAAGAAAAAGGAGTTAATGAGTAAGTTCAACAAATCTAGGGGAAAGACTAAGAAAGGGGGAGGGATGACTTGAGGGTGAGAGGAAGAGAGCCTGTGGGTGCAGGGTTGCTTTAAAATAGATTAAGATAAAATAATTTGAAAAAACAAAATACCATCTTTACAGGTGAGGGGGGGGGGGTTCCTATTTTGGAGAATAAAAAATATTAGAGACACATGGAGAAGAATGTAAACCCAACTCATCACTTTAAATATGAATGCATTAAATAAATCCATTAAGATGAAAAAGAGTGGGCAGGTAGAATAACGAAACCAAACCTACGATGTGGTGCTTCCAAGAAACAGATCTATAAAGCAAAGACACGCAAACAAAGAACTGGGTCTTATTATTCATCAGGTGAATCTTGAAAAATATGAGTTACAATCATGTTGTCAACAAAGTAAAAACAAATATTCACAAAATAAAAAGGAATTAACAAGGAAACTACATTATGCCAAAAGGAATTATAGACAACAAGCCAATATCAATATTAAACTTACTTCTTCCAGATGCTTTAGCATTTAAATTCATAAAAGAAAAACCAACTGAGCAACAAAAAGACTCACTGTCCCTCTCTCAGCTTTGGATAAGTCTAACAGAAAGATAAAAGGCAAAAATAAAATTGAGCAATTTACTGGAGACTCTAGAACTAAAAGACTTATAGCGACTTCTAAATGAAACTGTAAAAAATGTTTTTTTCAACATCACATTGCAAGTAAGTGTAAAAAGACAGAAATATTAAACATGTCATTTATATGCCATAACAAAAGAAAAATAATAATAAGTTCAAGAAGCACAAATAAAAGACACATACCTGAATGAAAACTTAAAAATGAAAACCCTCGATAATGAGTGGATCAAAGAACATATCAGAAACAATAACTAGATGAAAGAAAATTACAACGATGAAACAACATGCTGAAATATTTGTGACACAGCTAAAGGAGTCATTAAGGGAAAAATCATATCCCTGCAAACATATATTATCAGTATAGAAAAAAGAAAAGGATTAATGAATTTAAAAATTAGGAAGTTAACAAATAAGCAAACCTAAAATAAGCATAAAAGAGGAGTTATTAAAAATTAGACAGGAAAGAGAAAAACTGGAAACAAAAACCTCTAGAATAATGATAAAACTAAAAGCTGTTTCTATGAAAAGGATAACAATTAATAAAGCTTTAGCTAATCTGATCAAAAGGCAGAAAATCAAATTGACAAAATAGCAAATGAGCAAAGTGAAATCACAACAAAGCCAGACATAATCAAAATAAACATCAGAATTACTGAAGAAAAATCCTCACTCTGATGAATTTATGAGACAATTCTATTAAACTTTTTAAAAAACAATTAGTAATAATTCTAAAACAAAAATCCTGCCAGATTCCTTTTATGCAACAGAATGTAGTCCTAAAATCTAAACCAGGAAAGGATAAATACAGGAGAACCATAGCCCAATATGATTAAGGAATACCAGCTGAAATATTTTTTAATAAATGTTGTCAGACTGTAGAGACTCTTCATGACCAAGATGGGTTTATAGGCCAAGAATGAATGAAAAGATGGTTCAGTTAAAAATGAAAACATCCAGAACCACAGGATTATCTCCATAGTAGATGCAGAAAAGGTCTTTGATAAAGTTCAGTCATTTATGTTGAAAACCCCACCTATAAGACTTTGAGGGACCTCTTTTTAATATTATGACAAGTATTTCTAACACCAAGAGCGAGCACCTTATGCAGTGGGTATAGATTAGAACCTTTCTAAGTAGTTATAGGAGGAAAACAAAGATATCCATTCTTTATGGAACTCTTTGTGATTGAATTTATGTAGATATTTTGTGTGCTTCGAAAATAGGTCCTCAGATATTTTATGTATTTTGTAGTTAATTGGAATGGGATTTCCTTTCTTATTATTGTTTTGATAAAGTAATAGCAGGCCATTTGAAAAAAAATAAAATATCTAGATCCTCAAAAGAAATAATGAAAAGAGGTAGAGATTAAGGGGAAATAGCACTTCCAGACCTCAAACTGTAGTATAAAGCAGTAGTTACCAAAATCATCTGATATGGGTTAAAATTGGAGAGGTATATCAATGGAACAGACTTGACAAGGGAGAATCAGAAACAATGGAACTTAATAACCCACTGTTCAATAAACCACAAAATAGGAATTATTTAGGAAAAAACTCCTTATTTTCATAAAAACTTCTGAGAAACTGGAAAGCCATCTGGCAGAAATTAGGATTAGATCAACACCTTATACCATATTCCACATAAGAATATGTGACCTTAATATTAAAAACCATGCTGCAAAAAACTAGAAGAAAAGCAGATCATATGCTTTCTAAGCTCTGAGTACAATAATTGATGCCCAAATTGATGACTCAGGTCACCAAGAAAAGGTTAGATTATATTGAACATACTTGAAGAAAGCCAAAAGAAGTATTGAATATTTTAAGAAAGATTCCATTAAAAACAAAGTAACCAAAATTTTTACACTTAAGCAAGTAAACTTCCTATATGTGCAAAATTCATGTATGTGTTAACACCTTAGTAATAATACTAATTGTGTAAGTGATGCTTTGAAATTATTTCCAAAATCATTTTCTTATTTCTCTTCCTGTTGAGCTGTTGGTTAACCAAGATTTGAGAATAACACACAGCATTGATTTCCCAAAGAGAAAAGTTCAGAAGTGTCTGATAATGGAGGAAACATTCCCAAATTTTAGTTTACAAGAGTCAGAAATTGAAAGCTAATAGCCCTCCTCACTTAATAATAGAAGCCTACAATCAGGGAGGTTAGAAAGGGTTTTACATTAACATCCCGTGATGCATGGAATATCTTGGAATCTGTCTTGATTTGTAAATGCCCTAAAATAGGAAGGACACTAAAGGATAATGTGAAATGAATCATGAAAGTGATGGGTAGATGTGATTGACACCTGAGTATTTTACTTACATCTCTAATTCAACTTAATATTTGGAGGAGGGTTCTTCATTTACAACAACTTGGCAAAAAATTAAAACAACAGTTTTCTACTAAGGTATATGTACTTTAGTTGTCTTTAAGATCATTGTGCTGTTTTTGTCCATTTACATTTATTTCCCAACATAGGAAAAATTTCTGTATCTTATCCATTATCAAATTATTTTGGAATATTTCATTTTATTCTCAAACATAATGTGGATCCCTTAATACCAGATATAGCAGAAAAATATTTATAATAAAATAGTGAATCTTATCCTCTCCTTCCCTAAAAGTATGATGAAGTTACAACTCAAATGCTTGGTGTAGGCCTGGTTGTCACATCTCAAGATAAACATAATCAAGCTCTAGGAGGGTCCTGAGAAGGGCACTTATGTTAAGGATGTCTGTGCCCAGATTGACTCAAAACAGCGGGACTCTTCAGCCTAGAACAGCAAAGACTGATCAGGTGTGATTTTTAGTCTGTAACATCAAAGGAATAATGGATAGGTTGAACCATTTGCCAGGGGCAGGAAAAGGGAGAAAAATAATATAATTGTTTTATGTACAAATTCAGTAAAGATGCATCTAGGTGTTAATGCCAATAAAAACACAAGAACAAGTATTTGATTCTTTTCTTAAAACAGGTTCCAGGAATGTAGTCATCCAAATTTTACAGGGGAATTAGTTACGAGGGGAAGGGAATATTGTGATAACTTATGTTATTTCTTATTGCTATGTGGCTTAGATCATAGAATTTAGTCTCAAAAGTAAGCATGGAAATTTACCCTTTATAAACCCAGTTTAAAAATGGAGTCTTTTTCTGCAATTTATAGTCCATACCTCTGGTTTCCCTTGTCACTTACATTAAAAATGATTCTAAAAGTACCCCATACTTGATAAACATTCCTTTGAGTCACTCACGGTCTCTTCTGGGGGCAGGAGCAGCACCGCCTCAAGTTCTAGAGGAAGTGGGAGCCACAGCAAACCAGAGGAACAGGATGCGTCTCGAGGCCTCCCAAGCCCCTCACAGCCACAGTCACAACCACAGCCTCCAGGCGCGGAAGCCAGTAAGAATTGTTTCTGTTGTCCTAAAAGTTTTCAATGAAGTCATCGAGTGGGGAAGTTGGGCCTCAAGTAATTTGGTCACACCTGAGGTTGAGGGAAAGCAGACTCACAGCTTCTGAGACTTCTCCATCTGCCCAGGTCCTTTCTTGTTTAGAGCAGAGGAGGAACACCAAGGTGCAGAATGTTTTTAGGGCTGGAGATAGACTAAAATGTCACTGGGAAGTGCTGACCAGCTAAATAAAAATAGAGCAGACCTTAGACGATGGTACTTTATGCTTTTCTAAGTTAATGTGAGTTTGGAGCCATCGAATTAGCAGTTGGTGGCTGTCTAAGGGTATGCTGTAGTGGCAAGAATGTACATGATTCCTACAAGTTACCCACATTGGGGAGCCTGATTATCTGGAGGCACGCCGTCTCCCTTGTTGTCATGCTATCAGTGATTGCTGACTGTATGTGACAAGACTTCTGGTAACACCCTCATTCTTACCATAAATTCCAGTAAGAATTGTCTTTGTCATAGAGGGAACCAAGCTGTCCTTCCTTTTGGTCCCACTGTTAGGTAATAATTTTACTACTTTACTACTTTTCAGTAAATACTTTTTCTATTTTTTAAAGTAGTAACTGGAGATTCATAATGTCATCAGTTTCAGGAAAATTTCCACTGATCTATATTGGATTCCGCCATCCAACCTACAATTTTTCCCTGTGTTTCCTTATGAATAAGCCCTATCAAGCCTATACAACATTCTGGAACCTTTCTTTTGTTCCTTTAGTAATAATAATTTACATTTGTGTAACATTTTATCGTCTACAGAGCACCTTGCTCACAGCTTGTGAGTCAGGCAAATGATAATCCAGCCCATTTTGTAGATTCAGTGAACAAAACTTAGTTCCATTACATGAATTACTCTGGCTGCTCATCTATGGTTTCTTATTCTTCCCAAGTGTCCAGCCCACATCCTATTCCAAGCATGAGTCCTCAAAAACATTTTATTCTGCTGCTGTCACACAAATTGTCATTGGTAACGTGTTGCAGCCTACTTACACACCCACGATGCAAATTTTCATTGCCCTTTCGGTTGTTTATCATTTGAATTATTCTGAGATTGTGGAGTTCCATGAGTCATAGCCACGAAGAATCATACCCTCAGTAGAGGAGAAAGAGAGAGAAAGAAACAAAGGCGCAGTGGAAAGTGTGAGGAGCATAGCATTAGAGGATACCTAGGTTCAAACAGAGCTCACCCCAATTAGCTGTAGAACCTAAACAAATCATTTCTTTTCTGGACCCTGGGGGGTGGGGTGGGGTGTGTGTATGTGTGTGTGTCTCTGTGTGTGTGTGTGTCCTTAGTAATAACTCTACTCTTCTACCTCATAGTCACTTCAGGAAAAGTACTTAAATCCAAAAATACTAAGTAAATATGACTACCCTTAGAAAATTCCTTTGTTTGAACTTTATAGAAGTTATTTTTAAGTAAATTATGGTGTGACCTAGAAAGAATGCCTGCGAAAGCCTTCTGATTGCTCTTCATCAGGGCTTCTTAACATCTGCATAGACCCTTCTCACATCAAGTGAGATAGGGAACAAAACAAGATCGAAAAGAGTTACAACTGTTCTGCCATGTATATAGTTATGGCTCAGGTGTATACATTTCTTTTGAAAAATGTCCATGATCGTAGGTTTCAAGTTAATGGGGGACTAAAAAACCCAGAACCTCCTTGTATATCCCATTGGATCTTATGTTACCAGTAATACTCCAATCATCCAGGATTTGTTAAGTATTTACTCTGTACTGTGCTAGGTTTGGGAGACATAAAGATAAAATCGAAACTACATCTCATGTTTTATCAGGAGAAACAACATGGACATTGCTCCTTGAGAACAAGGACTATCTGGCTTTTTCTGTTTGTGCTTGGGATATAGTCGGTACTTAATAAGTGTTTTTTCGTTCATTCACTTCATTCAGGTATATACAAAACAATTGTAATTTAGGGGGAAAGTACCAACACCCAGGGAAGGAGAGGGAAATCAGGACGACTTTCCTATAGGAAGTGGTGTTTGAGTTGAGCTTTGAAGGCAGTTAGGATTGTGAGAGGTAAGGTTCAAGAGGGATTGTGTCAGTCCTGGAGATGGGGAATGGCATGTTGGGCACAGAGAACAACTAGTAAGCTGTCCAGTAGAATGTGTAAAGGGGTAATACACAATAGAGAGGTAATTGGGAGCCAGGTTATACAGGGCTTTTAAATGCCAATTCAGAATTTGTATTTTATCCTAAAGATAATGGAGGCCACTGGAGTTTACTGAGCTGGGAAGTGAGATGGGCAGACCTGTGCTTTAGGAATACAAGCTTGCCAGCTGCGTGGAGGATAAATTTGAGAGGGGAGAGACCAAGAAGGAGGCCGTAGCACTAAGCCAGACAAGAGGTGACAAGGCGAGAGGAGAGTAGGGGAGATGCAAAAGGAGTGGGTAATATGTGAGTACAACTCAGGACAGAGACTGGCATTAGACAGGTAGAGTTAGAAGTTACTTGTATAGGACTTGTATAGGTCTAATCATTGAACCCATGGGAGCATATCAGGTCACCCACAGAGTGTAGAGAGAAAAGAGACGTGGGCCCAGGAGAAAGCCTTGTGCAATGTTCACAGTGGGGTGGAAGGATATGGATGATGAACCTGCAGGGGAGACTGATGGTCAGACATCTACAGGGAGAAGCAGGAGAGGAGGGGCATCCGGAAAGAGACTAGTCATGAGCCTCCCATGATATGGTGAGGCCAAGGAATATAAAGATTGAGAAAAAGCCATCAGCCATCACTGATAACTTTGGAAGGAGCCATTTCATTGAGTAGTGAGGTCAAAGAAGTGAACAGAAGAGAACAGGTGGAGGCCTGATTGTAGATGGCTTTTTCAAGGTGCTTGGCAGAGGAAGGGAAGAAAAATAAGGGACAGTGGCAAGGGGAGAGGAAAAGAAGGGGAAAGAAGGAGAGCCCAGGAAGTGCCCAGTGAGGAAGGGTAGAGGAGATTGTGCTGTTTTTTAGATCTCATTTTCAAGCTGCTTTTATAAACATTTTGTTTGAGCTTCTCAATGACCCTTTGAGATTTTCAAGACTAAGGAGGTAGAACCTGGGGCTTAGAGACACCCTGTGGTTTGGTGAAGGCCATATAGCTTCTAAAGGACAGAATCAGAACTAGAATACATATTGTCTTACTCAACAGTAGAAGGCTACTGCAGAAAGCCACTTAAGATTATATATATTTTTCTGGACCTTTTTCTAGAATCCAAGATAATCTCCAAAGTGTTAATGCAGTTTTAATTTAGTAGCTCCACAACCACCCTGAATGCCCCAATCTTGTATGATCTCAGGAGCTAAGCAGTGTTGAGTCTGCTTAGGACTTGGATGGGAGATTGTCTGGGAATACTGAGGCTTAATGGATAAAGCTCTGGACCTAGAGTCAGGAAGACCTAAATTCAAATCTGGCCTCAGACACTTACCAGCTGTGTGACCTTGGGCAACTCACTTAACCTCTGTTTGCTTTAATTCACTGGAGCAAACCACTCCATTATCTTTGCCAAGGAAAACCCCATGGACCGTTTTGGCAGATGTGGTTCCCAGGGTCACAGAGTCTAACACTACTGAGTGACTGGACTATAAGAAGTCGTTTTAAATCTGCATTGAGATTTGGGGATGACCTACATTTCAGTGAACATTACTCCAAATTTCTAGCTAATTGGCAGGGTGTACTAGGAACATCGACCCAATTCAGTGTAGCGAACATTAAATGTCTACAAGACACCATGTGAGATTTTTGGGATACAGAGACAAAAATGAAGCCAACTTCAACCTTATGGGCTTCTATTTTATAGAGTAATTGGAGGTGAAAGGGAGGGAGCAGGAATACAATATGTACCCAAAGCATACTCAGGTAAATAAATACAAGGTAGCTTGAAGGAAAGCACAGTAACCATTCCCTAGGGGAGGGAGCCATCACTGAAGTGGTGCGTGAGTTTTTGAGAATCACCTAAGATGACTGCCTGGTGAGCAGATGTCCATTTAAGAACCAGAAAGACTTTTTTCCCCAGATAAGCAACTGAATCCTTGAAACAAAACTTCATGGTCACTGAACCAGTATTTGGCAAAGTTTAGTGATCTTAGTATAATTGTACATGTCCTAATGGGAATAAAATAAAACTAGTTACTTTCAGCATAAGGAAAGAGGAAAAAAGCAAAATTGGAACAGAAAATTATGGAGGATAAACCTTAAGAAAGGTAGGGTTCAGAGGTTTAAAAAGTTGGTGCCTGCTTTTATAAACTACTTACAAATTAACGGTTAAATGTTTCCATTCCAGTAGCTCCTGAAGAGTCATCAGAGGAGACCACAAAGCCTCAGGAATGCAAATACTCAGAAGAAATAGTTCAAAATCCCACAGATACAGGTAGGCTGCATTGTTCTTTTTAGACAATCACCTCTCAATGGGGCATGGAAACTATAATTAGTACAAGTATTTTCAAAGCCAAAAGTTCTTTTCAAGAATATTTCAGGATAGATGGATTAATTGCGCTCTTCAAAAAGGAAGACTCACAGTGATGAAAAAATGTATTCATTTTCAAATAATTTGGAATCCTAATAGATAAGTAATTAAATGATGTGTACCCTTTAACCCACTGATATCACTACCTGGCATATACCCATGAAGGTGGAAAGACAAGGGGATGGCCCTATATATAGAAAAGTAGCACTTTCTCTGGTAACAAAGAAATGGAAACAAAGTAAATGTCCATTGAAAATGTATATTTTCCATCACCATGACAACTTTGAAATTAGGTCAAATCTAAATGATTAACTGATCACACACCATTTTCTGATCACAATCAGATATAGTCTCTGAGCCTCTGGGATCCAGCTCAGAAGAAAAGAATGACCCCAACCTTGACAACTCTTGCAAAGTTCCAGAAGAATCTTCTCCAGAGGAAAAATGCCAGGAGCAGGACCCTTCAGATCAGCCTGGCGTGGAGGGACCTGCCCATGCAGAGGGCACACATGATGAGCCCCAGACCCAGACTGAACCCACAGGGTCGCTTATTCATGAAGAAACATTGACTCGGGGCTCCACTTTCCAAGAAACTGATGACAGTGATGATGAGCCGGTCCTAATCCCAGGTGCAAGATATCGAACAGGACCAGGGCATAGGTCAGTAAACAATTCAGTTTTGATTATATGCATGTCACTCATAGGCCGTTATTTGAAACTAGATAGATCTTCTAAAAATTATTGCAAAAGAGAGGTCTAAACTTTTTGGCACTAGACTTGCTTTCCCCAAGCGGATACAATTGCCTAATTAGCATAAATCTCTATATTCTTTTTAAAACTAAAAATGATTTACATATCATATTCTTTGGGGAAATATCTTTGAGGTGAGTAGAATCTTGTCATTGATGCAAAACTCTAGCCATGAGCCTGGGTCTAAACTTAGAGAGACAGGAAAACAAAGGTAGACTGTGGCAGAGAGTTGGCTATGTAGAGCACTGAGCTTATATTTAGCTCATATTATAAGTGGAGTAGCCAACTTTGTAGAACACATCTGTCATCACATTTATTCCACTTCTCGAATGACTATTAATTGAGGAGGCTTTGCATGTATTTTTCTGTATGAGTAACAGTATTTTTATCTCTAGTTCCTGTTGAACCCAATGGCTCAATTTAGAAGCAGGGGAAATAGTGCTCATTAACTGAAAGCTTGTAAAGAAGGAATGAAATTACTGCAGTCCCTTTTCAGCACTCCTCACCTGCTAATTTAATGAGATCAGAAGGTTACATTTTTGAAAGAACTTGTTGTTTTTCTCATTCTGTATTTGATAGATCATTTGAATTTGTCATTATCTTGCTCTTTTAGAAAAAAGTTTCTGCAGATAACACCATCCAAGCCAACATTTCTCTCCCCTTTCTTTTTCAAAGAAGTGAGTTTTCTCTTTCAGGTTGTAGTTTTAAGCAGCAATGAAATTTCCTTTCATCAGTTCAAATGTCTGGGAGGATCCTCCAATTGAGTAAAATATTCAGACTTTTAACTCAACATGGAATGAAAAAAGTGAGCTTTCATTGAGCACTTAATCCATTTCACCTTAATTCTTAGCAGACATCATGAGGCTCCAGAATGGAAAGAGCCAGGGAAGCAAGTTATGGCAGAGGCACCAGGAACCCAAGTTCCACATTACACCGTACATTATTTACCTTGAGGGTTCCTAAGAGGAAAAGAATTCTGGCCTCCCTTTAGTCTTGGTTGAATAAGGTCTGGCTGGAGAGAGCACCAAGTTTTTTCATACTAAGGATGTCCTCTTACCCCATGATCAGTCCAGATTACTAATCATCCTCTTTATTGCCTCTCACTGGTGCTTAGCCCCCATGTTGCCACTCTTGTAGAGAAACAGCAATTCCCTTTTCTTTTCATATTTCAGCCTTCCTTAACTAGTTGCCATCAGAGGAGGTTTCAAGGTGTACAAAGACTAAAACTGAAATTAATTTTTTAAGAAATATTGATGGATTCTAAAGATCAAATTAGAGAAACAGATTTTTAACATGGTTAACGTAAGTAAAAGAGAAAATCATGCAGTCAGACGTCATCTAACAATAGGATCAGATCTTTAGAACTCAGCATGGAAATATGTTTTAAGAATCGTTGTGTCCAGGGCTCTCATTTTATAGGTGAGGAATCAAGTCCCAAGAGGTTAAGTGACTTATCAAGGTCACACGGAAAACAGATCTTTGGGTTCCCAGTCCAGCATCTTTTGACCTTTTGACCATCTTTTGCTTCTGTATGTATCAGTAGTTTTCATTTATCAAAAGATCATTGATACTGATGGCCAAGGACTGATAACAAAATTATGGCAAAAACAGAATTGAAATTCAGCATTTATGGTAGATTGTGGCATACATCCACTAAGATTTTTTTTTAAATAAGTGTCTTCCTGACAGGTAAAAGTTATAGAATTGTAAAACTTTAAAGCTAGAAGGGACATTGGAGTCCATGTAGTCCAGCTCCCTCATTTTAAAGAAATAGTGCCAGAGAGATTGGACTTTTCCATGTTTACACGAGTGTGTGTAAATATGTATACACACAAGTATATATACATACATACACATACATGCTTGTGTATGTATGTGTGTAAATGTATACACACTTGTATGTAAATGTTTGTTTGTATGTATATATTAAAAAAGACAAAGCTAAGGACTGAAGTATCCAGATCTTCTGATTCTCAAACTCATGCTTGCAAAAAATCACGTTAGTATCTTGCTAGTACTTCTAACACTTTTGCTAGGTCAGTTCTTCTCATTTTTATAGATGGGAATATTTAGGTACTAAGAAGTTACATAATTTGCTCAGCATTGTACAGCCAGGAAATGCTGATTTCTTAAGACTGGAATCTGATATCCAAAAGTAGTGTCTGGAAAGGCTGCCATAGCTGTCAGGAGACTTGGGTGCTAGCCCCACCTCTTGCCTCTCTTCTTAAGAGGTTCCCTGGACTTTGAAGCTGTGAGCTAGGAACCAGGTGTGTGGATAGAACTTTTACCCTCCCTCATTGCTGAGAGATGATTTTTTTCTCTTGTATTAATAACCAATTATTGAATTGGAATTAAAGTTTTTACCCTTTTCTACTTCATCATTCAGAAATGAGCACATATAAGTTGTGTTCAGACAGCCTTTAAATTGCAGGGCTAATAATGAGAAGGAAAACAGATCTGTTCAAAAAGTAAAGACATTTTAGTTTTGGTAAATTGATGGATTCTGGCGTTACTCAGATAGGTCTGGGTAAAAATGTATTCTCGTTTTGTCTAGATTACCCTAGACAGGATGTTATGAATATAGGTAAGTCTCTTTGACCAAAACTTAGTGATCAGTCACATTATCGCAGACCCTGATTAGAACAAGCCCACCTCTCATTACACTATTCATTCTCATTATTTGTTGACCAATCAAAATTGATTTCCACCCTCAGAGGAACACTCATTCTTCCAAAGCCATATAAGCATTGAGTGGATTCCATGAGGGGTCTTTGGCATTTGAGGGTGTTACTGACCCTTTTTATTAATTATTGTTAGCATGATTAATAAAATTATTCATTATCCAGAAACTATGTCTCTCAAACTTTTCATTTGTCACTATACCAGTGAAATCCTATGTTCACTCTCCAAAAACAGGAGCTCTCTGCCTCATTTTTGTACACCTTAAAGATATTGAATTTCCATCTGAATACAGAGCAGCTCCAGGAAATTCTCTTCTTCCATTTATTATTCTTGTTCAAAGCTTCCCTCCTCAATGTATATAACATCTCTAGTTTAGGGTACCTAGAACCCTTACACAAAGGCACATCAGTA
Organism: Potorous gilbertii; assembly: GCA_028658325.1. Classification (NCBI taxonomy): domain Eukaryota; kingdom Metazoa; phylum Chordata; class Mammalia; order Diprotodontia; family Potoroidae; genus Potorous; species Potorous gilbertii. The sequence continues at coordinate 641,609,643 of CM053770.1, read as the reverse complement.
TATGGTGAGCCATTATTGACATGATTCTCTAGACTAGGGACAATTTCGGATTATTCTATGCTTCAGCAGACTCACCTTCTCATACCTCAATTCATGCATAAGTACCAGGATGGATTGAAGGCTAGCCCCAAATTTAGTCATTCTCTGCGGGCAGAGAGTTATTTTTCCGTTTGATCTGATGCCAGGTCACCCTCTCAGGGGAAGGCTCGAAAGCTTTATTGATTCTCTAAGAGAATGCTGAGTAATCAATAGGAAGAATAGCAAAACCACAAAGAAACTTACAAATTAATGAAAGACTACAGAACACATGGAAAATACATCTAAAATAAATGCAACAATGAACTTAAAAGACTTAAAAAGAAGTGTTGGAGTGATTGGTATGACCATTAGACACTGCTTCTTTTTCTTAAGAGTTACCAAATTTGCACAATTCATTATCATCTACTGAGTCAAAATTTACAAAAGCAGACTTGGATTCAGACACTGGACAAACAGTTTCTTTTTAAGACTAAATATAAGCCTTAGCTTCTAAAACTATGTTAAAATCTGTTCAACTAGAATATTTCATAAGGTTCATAATATTGTCCTAATGGGTATTTCTTTCAGTGATGCAACTTTTAAGCCTTGCGTTATGGCAAAAAAAAAAAAAGTGCTAACATTATTATAGTGAAATACCTTTCTTCTAACAATTTCCATCAGAAGCAGTTTTTTATAACTCTCCCCTTTCCAAAAACCACTTGTTGTGAACATGAGCACCTACATATTCATGACTTTCTGATATGTTTGTATTCTACCAGAAAAATCCTGAGTCAGCTTCATTTCAAAATTAATAGGAACAGGTGCCTTAAATTCTGCCCCAAAGGGAGAAAAATCAAGAAAATACCTTCATAAATTTATGTTCCATTAGAGAATCTTCAAAGATTTCTATTTCCAAGGAGAGAAGATTCCAAAACTATTCTTTGAGAAACTTTCGCTTCCATCATTTAATTTGGAAGACTTCAAGATGCCTCTCCAAGGTAGAACTTTCCAGATTGAATGAAAAATCACAGTAAAAGCACATAAGTTTTACAGGCTTCTTCCCAGCACCACCCTGCAAGAAGCAGAAGCCAGAGACTGATTTGGAATTCAGAATGCTTTAGGTCTGTAAGGAATAAGACATATGTTTTGATAAGCATGAACAGTTACCCACTGCTCCATATTTCTGTTGTGTAAGCCTTTGTTTCTAAGTAACTACAGAGATGATACCCCACCTTTTTTGAGAATTCTTTACATTAGTTGGAACAAAATCATTTTTTCACAACATAATTTTGCACCAGTTCTGTATGTGTGCCATCAAAGTAGAACAGCCTCTTAAAATGTAAAGTAAGATTCAAATTTTCATTCTTTTAAATTGATTGGGAAAATGTGATTAAGATGTTTTTTGTTTTTGTTTTTGTTTTTTTGCTAAGATCAAGCATGAGAAGAAAATGTTTTAGAAAAAAGGCTTTAACAACTAACATAGAGATTTTAAATGGAATGCTCCCATTAACTCTACAATATGGCCCTGGAACTTTCTATAGTAAATTAAACAAATCTCAGAGAATAACTAGGTTATGCTCTATAGTGAAATACCTCACTCATATGTTGGAAATCAAAATGTTAAAATGTTGATTCAGCATCTGGTCTCTCTGAAGTTTGTCTGTGGAAGGGACTTTATAAGTGGAAAATAAAAAAAAAAAATAAGCAGACAATATCAAAAAGAAAAAAATTACAAACCCTTACAAAAAGATACCATTTAAAGTTTCTTGTAGTAATTGATGGTCATATGGTTTTCAGCTAAAAAGTAACAGGCAGTGAATGTCAGCTAGATATTGACTGGGGGCTACATAGAATTCTGTATAACAAAAGTCAGATGTGGAGCATGTTTTCAGAAAGATAAATACACACTTAAATCCGTTGCAAACATGTCTGTCTCTGATGAATGAGGTCCTTGAATTCTTACCCAACCAGCTGAGATGGGCTTTTTTTGTAAAGATCAGTGACTCACTGCATTTCCATACAATTTGTAATGGGGTCACACATTATTAGTATTGTGACTGTGCTATTTAAAGGGATACAAGTTACGGGCCCAATCACTTTTCCTCCATGTTACCTTCAGTTGTTCTCAATGCCTTAGTTTCCTCATGTGCTTTTAAATATCTTCTTTATTTTACTGTTCCAAATCATAGGGAAAAACTTCAGTCTTTTTAGAATGAGGTAATTGATCATGCAAATGGAGGACTTAATACTAATTTAAAGATTTGACCCTTGGAGGTGTTTGTGGATGACTTTAGTCATTTCATTTTGTGTTCCTTTTACTAGATTTAATGTCAGAGGAACAGCAATAGGTGATAGAATAATGAGGTAATTCAATATCTTCTTTCTTCTTTCTTTCCTTCCTTCCCTCTTTTCTTCCCTCCCTCCTTCCTTCCTTCTTTCTTTCCTTCCTTCCTTTGTTCCTTCTTTCCTTCCTTATGATGAATTTGCTAGGTCATCATTTTCCATGCTAACCACCTTTCCTATTAACAGTTAATACTTTGTTTAAACTGACTGAACTTTAAATGCTGCACCTTATAAAACAGGCTGCTTTTATCATCTGTATTTAGCTGCATGAACTGCATGGGAATAGAATGAAAAAAAAAGATTTTTTTACAGATAGAACCAGTGTTAACTTCTTTATTATGTCGAACGAAAGAGAAACTTTGAAATAAATATTCTTGAAATGCAGCATACTTATTTTTACAATTTTTATTTGGTAAAAAAAAAAGAACTATTTGTTTCCTTTAAATTTCCAAACTAGGTTTTGAATAATGATAAGTAATATGTATGAGAATTCATCATTTAAACATGTATTTTGTCAATGACAAAATCAAAATTTAATAATTTCTATATAGGTGTGTGTGTGTGTGTATGTCTTTAAAGAGCTGTTTTGTAGGGTAAAAATGGCTAATTACTCTAGGATATCATATTGTCAAGTCTTGAATTTCTTCTTTCAAACTTCCCTCTTATATTAAGATTGTCAAACAAGTATTTATTGTTGTTGTGTAGGTTTGTTTATTTTTAAAATGATATTTTTCAGTGAACTTCCATCAGTATCAGTCGTCTACAGAAAACTTAGTTTGGCTATGAATTCTACCTTATCAGAACAGAGACAGGAGTCAGGTGGGTTATAAACTGAAAGCGAGACAAAAGAGACTGCTTTACTTCCTCAGTGTACTAGCAGCCTTCAGAAGTGAAGAGGTCATGGGGAAGGGAAGGGATAACGATGTACACCACCAACTGGAGCTCCTCCAATGACAGTCGGCCTTCTAAGGTCCCGCGCTGGTTTGCATCTGTTTCTGCTGGTTTTAGGGTTGTTAGTACCTTAAAGGAGATTGGAAATCGTTACTTGGTCTTCGCTGATTTCCTGATTACTTGCGGTGGCTTTGTGTGCCAGCAGTGGTGCAGATACGTCAGCCCTGGGGTCATGTTGGTCTTCTCCCTTCATACTGCGGACTAAGTGATTCCTGCATTTTCAGAAGAGCATCCAACTTAAATGATGTTTTCACATGAGTTTAGGAAAAATAAAACAGACATGCAGAGATGATCATGAACCAGTAACCAGTTTCAGAGGAGCTGGTGCTTACAGCTAACTACCATACCACCTTCTTTTAAAATTCTACAATTGCTGGGCATGGTGACACTGCCCTGTAGTCCCTGCTGTTGGGGGAGGCAGAGGCTGGTAGATCCCTTGAGCTGCAGTAGGGCAGTCTGACACAAACATCACAAGCATCTGGGAACTGAAGAGCACCAGACTGCCATGGAGGGGCCCACTGGCCCAGGATGAAAAGTGGAGGAGGGTAAAGCTTCTCTGCTCATCAGTCTTAGCATCAGACTGTCAGGGGCTTCCAGTCTCAAAGAGAGAAGCGCTGCAGTTACTCTCCCAAAAATAGTTACTTCTTAATTATCATCATGTAGATTATCTATGATGAGTGTCTGATTGAGGGCAGTTTCTCCCCTTCTGTCTGTAACACCTTTCTTGTTAACTTTCCCTGTCATCAATTAGGTATGTGTTCAGGAAGTACAAATTCATGTTAATATTAAGTAAAACATAATTAGATAAATCTCCTATTACCAAAAGTAACAATTCATTCCAAAATTGAATTCTTATTCTCTGTTTTGGATCACGTTTGCCTCTGTTTCCCTCTGCTAGGACTGATACCAGATGTCTGTCTTCAAGATCAGCGCATCTTGAAGAATAGGATAAGATTTAGAGCTGGAAGGGAATCTTGAAGGTAGTCCAGCCTCCCATTGTATACTTGGGGAAACTGAGGCTCATGCATTTTAAATGATTTGCCCAGTGTCACAAATCTAGTTCTCTTTCCACTTGACCATATTGTTCCCTTTGTCTCTCATGAATGAAGGTAGTCCTGAAAATACTCCCATTTGACATCATAATTAATCCTTCCAATGACAATGAAGTGATCTCAAATACTTACCCTCCCAGAACTCGAGGACACAGCAGGAATGTTCATGCCTACTTTTTGTCCCATTTTTCATTTTCTTAAGCATTCTTTTCTTCTCATTAACACTTTTTTCCATCTCCTGAAGTTCCCTGGTGAAGTGTTAATCCTTATTATCAGTAGGAAGTGTAAGCTAATGTGCAGTCATTTGTTTATTCGTTATGATTTTACATTGAGATTACTTCTTACATTTAAGAAGTGAAAGAGAATATGAAAAGTGGGTTGAGGGCTAGTCTGAATCAGCAAAGCATATGACTTAGAACATTGGTTAGTAAGGGAAATGTTATTACTGTCAATTAAGATGTAGTAAATCAAATGAGGCCAAGGGGTCCTAAAAGGAACCTGGGTTTTTTTTACTATATATGTTTTTTATTTTGTTAAATATTTCCCAATTACATTTAAATAATTTTTAACATTCATTTTTTACAATTTTGAGCTCTAAATTCTCTCCCTTCCTCCTGCCTCTCCTTTTCACCTTAAGAAGGCAGGCAATATGATATTGCTTATAATGTAAAGACATGCAAAACATTTTCATATTCATCATGTTGCATTCATTCATCGTGAATGAGAAAGAATGATTTTTAATCAGAGCACTAAATGTTCACATATTGGAAGCTTTCCTCCCTGTTCCTTGAGAGGTACATAGATAACAACAAGATTATGGGTAGGAAGGGGTTCATATTAAGGAGGAAATAGATATTGATGAGTGATAGTGGCTAGATAAGTGGGGAATGAGGAGCTTGGATTCCTTCCATCTCTCCCTCCTTATCAAAACCCTCCCATTTCTTCAAAGCTCCATTCAGATTCCACCCTCTTTCATGAAGCCTTCCCTTAAGACCCAAGCCATAAGAGATATCCCTCTGCTCCAGCATCTACAGCCCTAGAGTTCTGGACTAAGGGGCAGGAGACTCTTCAGTTCACATCCCATCTTTCACCTTTCACATCCATGCTCTGTGCCCATGAGCAGGTGACTCAACTCCTGGGCTTTGCTTTTTTCTCGTTGGGAAGCTGGAGATAACAATGTCTCTGATAAATTACCATGAGGATCCAGTGAGGCAGTGAATAGCTGTTGTTAAGACCACAGACATAGCTCATCTCCCCAAATTAAACCGTAAATACTTCCTTGTGGGACATGGCACATTACACATAGAGTAAGTGCTTGTTCAGTGTTTGATATCTGAATGTATGTTTGTGAGTGTCTGTGTATGTATGTAGGTATGTTTGGAAATAAGGAAGTGTGAATAAGTCAGAATTCAAAGTAACAGATGGTCTTTCTTGTTTTGTTTCCTTTTGCTTTCTTGGCTTTACCTCCCTCTGAGGTTAAATGAGGGCCCTAAGAGGTAACTTATCTAAGATCACATAACCTTTAAAAGACTTAAATTCAAGTCCTCTAATTCTTACTGCAGTGATCATTTCATTGTAAGGACAGAGGTGAATAAAGTAAGAATGAGCTTACTATGGAAGTTGGGTTGTAGACGGTAGCAGCAGCTTGGATAGCCAATATTGGCCACCTTTGGCACTGATTCCCCCTAGATGATCTTGCACTGATTGGAACATCTTGTTAGTTGATGGAACATGTCCATGTGGCAGGGAAAGGGATAGAAATCTGAAGGTCATTTTGAAGACTGGGAAGAAAGAGGCCTTGATGACCATTGGACTCTGGAACCAACTAGGGTTTGAAGCAGATAACCTGATGACCTCTAAAGTCCCTTCCAGCTTTCAGTCCATGGTACTGTATCTCTAACTTTCATATTCCACCTAGTACTCATTAAAACCCATCTTTCTTTTGAAAGACTATGTCTCTGGAACCCTCTTCAAGACTCATACTTTATGTTTATTTCTCTCATACATCCTTACACCTAGGGCCAGGAGGAGGAATAAGCATACAACCTGTTCTCCATGACCACTTTCATCTCCTCCCCCAGCCAACATCATTGTGCAGCCATCTCCTCTATTGAGCTTTGTTCCTTTCTGTTCATTTCCTTGTTGCTGTCATCTTTGTACTTCTAAGATGTTCCCCATTTTCTGAGTAAGTTTGTCACTTAGCTCACAGTCTTCTCCACCCAAACCCCTTTCTGTTCTTTTCTGTGGTTTTTTTGGTAAGATACTCGGGGTTAAGAGATTTGGGTCACACAGGTGCTTTATCCACTGTGCCCCCTAGCTGCCCCCACCCAAATCCTTTTCACCCCCTAAAAATATTCTGGTCTTTTTGCATATCTACCTCAATCATGCATGTAGTGATACCTTAAACTCCCCTCCCAAATGAAATTGCCTACCTGATATGAGAAGTCCTAGTTATAGCTCTGCCCTCTGGGACCCATGGTATACTTTTCCCTACTTGACTTTAGGAAAATCAGTTGCAAGATTACATATTAAAATTGAGATTTTGAGAAATGCCTGTTTCTGTTATTTCCTATTTGGGAATGTACTTGCAAAGCACTGCTAACCTCATTTTTACTGTATGTAGGGTATTTTTTCTGAAGTATTTAGAAGCTGTTTCTTCTCTAGAGAGTTTAAAAACATTCTTTCTAAGAGAATGTTTATACTCCTATCTTACTTATTCAGTACTTTCCTTAGATGATGCAAAGGTAAATATCAGTCCAGGCTGTCTTAGTGATTGTAAGTTCTGAGTTTAGTGGGTCCAAATTGATGAGATACTCTTGAATAGAAAAATTAAGCCAATAAATATATAAAACACATACAGGAAATAAAGCTGTAGTCACAACTAGAACTTTTCTTTCTCACTGCTGTACTTTTCCTGACCATCTTCAGTGTTTAATGTTTAATCCCATTTTGTCTCCCCCGGGTAATGCCATGTGATACTGAGCAATAGTGGTAGAACTTCTCCACTGCTGACATGGAGTGGAGAGAAAATATTCATTCCTAAAACACCGCATCTGGAGTCAGAAAGACCTGAGTTCAAATCCAGCCTCAGACACTAGCTATGTGACTTGTGGAAGTCTCTTAACCTCTGCTTGCCTCAGTTTCCTCAACTGTAAAAATAAGGGTAGTAATAGTACCCACCTCCACAGATTAAATGAAGTAATAATTTAAACAGCACAGTGCCTGGCGCATGTTGGAAACTGTGGGAAAGCTTCTTCCCTTCCCTCTTCCTGATAGAAATCTTTACAAGAACTCCCTCTCCAGTCAATGAGAGAGCATTTTGTTTTCTAGGGAAATACCTGATCATGGGATTGTAGAGATAAGAGGGAACCCCAGATCCCTCTAACTCTAAATAGAAGGAAGGGTTATCTTGTGGAATCCAGACTAGACTGTAAGTCCATTTTTCAGATCTTGTCATAATTCTACTCATTTCTGAAATAAGAATAATGACCCTTTGCATTTAAATAATAAATGTTTCAAAACGTTTTCTCAGGAGAGTAATAGGAAAAAAACTTCTACAACTTTCCCTGATTTCCTAATCTCCTTTTTTTACTTTCTTCCTTCCTCTGCCACAATCCTTATCATCAACTAGATTCCCTGATACCATATTTCAGTTTTTTACGATCTTGTTAGTAAAGAAATTATTTCTGCTGTTTTTTTGTATCTGCTGCAATTTTATTTTTTTTTCCTGTTCTGTCTCCATTCTCGAGGGTGCCAGGTGGAATAGCAAGAGATAGTGTTGGTCTTGGAGTCAGGAAGACCCAAGTGCAAATCCAACCTCAGCCACTTACTTGCTGTGTGACCTTGGACAAATTACTTAACCTCTTTGTTTCAGTTTCCTTATCTATAAAATGGGGATAATAGCACCTGCCTTCTACAGATGTTGAGAGGGTTGATGGAGACCACACATACAAAAAGCTTCCATGAAGTGCTGAAGGCCATTGTCATTGTTACCATAAATGGTTAACACCTCGCTGTCCTTCGTGTATCCTGGCATTCCAGTAGGATTCTTAGCTTAATTCCTTTAAACTTTTCATCTGAGTCCTTCTTGGTCAACCTTTAAATCATTTCCATCACTCTTAGATTGTGTGGCCACAATTGTGTGCTGATCCTGCCGGTGCTATAAAACAAAAGGATAGGCCATAATTCCTCTTGAATTTGCATAAATATACCCGTTTAGTCTCTTGAAATAAGAATGATATGGTTTCCTTGATTTGTTTTGGGCTCAATTCATGAGGTTTGATGCTAATTACTTAATGAATTTGTGATAAAATTAAAAATAGAACACACTGTTGAAGGGACATGGGACACAGCCATAATTTAAAAAGAATCTAGTTGATAAGGATTGTGGCCGAGGAAGGAAAAAAGCAAAAAAAGGAGATTAGGAAATTCTGCTTTTAGGTTCTTGGTTACAATAGTCACAAACATTTATTAAGCATTTACTGTTGATTCCACCCAGGGGGAGATGTAGAACATTTTGAACCCTTCACAATCATCTTGTTCCTTTCTTTTTTATTTATTTAAACCTCTGTTGCTTCCATCTCTAAGATGAATTTGAACGATAGAAGAAATACTGGGGGTGGGACTGGAGAATTGCATTTTTTGAGACTCCTGAAAGAAAAATTCTAAACTATTACTATTATTATTTTAATAATAACCAAGAATTATCCGTTATATAGATCTTAGAGGTTTGCACTGCACTTTATGTATGTTATCCTGTTTTATTCTCAGGACAACCCTGAGATTTCTGTGCTGTTAGGCCCATTTTATAGATGAGGAAACTGAGGCAAATAGCAGCTGAATAACCTACTTGCCTTGGTCACATATCCAGTCAACATCAAAAGTGAAATTGAAACCCAGATGCCCTTGGACTCCCAATCTAGTACCATATTAGAGTTTAAAGACCTCAGTTCTAATCCTGTTTTCTGCTACTTCCAAGATAGGTAACTGTGAATCAGTTGACTTTTCTGAGTCTCAGTTTTTTTCATTTATAAAATGAAATGCCTTTTCTACTTTAACTATAAGAGTAAACAGTATGTAGAATTCATACGGTATGCGGATGTGTGTTCGTCCTTCGTTGCCAAAGCATGCCATCAGAGAAATAATGACATGACTTGCACTTGACTTTGTTTTGAGTGAGGGAGGGCTGTGCAGGTCACCAACCTCACTTCTCCTCCAGAGCCATCTGAATCCAGTGACCAGATATTCATCAGGATGACTGGAGATGACCCAGGATGAGGCAGTTGGGGTTAACTGACTTGCCCAAGGTCACACAGCTAGTGAGTGTCAAGTGTCTGAGGTGAGATTTAAACTCAGGTCATCCTGACTACTGCACTGGTCCTCTATCCATTGCACCACCTAACTGCCTTGTCCAATTTACAGTATGTAAAATTTATGTAGTGTCTCAGATACCTGGGATAAAATTCAGTTGGAAAAGTTAAGACAGACTTCATACAGGTCATGTATGTTGAAGAGGTTCAGTAAATGGGAGGCCAAAGTATTTAATAAAGGGGATAGAGGTTGGAATGATGGTGAATGTTACGAAGATCTAGTGAAATCCTACATATTAAACATTCTGTAAACATGTTTTTGAGATCTTAATACCATAATAGTGTGGCACAAATCTTGTAGTTTTCCAAAAAGGGAAGAGAATGGTGTCTGCAAACTATTGGACAGTAAGCTTTGCTTAGGTTCCCAACAAAATTCTAGACTGTATTAATTAATTAAGGGATAGTAAGCATCTAAAAAAGAAATTATGTATTACAAGGAGCCAACATCAAGAATATGTGTCACATTAATTTAATTAATTTTTTTTCCTCACAAAGTTTTACTAGACTGCTAGGTCGGAGAATGCTGTTGAGTATTTACCTATATTATAGCAAAGTGTTTGATAAAGTCCCTAGATGATCATATAGTTTAGTAAATTTGGAACTGGTGTAATGAGCCCAAAGAGTAGCCGTTAAGAGTTCAGGGTCAGCTTGGCAGGTGGTTTCTTCCAGTATACACCTGGAACCTGTGTTTGTTCCCATGATCGTCAAAGTCAGGATACTATACAAATGAAACAGCATTGGGGCATGAGACTTGAAGTCAGGAAGACCTGGGTTCAAATTCAGCTTCAGATACTTAACCGTTTTATCACCATAGACCAGTCACCCTCTCCATGCCTCAATTTCACCATCTTCCAAAGTTGTTTTTGGCTCTCAGTTTGTGATCCTTTGTCATTCTTATCAGTGTCTTAGGTGCAGGCACAGGTCACACGCTTAGCACAAAGCTGAGAGGAATAACTGACATAGGAGATGACAGGTTCAGGATCCACCACAATCTTCAGACCAGACTCTTAAGGCAGATTTAATCATATAAATTTTTCACAGATAAATACCAAGTCTTAAATTTATTGAAAAAAATCCACTTCCAAGAGGTAGTAAACAGTTGGCGCCTTGGTTCTACATTTCAAAAGGCATTGTTTTGGCCAGATTTACAACACACACCAAAATAGCTAACTGTAGGAAGTAATTAACAGTAGATAATGCTAAAAAGCAGGCATGTAAAAGAAAGGACCAGATACAATTCAGTACCTTTTATCAACTCTTTTAATTTATACAACTTTAATCTTATTCACATAATTTAATTAGAATCTCCATTTCCAAATCCCCCTAAAATCTTAGTTTAGTGTCCGAAGCTGTCCTTGGGCTTATATGTACACCTGCCGGCCTTTAAACCAGCCTTGGCATCAAGTCTCCAAACTGTTTTCCTCAATTGCAGTAACTGGTTTCTTTAACAGAAGATATTTTCTACTACTTTGTGCTAATCCTAAGAATGTCTTTTCTAGCATTCATCTTTCTTGGGTCCTCTTCATTTAGCTCTATGTGTCAAATTTTAAAAGATACAAATATAAACACAGATATACATGTCCATGAATATGCATAAACACACACACACACATAAATATGTACATGACATATCTTCTTAATTTCTACCCCCTTCATCTAGGTTCCTTCCAAATGGAAGGAAGTAATTTGGGGAATTTTCTCTTTGAGAAGATTGAAACAACCACTATCCCACCAGCATTCCACCTGAATACTGCTAACTACATGTAATTTTAAATGTATATATTTAAATGCAGTTCTTCTATTAGCATTACCTTACCAAAACTTACCTTACTTGAGACAGTAGCTAGTAGCTTGGTATAAATTGGGGGATAGGGAGGAAGGCATTTGAACCTTTTCATGCAAGACCCTTGATCTTTATGTAGAATATAACATTTTAAACAATAAGTGGAAAAACAAAGTTTTTAACAGACTTTTGAAATAGTTTTGGACAGTTATGTTTACAGAGACATCTTTCCTACTGGATAAAACTAAGATTGAAGGTGAATACTACTGAGTCTCTCTGCTGAACTCAGTCCCTTAGCCCACTTTTTTACCTTCATAAACCAGTAAAATGTGCAACCATCAAAGGATCAAAAAGTCATTAGAGCTAGGGGGGACCTCCAGGCCCCTTGTTTTATAGATGTGAAACTGAGCCCCAAGGAGATTAAATGGCTTGCCCAAAGTAAATTGTGCATTTAATTCCAAGTAAAAATGTATTTGTCACTTTTGTTGACTTATCTGCTGATTCTCTTCATTAAAACATACTTAAATATCCAGAGTTACACAAAAAGTCAACATGAGTCAGTGTTGTTGTCCACCTCCCAACTTTTTGTATTATGAGGTGTCACAGCTCTAGAGTTGGGATGGACCTGAGAGGCCACAGAGCCCAACCCCCTCCTTTGACTTAAGTCTCAAGAGTTTGTCATTTGGCTGAGGTCCTATAGATGGTAAATGGCAAAGCCAGGACCCAAGTCCTCAACTCTTCTATAACCCTTAGTGTCCTATATGTGATACCTTTAATTTTCTAACATGAACAAGTGGAAGAAACTCTTTCTATTTAGAGTGTGTATCACTTCACATAAACTGCACATGAATTTTGCCTGCATCTAAGTTGTGTTTTTATAAAACTATCTTTTATAAGCCAGTGTGTCGCATGTTATTTCCCTTTTTCAACCACATACCAAAAATCTTCCAAGTTACCTCTTTAACTAAAAAATTTGGTTTTAGTAACTCAACTAGCCTGGTGTAGTCTCCCTTGTGTCTGCTTTTTTATGCTTATGTTTGGGGGTGAGTTGTGAAATACATGTTTTGTATATCATATTCCCCCATTGAACAGTGAACTTCATTCACGGTTTTCTTCATGTATGTAGACGATCAGCCGTTGCCCGAATTCAGGAACTCTTCAGGCGGAGGAAAGAAAGGAAAGAGATGGAGGAGCTGGACACTCTGAACATTAGGAGGCCCTTAGTCAAGATGGTTTATAAGGGTCATCGCAACTCCAGGACAATGGTACTGAGTGCTCATTGGATTCTTTGGATTGGAGAGATGTGCAGTTTCATATTTTGAATTAAAATAATTTGTTACCTTGTGCATGTTTAAACTGTAAAAATTGTCTTGGCTGGGGTTTTAGAAACGTTAAATGAAAGGGAAGCAGCAAAGCCCAGAGGAAAGGAACTTTCCCACTGAACTTGGAGTCACCATGGCTCTCCCAGGGAAGCCCTGGACACATCCCTCCTCTCCCTAGGGCTCTGTTTCCTCATCTTTAAAAGTGATGGATCACTTGGATCAGATAGCTTCTTCGATCCCTTCCACCTCTGCATTTGTGTGACCTTTTGTATATATTCTATAGGCATGAAATATTTCATAAAGTAATAATAGTTTTGTTTGTGTGATACTTTAATGTTCACAACACACTTCACTCACAACAACCCTAAGATATAGGTAATGAAAGTATTAGGATTCTTAGTTTGCCAGTAGAGAAACAAAGCTCAGGAAGGTGATTAGATGACTTGCTCAAAGTTGTGTAACTAATGAGCATCAGCCCAAATCTGAACCTAGACTTCTCGACTCTTAAGTCATTTCTCTTTCCAGTACACCATGTTGAATCTCAAAAAAAAAATATATTTTTGCCCTAAGGAAATGTTTACACATTTTTAAATTTTAGCAATGTTCATGGGGCGGGGCCTGGTTTTGGCAAACATACTGGAGTGGTTTGCCATTTTCTTCTCCAGTGGATTAAGGCAAACAGAGGTTAAGTGATTTGCCCAGGGTCACAGAATTTAGTAAGTGCCTAAGTACAGATTTGAATTCAGGTTTTCCTGACTCTAGACTCAGCCCTTCATGCGCTGAGCCCTCTAGATACTCAGGCTAATTAGATGTTTGGTGCTTTTCATCTGTTCTTATACCATAAAGCAAAAATAGAAAAAGTGTCAGTCCATGCTTTTATATTTGAATAGCTCAGAAAACAATACTATTTAGATAAGGTAGGTGAAAATGGAACTCTTGTTCTACACCATCTTAGCATTAGTTTCTTATCAGTCCTTGCCCCTACAGACATCTTTGGCACTGTGTCAGCTAAAATGCTGATTGGAAATATAGCAGAGATCTATGTAAATTGTTCCCGTGCTGCTGAAAGCTCAAGTCCGCGTAGCTCCCTCCCTGACTTACCCTCAGACTGCCTGCTGCTGATAATTTCTGTTTTGAATATAAGAGGCAGGGCAAACTCTCAAACAGCTTTTTATTTTATTAATTGTTTTCTAAATCAGCATTTTATTTTTAACTTGGGAATTAGCTTAAATGTTGGCTTCCTTGTCCTCGATGTTATTGTTTGACATCTTTTTTAAACCTCTAGATAAAAGAAGCCAACTTCTGGGGCACTAATTTTGTGATGAGTGGCTCCGATTGTGGCCACATCTTCATTTGGGATCGCCATACTGCCGAGCATTTGATGCTTTTGGAAGCGGATAATCATGTTGTGAACTGCCTACAGCCACATCCATTCGACCCAAGTAAGATAGTTCTCTGCCATAAAGACTAATTAATGAGCTTGAAACCTTTTATAAGATACATGTTCCAAATGTTTCCTAAGTGAAAATAACAATAATAGCATATTGAACTCACTCGATTAGAGGGGATTCCGGCTTAATTTATACAAAAAATATCCATAACCAAAAAATAGAGATTCTACTGCCAGAAGAATTTATTTTTATAAAATTTATTCCTAGTTTTAATGACTCCAAGAGGTTTCAGATGTTTGAGCTTTTAAATATTCACCCACATTGAGCATTTAAGACTTACTTCTCCCATCATAAATCCTCATGCATCTTAATGAGAAAGCAGGTAACCATTTTTGACTTTCATGTAAAATAGTTTCTCTCTTTTTTATTTATTTGTTTCTCCTTTTAGAAATAAGCTATGGATGGGGAAAAGGAAAACGTTGGAAGGAGGTTGGAGACAGATAAAATAAATGCTTAAAAAAAAAGTTTGGTAATTTAAATATTACCTTGAAATTGTATCCTCAGTCATTTCAAAGCTATAAACATCAGAAGATAATTATGTTAGTAAAATGTATTAACGTAATTTTCAGATAGGGAATTAAAGTTCACAAAGTACATTTCCAAGTTTTACACTAATATGTAAATTTATTTCTAGTTCTAGCCTCATCTGGCATAGATTATGACATAAAGATCTGGTCACCACTTGAAGAGTCTAAGATTTTCAACCGAAAACTTGCTGATGAAGTAAGACCATTAGTTTTTCTGTTCTCTTGAATAGGCTGAATAGCACATTTGTTAATTAGTAAAATGAAACAAGTTAATTATATTAGTGGAAGTAGATATTTTTTGAGATGAAAAAAGAATTCAGGTAAAACTATAATAATGAAGTCCAATAAAATCAAAATAGAACTCTTTGCTAAATGTGCTATATATTACATTAAGGCATTTACTGAAATAAAGAATCAAAAAACAACTTCTAATCTTTTCAGCATAAGGCCTTTGGCAATAAGTTGTTATTTGTAATTATTTTTACATTTAATTTTTCCAGTTTTTTTTTTATTCTAAGTTTTTGTTTTAAAATAGAGGAACCATAGTGGGAAAAAAAAGTTTGAAGAATCTTCAAGAAATAATCTTTTCTGTATGAAACTTTCTTGTACTCTAAACTCTAGAACAGAGTTAGATAGCTTGAGGTAGTGTACTTCACCAAATTCTCCTTCCTCCTCTGGCATCCTCTTTCTTCTCTTCTTTGTTTTTTTTTTTTTACCCTTTTCCTCTTCCTTTTTTTCATTTACTCCATGTTTATAATGAGTTAGATTTTGTTTAAATGTTGGCACATTCTTTTATCCCATTTGTGGTACTCACGGTTTAAGAGTTCCTGACCTCTCTTGTAGAAAGGCTTGTTGATCAAAAATTATATATCCTGCTCAGCAAAGGTGTAAAAGGGATCACTGGAGATCTGTTCCTCTTTAGCCAGAATATATGAAGCAGGCATTTCATAGGTGCAGAGATGAGAGAAAACTTTCACCTCAAGGCAGTTTTAGGAAATGACTACTATAATTTAACAGTAGAGTGTGATAAAAGTGTTAGCTGTCTTGGGTCCCAGGGAGCAGTTAGGACACATCATGTTGTCCCCTCTGGGGAACAAACTACAAAAAGTGAGGGTCCGAATTTTGCTTTCAGATGGGTATGAGCAGCCCCAAGAATCAAGTTTTGCTCTTGGCTGACTGTGGTCCTTAAAGGAGCATTTTGTCTCTGATCCTGCTACCCCCACTAAGCATTTTGGCATGAAAAAAAATCATTTTAATGTAATCTAGGAGTTGCAGGTATTTTCTCTGTATGCAGTGAGCTTCATTGTAAATTATCATAGGTGTAATTGTGGATTTATTTTTTCCAATTTCTTTAGTGAGTTTCAAAGTTTTATTGATAGGTTTTTTTTTTTTTTATGTCACGCTGTTCTCTTAAGCATTTTATTTGCCTTACAGGTTATAACTCGGAATGAATTAATGCTGGAGGAGACTAGAAACACTATTACTGTCCCAGCTTCTTTCATGTTACGAATGCTGGCCTCCTTGAATCATATCCGAGCTGGTAAGAGTCATAGAGGGGGGTCTCCTTTCTTTATTGTCACCTTTACGAAATAGTTAATTAACACCATACTGTCCAAATCATTAAAGATGTCACACCCATTCTCAACATGTTTATGGAGCTTTCATAATGTCACAAAATAAAAGACTTTAACATCTGAGAGTTCCATGCTCTCATATGTCCCTATAAAAACTACTCATAAATGAAATTTTATTGAAATTTATTAAAAAATTACAGAAAATGTATATTTGAAAGCTTTTACCAACTACCATTTCAAATGAACCAAAGCATGCAAACTTAAAGTACATTACGTTATACTTTTCAGTAATGTATCACATTTGGTCAGCTCCAGCTAACTCCTCTGAAAAG
Source organism: Potorous gilbertii (assembly GCA_028658325.1). Taxonomy (NCBI): domain Eukaryota; kingdom Metazoa; phylum Chordata; class Mammalia; order Diprotodontia; family Potoroidae; genus Potorous; species Potorous gilbertii. The sequence goes on along the minus strand of CM053770.1, from coordinate 641,592,921 downwards.
TCATTGCTGAAAACTAGGAAAATACAACGTATCAAGCCATGGAGGAGAACCAGAGACCACTTTTATTTAACCAACTTGTAAAAATTCAAGGTGATCAATTGTGAGGTTTGGTGCCTTCATGCAACCAAAAATATATGTTAGAGTTATTGTTAAATCATGAATTGAATATTTATTATTCTGTGAAAATCAAAAAAATTTTTAAAAATGAACTCTATTAGTGATTGTAAACCAAAGTCAATTTGAGATAAGGTATCTTTGGTTGTTTTTTACTGTGTGAAAAGAGTTAATAGAGTAGAAAGGGCACTAAATGTGGAGGAAATACACCTTGGCTTTGAATCCAAGTTCTGCTACTTACTACTTGGGTGACCTGGAGATCGTTCACTTGAGCTTGCAGACCCCATCTGTAAAATGAGCATGTGGACTAGATGATCTCTTAGGTCTCTTATAAACTCTAAGTCAAGTAATCCTGTAAAATAAATGATTTGTACACTGAGTGTTGTCATGATGGATTGGTAGTAGCTTCGTTATTGTTTGAAAGCTTGGTTTGTTATTCTGGGTTAAGTTTGTTGCACAAATGGACAAAACAACTTCACAAGGTGTGACGTCCTTCCCCTCATGTTTTCCCTTCCCCCCCACACACACACTTTCCCTTGGTTAAAGTGAGAATAGTGCCTTCTTCGTAAAATCAATGTTACTAAAGAACGTGAAGATCACAGAAGAGACACAGGCAGAATATTTTAGAGTCTAGAGTCAGACTGTAGAACTATTTTCTTAATGATCATTCTGTTCATCAACAAGCATTTTTTAAACATTTATTTTGTTTTAAACATTTTGTTAAGCTTTCATTTTCTTTCTTCCTTCCACCTGCCTCTACCCACTGAAACAAGAAATACAGAACCTCTCCCCCATCACATGCACCTGCTTAAGTAAAACTTTCCCACACTGGTCACTTTCAAAAAGGTGCTTTTTAAATTTCTTCCTATGAGTCCATCATCTTCACTCATGAAGGAGGCAATGTTCTTTCTTTGACCTTGGTCCTTTGAAATCATGGTTGGTTGCTTAGTTGATCTGAGTTTTGTTTTTTTTTAAGATTCATCTTTATGATATCAGTGTTATAGTATGTCATTCGTGCCCTGTGTAGTAGTTCATATAGACTTTTCTGTGTGTTTTTGAAATAGTCTTTCCCCTTATTTCTTAGAGCATTAATATTCCAATAGTGTTTGCTGAAACAATCATTGCTGAAAACCAGGAAAGTACAATGTATCAAGCCATAGAATTCCATCATGTTCCATTTATGTCCCACAATTTATTCAACCATTTTCCAAATGATTATATCCTTTAGTTTTTCATTCTTTTGGATTCACCCAAAAAAACCCCCCAAACCCTTATATTTTTATACTTGTAGGACCATCTCTTCTTTCTTTGATCTCTCCTAAAGGGATGCATGGCTTAGTAGCTTTTTAGTGCATAATTCCAGATTTTATTCTGTTAGGGAGCCCAGTAAAGGACCAGTTAAATAAGTCCACACAACTTGAATCTAATGAGAAGATTTCAGTCAGGTCAAACTTTACCAGTAGCTAAAACCATTTTTAAATTTGAGTGATTTATGCATGAAAGTACTATGTTTATATTCCAGGCTCTACTATGAGAAATTTTTCATTTTAAATAGTCATTTAAACCAGTTTTCAAATTAAAACACGCATACTGGAAGCTCCTTTTTTTAAAATCCTTTGCCTTCACTGGTTCAACCATAACTCCATTGGATTGCTCTGAATATTTTAGATACTGTTCTCAAAGCTTTGTAGAGACATTTAAAAAAAGAACCAGAGCCTTTGGAAAAACACGGTTTTTCTTTTCCTTGGCAGCTTAATACTCAGACAACACTAATAATTAAGTACTTTGAACCAAAAAAATCACGTATTGGTGTATTAAGTTCTACTACCACAGACATTGAATAAATGAACCATAAAACCATGAGTAGAATGTTAGAACCAGAAAAGATTTTGAGGTTCTCTGAACCAATGCTCTCTTTATATAGATGAAGATACCACACTCCAGATTTTGTTTAGATTGGAGTAGAGCCACTAAGGTCTCTTTCAGCTCTGAAATTCTGTGAATTCAGAATTGGTTTGTGCTTTCAGAGTGAACTCTGAGGAGCAGTAGGTGGAGTCAGATGGACCACCCTGCAGTACAATTATAAGATGTATGGATCACCCACTGGATCACTACATTGCTTTTTCCATATTAGTGGGCATAATTTCGGTAACTGAATCACAAAGGAATGTGGGCCTTGTGCGCTCACCTCCATGTTAGGTATTGTGGACAGACTATTAGGAATTCCTCAAGACCTTAATGTGCTACTGGTTTTTCCCCATAAGGCCCCAAAATCCGGTAGTATACCTCTGGTTATTCGCTGGGGAATTGGTTCCCATTGATAGGTCCACACAGATCTTGGGATCATGTTTATTTAAAGATTCCATCATGTTATCACAATTGTTTAAAAAGATAATTTCCTCCCTAGTGTTCTAATTTCATGGCCCTTCTTTAATTCCCAATGTATACGGGCACTGAATTAGTTTTATTTCCTCTTTGAAAGTAGGTGTACCTCCCTTTCTTCTTGCTATTTGCCAACTGGAAAGTTACCAGAGTATTCTTGAAGAGATTTGTTTTGCACAGCTCAGAACAAGCTGAGCAGTTCAGGAGCGGTAGCATATTTTTTATATTGGAAATAGTTAGTGAACAAGGTTTCATTCTAGGTAACATTGTAAATGACCCAGCTAACACTAGGATGCCCTTATGAATAATGAGAGTTGAGTTTGAGGAAAAGAGCTACCTCTCTTTTTCCTCCTTACGGAAGCATTTATGCAATGCTTAGGCCTATAGCAGGAAGCGTTCCATCTTCATTTATCATTCAGGTGATTATCTTAGGACGGCTCCACCTTAAGCTTTTTACAATACAAAACAGTTGGTTATCTGTGGGTCAGTGAAGTTGTGACCTTGCAGCCTCTTTCTGTGTGGACGTGGAATCAAAGAATGAGAGTAATGTTAGCTCAAGTTTTCTATGAAGCTTCTTAACCACATGCTTTACTCATAGCAGTCATTGTTTTATGGATGAGGAAACCGAGGTCCGAGACATGAAGTGTCTTGTCCATCGTTACACAGCTAGTGTCCAGCCTAGGACTTAAACCTAGGTCTTGGGATTCCTCGCCCAGTGGTCTTCCTGCTGACTCTTAAATCTTCGATTCTGCCTTATGAGACTTAACTCTTAAAAGGACCCTTTGGTGTAGTGGGAAAAGCTCTTCATGGGTCTACAACCTTGCCATGAAGCAAGTCTTTTTACTTCTCTGGGCATCGGTTTCCTCATCTGTAAAATAAGGTTACTCTTAGATGATCTCCAAGGTCCATTCTAGCTTTCAAATTCTCTTTTTTTGTGATCTCAGAAATCTTTCACAGCATGTTCAGCAATCTGTATTGGTCACATATTTCATAACAGCTCCTTTTTTTACTGAATCTGGCAGACCTAAAAACCACCTTCACACATATATTTAAAACCAATTATATATTATCTTTACTATTGGAAAAGAAACAAAAACAAGGTGAATCCAAAAGACAGTTTTTACTCATCTATAAAAATTTACCTTGCCTCCCTTGTGGGGTAATGAGGAAAGACTTTATAAACTTTGAAGTTCTCTATGTGTGGAATACAGCGACCCTTACTCAAATTCAGAGGCTTCTCAAGGTAGAAGGCAAAAAGGAATTTATTACAATCTCATGAGAAGGAGCACTTCCCCTAAGACCATGGGTGGTGTCAGCAAAGGAGTACACCTGAGTAGAGCAGAGTACACAGCATTATATAGTCCCTAATGCAGAAGCTCACTAGCCTCTCTTCCCATTGGCTGCGAATTCAGGCGAACAGTATAAGTGCAGGAATCTACCCCAGAAACAAACACAGAAAGGATCGTTGCTCACCAATGAGGGTTTTTGTTACCAAATATTGAACTTAAGGGAAGAATGTTGATGTGGCAGTGGTGAAGAAGAAAAGTATTACCAGGTCACCACTTTGGTGGTTCTCCTCCATCCTGGAGCATTTTTTTTTTTGCCTAAGGGGGATACTTAGTTATTTAACTTTGGCAGGAAGGGTGGAGGTTTTGGGGAATTTATGCCTGAGGGGTCTTCACTTAACCTGATTTCACTCATCTAGAAATGGAAACTTACTTGCTTTTTATGGGCATTGACAGAGCCCAGAGTTTAGGGTTAGGTTCCAGACTCACATTCCACCCTACTAGGGTTAGGTTCCAGACTCACATTCCACCCTACCACATTACAGGCTTTGCTGGTGCTATCCAACTTGTGGTTCGTCCTTCATTCTCGAGGAGGATCATGACATCAGAGAGATGATGACATGACCTGCATTTAACTTTGATTTGAACAAAGGAGAGCTCTGCAAAGTCACAACCTTACTTTTCCCTCCAGAGCCATCTGGGTTCAGTGACCAGATCAGGATGACTGGAGATGGCCCAGGATGCAGTGAGAGACCTTGGCTCTTTAAAGTTAAGGTCTTTTCAGGTTCTCACTTTGACTGAGGCAATGCCCATTCAGTGAATAGGTCTCTTTAAAATTGAGTCCAGGGATAGCCCCTTTAATCAAAACAAAACAAAAAGCACAAGGGAAGACCCTCAGGGTTTCTGGCCAAAACGGAAACACTTACTGTTTACATTCACTCTGAGCCCCGAGGGTCCAAAAAACCGCCATTAAGTGGTGTTTGGGCAGGGACCTGTTGTCTGATCCTTGAGATCCAGAATAAACTGGCTTTAAGGCTTGGTCTTTGAGAAAGAAATCTAACCAGTAAACCAAATCCTAAATTAACTAGGTAGCTTTTGGCCAGAACAACCTCTGGTAGGGGAGGGGAGAGGAAAGAACAGCACCGACCAGCTGAGTTGCCCAACTGGAACTGGCCAGCTGGGTCCCCATTCTGGCAGCTCAGACTACTCACGTTGTGGTTTGTCCTTTGTTCTTAAAGAATCTGAGCCATTGCTAGCCTTCAAGGAATGAGTGGTTTCCCTTTCCTCTCCTGTGGAAATTCTTGCCCAGCCTAGACCCTCAGGGCAGTTATTGGTGAAGATGGAAAAAGTAGGGAAGTGTTCTTGGAGTCCTGGGAGTCACTCTATAGTAACTTCTTTGTTGTTTTTTATATATTTACACTGTTGTCATTTCTAATCTAACAATGCCCCCCCCCCCAAAAAAGAATCCTTTCTTATAACAAAGTACCCTTAAGTAAAACACATTGTCTCTGACAACATGTGCTTCCTTCTATGCCTGGGGTTCACCTGAAACTTCTCTACTTAAAAGTGGGGGGTGTTTCACCCTCAGTCCGCAGAAGACAAGACTGGTCATTGCATCCATCTGAGTGAAGGTCTTCTATGGTTTTCCTCTGTGTTAATTGTGGTCCTCATTCTGCTTTCATGCTTCCTCAGTTCCTCAGTTCTTCTCATTTAGGGGACTAGGAGTGGGATTGGTTGAGTTGGGAAAATGGAAGGAAAGAAAAAAATAAGTTGAAATACACACAGACTACACATAAAGGTTTGAGAGGAATTGGAGGAGGGGGGCAGCAAGTGATGCAAACTGGCATCTAGGAGTCCTGCTTTCTTTAACATAGGAATAGTAACAGTAACTTTTCATGAGTCTTGCACATTTATCCTTTGTTCTAGTATTGTTAGGATCATCCCTCTTTCACCAATCAGGACATAGACTCAAAAAGAGAAAGTGACTTGCTCAAAATTCCAACAAAGATTTAGAATATTACCTCTTCGACCACATACCTATCAAAATTATGTTCCTAAGGCACTAATCTTCCCCTACTTAGAAATTGTCCTAGGCTCCCTGTTGCCTATAGAATAAATAATAGAAACTCCTTAAACTGTCCTCACAGTCTATGTACTGCCCACCTTCCAAACTGACTACATGCTATTTGCCTTCGCAAATTCTGTATTCCAGCCAAACTGGACAGACTCAGCCAAATGGCTCTTACCTCCATGATTTGGCATGGGCCATTCCCCATATCTGGAATTCCCTCATTTCTTGCTTCTACCTTCTAGAATCCCTCACTTTCTTTGAAGCTCAGCCCATCATAGATGAGTCCTTTTCTGATCCCCTGGTTGTTAGTGCCCTCTTCCCAAAATTACCTTGCATAGATTTTGTGCATCCTTGTTTGTGCAGATGTCTCCCTGAGGACAGAATTTCATTTTTGTCTTTGTATGCCCCAGCAGCTTAACACAATACCTAGTACATAGTTGGTGCCTAATACATACTTGATGATTTATTGGAACTGTTCCTCTTAAGACCTTATTTAATGAGAATGCTGGTGTCATCATTTGTTCTTTCTCCTTTTTTAGATCCTGGTTTTTTTGTAAGTAGCTTCTGTAAAATTTATATAACCAAAAGCTTCCGATACTTCCAAAGGATTACTGTATAGTAAAATGAAAGCTTTTCAGTATATGTGTACATAGTAACAGTGCTTATTTAATGCATTCTCTTCTGATTTTCCAAATCCCTTCCCTCTTTAATCTGGGAAATAATGTCATCTCCATTTTACTGAAAAATGGGTGGATCAGTCAGTCACCAGAGACACCTTCCAGTTCCCCATCCACTGCTTAGCCGTGCAGGGCTCATGGCACTCAAGTTTTGCATTGTGCCAGTGACATTCTAAGCTAATAATAATGCGGTGTCCCTGTGCCTTCTCTTCTAGGGACACGGCTCCGCCCTTCAGACCATACAGTAACCAGTTAAATTTTATAGAGTTTTTTTTTAATGCAAACTGTTTCAGGCTCTTGACAGTTGTAATGTATATTCCCCTAACTAATTCCATATTTATGATTGCAGACCGTTTAGAAGGTGACCGATCAGAAGGCTCAGGTCAAGAGAATGAAAATGAAGACGAAGAATAATCAGCTTTACTCGGCAAGCACTTAGATGTTCTGAAATTTGTATACAACATTTATTATATTTTTCCTTACAAAGCTTTAGCACAATATTAAGGGTTTGTTTTTTTTTTTATAACATAGCATTTATTTGGAACGATTGTGTGCATGAATTTGGGAGAGTGTGCAAGAAAAATTAGCAAAATGTTTTTAAAACCTTTTGCCACATAAGAGGGGTGCTAGAAGACACAGAGTGCAATATTTTCCCTAACCTGCAGACGAGGGAGCTTGGATCAATGTTCAAAAATAATTTTCATTATAGTGAAAATATTGGTTCAAATAAATTTCTATACCTGCTATTTGCATGTTTGTTGCTTTCTAATTAAAGGAATTGGTTGTTTAAAGATGTTCTGAATTTGAATTTTTATATTATGGTTGATATTTTCCTATATTATGTTTATCCTCTTTTTTTCATTATGATAGCATAGGTGGGGGAAAAATAAATCTGAAGCTAAGATCTGTTTTTCTTAAGTGTTTGTAAAGTTAGAAAACTTGTAAATTTCTACTCCATAGACATTCCTCCTCAGCTTGGGTACTTCCAAATAGGTGATTAGTGGCACCTCCTAAGGAGAGGGCCATCACAATATAGACATACTTTAGGCATGAATAACTGAGAAAAGCCGGGCTAGCACCCCTGAGAGATTCATTGTTTAGACAAAAGCCCAAATCCTAGTGATAAGATAAACAACTGTTACCTCTAGCTAGCACTTTAACATAAATGTTTATCTAATCCTTACTGTTTTCTTTCCACTCCACCCCTAAGGATTGCCCTAAGCTACTTTCATTTGACTGGTTCAATTTTTATTCCCTTGCTCTGGATATTATTACTGGTGTTAAATATCTCATTTGTGCTCTTCTTTGCTAATTTTAAGCACAGAATATTCCTCAAGTGAGTTGTAAATTCTACCAGAATAAACCATCCTGCCTTATGTCATCCACCAGCACCTACTCTCTGCCAAACACGGTGCTAAATTCTGAGATGAAAAGAAAGGCAAAAACCAATCCCTGCCCTCAAGGAGCTCATAGTACAATATACAGGTATGTGACTCCTCACCAACCAGACACCTACAGTATAAATTGGAGATAATCAAATAAAAGGAAGGCCCTCTAGCAGATAAGGGGAGGAGGGAAATATAGTGGGCATGAGAGAGAACACAGGGGCTTGTGAAAATGCATGGAGGTGAGAGATGGAATGTGTTGTTTGAGGAATAGTTAGGAAGCCAGTGTCCCCCAGTCATGGAGAAGTGGAAGGGGGTATGAAGACTAGAAAGGCAGAAAGGGATCAGGTTGTAAAGGGTTTTAAAATCTGCATGGAGGATTTTATTTTTGATCCTGGGGGTAATAGGGAAGTACTGGAGGTTATTAATGGGGGATGAGGAGCATCGCTTTAAGAAGATCACCTTGATAGCTGAGAGGAAGAGGGAGTCTAGTACAGAGAGACTTGAGATGGGGGGATCAAACAAAAGACTGTATCCAGTTCAGGTATAAAATGGTGAAGTCTACACCAGAGCAGTAGTACTATCAGAAGGGAATACACACGAGAGATTTCAGAGAAGAAGTGACAGGACTAGGCAGCAAACTGGATGGGAAGTGGTTGAGGGAGAGTGAGGGTCCAGTACAACAGCTTGGTGTCAGACCTGGGAGATTGCCAAGATGGCACCCAATCTGCCTGGTTCTGATGGGGTTCAGACTCTGGGAGCCTCCTCGAGCTCCCCTTGAATCTTCCCACTTAATCTGGCCTTTCTTACTCAAATCTAATCTTCCCATTTGTTCCGGCTTTTCATTATCATTCTACTCAGGTCTCTGTTGCACCCCCCACTCTTGATCCCATCAAAACCCCATTCACCAGGCTGCTGACCACTCCCATCAAGATCTATATCCATTCCCATACTGCCCCTATCTAGGTCTCTGGATTGCCCCACCTGCTTCCCACCCAAACCTCTCCATTGTCTGATATCTCCTGATAGCCTCCAGCTGTTTCCAGCCTTTGACCCTCTTTGGATTCCCTCCTTGGACTTGTCCTCAAGACCCTTCCTAAACCCCTCCTAAACCCTGGACTACCAGACCACCCCCCAGATCCTTCCTATACTCTTTTCTGTATCTTGCCTCCATGAAGGTACTCAGATTCAAGCCAGCTCAGACCCTTGTCTAGCTGGGATTCTATCTGGCCTGCCTGTGAATACAAGCGTTACAAATGCTTAGGTTCCTTAAGAGGCAACTCAGTTTGGAAAATCTTTAATAAACTTTTATTTTCTTTGGCTTTAAGAAGGCTTGAGTCAAATTTATTCGAGCACGACCTGGACTGTGGGTGTCTTGGGGTCCACAATCACTACTCAACCTCTTCAGTTCCACAGCTGGGTGTAGGCCTTCAACTACTTGCTAACATGTAACTCCAAGTCTCAGCATTTGTTCTTTGTCCCCTTTTGTTCTAGGGGCTCTGAACTGCTGTTTAAAAGAGAAATTATATAAAGGTATTATTTTTGTTTTCCTTTTTAAGTATTGTTTTAATGCTCCTTTTTAAGCACTTGTCAGTGGTTTCCACCCTTCATAAAACTGTCCCTTGTCACTAATATATATAGTCAAAGCAAATCAATACATTGGCCTTTTTGAAAATGTATTCCTCATTCCATACCTATTGTCCACCCCCTCTCTCCTGAAAAGCAGGAAATAGACTTCACCATACTTCATTGATTGCAAAGCCTTTCAGTGTTATCTTCCTTTTTGTTATTGAGGTTGTCTTGATAATTATCTTTTTGGTTCTGCATCAGTTCCTACAAATCTTCCAAAGTTTCTCTGAATTTTACATATCTTATCCTTATACTGCAAACATCACTTTAAGGGCATTGTAATTCATTTCTGATTCCCTCACTTCCACTCAAGAAGGGCCTTTTAAGTAAACTGGATAATTTTGATTATATTAAATCAGAAAGAGTTTGCATGAACAAAACCAGTGCGGCCCAGGCTAGAAGGAAAGCAGGAAACTGGGGGGAAATTTACATCAAGGGTCTCTGATAAAGGAAAGGCTTCACTGAAAAAATTGTCAGAGGATATGAATAGGCAGCTTTCAGAAGAAGAAATCAAAGCCATTTATAGTCATATGAAAAATGCTTTAAATCACTGTTGATTAGAGAGATGGCAATCAAAACAACCCTGAGGTACCATCTCATACCTATCAGATTGGCTAATATCACAGAAAAGGAAAATGGCGAATGTTGAAGGGGAATGTGAGGAAACTGGGACACTGGTACACTATTGGTGGAGTTGTGAAATGATCCCAGCTGTTCTGGTGAGCAGTTATCCCAAAGGGCTTTAAAACTGTGCACACCCTTTGACCAAGCAATACCACTACAAGATCTATATCCCAAAAAGATTTTTTAAAAAGACAAAGGAAAAGGACCTATCTGTACAAAGATATAGCAGTTCTTTTTTGTAATGGTAAAGAATTGGAAATTGACGGGAGGCCCACCAACTGGGGAATGACTGAGCAAATTGTGGCGTATGATTGTGATGGAATACTATTGTATTGTAAGAAATGATAAGGAGAATGCTTTCAGAAAAACCTGGGAAGACTTAAATGAACTGATGCAAACTGAAGTGAGTAGAACCATGAGAACAGTGTACACTGTTAACATCAATATTGTATGATAAACTAAATGACTTGGGTGTTCTGATCAATGCAGTGATCCAAGACAATTCTGAAATACTTGTGGTGAAAAATGATATCCACCTCCAGAGAAAGAACTGATGGAGTCTGAGTGCTGATTGAGATATAATTTTTCTCATTTCATTTTTCTCGGCCCCCTGTACTGCTAATGTGGAAATATGTTTTGCATTATTTCACATGTATAATTGAAGTTACATTTCTTGTCAAAAGGGAAGGAGAGAATTTGGAACTCATTTTTAAAAATAATACATTTTTAAAATTAATTTATTTGTTTTCAGTTTTCAACAGTCACTTCGATACGTTTTAAATTTTCTCCCCCTCCCTTCCCAGGATGGCATGCAATCTTATATGGGTTCTACACTTACATTCTTATCAAACACATTTTCATATTAGTCATGTTACATAGAAGAATTAAAATGAATGGGAGAAACTATGAGAAAAACCAAAATAAAGCACAAGAGAAAATATTCTGTTTTCCAATTCCATAGTTCTTTCTCTGGATGTGGATGGCATTTTGCATCAAGAGTCCTTTGGGAATGTTTTAGGTCCTTGCATTGCTGTGAAGTGCTAACTCTATAAGGACTATAGAAATAGTCCCCACACACTGTGGCTGTTACTGTGTATAATATTCTCCTGGTTCTGCTCATTTCACTCAGCATCAGTTCATGTAAGTCTTTCCAGGTATTTCTAAAGTCTGCCTATTCATCATTTCTTATAGCACAATAGTATTCCATTACATTCATATACCACAGCTTGTTCAAGCCACTCCCCAGTTGATGGGCATTCCCTCAATTTCCCTCAGTTCTTGGCCACCACAAAAAGAACTGCTAATAAGTTTTTTGTACATGTGGGACCCTTTCCCATATTTATGATTTCTTTGGGATATAGTCCTAGAAGCGATATTGCTGGGTCAAAGGGTATGCACATTTTTGTAGCCCTTTGGGCATAGTTCCAAATTGCTCTCCAGAATAGTTGAATCAGCTCACAGCTCCACCATCAAGGAATTAGTGTTCCAACTCTCCCACATCTTCTCCAACATTTATTATCTTCCTGTTTTGTCATGTTAGCCAATATGATAGGTGTGATATGGTACCTCAGAGTTGTTTTGCTTTGCAGCTCTCTAATCAATAGTAATTTAGAGCATTTTTTCGTAAGACTATATAAATTTAATTTCTTCCTCTGAAGACTGCCTATTCACATTCTTTGACCATTTATCAATTGGGGAATGACTTGTATTTTTGCACTTTTGACTCAGTTCTCTATATATTTTAGAAATGAGACCTTTATGACAGACAATAGTTGTAAAAATTCTTTCACATTTTTCTGCTTCCCTCCTAATCTTGGTTGCATTGACTTTGTGCAAAAACTTGGCAATTTAATGTAATCAAAATTTTCCATTTTGCATTTTACAACATTCTCTATCTCTTGTTTGGTCATAAATTTCTCCATTCTCCATAAATCTGACAAATACACTATTATTCCTTGCTCCTCTAGTTTGTTTATAGTATCAGCCTTTATACCTAGACCGTATACTCATTTGGAATTTATTCTGGTCTTAAGATGTCAGGCATTGGTCAATGCCCAGGTTCTGCTACACTGTTACCTAATTTTCCCAGCAGCTTTTGCCAGACTGAGTTCTTAACCCAGAAGCTGGGGGCCCTTGGGTTTATCAAACAGTAGACGGCAGTAATTATTGATTACTGTGTCTTGTGAACCTAACTTATTCCTCTGATCTACCCCTCTATTTCATAGCCAGTACCAAGTGGTTTTGATGATTGCTGCTTCTTAACACAATTTGAGATATATTATGGCTAGGCCACTTTCCCTAGCATTTCAATTAATTCCTTTAATATTCTGGACCTTTTGTTTTTCCAGATGAATTTTGATATTATTTTTAAATATTAATTTTTTTTTAAAGTAGAGAGGATATCCTTTGCTCACCTGGAAAGCTATGAACCTGATCTTTAAATTGTTTTTATTTTTTAATAATTTTTTCAATTATATGTAAAGAATTTTTTAGCATTCATTTTTACAAGATTTTGAGTTCCAAGTTTTTCTCCCTCCCCTCTCTAAACATGGCAGGCAATTTGATATAGGTGATATATATGCAGTCATGTAAAAACATTTCCATATTAGTCACAGTTGTGAAAGAAGAAAAAGACAAAAAGGAAAAAATAAAAAAAGTAAAGTAAGTGAAAATAGTATGCTTCAGTCAGCATTCATAGTTCATCAGTTCTTTATCTGGATGAGGAGAGCATTTTCCATCATGAGTCCTTTGTAATTAATTGTCTTGGATCATTGTATTGCTGAGGAGAGCTAAATCACTCGTAGTTGATGATGACACAAAATGTTGCTCTTACTGTGTACAGTGTTTTTCTGTGAACTTGACCTTTTAAAGGAGCCAGATCCTTATTTCTGCTACATGGTTTGAAGTGTGGGAGATTAACCCACTTAATACACTTTAATAACTTTACTGTGAAATATATAAGTTAATTATAGAGAGATGCAAATTTCTCTTGCTGGCTTTGCAATTTGATACCTGAAAAGTGGAGAACAGATCACCAGATGATTGAGCCAAGAATCAAGCGTCAAGATGCTTCCCTGTTTACATCTGAACCACCTTTCAAAGAGGAATTCAAACAGAAAAATCCAAACAAATATCCAGAGATAAATGAGGACAGACAACATTGCCTGGAAATGAATAGCGTACCTTTCATTGGCACTGATGCCAAGCATTACATCTGCTGAAAAAGAGCATTTTAAGCTTACTTTTTCAAATCTGTGCATAATTGACTGAAGGAAAATGACTTCATCTGGACATGTCAAGTTTGAGATACCGATGAGGCATCCACGTTCCTCAGCTGCCAAATGAGGATGGTATTAGTCTAACATTTCTTATCTTGGTGAATTCTGAATTATCCACTCTCAGAATCACCATATGTGTGTTTGTATGTGATGGACTAGCTTCTCCTTGCCATAGAGCAAGCAGTAGTAGGTTTCCAGAGAATGCAAATTCATTTCAGTGATATCCTAAAGAAAAAACATTACTTAAATCTTTTTTTTTAAATAAATTTATTTAACTTTTTACATTCATTTTTACAAGATTTTGGGTTCCAAAATTTTCTCCCCATTTGTCCCCTCCTTCCTCCCCAATACACTGGACATTCTAATTTCCCATATCATCAATCAGCCCTCTCTTCTATCATCCCTCCCTTCCCTTACCCCATCTTCTCTTTTGTCCTGTAGGGCCAGATAACTTTCTATTCCCCATTACCTGTATTTCTTATTTCCTAGTATCAAGAACAATACTCAACAGTTGGTCCTAAAACTTTAAGTTCCAGCTTCTCCCCATCCCTCCCTCCCCACCCATTCCCTTTGGGAAGGCAGGCAATTCAATATAGGCCATATCTGTGTAGTTTTGCAAATGACTTCCATAATAGTCGTGTTGTGTAAGACTAACTATATTTCCCTCCCTCCTATC
>CM053770.1:641444937-641578299 GCA_028658325.1 Potorous gilbertii | reverse complement strand
GACCCGTTTTTCATGCTTTTCTTGCATCTCTCTCATTTCTTTTCCCAGTTTTTCCTCCACCTGTCTGACTTGATTTTCAAAATCCTTTTTGAGCTCCTCCATGGCCTGAGCCCATGGGGTATCTATTTCAGATATTTGGGATACAGAGGCTTTGACTCCTATGTCTTTACCTGATGGTAAGCAGATCTCTTCGTCGTCAGAGAGAAATGGCAGAATCATCTTCTCAAGAAAATAACCTTCTATGGTCTTAGTTTTTTTCCCTTTTCTGGGCATTTTCCCAGCCAGTTACTTGACTTCTGAGAGTCCTCTCCTGCCCTGGCCTAGGTCCGCCCAGCTAGTGCTTGTGGTCTCAGATTCAAATGCCCACAGCCAGTTACTTGACTTCTGAGAGTCCTCTCCACCCCCATCCTAGGTCTGCCCAGCTAGTGCTTGGGGTCTGAGATTCAAATGCTGCACTCCAGCCTCAGGGCTTTCAGCGGCAGGTCTGACTTCTATTCAATGGGAGCTTATCTCCTGGTGCTCAGGTTGGGGCAGGACCACCTCCCAGGCTCAGTTCCCTCAGGGGGTTTATGCAGAGATCTTTTGTAATGGAGCTGCTGTCGAGCTCCTGCCTGCTCTGGGAGCCTCTGGTCGAGCTGCCTCTGCCTCTGCCACAGTGGCTGCCTCCTGAGGGGGTCCGAGTCCCGGAGATACCCCGCTCTCCTCTCAGCCGGTCTCTCTCACTGATCTGTGTGTCTGTGGGTGGAGGGACCTTCGCAGCCGCTGGAGATTCTGGTCCCGGATGCCTGCTTGGATCTGCTCGCTCCTCTCAGTACCGTGCGGCCGGGGCAGGGCAGGGGAGGGCTCCACAGGGCAGGGCTCCGCTCCCGTCCGGGGCTTGATAGACCTTTGCGGTGGGTTTTTCAGGGCTCTCTGCAACAGATGTCTCCTTCACTGTGTTGCTGCGTGGCTTCCACTGTTCCAGAATTTGTCAGGAATTCCTTTTACAGGAAATCCATGGGCTGTGGGTTCGGAGGTAGCAAATGTGAGTCTTTCTACTCCGCCATCTTGGCTCTGCCCCCCCAACCTGTGAAATTTTTAGTTTATCCTGGGGGCAACAGGGAATCATTGAAGATTTTTGAAAAGTAGAGTTATATGCTTTAGGAAGAGTACTTTTGGCACTTGGATGGAGGATATATTTGAAGAGGATAAGCACGGAAGTTGGGAGATAATGAGGAAGTTATTGAAATAGTACAGCTGAGAAGTGGTGAGGTCAAGAAGTAAGATGTTGGCTGTACATTACTTAAATCTTAAACACACAAAGCAATGTAGTACTTTCATGTCAACTGCTTAATTAATACTCTTGACTTTGGAAAAGAGGGGAAAGTTATTGGGCAGAAAAAGAATTCTAATCACTGCACACATACACAATCATCCATATAAATGCATGAGAGGCTGCATGGTTGAGTGGATAGAAACCTAACCTTGCAATCAGGAACATCTGGGTTCAGATTCCATTGGATATATAAACCTTGGAATGTCATTTATCCTCTCAGTGCTCTGGGTACCTCACCTAGCCTAGAGTTGCAGAGCTGGTGTAATAGAGGGAGTTTCTTTATTGATAATTCCCTAGACTAGTGAAATCACAGGTTGGGTCCAAAACCAATATACAAACACAAACAGTATGGCACAGTGGATTGAGAGCTAGGGAGATCTATTTTCAAGTCCCACTTCTGATACTCTTGTGTGACACCCCCCACCCCACCCCCAAGTCACATGATTTCTTTTTTTGTTTCTTTCTCTTTCTTCCTTCTTTCTTTTCTTTTTTTCTCTTTCTTTGTTTCTCATTCAAAACAAAGTCAAGTGCATATCATCCTTTCTCTGATGTCATGGTCCTCTTCAAAAATGAAGGATGAACACAATAACCTCTGAGTGCCCCGGGCAACTCAGACTTTTAATTGTTTAAAACAGCAGAGAATCTACATAGCTTATGGAAATTACTTGTACCAATAAAATCACAACTCTGAACCAAAAGCCATTTATATCTCTACACATACAGAGGGATATATATGTAGATACATACACATATATATGTAATTGTTCATTTCAGCCATATCTATCATCCCATTTCAGATTTTCTTGGCAAAAGTACTGGAATGGTTTGCCTTTTCTTTCTTCATCTCATTTTACAGATGAGGAACCTGAGGCAAACAGTTAAGTGACTTGCCCAGAGTCACACAGGTAGTGAGTGTCTGAGGCCAGATTTGAAGTCAGGTCGTCCTGACTCCAGGCCCTACACTCTATCCATTGTGCCACCTAGCAGCCCCCATATATATGTATACATGGGTATACATTTGTATATATATGCATGCATACATACCTAAAGCATCTATATATACATGTATTGTTTTATATATTATGTGTATGTACATGCTGTATGCATATACCCACATGCATATACATATATGCATGCCTAGCACTGTTACACACATGTGCACATGTATACATTCACATGTATGTACATGTAGATCTGTGTATGCATACACACACCAAGTGACTCCAGATTCCAATAGGCTCTGTGCTCCAGCAGTGCATCAAATTTAACTATATAAGTGACCTGTGATTCCCCATTCAAAGCAGCTACGTGGGCTGCCTCATACTCTCAGATTTGACTTGCACATGGATTTTATGTCTTCTTACTTTAAAGATTTGGAAATGTTTCACGTGAGAAGTACTAAGCCTGAAGTGTCATTTTTTGTTTGTGTGATCTAACTGTTCTGTTACTCAGAGATCATGTGCAGTGATTCTTCTGCCCACGGGTGGCCAAGAATGGAAGAGAAAGTAGGAAAGCATTTCCCATTATTTCTTCCTAGCCTTTGAAGATATGTGGTACCACATTTGGATCTGTAAGACCCTGAAGAAAGTGTGACCTCCAGGGCTGTAGAGCCAAGAAGGATGAAGTTGTAAGCCCCACCATTGACTTGCAGTCACTGAGTGAATCACTAAGGTTCTACATTTCAGTTCTCCCACAGGAAAGAGACAGGGGAGGGGTTGGAAGATAGGAGAGTTCTTTGCTATTTAAAATACTGTACATCCAAAGAAATTTGTGTTCACTCAAATCACTTGTGCAGATGCTAAATGCCTGTCTTAAGAAAAGGAGTCTTTTGGCAGCTATGTGCTGACCTGCTTAAAGGTCTCACTGGAATATCAAAATGAGTAATAATGTGTTGACTATTTTGGGTATGAATTATGAACATCAAAGGATACTGTGGAAAGATCTTTCCATGGAAATAGCTCCATTTTATTCTCCATTAAATGGTATAAATACCAATATTTTTGCATTTTTGATAGCAATTGTGATTAATTAGAGAGAAATTATGGGGTTCTTTGTCCTCATTGTGGATTTTGATATTATGTTCATTCACAGGATCATGGCAGAATCTCAATAGTCAATCAATGAACAGCCAGATATCCTAGCCCCTTTTAGGTAACTGATTAATCCTGGATTGCTAAAATAAGCGAAAAGATGAATAAGTAAATAAATAAGTTAGTGAACAAATAACATTTACATAGTACTTTAAGATTTGCAAACACTTGACAAGTATTATTTTATCTTGACAACAACCCTAGAATGAAGGTGCTATTTGTTATCCCTATTTTTACAGATGTAAAAACTGAGGCAGAAGGAGGTAAAGTGACTTGTCCAACGTTCCACAGCTAGTAATGGCAGATTTGAATTCATGTCCACTGCTCCACATGCCTCTCACAGTCAAGTTTTATGAAAACAGTTTCATATCTTATTTAACAGGCTGTCATCTAGACCGTAAAATAAAAATCAGCTCTTTTATCTGCTAATACTGAGGAAAAATGGGAGTAGTGAGGCCCTGCTGTACAGTTTCCTTAACTCCTTGTTAAGAGGATTTAGGAGCTTTTGGAAAGGAGCCTTTGTTGCGGCATTCACTATGACTCCTTGGTAAAGTGTGAGCTTGCTTTACATTTTACTGTATAGCGTTGACCCATTGACAGCACATGAAGGATAATTGGTTGATTTGCAACCTGTTCCAGAGCATCCTTGGCCTTGGCTTTTAAAAGGGAGAAGGCAGATATATGAGATGATCCAGAGCTGAGGTAGCCAGAAACCAGTGGACAAAAACTGATTACCTCAAAGGAAATCTGTGACCTCTCCAGGGCCCTGAATGACTCTGGAAAAGGCAGCAGGTAAGTGACAAGGAGATCTCTGGTCAAGATCAGTTTTCTAGAAGTGAAAGAGTTGTGAAGGGATTTCTGGACTGAGACAGCACAAGGTTTCTAGACCCTGTAAGAGCTGTAGCTGAAGAACAGCGGGGGCTAGGACCAAGACATGGAGGAATAAAGCTAGACCTTGACAGTTACTTGAATAGTTCCAATCCAGAGAGAAAGGAGTCACATTTCTAACAGTCTCAAACGTTTTCCCCTTGTATGGGATCCTCAGCTCCAGAGTAGCAATGGCAGGGTAGCAATCTGGAAAATTATACAGCTCCCTGGAGATGATGAAGGCCCATCAAAGAGGCAAAGACAATTCTCTTGACTTTATGGATTCAAGTGAAATACTTTGTTCTTTGAGTTGACAGTATCATTTAAATGAAGCTCACCAACAATGTGTTGTTGGTGAGATGAATGTAATCTGAGACAGAGTTTCTGGGTAATGAATAATTTATTAAGTCGGTTAGCAAAAAATATACTGTGTGAGTGTGGTGGCTGAGGTGGAATGGAGGAAGTGGACAAAGAGCAGATTGAGGAACTAGGAAGTTAGGATGTTTGAGGGAGTATCAGTGTGCATGTTGAAGTCACCTAGAACAAGGGACAAGAATGGAGGTAGAGAAAGATTGAGCTAAGCACTGAACACATCGAAAAAGGAGAAAGAGGACTCTGAGGGTTGGTAGATAACAGCTACCAAAATCTTGATGGGTGATAAATTTGGATTGAATGAGCCTCAAAGAAGAAGTAGTTAAGCGATAGTGATAGAGGGAGATTCTCCAAATTGCAACGGGAACCAACAGGTATTCTGATTCCAGGGCCATGACCTGGAGTCATGGGATCTGAGTGAAAGAGATTGCCGTACTGCTGATGTTATCATCACTCACAAATGCCCCACTTCTGTCTTCATGAACTCTGAAATTCCTTTGTCATGGCACAATCTTTTATCATTCTGTCTTTTCCATCTTTTATCTCTTATCACTGCTCCTCATCCTCTCTGTGACCTCCAGTTCCTCTACTAAATTCTTTTCCAGGCTCTCATCCTTATATTGGTTGTATTTGCCTTCCTTCTCTATCTCAACCCCTCAGTGAATTAATTAAACTCTAGGATATACTCACCTCTGTACTTGAGTCCTTTGCCCCCTTATTTTACTATTTATGCCTTGTCAAGATACAGTATTGGATTACTTTCACTATCATCTGCCTTTGCTCCTATTCAGAGGACTGGAGAAAATTATAAACCAAGGCTGAATTCACTAATATAAATAATGATAATATTTATATAGCTCTTAACTATGTGCCAGGCACTGTGCTAAACACTTACTTCCCAGGAGTGTTGTGAGGATCAGAGTGAAAGGGCAACCAGTGCTGGAAGGAGTATCCAGGGAATCATGAAATCCGGAGGGAGCCAAGGCTCAGCAAGAGCTAGAAGATGGAAGGAGGGGAAAGGAAAAGTTTAAAATGAAAACAAGTCTGTTAACTATGGAACAGGCATTCCAGAGAACACAATAGAAGAGGCAGCTAGATCTAAAGGGGGATATTTTGAGAGTAGTGTTGAAAGGCATAGGAGTGAGCAGGTAGTTCTGGATGGTGAATTGAGTTTATATGACATTCATTTCAGAATCAGTAGGATGAAGAAAGTAATAGGTCCAAGCAGAGAATCAATGACTGAACAGAGTGAAGAAAACAGGTGATTAACCTGTTCAAGGTTCTCCCTTGACCTCGGGAAAATGACCTCGGGAAGTCTAATGAGGAGTTGGGATAAGGCAATGTACCTAAATAAGCATATACGGAATATGCGCAAAATAAATATTAAGCAGTTTTGGCAGAGAATGCACTAGCAGTTGGGAGGTTGGGGATATAGTAAATCAGGAAAGACTTTATGAAGAAGGTAGTGCTTGAGCTCAGGCCTGAAGGTCTGATCCAAGAATCAGAGATGGAAAGGAAGTTTATTCTAGGCATGAGGGAGAGCCAGTGCAAAGGCAGAGAGGAGAAATGGAGGCCAGTTTGGCTGAATCGTAGAGTGTATAAAAGGGATTAATGTGCAATGATAGAAAGATGGGCTAGGGCCAGGTTATGAAGGTCTTTCAATGTGAAATAAGAGTTTATATCTGATCTTGGAAGTAATAGGAAACTACTGGAGTTAATTGACTAGGAGAGTGACACAGACAGACCTATATTTTAGGAATATTATTCCGTGGAAAATAGATTGGAATGGGCAGAATCCTGATAGAGGGAGGACAATTTAAGAGCCTATTGCAATAGTTAATTAAGGTGAGAAAGGTAAGGAAGGTCTGATCTAGAGTGGTGGATATGAGAATGGAGAGAAGGGAATGGATCTAAGAGACAGTGTGAAAGGAGGAATAAGATTTGGCAACTAATTCAATATGTGGGATGGGGAAAATGAGGAATCAAGGATGATATGAAGGGTGTGAATCTGGGGAAGATGTTTACAGAAATAGGGCAGCTCCAAAGAGGGATGAGTCTGGGAGAGAGAGAAGGGGGTCTGTTTTGATAAAGCATCCAAGGTGCTTAGAAGATAGCCAGTTTGGGACTGAGAAGGCAACGATAATGGAAGATGGAGAGAAGTCAAATACTGAACTCATCCCTCTGCCAAAAAAGTGGTTTTTGGACTAGAAAGGACGAAACAAATGGCTTCTAGGAAGTTGTTATAAGACAATAGTAAGTGAGCACCTAGCTTTCCTTGATTAATCAAGTCACTAAAAGCCCAGATAAACGATATCCAAGAGTACTGGAAGAAATGGTGGATGTAATAGTGAAACCACAGGTTCTGATGACAGAGAATGAGAGATACCACAGAACTAGAAAAGGGCAAATGGTCCCAATTTTATTTGTTTCTTTTTGGGGAAGGCAATTAGGGTTAAGTGACTTGCCCACTGTCACACAGCTGGTAAGAGTCTAAGGTTGGATTTGAACTCAGGTTTTCCTGACTCCAGACCCACACTCTATGTACTATGGTGCCACTTGGCTGCCAGATCTCGATGACTACCAAATTGCTCCAGGATTACAGAAATTCCTCAGTGGAGATGGAATACTAAAAAACCACCTTGTACCCTGATGCACATCACAGAAGTGATTTACCTAAGAAATGGAGAAAACATGCTTTAAATGGTCTGAGAATTCATCTGATTTAAACCCCATGGAAAATATGGACTATAATCAAGGCAAGATTTGGGAAAATGGACTGTTTGTCAAAAGGATTTAATGCCCAATATGATAAAAGCATAATTTTATGATGAAGAATTAAAGAATACATCTCTAGATTTTGTGAATTCAATGTCAAATTATGTAAAATAATAATTGCTGCAAAAGGAGGGCATGTTCCAGTTTAATAATTTTTAATGTAAAAATTAAGGTTTATTGAATGCCAATAAACTGAATTTGTCCCACTTTGTCCCAGTTGATTTGCCATCCCTCCCTCTATAGTCTGTTGAGATCTTTTTGGATCCTGACTTTATTATTCAACATTTTAGCTCCTCCAAGTTTTATGTCATCTCTAAATTTGGCATTCTGTTTTGATCCAAGGCAACGATAAAAATATTGAACAGTGACTGACCCAGTATGGCTGAATGAGAGAGCTAAAAGAAGCCAGAGTACAAATCTATCCCCCAATTCACAAGAATATGGAAATTTGAAAAATTAAAATTGCAGCAAAATAAAACCACAGGAACTAGCTCTGTGATTTCATTGATTAGGAAATTCCCCAGATGAGGAAACTCCACCAAAGCAAGTCAGTATCTTCCCTGCAATTGGAGATGCCTAAGGCACTAGGAAGTTAAATGACTTGCCAGGATCACACAGCCTATTTGTGTCAGAGGTGACATTTGAACTTAAACTATAACTGTTTCTGAGACTAGATCTCTGTCCACTATGTCACACTGTCTCTTAGTGGATAAAATCATATAGAAATGAATATGGAAAAACATGTAGACAAGAATACCAACGCATATTTTCAAAAAGCTGTTGAAGGTAGTCTTGCACTCCTAGAATTTAAAATGTATTGGAAAATAGATGTAATTCAATTCTCAAGTCTAGAAATTTGCATTAGAATCTCTTCATTGGTGGAGAGAATGATGAGCCATTGATGCTGAGCACCTGAGTAAGAGACAGAGTTGGTGTGAAAGCTCTGAAGAGGAGTCAGATTCTTCTTTTACAGAGAGAGAGAGAGAGAGACAGAGAGAGAGAGAGAGAAAGAAAGAGATTGCGCTCTTTCAGGGACAGAATCACACAAATTACTTTGGAAGGCAGACATGAAGGGGAAAATCTGCCTAGGAGATTTCAGGGAATTCCCCTTGGGTCAGATCAATGACTTTTTCTTAATTTAGCTGAAATACCTTGCTCCCAGAGAGCTTATTCACTGTATTTTCTAGATGGGCAGTTAGCTAGGTGTAACAGTGGATAGAGCACTGGGCTTGGAATCTGAAAAATTTATTTTCATGAGTTCAAATCCAGCTTCAGAAACTTAATAGCTATTTGACTCTGAGCAAGTCATTTAATCCTGTTTGCCACAGTTCTTCATCTATGAAATGAACTAGAGAAAGAAATGGCAAATAATTCTGATATCTTTGCTAAGAAAACCTCAAATTGGGGTCACAAAGAGTTGGACATGACTGAAATGACTCAACAGTAACAAATTTTCTGGATATTCTAATCTGTATAACTTCTCTGATTTCTGTTATCAGCTTGGATAAATGTGTTTACTCACGATTCACTATTTGTGATGGCCTTTTTGGTGCATTTGGTGGGAAGGAGGTACATATGCAGATAGAAATCTGGGATATTTTATTCCCTTTTAATTGATAGTAACCAGCCAAGAAAGCAGCTAGAACCTACAAAATAATCATTCCCCCAAATAACAGTGTTAACCTTGAATTTGAGGAGCTGACAAGGAATTCAAGTAGAAATATCTAATAAGTAATTGTAGATGCTGGACTAGAAATCAGGACTGATTATGGGTGTGTGTGTTCATACTTTGTTGCTGAAAAAGACCATGTTACCAGAGAAATAATGACATGACTTGCACTTGACTTTGTTTTGAGCGAGAGAGGGCTGTGCAGGTCACCAGTCTCACTTCTCCTCCAGAGTCATCTGGGTCCAGTGACCAGATATTCATCAGGATGACTGGAGATGATCCAGGATGAGGCAATTGGGGTTAAGTGACTTGCCCAAGGTCACACAGCTAGTGAATTTTAAGTGTCTGAGGTGAGATTTGAACTCAGGTCCTCCTGACTCCTGCACTGGTGCTCTATCCACTGCATCACCTAGCTGCCCCTACTGATTATGGGTATTCACTGCTCATCTGCCCAGAGGTCCTAACTAGTGCTGTGGAAATAGTCTCAGATATTTACTACCTATGTGACCCTAAGAAGGTAAGTCACTTAAACCTAAGTACCACTAAAAAAACAAAAAAAAAAGGAAAGAAACAGCTGAGATTGCAAAGAAAGATTGTGCCCAGGGAAAAGCCTTAGTGGAGACCTACACTTAGTGGATAGGAAGAAGGCAATAAATCTATGGAGAAACCTGAGAAGGAATTGTCAGGAAGATAGGAGAGCCAGAAAAGAGCAGTACCACAAATGCTCACAATAAAAAATATGGATTCTCTTTTGGTATACCTGTGTTGACTAAAGGCTACCTCAGATGGACTCACCTCTCCCAGGTCTCCAAAGTCAAATGCATAGGGGTGTGTGTGTGAGAGGTGCCTATTGGTTGGTATGATTCTTAATGTTACTGTGTTTGCAAAATTCAAGTGAATTACCACAGGTAATCCTGAATAATCTGTACAATAAAAACATTGTAAAGACTTGAAATACTTAGGAATTGCGATCACTACAATGACTAACAATTCCAGAGGATAGATGATGAAATGTGCTACCCACCTCCCAAGAGGTAATGGACTCAGGGTGCAGAATGTGCCATATTTTTAGATGTGTCAAATATGGGAATTTCATTTAGCTTGATTATTCATATTTCTTAAAAGGATTTCCACCACTCCCCCCCTAGTGGGTGGGGGTGTGTGTGTGTGTGTGTGTGTGTGTGTGTGTGTGTGTGTGTGTGTGTGTGTGTGGATGGGAGATAGAGAAAATAGATGTTAGCTGGATAAAAAATAAATTTGATTTTTAAAAAGATAGATGGATGCGCTTAATTTAGAGGCCAAGTACTAAGAGAGCTAAAAAACTGACAGCTTCTGCCCAGCAAGAAAAGGCTCATCATTCTGTTAGATATGAAATGTAGAGTTCCTGGTGGTTCTGTAAGGGGGCACAATGGAGTATATGGAGCTTTGTAGTTTATATCTCATTCAGTGCAGTTCAACAAACATTTATTAAGTGCCTACTATGTGCAAGATACCATCTAGGCACTGGAAAAACAAACAAAACAGTCCCTACCCTCAAGGAGCTCACATACTACTAGAGGGAAACAAGTACACAGATAATTACAAAATATATACAAAGTAGATACAATATAATTAGGGGGAGGGATAACGTTAACAATGGGATCACACAGCAAAGCCTACTTAGAGGAGGTGACTGGGCAGAGACTTAAAGGGAGCTAGGAGCTCCAAGATGCGGAGGAGAGGCAAAGCATTGCCATGCATGTGGAACACCTTTGTGGCGAGGGAGGCACAGGCACAGGAGGTGGAATATTTATATGTATAGGGAACACCAAGCAGCCCAGTTTGTTTGGAATATAGTGTGTGGGAGGGAGAAACATGAAATCAATTTGGAAATAGAAGCTGGAGTCAGATTATAAAAGTCCAAAGTGAGGGGTTTCTATGTCATCCAGGAGGCATAGGGAGCCATTTAGACTTCTTGATCAGGGAGCTTACGTGTTCATACCCATGCTTTTGGAATGTCTGGCTGGCAGCTGTCTAGAGGCAAGAAAGACTGGAAGCAGGAATCCAAGTTAGAGGTGATGATGGTCTGAATTACAGTGGGTGATCATGTGACTAGGTGGAAGAGGATGGATACAAAAGCTGTTGGGGAGGTGGAATCGGCAAAACTAAATCTCATGGACAAGGGCTCATAAAGAATCACTGCTTGTCCAACCAGCAGTATGATTGGGGGTAAGGGCAAGTGGTAGGAAAAGAGATAATCATGGACCTCACTGATGGGGAGGTGCCAAGACTTAGTGGAGGGAGCCAGAGTCCCAGCTTCCAGTGCTTAATGCCATCACTAACTAGCCAAGGGGTCGCATGTGCAAGTTACTCTATCTCTTGGTGCATCAGACCCCTCATCTATAAAACGGAGAGAATAATTTTCATCCCTATCACCTCACAGGGATATTGTAAGGAGCAAAGGAAATATTGGAGCTGGAAGCCTTTTGAAAAGTCTAGAGAGCAATACACAAGTATAGCATTAATACTATCATATACGCTTAGGTGCCTAATGGGTCCTGGTAAAATTGGAGAGCATTCTGCATATGCTTTGTCCCTCTCTATTTTTCCCTCCTCTTTGGACCCATGTTTGAATGTAAAAGGACGTTGGAAATTGGGCTTGCCTACGAAAAACTCACCTTAGATCCCCACGCCTATCAGTCGCTCACATTTTACACACTTATAAACACATACCCAAACAAGTGTTTAATTAAAGAAATAAAACTGTTCTAAATACATTTTCATTTGTTTATAAACACTGATTTACAATAATCCCAAATCTTCCTTTGCTTGCTTCCTCTTTTAAAAAATTCTCAAACTTTAATCCAAATACCAGTTCCTGGATGGGTATGTTCCATGATTCAGAGCAGCATTCTCAGCACACTTATAAAAGAGATCTGTTTCTGTCATGCATCTGCATCATGGAATGACACTTTCGTTATGGCTTCCAGGAAGACGACCTCCAACCTTTACAGTATTCTTATATGGCAGCAGTGCTACATAAACTTCCCTCATCTTTGCCTTACATTGAGACATCGTTGACTTTCTCCATGATTTGTGGCATTTTCCAATAGGACAAAAATGCCCATGTCAACAATTTAATAAAAGTGGCTTAAAATTCTCTACTGGTTAACACTGTTCAGAGAAAAGGTTTGAGTCTCTGAGCAAAATGAACATGTCCATAAACATAACACTGGCCAGAGTTGTGCTCTTTGTAATCCGTGAAGATTTAGTTTGTGCTCCGAGTCAATTCTAATCATCTCTCATGGGTCTGTGTTTTCTTAAGGTCATACAAACAAATACTCCTCATACAGCTCATGATCTTCAATGTCCCTCTGTATAAGTCAGTCCGCTTATTTTTCTGGCATCAGAGCCTTTTAATACTTGCATGTCTTTCTTGGGTAGCACAGGTTCCTTTCCTCCCTAAAATACTGCAAAGACAAATCCATTTCAAGTCATTAGGCCTTACGTCAAATCCCAGCTCTGTCTTTTACTATGTGACCTTAGGACAATTTTCTTACCTGTAAGACAGAAGGGGCTGGACTACATCAATTTTCAACTTAGGGTTTTGTTAACTTGTTTTCTAAAAATGTTGATACCTATTTCAATATAATTGATTTCATTTCTTAATCCTATGTATTTTATGCATTTAAAAATATTTTTCTGAGAAGGGCTCCATAGGCTTCACAGACTGCCCAGAGTCCATAATAACACAAAAAGTTAAGACCCCCCCTAAGCCCAAATGATGTCTAAGTCTCATTCAGTTCCAAGTCTATGATTCTAAGATGTGCAGCCCAAACAGAAGGCCCTGCCTCTGGACCTCACTTCTTCCTAGCTTTTGTCTCATCACACAGCTCCCAGTGAAATGCTCTGAATTCTTGTACTTGTTTTTAGAGCTTGAAAGAATGAGAAGTGACGATGCACCTTAGTGTTTATCATCAGGATTCATGTGTTGAATTTTGAGCCTTTCCTTCCTGAAGCACAATGACCATTAGCTTCCAAAGGGAGTATCCCCAGGTAATCTGGCCAATGGATTTGGCTGGGCCCCTATATCTTGGCTAATAAATTTCCTCTCCAGGCCCATAACCACATATTGAGGGCAGGTATTAAAAGATATTTGTTGCATTCTTTCCAAACCATACAGGCTAGGAATCCTGAGTAGGACATTTTTTTGGTACCTCTCTGAATGGTTGATTTACACTATATCTTTGTCTTCTTTGTATTTTTTTTTTTTTTGTAGAAAAGGCATATAATCCCTCGAAATGGCACCCAGTATCCTAATTCTTCCTCCTAAACCCAGGCTTTCTTTCAAGGAAGGTAACAATGATAATTTTCGGAGAAACAACTTTCAACATCTATTGCTTAAGATGGTGAGGTTGATAGCAGGTCCTTCAGATATCAAATGCTTGCCCCAAAGACCTCAACAATCTCCAGCATATGATGCTGTTCCTCAACACGGGTAATACTGAATGATCTTAAAGACTTAAACACATTGACACGCTAAGGCTTCAGTACAGTAGGATGAACAGGGAGAAAGCAGCCAGGGTGATTTACAGTGTTACCATAAAAAGGCAGCAACCTTGGGGTCAGCACTGAAGTTATTAGACAACTGGGAAATTAAATAGCTTTCCATCTTGTTATGAGAGATTTTCTTATTCAAACAGTGGCACCTGACTTGGATGGAATTGATGTGGCCAGGAATCTCAACTGAACTGGGACAGGTTCCTGTTGCTTTTTTGAGGAGGGGGGAGTTAAAGGAAGCAGGGATTCATTTTTGGTTATGTCAACACCTCCACTAGTTGGGCAGGTGTTTTACATGAAATTCTCTTAGCTCGGATACTTTTAGACACAAAGGGGAATGTTAGGATTTATCTTAGAACACACTCTTTCCCAGTTAACTTGGGTAAGGTAATTTACAAGGCAATACAAAGTACCTGGCAGTTTGTAGAAAGCTAAGCTGGAGACATGGTGATTCACAAGATGAAATCTTAGTACTGTCTAGTTAGCTACAGATCAGTTTATGGGGAGGGCCTAACTTTCTAGGACATTTTCCCTCAGGGAAAAGGCATCCTAGATCACCCAACCTCTAACTTCTTCTGATGCACTGAAAAAAAAAATCAAGGTAACGCCAACAGATGCTTTGTCCTGTTATTTCCTGGCACCCTTCCCTCCCCCAATAGCTCAACATGAGGGACAGTGGTGAAATGTCAGGGACTACCTCATCTTCTCTTTCACTTGCCCCAACCCCATCCTTTTGTCCCTAATGGCTGGTCAGAAATATAACCCTTATAAATACTGTCTTGGGTAAATTCTGGGGAGAAATGAGGGCAGGAAAGTCTCAGAAAGAAACCTTTTCCTGATAACAGGAATTACAGATTGACAGGTCCTTTCTTCCTGGGGTAGGGAAGGAATCTATTTCTTTTAGCCAAGCATATGTATAACCCATCCTTGCACCCAGAAGTGAATTTCAGGTGCTCAGGGGCCATTTGTACAGGAATTTCCTCTACGACATCTCTAACAAGTCATTCAATCTCTACTTGGAGGCCTCTACTAATGGAGAACCCACTATTTCCTAACAGGGCCCATTCCATTTTTGGATAAGCTCAAACTGCCCAAAATGTTCCTCTTTACATTGAACCTAAATATACTTCTCTGCAGCATCTACTCATTTCCTGTCATTCTGCCCTACGGGGCTGATAACAAGGATAATTACCTTCAAATATGGCAGCCTGATACCCAAAGATGAGGCATATTCTCCCTAAAAGCCTCTTCTCCTTCAAGCACATTATCCCTAGGGTCTTGAATCAATGATTGTATGACCTCTCACTACCCTGGTCTTCCTCTTGATTTGGTTTAACTTGTCAGGGCTTTCTTCACTCAGAACTGAACTCAGGATTCCACATGTGGCTTGACCAGTGTAGAGTACAGTAGACTTATGAATGGTATTGCACCAAGGCTCTACCTCTGGAGACAGAGGACCCAGGTTCAAATTCCACCTCTATTCTACCTTTGGTAGGTCATTTAAGCTCCTTGAGGTTCAGACATGGGATTTGTCATCTGCTCAATCGCAACTCTTCTTTGTGCAACCCTTTGCCTAGCCAGGCCTCCTTCATAGTGCACCTGACTTCTTTTTTCAAACCCAAGGGTAGAACATCACACTGACTCCTAATCTATTTCATCCTCTTAGAGTCAGCCTAGACTGGTTAGAACCAGTTCTGGCTGGTTCAACATCTTTGAGATCCCAACTCTGCTCTCCTGCTTGGAAGCCTTCTTGCCAAGCACAATACTCTTGTCTTCATTTGACAGAAGAGGAAGTCAATTTGGTAAATGTTAACAAAGGTCTAATTTTTGAAATGGAGTATGTCAAGATTATATTGTGGGCCAATACCATAAGGCCTCTTACAAAATGCAATTAAAGATACTTTCTATTTACACTATTGCTCTGCAGAATGAATGCTATGAATGCCTAAAAAGTGTAATGCTTCCATCCTCCAAATTTAGCCATGTCCCAAATGGAAGTGTCATGAGGACAGAGAACCTGGGAGAGTAGCTACTTGAAATCTGGCATACCTGGGTCACTTGCAGACTTAACTAGTCAAAGAGATAGAGTCTGGACCTGTAATTTCTTAAGTATAAGGAACTCCTAGAATGGAAAATTCCTTCCACCAAAGCAGAATGGCATCTTCTCTGAAACTCAGGGTCTTAGAAGGTTGCTTAGAGCATTAAGAGATGAAGTGACTTGTTCAGGTTCACACAGTCAGTGCATGTCAGAAGCAGTACTAGAATCCAGTTTTCTTGGTTTCTGGGCCAGCTTTTTATCCACTATTCCATGCTGCCTCTAACTCAGTCATATGCAACCAAAATGCCCACATCACAAATGGATTTTATTCAACCTAGGATAATTCTACTCCATCCGGGTCAATGGGAAGGTGACCAGGAAGGAAAAGATTCTTCTGGAATCTTGGGTTCAACTGGAGCCCAATGGCCATCTTCAATCCAAACCTCTGAAGGAAAGCTAAGAAAAATCCTGCCATAGGAAGTTCATGGATTCTCACTGTTCTTTGAAGAATTCTCTACAATTCTGGCCCTTTCTTCCTACATTTCCTGTTGGCTAGTCTTTTCCATTGGGGACTTTGCAATAAGTGGAAAAGTAGACTAAAAAAATGCTCAGGTCATCCCTTCCTTGTATATGCCATAAATTTTTTTTAAGGTATAAATACTGTTCCCTCACTCCATGTCCATTCTTTTCTTCAATGTCAAAGAAAAATGAGTTCTGGAGGGTAGATCTTGAGAAGTAGTGACTAAATTTTCGAACCATTAATTCATTTCTAATCCTAGTCCCCAGAAAGACCGTTCTAAGATCACTTGTAATATCACAAATAGAAGTCCACTTGTGAGGATAACTTCATCCCCAAATAAAAGAGCTGCACTGTATTGTTGTGCTAAGTAGCATTCCCCTATGGAGTCTCTGTAATTAACCCATTCTGAAAGTTTTTGATCTAAAACACAAGGTCTATGACTTTCCTATGAATAGTGGTTTTCCCCTTCTTTTGAAATACAAACACCCTTGGGTAAGAATATCAAATAGCCTAGTCCTCAGTGAATGATCTGCTCTCTGGCAAAGACAATCTCACTTCCTTCTGATCTGGCCTACCTATAACTTCAGGAACAAACACCCACAAGCCAAGGGTGAATGGCCAGGGTACCAGCTCTTAGACTACTTCTTCATGTGCTTCTGCTAGACATGCCCTTTGACTTTTTCCCCAATACAGATCGGAATCACTGCACAGAGCACACCAACCCAAAGAACAGGACACCAAACTGATGCCCTTGGGAACAATGTAGAAGGATGAGTTCCCTACAAAGTGCATTTACTTCTCTCTCAGGTTCCTGGTCCAACCCACTATAAGGGTCCCTGGGTAAAGAAGGTGATAAGTAAAACAGCTTGTTCAATAGGCTGACTTTTGTGCTACATTCAGACTTCTCTTCCCCAACTTTGTGAACCTGGTAACACTGTCCCCTCAACATACAACAGAACCATGCTACATCTGTTTATCTATGTGCCTTGGCTCCCCTCAGGGATAAAAAGTTACTGGAACCTAGAGGAGTGGCTACAGTGTAACAATGACTCCAAACTACTGCTAGCTGTACCAATTTTGTCTTTTCTTTCTTTTTGGTGCTTGTATATCAGCTGATTCCCCCTACTCTCCATATCGTCCCTTCAAAACCAAGCTATGCCAACCCAGGGTCACAGCTTCCTTGGAGAAGGGTCTTGCCTTCTTGGCATCACATGGCATGGCATCTCTAGCCCTTGCCCCTGAGTGGTGTCTCTGGTCCCTCACTGATGGCCCCAAAGCTAAATATTCCCTTCCTCAATGCTCTGCAGCTGCAGCCTCTGACTAGCGTGAGTCCTACTGCCCCGGCGGCCCCCAAAGCCTCCCCCTGGCATGGTCCGAGTCGCCAGCAATACTCCAGGCAGAGCCTCCTCCCCAAACAAGCTAATCTTGGCATCCGCTTCGATGGCTCTGGCCAAGCTGGCTGCGTAGCTGTCCAGGGACTTGTGTACTTCAGCCTTCACATGGAGAATAGAAGTTTTGGCAGCTTCTACAGTGAGAGAGGGAGACAAGAAGGTTAAACAAATAACCAGGGCCAGTTCCATCCCTCAGATGCTCCCCCTGCTGACTCTGTCCCAGAAAACTTTGGATGGAGGATGCAGAGCAGATTGGAGGCAAGGAGCTGATCATGCCTGTAAGCTCCCACAGTTATTCCTGTACTTCAGAGCTTCTACTCCACTCTAACCTAATGACTGAAGAGGATAACACTGAGCACCTACTATGGGTAAGTACAAATGACATTCAACAGCAGAAAACAAACAACCAGCTAGTCTACTTTGTCCTCAGACTCTCATCTCCACACCTTGGCACAAAGCATCCCTATACCCAAAACGTACTCCATCCTCACTTCAGTCTGTCTGAATCTCTAGCTCCCTTCCAGATGAGGCCAGGTGCCACCTTCCTGAGCACTGTTAATGTACTCTCTCTTCTCAAGTTACCTTTTACTTATATGGAATGATGTACATAAAATCCTTTAGAAAATTTAAAGCACCATATGAATATAAATTATTGTAATTATTTTTAATATACATGCATATACATGTGTACATGTATATATGCATATGTGTATACAAACACATGCACACAGACTGCATATGAATATATATATTTATGTACACACACACGTGTGTGTATCTCTGTTCCACAGTAGAGTATGAGCTCCCTAACGGGGCAGACTATTTCCTCGGTTAGTTGGTTCGGATCCCCAGGGCCTATCAGAGTGTTTTGCACAGAGTGGGTGCAATTTGTTGGACTGAATTGACCTAATAGAAGGAAAAAAGATGATAGGAAAATAATTGGATAAGGACCTCACCAAGGGCTTTCTAAAACCCAAGAAGGCACGCAAAGGGCCTGTATCACATTTTGATCACATGACAGCATCTCTCCTTATCCCTCACAAACTAAAATGGCCATAGAGTCCACACTGTCCAGTGGAGAAAATCCTGGATCGAGTTCAAATCCTGCCTCAGGGCAAACACTGAGCCTTTCAAAGCCTCAGTTCCCTCATATGTAAAAGAGAAATGATAAAATATCTACCTCATTGGATTGTTGTAAGTGTCAAATAAGACAGTGTATGCTAAGTGCTTTACAAACTTGACCCATCATCACAATGACAGGAGCACTGAAGTCTTTGCCACAGGTAAATAGGTACCTTTATTGGATATGTCCATTTTACAGATCAAAGCAATAGTACACTTTTATAAAGCATTTTCTTCACAACAATCCTTGAAGTAGATAGTATTCCATTCTAGGGCTGAGAAAGCAGAGGCTCAGGGAGGCTAAGGGATTTGCCTAAGGTCACACACTAACTGTAGAAGCAGAGACCCCAAACCCAAACTCTTTCTACTCTATTTCTACTTTTCCTGAGCTTAATAAATGCTTGTGGATTGTTGACGTTGATTCTGCTGTCTCTGTAGAAGGAAGTTGAGGTACAGCAACTGGGTAAGACTGAGTTTCCAGGAGGAGATTAGGTTTCAGAGTTCTCATTTAGGGCTGAGAAGGGCTATTCAAAATAAGCCCTGTCCACAGGCTAGCCTGGGGCAGGAGGCCTGTATAATATCCCCACATTTCCTTAGCTTTTCTTGGAGTAATCCCACCACAGGAACAAACCTCTCATTTGTTCTACTTCATCTTCAAAAGTCACAGAACTCCGTCTCTTGGGAGGGCAAGTGCATCTCAAAGGAGGGTTGTCATCAGAGTTGTAATCTTCAAGTAGCATCACATCAGTCCCTGAAATACAGGTCAGATTTTTCAAGATAACAGAAAATACTAAGACCACTCCTCTTCCTTGGGGGCTAGCAATAGGTTTCTTAACTGTCTTCATTTCATTCATTTAATCTAACTTTTTTGGGGGGAGAGGGGCAGAGAAGCGCCTGACTTGTGATTTCATCATGAGTGTACTCCTGGTGTGCAAACTCTCTCCACTGATAGAGATTAGCATCTCATCTGTTATTTACAAGCTTAGAGTTGACTGGCACACTGGGAAGTGAAATGACAGCTAGATTATGCCAGGAAGGATTTGAACCTAGCTTTTTCTGACTGTCCTTGTCTATTATACCATGCTACCTCTCAATCCAATTAAACCAATTTAACTTAAAATATTTATTAAATACTTACTGCACAGTCCCTGCCTCCAGGGTGCTGACAATCACATAATGTGAATAGAAATAATTTTGACATAAAGTAGGATGCAACAAGGATAAAGGAGGGCCTGACAAGAAAAACTCTAGGAAAACTTGAGGAAGAAGAGATGATTTTGGAGAATTGGGGATGATGGTCATCCTAAAAGGCTTCCAGAGGAGGTGGCCAATGGAAAGGGAGAGCATTCCAACCTTGAATGGTACACACACACACACAAAAAAAAAATCCGTACCCTCATTCTCTTACCCTTCTGTTTATTTTAGGCTTTTATTCTTTGATTCATGGTCATTATACCTATTTATTCTATATTCCTTACATAACTAAAGCTCCTAAAGTACCTATTTTGAGTCCCCTCTTCTGAACAGACTCAATATTATTACATTGTAGATTTTGCCCACTCCCTCCTTATTGCCCTAGTGCCTCACTCTCAGAAGTATCAATTCCAGCAAGAGACAGAGAGGATAGAAGTACTGCCACACTGTAGAAATTTTCCTGTATCCCTGATTGAGTGGTTCATTAACAACCCCCTTCCCTCCCATGATGACTTGTTCCACCCCCTATTCCAACTCAACATGAAATCTTCCCTCCCTATTCCAACTCAACATGAAATCTTCCCTCCCTATTCCAACTCAACATGAAATCTTCCTCTTGGGACCATGTCCTTCTATTCTTCTAGATATTTGTAGCCCACAGGACGAGAATCTGTTGCCCACAGAAAGAGCCCACAGTCTTATTCCTTCTCCTGAGGCAAGACACTCTCTCTACTGAAGCATAATACTGTCTCAGAGCTAGTGGTTTCTATAAGCACCATGTAAGGTTCCTACCTTCCATTATAGAATCTCTCTTCTCCCTCTCAGCCACTATGATAATATTTTTCAGTGGGATGCCCCCCATCACTGAATCAAGATTTCCCCCTCTGTTTTACACTATTTCAACCCTTCCCTCTGTACCTTCCCTACTGTTCGGACCATAAATTCCGCTTTCACAATTTTTATTTTTTCCCCCTGAACCATTCAGGAACATCCTGCTGTGGTTTTATGTTCTCTTGGTCTTGTACCTCATCAAGTGTTGATGCATTTTCCTTTGTCTTGCAATATTTTCAAAGACATTTGGATTCATTTAGATTTCCTGAAGGCCATCTTTCTGTTATTAATAGTCTCTCTGTTCATTTATCTGCTAGTGCTCAAGGTATTTGAGTCCTTTTCCTCCTTTCCCCTCATATCCTCCTATTGCTCACTTTCTGATACCTTCACCTTTGATAGCAGATCTCCTAAGGGCTAGAACTCAGTTGGATAACATACTTTTCACAGCCTCA
Organism: Potorous gilbertii; assembly: GCA_028658325.1. Taxonomy (NCBI): domain Eukaryota; kingdom Metazoa; phylum Chordata; class Mammalia; order Diprotodontia; family Potoroidae; genus Potorous; species Potorous gilbertii. The sequence goes on along the minus strand of CM053770.1, from coordinate 641,557,124 downwards.
GGCTATGCCTCAAGTCAACAAGATTTTATTAAATGCTTTCTAGGGACTTCAAGGAGGGCTAGAATTAGCCCCAGCTGGATGCCAGTCCCCTTTCCCTCAAGTCTGGTTTAATCCCATTGGGACATGCATTGACACGCTGGTATCCTGCCCCACCTAGCTCCCTGAGTTATTTGGTTCTTTGGCTGAGCATGGCTATAGCCAGCATGCTGTCACTCTAGGTAGAGAGTGCTTTCCTGCATATACTACCACCTTCTCCAAATGACAGGGGATTGGGGATAGGGAGGATTGGCAAAGAGGGAAGAGAACAGAGTTCTGTGGTTTGATGCCACAGAATGGTGGAGGGAAGGTAGCAGCAGAGGATATATGCTGACACAGACTGCAAAAGCAGCAAGGAAATTACTGAGTCCAGATTCCATTGGCAGCAAGGTGGGTAAATAGAGTGCCATGCCTGGAGTCAGGAAGACCTAAGCTCAAATCCAGCCTCAGACACTTACTAGCTGTGTGACTCTGCACAAGCACTTAATCCTGTGTATCTCAGTTTCTCCATCTGTAAAATAAGCTGGAGAAGGAAATGGCAAACTACTCCAGTATGAAAACCCAGAATGGGGTCATGACTGAACAACAACAACCAGATCATAAGCTTTTGGGTTCCACTGCGTAGTCCAGCCAGGGAGTCAGGGCAGATAGGGAAGTGGTCACTAAGTGAATGCATTAGGGATTAGCCTTCTCTGCTGTTAGTTCATGAGGTGGTTACCTCATTGGGTTCTTACCGTCTTGGCCTCCGGAGACCTAATTATTTTAACCTTTATTATTATTTTGAAGAGTTTTAATAAATCATGAGGATTGGAGAAAATGTCTAGTCCTTCGTTTAGGTCACAGACGTGATCCGTTCTTGAAGCCACGTTCAATTTTCATGATCGTTATTTCATGCTCTAAACCTTCACTAATTATCTTCTCTGATACTACATTCTAGAATCTTGACAAGAATCCAATTCAAGCTCGTTGGCCCATAGTTTGCAGATTTCTAAATCACTCCTTCATCCCCTCATCATCTTCACCCAAATATTCTCTCCACCATGGCAGTCTCCCCATCCTTCCCCCACCATCTATCCTGTTTGTTTAGATAAGGTAAGCAAGCTCATCCAGAGCTATATTCCAGTCATGGGTCTCATCCCACCAAGTCTCACTGATGCCTTTTAAGATCAAATTTGCCACCGTGTCTAATTCACTTTGTGCATACATATCTGTTCCTTTTTTGGATTTTATTTTCTGCGAGCTTCTAAGTATCTGGATAATTATTCTTTTTTTCTACCCTTGCCGCTATTTTGTACGGTGAAGCTAACACAAGCAGAGTTCTTGCCCTCTCCCTTCCTGGTCAGACTTTTCCCTTAAATGTCCTTTTAATTACCTTTATAAGACTCCAGGTAATGATATTCTTACCAGTCCATGTTAGGTACACTCCATCCCTGGCTCAGAACCTGTCATTTCTATATTTTAAGCTAAGGTCTAGAAATCCAAATCCCAGACGCAAAAACTATCTTCTTAACCTTTGTTGCCCAAACCTGCTCTTCTCTTCGGCTTATCCCTTGCTTCTTATGGGAAGTCTCTTGATCTAGGACTTCATGACCTTTGACAAAATTCTCTAGGTCCCTTCTGATTGTATCCTTGTCTTTATGTGAATCTCTGGAAATGGGTGGTAGTCACCAGTCTTAACTAGCCTTGGGAAGCTCTATTGTATCTTCAATAAATGTCCCTGAAAAAGCAATAAACCTCATTATTATTGATACCAGGTCCACAGCTGCTGCTTCAGTATCCTTCAGTAAGAAGGAAAGCATTTTTAAATGCCTACCATGTACCAGGCACTTTACAAATACTGTCTCATTTTACCCTCACAACAACCCAGAGAGGTAGGTGCTACAAAGTATCCCCATTTCACAGTTGGGGAAACTGAGTCAGGCAGTGGCTAAGTGGCTTGCTCAGGGTCAAACTAAAAAATAGATGTCTGGGGTCCCATATAAACTCAGGTCTTCCTGATTCTAGGCCTAACTATGAACTATGGCGCCACCTAGCTGCCTCTAGGACATCAAGAACAACCCTAATTTGTCTCTTTTTCTGACCTTATCTAATAAACAGTCTCTCATCCATTAATACCAATGGTGTCACTTTAGCATTCCTTACAGGATAAGCAAATGCTTCATTCTCAGAGCATCTAGTTCCCTCTTCTTTAGAAAGAGCCTAAAATGGGTCCTTTAAGTGCCATAAATTCAAAGGTCCTTAATTCTCTTTCAATCAATCAATAAATATTTATTAAGCACCTACTAGATGCCAGGTACTGTACTAAGCATTTTCTTCTTTGTGTGAAAGTCTAACACCATCAAACTTAGACCAAGATTCCTTTCTGCCTCTTCAAGTACTTTTGCTTCTTTATTTTCATATTTCATATTCACATTTCTTTTATGGAGAATAATAAAATTCTTGAGAGTTGGGATAGCACAGGAGATAGAGAATATGCCTCAAAGTCAGGGATAACTGGATTCAAGTCTTGGCTCTGATACACACTATACAACTTCGCCATGCCCCAGACAACTCTAAGGTTATCAGGTGCAGAACGTCTGTTGATTTACATCAAAGAGGCCATTGGCTTGACCCCTTCAGAGATATTCTCATGAGGGAAAGGAAATCTGCCCTTAGGAGAGCCTGGGAAGAGAAGTCAAAAGAAGTTTCTGCCCCCAATCATTATAGGATCAATAGATGAGGTTTGGAAGTAGCCTTAAAGGCCATCTAATCCAACAGATGAAAATACTGAGGTCTGATGGTTGGAACCAAGACTGAATCTGCACTCAGAGTCTTTGACTTCAAATCTAGTCATTTCTTCTTTACCACACTGCCTCTTTTCTTCTCCTTGGAGTTCCTCCTGGTGGTTGTTGTCATTCATTCAGTCATGACTCTCCGTTGACCACTTGGACCATATCATACTACACTCTTCTCTCCCCCAGATCTGCCACACCTTTTCTTCCAAGGAACAAGCATCTCTTCATTTCATAGCTGTAGTCACTGTCTGACTATAAAATCGGATACTGCTTCCATCTTTTCTTATTCTATTTGTCAGGAAGTGTTGGGACCAGCTGCCATGATCCTATTTTTCTCTTTTTATGTTTAGCTTCAAGCTAGCTTTTACACTCTCCTCTTTCACCCTCATCAAGAGGTTTCTTAATTCTTCACTTTCTGCCATTTGAGTGGTACCACCTGCATATCTGAGATTGTTGATATTTCTCACAACTTTAATCCTGGTTGTTGATTCATCCAGCCTGGCATTTCACAAGATGTACTTTGCATACAAGTTAAATACATAAGGTGACAATATACAGCCTTCCAATCTTAAACCAATCAGTTGTTCCATATTCAGTTCTAGCTGTTGCTTCTTGGCCAGCATACAGTTTCTTCAGGAGACAAGTAAAATGATCTGATACTCTCACTTCTTTGAAGACTTGCTGCATTTTGTTGTGATCCACACAGTCAAAGATTTTATTGCAGTCAATGAAGCAGGTGTGTTTCACTCTCTTACCCTTTCCGTAATCCTGGGAATATTGACAATTTGGTCTCCAGTTCCTCTGCCTTTGAATACCAGCCTGCTCTTCTGGTAATTCTTGATTCACATATTGCTGGAAGAATTGTAAGCAGAGCCTTGCAAGTATGTGAAATGAGAGCAATTACTGTTAATTTAAACATTTTGGTATTGCCTTCCTTAGGACTGGATGTAAACCTATCTTTTCCAATACAGTGGCCATTGTTGAGCTTTCCAAATACAAGTTCCTAGAGGACTGGAGCAAACCATTGCTGTTGTAGCCACTTCTTCTCTATCATTTGGTAAAAGGAAAGTCAACTAGAAACCAGAGCTGCTTTGGAACAAACATCCCTGGTGGCTGTTTCAGAAAGTGCCTGACTGAGGAAATTGAGTGGAAAGACGGATTTGGGGACAAAGTACAAACCAAAACTCACTGAATAAGGTTTCTGCTTTCTGCAGTTATCACACATTTCTCCCCCCACTCCACCCCAACACATTCAGTCCATTACAAGAAACCAGGAGGGGTAACAGATGGTGCTGAACTTTCTTGAACTTTCTTCTTGTTGGTCAGCAAATTGTAATCTGGATCTTCTATTGACAGAGGGAGAGATTAATGTGCTGTGCTTACTCGTGGCTGACTATACAATAAACCAGGATGCAAACAAGGGGAGGAAGATTCCTCAGCTTGTCAGCTCCCAGAAAAAGCTTCTACCATCAGGAAGGGAGTCACAAGGGAATGAGTCCGTTTTCAAAAGTTTCTTCAGAAAGAACAAGGTACAGAGACCTGCTTACAGGATTCAATACTAAGGCAATAAATTCCAGTAATTTTGATTGTTCCTAGTTTCCTCACATTAATAAGCAATTATTAATTGAGATCAAGGTTCTCCCTTTCTATTTCTTCATTCAGAAATAAGCCCCTGCAGGTTATTCAGTCAGCGTCTGAAGGACATTACTGATAGATGAGAATACCCAACTCCTAGGATACATGCTTTCTATCTACACCCAACTAAACAACCTTACAAAGAGAATCTAATCTAGGAGAATTCTTGCCCACTGTGTTCCACTCAGGCAGGCTTGGGTGAAGGCAGATCCCTTTATCTACACTGGGGTAAGGAGGGTGATCTGGGTAGAAATGAGGAAGAGTAACATAATTAAAGCCATGGCCCCCAAACCCTCATTAGAACTGATCCACCTTTCACTATAATATTCATTCTCTTTTAAAATATTTTAATACAGTATTTTATTTGTTCCCCAATTACATATTAAAACAATTTTTAAACATTTTTTTAAAGTTTTAAGTTTCAAATGCTATCATTATCTCATTATTAACCAATCAGAGCTGATTTTCCCCATTAGGAACACCCACTCTTCCAAGGGTATATAAGGGTTGATCAGCCTCCATGATTTGTCTTTGGTTTATGAGAGATAGTCAAATGACCACCATCTTATTACCTGTTAGCCATAATTAATAAAACTGATCATTAATTATGTCCCTTGAACATTTTCTACATTACCCCTTCCCCTGCCCAATCTGGCATTTAACACTCTTCACAAACAGATCCTGACTTATCTTTGCAGCCTCCTTACTGTAACCCTTGAAGGCACTCTCCAGTTCAGCCATACTGGCCTTCTTATCATTCCTCCCCCATGACAGTCTATCTCCTGCCTCCATGACTTTGTGTTGGTTGGAATGTGCTCCTGCCTCACTTCTGCCTCTTGTAATCTCTAGTTTCCTTCAAGACAGAGCTTTAGTGCTGCCTTTGGCCTCTTCTGGTTTCCCCATGTGCTAGTTCATTCCCCATCCCTTGGGAGCAATAGATTGTATTGAGATCTACACACGTGTACTTTTTCTTCATCAGAAGGTGAGCTCCTTGAGGACAGGGGCTGTTTGCCTTTTGTCTATATCCCTAGTGCCTAGCAAACAATTCCTGAATGTGGAGCATGGACTGATACTATCCAAAGTCACAGATTAGGAATGATTACACTGTCATATTACTACTTCACCATCGTAGAATACCTCACAACAACAACCCATGCTTTCATCTCTTTTTAATCTAACAGTTAAGCAACACTGCTGGGCAGCAGAAATAAGATAATATCACTTGTAAAAGGTGAAATACAGAAAAGTCATGCAACTTGCCTGAGGTTATATAGCAAATGAGTCAGAGCCAGGGTTAGAAATCCCATCTCCTGCCTTCTAAGTCCTATGGGGCATACATGCTCCCCTACCCCCCACCCCTTACCATTCCCCCCAAGGCAACCTTCATTCTTTTCAGTTTTTATAACCATGCCAAGGATGTTCCTACCGACTCAGAATGGTTTACCTGAATCCTGAGAGCAACTGAAGCCAGTGTCCCCGGTACTGCTACTGTGACCCAGCGGCTGCCCTCCTGCCATGAGGGCAGTAAGGTGTGGAGACAGTCCCAGGTCTGTAAGACAAAAGGCAGCATTTGTAGACAGGAAGTGTTCAGGGTTGGATTAAGACAGAACTTTCTAGGTCCCCCTGCCCATTCATAAATCCTCAACCTTTCTTCTCCAGACCCCTCCTCTGCCCCCTGCTTTGTCCATGCTGGGCTCATATGAAAATATGTTCCTAGCACCTGGAAAAAGATTGGATAGATTTATTCAGAGTTAACTGTAAATTAGGAAAACAATTCACTGCTCCAGCTCTTGGCTTTTGCATTTCCCCAAAGGAATAAATAAAACTTTCAGGAAATTAATGATGATGATGATGATGATGATAGCTAACATTTATATGGTACTTTAAGGTCTGCAAAGCATGTTATATACATGTATATATGTGTATACACACACTTTCATTTGATTCTCACAAACCCTGATGAGGGTGCTTGTATTCTCCCCATTTCACAGATGAGCAAGCCAGAAGTCAAAGACATTAAATGACTTGTCCAGAGGCTCACAGCTAGAATGTCTTGGGCAGGATCCAAACTCAGGCCTTCTATCTGATTCCAAGTCCAGTGCTGATGACTATGAGGCTATCTAGTTGTGTTTTTCCCACCAACACAACAGACCCCAAGAATTAATAGGCAAGAGGAGAAGCAGAATTTGGAGCCATCATACACCCCTAGGGAGTAATCTATTCTACCTTTTTTTTTGGGAGGGGGAGAATCAGGGTTAAGTGAAGTGCACAAGGTCACACAGTAGTAAGTGTCTGAGGCTGGATTTGTAAAGTCCTCCTGACTTCAGAGCAGATACTCCATCCAGTGCACCCCCAGCTGCCTCTTCTACCTTTTAAAAAAGTATTATTGATGTCTTTTTTTAGTCATAATTACTTCTGAAAATACCTCCCCACTCCAAGTCGCAGGCTGAACCCTCCCTTATATGGAAGACACATCAGTTAAACAAACACAACCCCTGGAGACATAGTGACCCAAAGATGGATACAACGTTCTGCTCTGATAGTCTCTCACCTCTCTGCCTCAGGAGGAAAATAGTTTCCTTAGCTGTTCTCTGGAACTAGGATTTTTCAACTACTCGGACTTCAATTTCTGGACCTGCCTTTAAGCTAAGATCAGTCCTAAGAGAGAAGACTCTATATTAATGTTTCCATGTTTCCTCTGATGGTATCTGGAGATCCAAGCAAGCCTTCCCCTCCTGCCCTAGGCAAAAGATGTCATTATTGTTTATGGGTGAACTGGAGTTGGGAGGAAGCGCACTCCAGGTCAGCAGCTCAGTAAGCAAGTGGTCTTTGTGTAGTTTATATCCCAATGAGTTCTGCAGTCCTCCTTGTGCTACTGATTAAGGCATTTCTACACCAGGCTGAGCCAGGATAGAGGATGAAGTCCAGAGACAGTTAAGCATCATTCTCTTGCTCATCTCTGTCCAGGCCTTTAGCACCCAGGAGGTAACTGGAATCCAAGGGTGCAGTCCAGAACTGGAGGAAGGGAGATGGATAAATGGCTCAACATCCCCTGTCAAATAGGATGGTTAGAACCACAGTCAGTTCTGGAACACTCGCCGAGGGATCACGATGAGAGCCAAGAAGAAGGCCGACTCTCCTAGCAGCATATCAGCATGACCACAAGCTGGGAAACTGTTCCAGTCAATTCAGATTTGTGGAGCTCTTGCATTTCACTTTCATTTGGCACATCCTCCTGAATCAAGCAACTTCCCTCATCCATTTTGGAGCAATGGGCTTGGTGCCCTTTTCACAGGAAGGACAACAGAGGCATTGAGAGTTCAGGCAATCAAGGCCCAGGAGGCTCCTGGTATGTGGAAGAACATGCTGCCTAGAAGAAGGGTTTGTGCCAATTAGAAACTTCCTGAAGAAGTAGCTCAGTAACGAGTTACGGATGAAAACAGCCTTCCATCAGAACCAAAAAAACTGAAGTTGAGAGTATTTGGAAAAAAAATTTTTAAGTGGGGTTGGCTAGTGGCAAAATTGTACAGTAGGTGAACTAGCAACTTAAAATATCCCTGTTATGTAGCTAGCATCTTTGGGAAAACCTAAGCTTTACTCTTTCTTCACTTAGGGATGTGACTATTTGTATATGAGCCAATGGATCAGAAGAGACAAAACCCAGGAGTCATCTGCAGGCCCAGCTGAAAGCCATAGCTATTTAACAATTAAATACCACCCTCAACATGTTTCTACAACCCCTGGCATCCTGAAGGCAGCCAGATAGCTCCAGGCCAAATGTGAAATTAGGATCACAAAGCAGTTTTTAGAATGCTGTACAATTATGTATTTTTTAAAATATTTCTTGGATTGAAATTTTCCAGAAGAAATAGTTCCAATAAAAATTTAGCGTAGTCAATTCCCAGTTATCTGTTCCAACAGAGGACAGAAGATGGGAGAGCAGCACATGTAATCCGCAACAGTAGAGAATCTCAAAATACCACTTCAGTCTCACATGGAAATGCATTATCTGACTTCTTTTTGAGAAATATGTTTAATTTCTGATTCTACTGTTCTGTTCTGCAGAGGAGTGACTCTGGGTTCTTGAAACTTACCCGAGCAGAAGACAAGCCAAACAACTGTGGAATGTGAACCGACAGCAATGGATTGACAGTCATCTGTCAGTGAGACTCTCTCTCTCTCTCTTTGTCTCTCTCTATCTCTGTCTCACTCTCATCTGAGGCCACTTTTGCTGGGTATTCAGAGGCTCATCAAGCAAAAGGTTGGCCATCAAATAGTTCATTTTTTTAGCTGTAGTAACTTCCTAAGGTAGAAAGGTTGCAATCTGCACTAGTGAGCAGAGTATCCAAAATTGTGAATTCTCAGTCATATTAGAAACTAGAGAATCATACATTTAAAGCTAGAAGAGACCTGAGAGGTCACTCGATCCAATCTCCTTTTTCTAACTGAGGACCTAGGGAACAAGGAGGTGAATCCATTTTTCCAAGATAACACAAGCAGAGAGTATATGAGAGGTAGAATTTGAATGGATAGTTTCTGACTCCAAATCTAGTGCTCATTCTAATTTATTACCCTAATCTGACCCACACCTGTATCCTTTCTTTACTTAAAGACCTGCAGTGGAGAACCCACTAAATCCCAACATAATCCATTGAACTCTTGCACAGCTCTCTGGCAATGCTCCCCTTGCATCGACTCTTTTTAACATTCTTCCTGTTGCTTTGGGTTCTGCCCTTTGAAGACCCCTTCCATACAGTGGCTACCATTTCTTGCATAGGTCTTCTTTCTCCAGCCATACATAATCATTTCCTACAACCAATGCTCACTTGACATGATTTCCAGATCATTCCCCATTCTCTGAACCCTCCTCTGGAGAGTTATCCTCTAGCTCCTCAATGCCCTTCCTAAACTGTGGCACCTGAACTGAAATGAACTCCAGAAATGGTCAATCTCTCTAATGCCAGGACTCAAACCTCAGGAACAATGATACCCTTCTCCGCTGTGATTAGTTGCCAACATAGTTACAATTTAGATCTCACTATGTGACTAACTGCATCACTCCCAAGATTCTGAAATTCAAGTACTTCTATCGTAGTTTCTTACACCCTTCCTTAACCTGTTCTCCAACTTCATCACAACCTCCAGTTTCTTGATCATTTCCTACTCTCCTGGATCATCTTCTATAACTAGGCTCTGAGTGACCCTCACAATCAGATTTTCCTGCTTCTACTTCCAGATGGTTGAGGCAATCATAAAGGTTTCAGATTGGAGAAAGTCATAAAATCTAGCTGATTTCATCCATTAAAGTTGTATGCTAGACACTTCAACTGTAAGATAATCCTTTCCATCTCTTCTTCACATCTTTTCTCATTCCCCTCATGACTAGTTCAAACCTTTTCTTCCCTTCCTCTGTCCCAATTTCTTCTTAACCCCGTACATAATTAGCATCCTGCTTCACAGAGAAAACTGAGGTTATTCAACAGAAACTCTCTTCACTCCCCTCCTCCTTTTCTCAGATTTTCTTATCATCATGTCCTTTCCTTTCCCCTCCAGTTACTAAAGAGATGTCTCTATTACTCAACAAGGTTTATCTCTCCGTATCTTTGACCCTGATTCCTTCACTTCCCCTAGGGTCCTGCTGTAGCAGTTATCCACTCATGCATCTTCATCATTTCCTCGTCACTGGCTCCTTCCCCTCTGCTTACGACATACTCTGATCTCCCCAGGTCAAAAAGAGGCTTCCCTGAAATCCTATGCCCTCTCTCTACTCTTTCTTCCTTGCTCAATTATTTTAAAATTTGTTGACTCTCATTGCCTCCAAATCTTCCTCTTTTCAAAAAGTCTCTCTCTCTCTTTCTCTCCTCCATCCCTTTGCAATCTGGGCTGTATTAGTTTGAATAGAACTTCACATGTCATTTAGATGATGAATGAAGTTTTGCTTCATGGGCAGAATAAGCCAGTATAGGTCTATTTTAGTCATAAAAGAGATCACTTTTCTGCTTCATTTTGGAGAAGTATTCATAAAACACTGCTCAAGGCAGCAACCGCACAATAAAAGCCACATTTTCTTAATGTGACCCAGCAGTGTATCCCCTTCCTGGCATATCTGTTTAACCAGATTCCACTGTATTCCAAAAGAAAAAGGTAACTTTCCTTAAACGCAATTTAGGAGTGGGGGTAAGAGGAGAATGGTAGGGAATAAGGCAAAAAGAATAGGCAACAGTTAAATTTTAAAATCTAAGTCTTTCTATGTAAGTTAATTTCTTACTGTCTTAGGAAGAGTAAAGGTGGTATAACGAATAAAATGTTGAACCTGGATTCACTCTTACACATGATATTTACATGTGTGTATGTGTTTGTGTGCATGTGTGTGACAATTTCCTATTGTGTGACAATGGCAAAGTGTCTCTGAGCATTAGTCTCCTCATCTCTAAAATAGAGATAATGTTTTGGGTACCTGCCACACAAGGCTGTTGAAAGGATCCCACTCCTAGAACATAAAGGAGCTAAATGATGAGCCCAAAATAAATGCTGAACAGGGCAGTGGTTCTTGTCCTTCTTTGGTATCACAGACCCCTTTGGAAGTCTGCTGAAACCTAGGCACCCCTTTGTCAAATTCATAGTTTGATGCCTAAATTCCTCATTGAAGGTAATGTATTTTCAATTTCAGTTAAAGGCTAGTGAAAATAAAGATGTAATTTCTTCCCCACCCAAATTCACAGACTCCCTGAAATAGACAGTCAGCCCTAGGTAAATCAATTCAATTTCCCCTCCTGATTTCAATAGTAGCATAGATTGTCTGAGTTAAAAGGACCTCTTGAGAGGTAATCTAGTCCAGCCACTTGTCTAAAATATAAATCCTCTCTACAATAACGCCAATAAATGGTCATTCAGGTTCTGCAAAATTTTTTTTCATAAATCATTGAGTCCAAAGTTTGGTAGCCTTTTCAAATTAGTATATCACATCTTCATGTGGTCATTTTCTCCTAAATGATAAGGAAGGGAATATTGATGGGGTAGCTCTCCCTTGTTATGGGAGGAGGAAAGCGACTCTCCCTTGTGAACTGTGACTGGGAATCAGAAAGTCATGCTGGTCCATGCAGAGAAAAAATCACTGACACACTCAGGGAAATATTCCCTTAGTTTTGGGGTCCTGGCAATGCAGGACCATAGGAATTCCAGGGCAGAAGCAGAAGCTCAGAAAGATGAAGAAAATAATAGGGCTAGTTCTCCATCATCCAAGAAAATGCATCTTTTTCTTTCACCACAACCCTGGCCAGCCAAAGAGTGTCATATTTAAAGGCTACTTTTGGCATGAGGGCAATGGACCACCAACCTCTGGAATTGTAAAACAACAGCAACTCTCTTCAATTACTCTTCACTAAGATAAACTTTAGTGATTATTGAGAGAAAACCCTTGCCTGGTTTAAAAAACAAACCTCTACAAGTACAGACTAGAAAGCAATTCAAGTGAAAAAAACAAAACAAAATGTAAAAAGCACCATTGGGTTGAGCAGACTGAAAGTTTAGTATGCGTGAGCAGTGTGATGTGGCAGCCAAGAAATCTACATTAATCTACTGACAATGGAAAAGAATGTCCAGAGTGAGAGGGACAACAGTACTGCTGTCCTGGACCCAGGTCATACCACATGTAGGGTACCATGGTCAGCTTGGGGCGCTACATTTGAAAAAGGACACTAGGAAGCCTGATCTAGACCATAGGAGGGTGATTAAAATGGTGAAGAAACTTGATATCATGCCAAGATATACAGATTTACAGAACTAGAGATATTTTAGCATGAATGGTATGGGGAATGGGCATTAAGTCATCCTCAAATATTTGAAAATATTTGAACAGTTAGCATAGGAAAGAGAGATTAAAATCATTCTACTGTGCTCTAGAGAGAACAACTAGGACCAATGGATAGATAATACATGGAGTCAACTTTTATTTCAACAGAAGGAAATACCTCCTAACAACTGAAACATCTCAAAAAATGGAATACATTATTACAATGAGATGTGGTGAATTCCCTATCACTGGAGGCTTTGGAGTAGAGGCTGGATTACCAAGGATGTTGTAGAGAGCTTTCTTGTTATGGAAATGGGTTGGCACAGATGCTTGGAAAATAGTAAGTGCTTAGTAAATGCTGACTGATTGTTTTTTGACAACCCTTCTATTCTTGCAACTCTATTATTATAGACAGAAGCCCTAAAGATGATGATAAACAACGATGAATGTTTAAGGGGTGTAACAAATACTATTCCAATTTGTATAGCACCTTTCAGCTTATAAAGCATTTTCCTCAAAATACTCTATTACTATTTCCATTTTACAGATGAGGATCAGAGAATTTTAAGTGCCACAAAGTTAGAAAATCCCAGAATCAGGACTTGTACTCTGATCTTCCTAGTCCAAGATTGCTGTTCCTTCCTCTCAACTACACTACACTAGCCAGATCCACTCCCTAACGTATCCTGAATGTTTGTATTTTAGTCTCCTCCAGCATCATTTCCAATATAGATTTGATGCTACTTAGCTACGGTTGCCTAGATGGGATAACAGCAACTATAGTAGCTATGTGAACTAATGCTCAAAAAACCCACAAACCCACACTTATTACCTATTTTGCTGGTGTTGTTTGGTCATTTCAATCACGTCTGACTCTTTGTGAGCCAATTTGGGGTTTTCTTGGCAAAGGTTCTGGAGTGGTTTGACATTTCCTTCTCCAGCTCATTTTATAGATGAGGAAACTGAGGCAAACAGAGTGAAGTGACTTGCCCAGGGTCAAACAGCTAGTAAATGTCTGAGGCCAGATTTGATCGCAGAAAGAAAAGTCTTCCTCCTCTCCAGGCCCAGCTGTCTATCCACTATAGGGCCACTTAGCTACTACCCTTTGTTATCTATGGTCATAATCAATTAAGTTAAGTTGCCCACCTATATTACCTCTATGTTTCCATTCTCTAAGATATGTTACCTGTGATCCTGTTGGAGATGCTGAATAGCCTGGAAGTTCTTGGTCGCTGAACAAATGGCTCTCGGTAATAACGGTCTCCAAAGCACATGCCTAATAATTCTTTGCGCACTGTCTTGTTCCAAAGTCCATAGATGAGAGGGTGGCAGATGGCACTGGTAAAGGACAACCATGTGGCTAAGGTCTCCAAGGCAGGAGAGACACTGTTCTTCCCCCAGAGGGCCTCAGAAGTGATGACCACCATGTAGGGGCCCCATGTGACAACGAATGCACCAATTACTACCAAGATGGTGATGAGTGCCTTGCACTGGTTGGCAGAGTACACCACGCCTTGGAAAGTGTTCCTCCTACTGCCTGAGGAGGAGGTGGAGGTGTTAGAGTTTTTCCTCCCATTTCTTTGGGCATCCTCCTCCACAATGACCACTGTACCACAGTGAACCTTGCGGGCCTTCACCCTGGCTACACGGAAGATGAAGCCATAGCAAACCACCATGACCACAAAGGGCAACAGAGCACACCAGATTTGCCAAAAGGCTGTGTACCCAACCTCCCGGTGCCAGGCAGCTACGCACATCCATTTGAACTCATCAAACTCCACCGATGACCAGCCGAACAAGGGGGGGAGGCAGCCAATGAGGGAGTGGAGCCAGATGTAGACGAGGGCAAGCACAGCCCGGTTCCCAGTGATCTTCATGGGGTACACCATGGGATAAAGGACAGCATAGTAGCTGCAAAAGAGATGCAGGGAGAGGTCAGAAATGGAACAAAACACGTGGTGGCAAATACTCTAGGGAGAGTTAGGGAGTCTGAATGATGAGACAATTCCCATCAGCAAACAGCACCCTGCTGGTGCTGATACCAGGCAAGGTAGAAACTGCGTGGTTTATAGGCCAGTGTAAAGCTATACTTATGTGTAATAAGTTAAATTAATTGTAAGATGATTAAAAATAATACTTTGTAAAATAATGATTAATTAAATTAATGATGAATAAATTTTAATAATTTGCTAGGTTATGTTAAGGAAAGCACTTTTTAAATCTCAAAAGCACTTAGAAATAATTATTAAATAATAAATAATATCCTGATCTCCCCAAAAGCTGGTGCTCTCCCTCCAAAACTACCTTGTATTCAACTACTTTGTATATATTTTTATTCACTTTCTGTTACACATGTTTATACTGTTATTCGTCCTTCATTTTCTAAGAGAACTAATGACATCATGCGGTGATGTCTTGACTTGTAATTAAGTGAGGAGGAGTTACCCAAAGTCATCAGTCTCACTGTCTCTTCCAGAGTCATCAAAGTCCAGTGGCAAGACAGAAGTCAGACTGACTGTTGAGGGTCCAAGATGCAATGGACGACCTTGGCATCTTAGATGTCTGACCAAGCTCTAAGTATTCCACAGTTCTTGCTCTAGCCATGGCCATTGGAACATGTTGTTTTAATCTGCTAATTCCACTGAGAAAAGTCTTCATATGCTTGGGCTAGACTTCCCTCTCACTCCCTGTCAGTTACCTTCAATCTGGTTTGCCCCATCTAGGATTTTACCAGAGTGTGGCCACTGCATATGCTACAGCTTCTTGAAGCCAGAAGGGTGTGCGTATGCATGTGTGTGGGTATGCATATATATGTATATGTGTATATATATATATACACACACATACATACTTATATGTATTTATAGATGTACTTGCTGTCTCTTCCATTACAACATAAGCTTCTTACAAATCGGGACTGTTTCACTCTTTTTCTTGTATATCCAGTCCCCAGCACAGCGCCTGGCACAATACTTGCTGGTCAACTGACATTATGGATAAATCCTGAAAATGAATTCATGTAAGGAAATGACATTCATGGGTTTTGAAGTCTTCAGAAATTGGACTTCCGTGACCTATCAGCAACTGCCCTGACAAGAACCTCTATTTCATTATGATCACAACAACAAAAACGACGAGACAGAACTCCGCTCTGGCAACCCCAGATAAACACTGTGAGTGCCCTGGACAGTCTCTGGAAAATACCATTATCTTCTGCATAGCCAGATATGTCACCCCAATTTATTTTGTTGTTTTGGTTAACACTATTTTTAGTAACAATGTCATCTGTCAACCTGTGGAATGAGACTCTGAAAAACATTTTCCGTGGGCACTGATCCCAAGAACATTCATTTTGAAGCTGTTTTAGCCTGAGGACTTGTGTTATTTTATTTCCAGTGAAACTTTTCAAGTGCCTAATTCATCTTCCCCTGTTAGCAAGTGTACAATTACTTCTTCCATTCCTGTTGATTCAGACGCTGACATTTAAATGGCTAATTTCTTCTAAATAGCTAGTGTCACTCCCATCAGTCTATGCATTCTTTATGTTCTCCTTCTGGTTATGTTCACACAGATCCACCATATGGTTTATGCTGACTGTAGTGACCAAGTCAATTCAGTCAATCCAAGTGGTCTATTTCTTTCACTGAACTGCTTGTTTGGCTAAACTAATTAAACTAACTGGCTGGCTCTTTTGGCATTTTGTAAACATCCCAGCTGTCCCCTCTCTTGATTTATCCTCAAATAATCTCTTTCTGAGGCAGGTAGGGCACACAGTGGATAGAGTGCCAGGCCTGGAGTCAAAAAGACTCCACTTCCTAAATTTAAATCCAGCCTCAGAAGCTGTGTGACCCTAGGGGAAGTCACTGTTTGCCTCAGTTTCCTCATCTGTATAATAAGCTGGAGAAGAAAAGAAGGCAAGCTATTCCAGTATCTCTGCCAAGAAAATCCCAAATGGGATCATGGAGAGTTCACCATGACTGAAACAGCAAGTCAACAACCTCTTTCTAACCTTTTTTCTATTTTGCTTTTCTCTCCTCTTCTATTCATTTCCCCTCATCTTCCTTTTGTCACTTCCTCTATCTGGTTGTGTCTGTGTCTCTCTCTCAAGTAATATACGTGTTTTCAACCTAGAGGAGGAAATGTAATTTCTAAAAGAATAAGAAAAACTGTTTCCCTAAAATGTCAGGGGTAAGGAATGGAGAGAAATTTGTTTTAAATGTTTCTATACATTAAGACCATTTTTATTTGTCAGATAATTAGTGATTTCTCATTCAATTTTTTTAGACATGTTATAGCTAATTATCATAAAACAAAATCCTTCATTAGAATAACTCAAATAACCAAGGTGATTGTGTTACTCTAGATACTTTAATCTTAAGCATCTAGCCAATGCACTTTATGAAATTATCTTCTAAAAAGTAAAAAGCAAAAAGCAAACTACATCCTTAGCCTAATCTGGCTTCAGCCTACCTTTTCTGCTAAATTTCATAATTACAATTATTCATAATTAATTATTCTTGCTGTTCAGTCATTTGGATGCGTCCGACTCTTTCTAACCTCATAAATTATAGCATTTCAACACCATTCATGAAATTTTCTTAGCAAAAATACTGGAGTAGTTTACCATTTCCTTCTCCGGTGGATTAAAGTAGATAGAAGTTAAGTGACTTGGGCAGGGTCACACAGCTAAGTGTCTGAGATGAATTCAAACTCAGCTCTTTCTGACTCTAGGTCCAGTCCTCTGTGCACTATGACACCATTTAGCAGCTTCCATTAGTGACACCCCAGCAAAACTGGAGAGTTCCTCCTCACTGATCTCTTTCTGTATCCTTCCCCACCCCCTGTTTTTACCCTATTCCACATAAGCTTCCTAGAATAAGTTCCCTTCCATTGTAAGCAGAAATGATGAAATTCCTCCCTTCTTTAAGGTACAGTACAATTGCCACCTTCTCTCAGATCATTTCTTTGATGACTTGCAGCTGAGTATGGTTTCTCTCAGAGAATTTTACTGAAGCACTCTGTCTAAATCTCTTATTTTCCCCAAGATATTCTATCTTAGCTCATTCTGAATTCTTTAGTTGCAAGCTTCAACCAAATGTGCCATCAGCTCCCTATTGCACCATTTTCTTTTGTGCATCTTGGCATCTCTTGCCCCAATACAGGCGCCTTTTACATAAGCAGGTACTTAATAAAAGTTAGATTAATAAATAAATGAATCAACCAGTGCTGAAATGAAATCACTTCTTTGGGCTGCTGTCCAAATGCAATCAAGCAATGGAAACACCTCTATTCTTGCCGTCTATCTTACATGGTAAGGCAGCTTGTTTAGGAGGCAGAAGTCTACCAGCTGTAGTCATGTCTTTGTCCCCTGGGAACCCCAGCAAACTTCTGAGGGTCCAGACGAATTCTAGCTTGAGTCCTATACCTGATGTGCCAGGAGGAAAGCTGTGCTTGGGTGGGAGTGTGGAGATGTGTTCACCTGAATATAATTAAACAAATAAGTTCTTACTCTGAGCAAGGGCTCTGTGCAAGGGGTTAGATCCAAATCTCAGCAGTTAGTTTAAGGCCTTCTTGGTGTATAAGCTGGGGATTATCAACCAACAAGTACTTCTCTGTATTAATAATTAATGTCAATCTTATAATATTGTTATTAACAACTTACTATGTTCCAGGCACAGTGCTAAGTTCTGGAGTTAAAAAGAAATGTAAAAACAATCTCGGTCCTCAGGAAGCTTACATCTGATGGAAGAGACAACTGTAAAAATAATAGGTCCATAAGTAGAATAGCGGGAAGGTGATCTTACCAGGGAAGGCCACTTCCTGGGAATACTGAGAAAGGTCTGCTAGGGAAGGGAACAATTAAACTGAGTCTTCAAGGAAACCAGGGATTCTGAGATGTGGAACTGAGAGGGGAGAAAATTCCAAGCATGGGAGACAATGAGGTAAGACCCGGAGATGTGACAGAGGGTGGTGTGTGAGGATAGCAAGTGAGCCTGTGTAGCTGCATTGTGGAACGTTGCATGGAGAATAAAGTGTAAAAAGAGCAACCTTGTGGAAAGTGACCGAGTTGAGAAGAGCTTTAAAAGCCAGAATGAGGGCTTTCTACTTGATCTTGGAAATAACGAGGATTCGCTGGAATTTATTGAGGTGGGGCAGTGGGATGCAGAGACCTACACTTTAGAAAAATCACTTTGGCATCAGAATGCAAAGACACTTGCTTATTTAAAAACTCACTCTGTTTGATACAATAAGCTCAAACAAGTGACTTGCAGTCTCTGCAGGCTGTTAACACTTAACCACAGTTACTGAACCCCCAATGTATGCTATGTTAGAGGCACTCAGAGAACACACACACAGTTCCTTCTCAGAGTATTAACCTGCTCTATTCTAACCTCCAGTACACCAGGCACTCAGGAGATAATAGCTAAAAAATTCATTGAAAATGATGAGCGTGACAATCACTTATAGATGCTCCAAAAGTAAGTATTTTTCCAATAATCCACATTTATTTAGCACCTCTTATGGTGGGAGCCCAAAGCTAGGTGCTAGGGAAGTTGTTCAGTTGTTTTCAGTCGTGTCTGACTCTTGAAAACCCATTTGGGGTTTTCTTGGCAAAGATATTGGAACCGTTTGCCATTTCCAGCTTCTCTAACTCATTTTACAGATGAGGAAACTGAGGCAAAGAGAGTAAAGTGACTTGTCCAGGGTCACACAGCCAGTAAGTGTCGAAGGCCAGATTTTAACTTAGGAAAATGAGTCCTCCTGAGTCCAGGTCTGGCACTCTTTCCACCTAGCTGCCCTACAGAGCATTCAGAAACTTTAGATAAAACTCATTCCCTACTTTCTTGCAGTTTACACTCTAGGAGGAACTGTAAGTCTCGCAACAGAGAATAAGCTTCCTGAGGGCGATGGCAGTTTTTTCTCTTTTCTTTCTAATCCAATGTCTAGCATAGTTCCTTGAACACAGAGAGTGCTTAATTACTGTTGGACTGGATCAGAGGGTGACAAGACAATAACTCTGAGGGCACTTGTGTCAAATTCAAATAGAAAGGGATCCCTGTAGGCTGTGTATTAACTTAGAAAACCACAAATTAATATTATCCATGCTGCCGTGCCTTTGTATTTATCTTGTTAAACATTTCCTAATTACAATTAATCTAGTTTGGGCTGAACTCTGCAGTAGAAAGCTTGTAGACTGTTGTCCAATACAGCTGTCATTCATCATGTGCAATGAAGTGATGTTGAGAAAGGGAAGCCATGAGAGCACAGAGGAGGTAAGAGGGCCCCAGTGACATTAGCCTTTCCTGGTTCCCGTGCCAACACATAGTCAGGTGGACTTTTCATGACTGGACTGACAGCATCACCTGTCTTATCTCAGGTCTAGGGCATCACCTACCTAGAATGGTCTGGACCCTAGCCAAACCCTAATCAAGGTAAAATGGGGGAACTCCACCAGCAAAATCCTATTGGACATCTCTGACTTCTTAAGTGAGTGAATGGACTCAGGAGGTCATTAACGCATTGACAAAGCTCGCCATTGATACAACTAAACCACTCTGGTGAGAGGCTATCTGAGTTACAAATGGCAATAGAGTTGATATCATTTACATATTTTAATGGTATTCAGGTAGTGTAACTAAGGCTTAGTGGCATCCCTTCACCCCGATGAGAAGGGAATCACCAAGTTTTAAAACTATTAAAGCCCTTCTCCATTATCCCTTGCCTCCTTCTCCTGTCAGCATATTATTCCTCTGCCCTTGAACCCCAGCATCCCTATTCCACTTACTGAAAGTCAAGAAACACATTTTATTGATTTTGATGTTTCCCTAACATAGGCTTCTATTGAGAGAAATTACTTAATAAATATTTGGAATTAATTTTTATCAATATCCTTTAGCTACATTTATCTTCTGAAAGAGAAAGGGAGGGTCTTTCCAATCTGGAATTTGGGTTCCTCCCTCTAGTTAAGGGGTCCTTCACCTTTGTTGTTTAGGGACTCCTCTGGCATAGATTTTTGGTGAAATCTATAGATTCCTCAGAATAATGTTTTTAAATCATGTTTTTAGCTAAAATATACAGGATTTTAAAAGGAAACCAATTATGCTGACACACATTTACCAAAATATTCACCAAAATGGCAGTTTACAGCTGCCAGGTTAAAAGTCCTTGTTTTTACCTTCTATTAAAAATATTCTCACATCAGGGAGGCAGCATGATGTGGAAAGAGCAGTGTCTGGGAACCAGGCCATTTAGAAATTGCCCCTAACTAGTTATGGGATCTCAAGCCTCTGTTTCTTCATCTGCAAAAGGAGATTTGGACTGCATTGTCTTCAACCTCCTTTCTAGTTTGATAATAACCACTTGGTAAGCGTTTACCATATGCCAGGTACTGTGCTAAACACCAGGGATCCAAAGAAAGGCACAAACGTGGTCTCCTTTCTCAAGGAGCTGATGTCCTAGCTCTCAAATTACAGCAGTGCTGTGATCACACTCACAGTGAACTTACCGGTCAATAGCAATGACGCCCAGGGTAAGCATGCTGGCAGAGCTGATCAGTAAATACAGCAGAGCAGAGAAGTTGCACCAGACCACCCCAAATATCCATTCCCGCCGGATGGAGCTTGTTGCCACAAAGGGCAACACCAGCACAGAGAGCAAGAAGTTTGACAGGGTCAGGCTGAAGACAAATTTGTTACTAAGCGTCAGGAGATAGGACTTCTTGTACAGGGTGAACACTATCACCAAGTTACCCAGGCAGACGAAGATGGCAATGATGATGATGGCAATAGACTCGGTGATGGTGACTGCCCCGTCATCTCCCTCCGGGCCTGGGAGGTTGGCCAGTTCTTTCCCTTGGCTGAGAGAGGAGTTGATGCTCATGGTCAGCATGCCACGTGGTAGTGCAGGCAGAACATGTTGGATGGCTGGAACACCAAAGGAACAACAGAAGGGGTGAGAGAAGCAGGTGGCAGAGGGGAAGAGAGAGAAGAGGAAGAGGAAGGGGGAAAGAGAGAGAGAACGGAGTGTGAGATAAAGAGGGAAGAGGGAGAGAACAAGGAAAGAGGGTAGGGAAATAGGGAAAGAGAAAGTGTGTGTGTGTGAGAGAGAGAGAGAGGGAGAGAAGGAGAAAGAGGAAGAAGAAGACAGAGAAGGAGGAGGAGGAGAAGAGGAAGGAGAAAGAGGAAGAGAAAAAGGAAGGAGGGGAAAAGGAGAAAAAATGAACACATTGGATGATAGACTCTTGGAGCTGGGATACTCCAGAGATCATTCAATCTAACCTCCTACCCAACACCTCTTGCTCCAAAAAGGCAGCTCTTTGCTCCCAAACCCAGAGGACTATATTCCAGTTTCTCCCCCAAGGGACCCAAGCCTAATCCAGGAATAGGACATCCCACTAGAAAAGGGCACTAGCCTTGGAGTCAGAGACTAAATATTTGCACCCAGTTGTGTCACTGACATCCAAGGCCTCTAGTTCTCCCCCCTTACTTGCCTACAGAAGTATCAAGAAAAGTAAATGAAGTCTTAACTTTTCTCAGATTGTTGAGAGAAGATTCAACGTATTATTAACACCACCTAACTTCTACATAACTCATGTTATGGGGGTGGGGTCAACAAATTATAAAATCAATTTCAGTCGACAAGCATTTATTAACCATTTGTTGTATGGCACGCTCTGTGCTAAGCACTGGAGATACCAAAAAAAGGAAAAAAATTGTCCCTCCTCTCAAGGAGCTCACAGTATGTAAACAAGTATATATGAATATATACGTATCTACACATGTGTGTACATATAACTGTAAATGTATACATTTGAACAAATGCATATATAAATGTGTATATAAATGTGTGTGTGTCAGTATGTGTGCGTATGTAATGATAAATTGGAGACAGTATCAAAGGACAGGCACTCAGATTAAGGAGGACTTGGAAAAGTTTTACAAACCTTAAAGGAAGACAGACAGCAAAGCTGAGGAGGGAGAAAATTCCAGGCATGGAGGATAGCCAGTTAAAATGCATAGTCAGGAGATGGATTGTCTTTTGGGGGGGAAAGCAAAGAGACTAGTGTCCCCATATTGTAGAGTATATAAAGGGGAGTAAGGCAAGAGGCAGCTGGAAGGGTAGGAAGGGACCAAGTTATGAAGGGCTTTCAAAGCCAAACAAAGATTTGATATTTGATCTTGGAGGTAAGAAAGAGTCACTGGAGTTTTCCAAATGGGCAAACTCTTTCCTGAGCAGTCAGCATGGGGCCTGAAGTCCTATTCCTCATAAGATGCAGTCACTACCATATAAAATGAAAAGAACATCACCAACGAAACAATCCAAACTGATTGTGAAAGTATGATAAGCAAGCCCCAAAGAAGAGTTAGGAGAAGAAGCCTCCTCAATTTCTCTGCAAAGATGGCAGGCTATGGGCCTGGAACACTGCACTCAGTGTCACGCTTTTTTGACATGTGAGTTAGTTTTGCTGAACTGGTTTGTTTTCTTCTTTGAGGTAAGAAATGGCTTTATGGGGGAGGGAATAAGTGGAAAATGTAAGTGATATAAAAACTGGAGATATCGATGAAATGTTATTTTTTAAAAGATGAAGTTTCTACCAAGTGAGGTCAGTCCAGGTTAATCATGATAACTATGTAGTATAGCAGTACTACAGCAATCTGAGCTTTGTGAAACAGCTTATACAAATTCTTTCATTGAATCCTGATGATAATCTTGTAAACTAGGTGCTATTACTTTCTCCATTTTTCCAGATGAGGAATCTGACTCTGAAAGAGGTTGACTTGCTTAGAATCCCCGACGTGGGAAATGTCAGAGGCAGGATTTGACCTCAGGTCTAACCTATCTCCTAGTCCAACACAGTATCCACTATGTTAATCTAGTTTCCTTGGCCAGATCTCAAAAAAAAAAAACCCACAGAAGCCACTGGACACACATCATCAAGAAAGAATAGAAACTGCTTCTGTGGAATAACCCATAAGGAATCTTAAGAGTTAGAAGGGGTCTCAAAGGGTATCTCGTTTAACTCCCACCCTGGAAATCTTTTTACAGCATCCATTAACAGATGCCCACTCAGCCTCTGTTTGAACACATACAGTAACTAGGAAACTCACTACTCACCAAGTGGCTCACTCCATTTAGGAGCAGCTCTGATTGGTAGAAAGTTCTTCCTTGCAATGAGTCAAAATCTGTCTTCTGTCCCTTAATTTCTACCCACTGGTCCTTGAGCTACCTTCCAGTAGAATATCATATATGGCAAATTTTTCTTTCATAAGACAACCCTTCAAATACTGTGCCTTAGTTTCTTTAGGTGTAAAATAAGGTTGTTAGGATCAAGTGAGATAAATTATGTAATTGTGAACTGTAATACACTATATAAATGCTAACTATCCTAACCTTTTGCTTTTTTAGGTAAAAATTCCAAATTCCTTCACTTGATTCTTGTGACGGTTTTCAGATCCCTAACCATTCTGTTTGGCCTCTTTTAAGTGAACTCTATATTGCCAATGTCCCTCTTAAAAATCTGGTGCCCAGAACTAAACATCGTACTCCCTGAAGGATCTGTGGTAACATTCTAATGGGACTATTCCCTCTCTTAATTCAGTACTATTAAAGCAACCCAACATGACAATATAGGCAGCTTGGTAGAGTTAACAGTGTCAAGAAGGCCACAAACCAGACTCTGACCCTGGGCACTATGTGCCCTTGGTGACTCAGTGGAACTTAGCAGACGCTGCACCTGGGCTGGTAGGCATTGCTATATTGCGTTCCCCATCCCACCTCCACTTATTAACACTGTGACATTGTTGGCTCATATTGACCTCGTGCTCAACCAGTGTGTTTCCCCAGGTCTTTTTCAAGTGAATTGCTGCTAAGCTGAGTCTCCGCAATCTTGAACTTGTAGAAATGCTTTTTTGAACCAATTTGCAGGACTTTGATGAATGACTTGTTAAATCAATGTTGTTCTCTTTAGAGCAGTCACCTTTGGGAGACTACAACCTTATTTGGGCTCTCTCTTGGAATTTGCACCATCGCTTAAATGGTGGGAAATTGCCCTTTGAGGGTGGATTTGATGTTTTTGGAACAAGCTAAAAGCCATTTGGCCAAGTCTAATGAATGAGATGGTTGATTATTCCTGTGAATTTTCAGCTTTTTAGATCTGGCTCATGTTTCCAGTCAGCTGAAATCTTTCCCAATCTTGATTCTGTCATCTGGTGGCATATTGGCAATTCCTCCCCAATCTGCAAATGTTATAATCATGCCTTCTATGTCTATGCCTTTGCAAGGAAACTTGGGATGTATGTGAAATATCAAAAGGAAATTATTACTCATGCCAGACATCGAAGTTTCTAAATCAGCATATATTATACATATATACAAACACATATATGCATATATACATGTCAGAAAATTTTTTTAACATGCAGATGCAAAGCACTAGCATTTTACAATATGAATATTGATACTAAAAGACATTGGCCCTTAGACCACAGAGTGGATCCATACAGAACACACTCTTGGGCAAGGTGAGTCAAACTACCATGCCATAGCTTACTGGCCTCATTTCCAACCACAGCCGTGATGGAGGGACCTGGCCAACAAGGCAGATGAGGCAATCAGTCACCTGAGAAATGTGAAGTGTCTGTTACTGCCAATGGGGAGCAAGGGAGACACAAGCCCCAGCAAATCCCCCAGGGGTGTATCTCAAAGAACAAGGAAAGTTGGGAATTGGAATGCTCTAATCAGGTGTACACCTCTTGGCTCTCTGCCAACAGTACCCTCAAGGCTGCCAAGTCAGAGTTTTTTGAAAGGAAGCAAAATCAAGTTGTGACTCACATCACTTTACTGAGCTATTTGGATTCAAGAAGGGAGCACAGTCTTCTAAAACACTCACACGCATTTCCACACCACCTTATTGAAATCAACATTCTACACTAATATGACTGATTTTTTTTTGAAAATTTAAGTCATTTAAAAAATTTCTATAAACAGTTTTTTCTAACTGAATTTCTTTAAAGTCTTAAATCTGGATAGACTGGCATCTAGATATGTTATGTATTTTATAATTCTTTCAAAACTGTGACCAATTTTTTAAACTGAGCATCCCAAAACTTGTCCATCCAAAAGAACACTGCCCCCCTTTAAAGTTATCGCTTTCAGAGGTTACACACTAACTTGGGCTCTCCTTTCGAATGCTACAGCACCTTCTTACAAATTGCTCAATGGTGGGAAATCTTGGTCCTTTGAAGATGGCTTTGAGTTTCTGAGAACAGCCAAAAGTCATTCGGCCAAGTCTAATGAATGAGGTGGGTGATTTAGCCAAGCAATACTGTTTTGGATCAAAAACAAAGAATGATTATGAAGTAATGGGGCTAGCTTTCTTGTGTGGCTCAAAAACTGTCTCATCCAAAAATGATTAGAGGAAAGGCAGCATCCTTGGAATAAACGTATAGCCTCCCAAGGGGACATCTTGGAAGGAAAACATGCGTGTGAACGTGTAAATTCCAGCAGGTTTCCTTTTAAAAATTCTCATTATTTTACAGAGGCACTAGGCATTCCATCTGGAAATGCTTCATCAGACCTGACTCACCATGGTCTTGAAGGTAAGAATCAACAAACCCCTGAGAAATAAGTCTACATTTTGGTAGAGGGTGTGTAAATATGTCTGTATTTTGGTAGAGAGTCTGAGTATAAATGGGAAAAACTGGACAGAAAACATTACAATCAATGAGATAATGGCTGAAGAAATTGTGGGACCTTTTAGGTCTGTAAAATGCTCTATATACATCATCTCATTACAGAATATACACTGTTGCATCACTAAAAATCCAATATGGGGAATTTCATAGCTTTATGGGCGTACTTGTATGAACTGGTGAGCAAAACCACACGAACAATACACAGAATCGTTACCATTGCATCCACAAAAACAAAAGTGAAACAAAATTTAACTTGCATTAAGTTAAGATCAATTCAGTCCCAGAGACAGGTTGATGAAATGTCTTTCCCCTGCAGAAAGGAGGAGGGCGGTGGTGGGGGATGACACTTGCAGAATGCTGCATTGTGCTGGTGTGGGACATGCTTACTAGATCTGAAGACTTTGCTTAGCTGGTTTGTTTTTTGTTAATAAATAAGATATTGTGTGTGTGTGTGTCTGTGTCTGTGTCTGTGTGTGTACCAGGTCCTATTTTTTCTTTCCCATACCCAGAACTACTCAATCTGCTTGGTTTCAGCACCTGTCCTCACTGGGTTCTTTTATCCTGTGTGAAGTCTGACCTCTCTTCTCAGCCACATTTTCCTCCTTGGCCCTCTGGGCCTCTCTTCTTGTTCTAGACCCCAACTACTTTTCTAAACTGCTCCAGTTTAAGAAGTGCTGAAGGGCTCTCAAATGGAAAAAGATCAAGAAGCCCTGTTCCACCTTAGTAGCCTAAGACTAAGACAATTTAAGTTGTCTTTTAGCCTTAGATTTCATCTATTTTCTTGTCAGAGAAATTCCCCATTGCTGTTGGAGAGAGATGAAAATGAAAAAAGAAATACAGAGTTGTTGCCTCAGTCCTCACAATCCTGTCATCAAGTGGGGCCATTCAGCACCAGCTCCGAGATAACTCCTGATGGACATGATAACAAGCCAACTATTGCCTTGCCCTGTTCCTTCATCCTTCTGTTTTATTCCCCCAAATCAGGACATTGGAGCCTTGCTACAGGGCTTGGCAAGCCCTCCTTGATGACATACAAGATTAACTTCCTGGTCATCTACAAAATAAAGGGGTTGGACAAGGTGGCCCAAGTTCTATGTATGAGCTTATATTGGGGAGTAGTCAAAAGCCCTTTTGGCTTCTCAAAAGCTAAACACCTGTGAATACATGATAATAAAATCATAGGGTTTTGAGCAGGAAGAGATCATGAACACGACTGAGATCCAACTCTATCATTTTATAGATGAAAAAAACTAAGGCCCATAGAGGTTAAGCAATTTGCTGACATAAACAGAAGCGTAGATAGCAGAGTCAGAATTTGAGCCCACATCTTCTGACTCGAGATCCAGGGTTCTTTACATAGCATATAAGATTCTGTAGGCAAATCTGCCTACAGAAAATTTTGCACCTACAGTCAACTGTCAGTAAATATTTATTAAGCTCCTACTATGTGCAACAAATTGTACTAAGTACCAGAATAATGGAATTCAAAATATTGAATTAAGTTAGATTGAAAAACAAGTCATTTCATATCTCAATGGCCTACCTTAGAGCAAAATTTGCATTTTTCTTAAGCAAAGATTTATATTTGTATTTCAACAAGAGCCTTCCCCCTCCTTAAGCCAAAATTTCTGGGTAGCTGGGTGCCTGGAGAGACTCTTTTAAAGAGAATTCATATTTGCATTTTCAGAGACTGGCACACAAAATTGTAGAGGAGGAAAAACCAATCCTACTTGAGAGGAAACAACCTTAAGACCACATCAAATAAATAGGGTGGGTCTGATATATCATTGTGATGTTATTTGGCAGTGCTCTCTGGGGCTTTTCATCCCAACAGCTCAAAGCATTTATAAAACTTCAAGTAATAACACCTCCCTAGGGCAACCATGATAAAATCACAGGATTTAGGTCCTACAAGCAATAGAGAGAGAGAAGGAGAGAGAAAGAGACATAGAGAGAAAGGGAGAGGGAGAGAGAGAGAGAGAGAGAAGAGAGGAAGAGAGAGGGAGAGAGAGAGAGAGAGAGGGAGGGAGGGAGGGAGGGAGAGAGACAGAGAGAGAGAGAGATCCTCAAGGACCAAGACTTCATTTTGCAGAGAAGGAAAATGAGGCTAGGAGAGGTTCAAGTCACCAGGCTCAGGGCTACCTAGCTAGTTAGAGACACAGCTGAGACCAGATACCAAGTCTCCTTTTCCTGGGCTCAATGAGCTTTCTCCTTAGTCCTTATTGCCTGCTTCACAAATAGAGAAATGGAGGGAGAGAAACATTTCCTCAGGCCACACAAGGAGTCAGGAAGGGAGCCAGCACATGATCCCAGAATCCTTAGCTCTCAGCAAGTACTCAAAACAGTTGCCAAGGCTCCCTACCCAGCAGTCACTTCCAAGTTGTTCCCACAAAGAAATGAATGGTATGAACATGGGCTTGGTTACTCTCCAAGAAGAGGGCCCAAGAGATGAAGGGCCCCCATACACAAAGCTGGAAGATCCCTAACTACCTACCCCCAGAGTCTACTAGTCCAACAAAGGGTATTTGTAAGTGGTTCCCCCTTGTCCCCTCCCCAATTCCTAAGGTAGAAATAAACATAACATTTACAAACAATAATCATTTCAACAAAACCCTCTACATCCACAGAAGGTGCCTACTTGGCGCTGTACTTTTCATGAAGACAGAGTAAAAGGAAATAAAGGAGAACAAGATACAGCAAGGGAATAAGTACCTACCCTTTCAGCTGCTTCTTTTTCCTTTCTCTTAAAAATTTCCTTAAGTTTTCCTTTTATGGGAGAGGGACAGCAGAGAGAAAATGTAGAGATCTTTTGGTTGTTTGGGTTTTTTCTGAAGTGAACAGGGGCTATAACTTTTGAAATCTTTGTTTAGGGGGACACAGAATTTCTTTCTTTTTTTAACAAATTAATTTATTTTTAGTTTTCAACATTCACTTTTATAAGTTTTAAATTTTCTCCACGCCCTTCCCTCAAGACAAACTTAGAATTTCTAGGGAAGTAAAGTCAAAATCTAAGTATCTTAGTATGAAACAGCCCTTTGGCCATTCATCCAAGTGATATTTCACCTTCAGTATGACAAATTTTAGGGGCAGGGGGTAATTACAATGAATATATCTTGCTGATTTCAGTAATTGAGTTAAATCTCATTTTAATCCACCAACTGGGAACACTTGACAGACCTCAAGTTATCTTTTCCAGTTAATTTAAATCAGACTTGAAAATAATCTTTTTCTTTGGTACTTCCTGAGAACGAGGAATAACTTTCAGCCCTGAAGTGCTTAAAGAATTCTATCTTTATTTCACCATATGGGAGAAGGAAAGAGCTATTTAAAAAATGCAGGCTAATTAATACTTCCTATTAGTGAGACTCAGATCAGAGTTGTGGAGACTGACTTACAGGAAGAACCTCTAGTAGATTACCTTTCCCTCCTGAATTGCCTGGATAATTTTAAGAGGAGGTAAAGATAAGGAGATCACATCTTCCACAAAGTGCTCTTAGATGCTACTCTCAGAGCCTTGGATAGGTGGACCACTGATAGGACTGTCACGACAAAAAGAAAACAAAAACTGACCTGGCGGCTTGGCATTCTGCTGGAGCCACTGGCTTTCACAATTGCTAAACGTTCAGTCTAAGTATTTACATCTAGGAAATTGGCAAATTTCCAGAGAGATTGGTTCATTATTTTGTTGTCTAGCCTTTAAGAAAATGTTAATAATGAAGATTGGAAGCCATCTCTAGTCATCCTGATCTATATCGGCCACTGCACCAAGATGGCTCTTGAGGAGAAAGTGAGGCTGGTGACCTTGCACAGACCTGCCTCCCTTAAATCCAATTCACTTACAAGTTTGGCATCACCTTCCTGATGTTATGGTCCTCCTCAAGAATGAAGGGTCAGTAACAATGGTGCAGATTAAACTTAAAAGTGTGTCATGTGTACATTTGCTTTTCTTTTGTCCCCAGAGAACAGGAGCAGCTTGTTAAACATTTCTCAGCATTCCACAGGTTCTAAGTCTAACTGTGCTGCTAGTGTACAACTGAGAGTTAAAAAATTTAACAGTTTCCTCAACTGTCCAATGGGAATCAAACTACATCTGCCCTCTTTTTTTTTTTGAGGAATAAATGAGATAAATGAGGCAAAAATACTAATAAAGATACTCTTCTTATTTGTTGTATTTCCTTGTATCAATTTCTTCTCTTTCTCCCTTTCCACTCTGGGTTTCCATTACTTCCAGTCCTGAAGGAAACTCATTAGTGGAGCCCAGCTAAATTATTATTAACTCATATTGACCATATGGATGATGACCTTGGAAAACAAAGGATCATCGAGATGAAAGGAACTTTATAAATCATCTAAATCATCCCACCACCCAGCTATCCAAGAGGAATCCTTGTATGGCATCTCTGAAAATTTTGTCATGAAGCTTCCTAACAGGATGCTCATTCCATTTTTCGGATAGCTCAAATTGATAGAAAAGTCTTCCTTTAAGTTTAGTTGGTCAGTCAATAAACAGCTATTAAGCACCTACTATGTGCTTAGCACTGTGCTACTGCTGGGGATACGGAAAGATGCAAAAGACAATGCCTGCTCTCAAGGAGCTCAAGATCTAATGGGAAAACAGCAAGCAAACAAATATGTACAAATAAACTAGATACAGGATAAATTTGCAATAATTAACAGAGGGAAGGCACTGAAATTAAGAGGGGTTGAAGGTTTCCTGCAGAAGGTAAGATTTTAGTGGGGACTTAAAGGAAGCCGGAGTTAAACCAAAATCTGCTCTTCTGAAATGTCTACTCACTGGTCTTGAGTCTGTCCTCTGGAGATACACAGGAGAAGATTAATCTCTTTACTTCACCACACTAGCCCATCAGATATGTAAGGAGAACTGCGTGACTGTACTGCTTCCCTCCTCAAGTCTTCTCTTCTCATTCCCAGTTCCTCTTATGACAACCTTCCAAGCAAAAGCAAATGCGATTTCCTCCATAAAGCCTTTCTTGGTCTTCATCTCCAATCGTAAGTAACATTTCCTTCTGCTGAATTAATAAAGTACTTTGTACCTACTGCCTAGTTATTTCAGCACATCTCTTATCTCCCCTACGAGATCATTAACTTTTTGAGAACAGCAAACATGTATTATTAGTCTCTGTAACTCCTATGATGCCCTGTATGTAGTAGGTCCTCAGCAAATATTTGTAGAGTGCCTGTATGTGACACCGTTTCTAGACTTTTCAGCATTCTGACTGCCCTTCTTTCAACACATTTCAATTTGCCAACATCTCCCTTAAAATACGCCCCAAATGGCACACAGCACTCTAGATGTGCCCTTATGGTCACAGAATACAATGGGATATTACAATTCCTCTTTCTAGATGCTGTGCTTCTATTATTTTGTTCAACTTATCTCACAATTCCAGCCAGCTGCAACCTTTCTGGATCTTGGAGCTGGAAGAGACCTTTAAAGCTATCTAGTTCTTCCCCTTTTACAGATAAGGAAACTGAGACCCAGAGATGTAAAGTGACAAGTTGTAGCAACAAGAGTTGGGATTTAAACCCAGGTCTTCTGATTCCCAATCCAGGGCTTTTCCCTCAGAACCACACTGCCTCTGTCATCTAGCATATAAGTGATTCCTCCTAACTTTATTACAACTTCCTTTCTGATGTCTTTATTCAAGAAGAAGACAAGGCCAAGGCTGGAAGTTTAAAGCAACTGCTAGAGATCTTTTCTCTCAGTTGACAACAATATGTTAATCAACACATTTTGAATCATTCAAACAATGTATCTACCTAAATGCACAAAAGCCGAGTGATGAATCTTGGTCAAGTTAGGCTAAGTGGCTGCTAAGATTCCTTCAAACTCCAAGATTCTGCGAATCTAATCCATGTCTCTCAAATCTTGTCCCCAAAGATATAATCAGAGACTTTTTCAAATGCCTTGGCTAAAATTGAGAGCCAGCACATCTACAGGATTTCTCTAACGTAACAGACTCGTAATCTTTCTCTGAAATGGGTTCTTCACTTTTTTTTAATGTATTCTAGACCTCTTTGGCAAGCAGATTGGTAAAGCCCATGACCCCTCCTAAGAATTATGTGTTTAAATGAATAAAATATATAGAATTACAAATGTAATTGATTATAATGTAATTGAATTACATTGAAATACAGTTACACTGAAATACAATTATCAAAACATTTTTTTAAAACTAAGTTCATAGATCCCAAGTTAAGAATCCTACCTCTACAAGGCTACAAAGTATATAAACAAAGGGGAAAAAAAATACAGGACCATAAAACATTCTGAAACTGGCCTTCCCTCTACCACAGGAGGGATAATGAAATGGATGAAGCAGAGGAATAGTGGAAAGTCTGATGAATCTGGAGTCAGAAGACCTAAGGTTGAATTCTAGCTCAGTCATTCACTACCTGAACAGCCTGGAACAAATCACTTATAACCTCTTATAACCTTATAATCTCTCTGTACATCAATTTCCTCATCTGTAAAATAAGGGGACAGGCCTAGACAGCCTCCAAGGTCCTTCCCAACTCTATGGTTTTACAATCTTAATCCTGTAATCATGAGAAATATCAAGAAGGTTGGCCTTCAAAGGTCCCTTCCAATTTTCCATCTCTGATCCTACAGTCATTTCCACTGTTTGTCCAGAATGAATCGTTCCTCACCCTATTCAAAGGAAGTAGTTCCAAGGCTGTTCTGCTGAAGAGTTAGGATGTTTCCCCAATGTTCTGTGACTCTCCAAAGTAACATGTTCACTTAACCTCTCTCCCCCAGTTTCCTCACCTATGAAATGAGCATTGGGTTATTTGCTACCTACTTCACTAGAAAGCTCTTCACTATAAAAATGGTGCTGTTCTAGGAAAGCCCAAATTTTCTTAAGAAACAATTTCTTTTTCCCTACTTTGCCATAGAGAAAATGGACTTTGGGAACGCTTGGCCATTGGACACAGCTATACTCTGAGAACTAGACTGTTGGTGGAATGAGAAAAGGCTAACAATTCCTTTTCATACACCATCTCATTGAAGTCTTAAAAGGCTCCTTTTTATTTCTCCCCATGCTTTCCACAGTCAGAACCAATGGGAGCATTATCAGTTTCAGTTCTCCCAGAAAACCCCACACCACCAGTTTTGTATGATATTAAAGACAAAACCCACAAGGGGAGATTCTCAGGCCTCAAGAGAAAAACGATGTGAGGTAAAGAGGCTTTGTATGGCAGGGCAGTCAGGCTTCCACCACTGTCTTTGGGAGGTTCTGGAGTCTTTGTGATTTCTGTTTCCTTTCTCCATAACCCCTCCAGGGTAAAGGGACAAAAAAAAAACCCTCCAGCTTTTTACAGCCCAGCACAGTGAGAAGACAGCTCAGTGACTGGCCTGCAGCCTTGCTCCCCTAGGCTGGGAATGCCAAATCCTGCAAGCAAAGCAGGTCAGGTCAGGTCAGGGCCCAGAGAAGTTTGAATTCTATCTACCTTTCCCAGGTGAAAGAACTGGTGGTGGTGATTCAATCGGCAGCCAGCTAAGGATGAACTGTTTTCATGTCTGGTACTAGCAAAGAATCTGCTGCTGGGTAGGCTTTGCACAATGGGCAGCTTCCCACCAGGTACAGGAGGGGAGGTGGGCAGGGTGACTGAAAGCTATAGTTCTGCCAATGACTGAGGACCACGAAGTGATGTCAACCCCTTTGCTTCATGACATCATGAATCTGACATGTGATGGCACCCAAGTCCCTTTCAGCTGGGCAAAGAGGTAATCCACAGAAGATACAAAGACTGGGTTAGAAGGGATGACTCTATTAGGCCACAATAAACTTTAAAGCTGCATCATGAACTAATTACTTTTTCCTCAACACACTGCAATGATGTCCTTATACAGAAGGTACATAAAAGAAATATCCTAAGCCATGGCACAACCTTGCCTCAGGAGCTGGATTACAAAATAAAAAGGTAATTTCTTCCTCATTAACACCATTAATTCATCCCCTTGGTTCTATTTGTGTAACTCTCCTTCAGACAATTTTCAGGTCCACATCATTTCTCAAAATTTTCTCTTCCCTTTTACTTTTCATTTCTTACTACTCTGTCATTTCATCCCATTCTCCACTTACCTCCTCCCTCTCCTCCTTCCAGCAGAAAAAAACAGTGGAAGAGTAAGACCCAAAGGACCAACAGAAAGGAGGATGAATCAAGTGAGACACTGGAAAATTTTGCTGGCCGGAGTCCAGAGAGAAAAACATACCTAACTTGTGCCATATTCCCTCATCGCCCTCATGCCTCTAGCCTAATCCTCAAACACATTGGCAGTCTGAAAGCCTTTTGCATAGACCAATGATCTAGTCATCCAAGTCTCTGGAAAGGACTGAAGCTCACAACCAAAGGATCTTGATGTCACAAGCAAAGACCAGTCTCTATGGCCATACTGACTGACAACAGAGTTATGAATGGTACAATCCCCTGGGATGTTTGCAGGTGAGTCTATCAGTACGCTATGAGATTCCTAGAGATGGGATTCTTCCTTGCCCAGAGCAAGTCACCCCAAAATAAATCAGGGCTAAGTCACATCCTCAGAATTCCCATCACCCCAGTCAAAAATCCAAACAAACCAAATGAAATATAAGCTCAGTTCAGGTAATATGTTGACATACCATTATGATTTCCTTTCAAAACTCATTTGAAATCTTTTTTTTTTCTTTTGGCAGGGAGAAATAAAATTGCTTTGAACATAGTAGGCATTTCAAGAGCTATTTGTTGAATGAATAAATGAGCTCTGAGTTAGGCAGATGGATGTGGTTCATTCCACTTGGAGCCATTCCTGATTCCTCCATCCCTCTCAACTCCACTCAGCCTGCTGCCAAGAGCTGTTCATAAGATCTAATGTTTATACTATGGTTATTTGTATATATCTCACCTTGCCCTAGATGTCGAAACTCCCTGAGGGAAGACTGTCATCTTTCATTGTGTGCCTAGCACAGTATATAACACATAGCAGGCACTTAATGCTGATTGAATTGGACTAAATTCCAGACTGGAGTTCAGAGTCTGGGTTTAGTTGAGATCTAAGGTAAGCATCTGAATAGAAATGACCTCTTAACTCTGAAGAGCCCTTTTTCTTACTCTTACTCTTATAGCTAGACTAGCAGTTGGAGAAGAAGCAAGAATGGAGACATTTCCTACTAAGCAATTTCTTCAATGAATGATAAGAGTCTTGGTGCATCACTCCTGAAGCACTCAAGTTTCTTGCGTGGAACATCAATGAATTCATCCACTGTCTACCTAGCAAAAAACTACCTTATGAGTGACACCAATAATATTACCATATTAGCTAATAAGCAAAGAGCAGGGAACAGAATGCTCACTGGTGAATATTATCCACCTTCTCTTACCCTGCATAGAGTGATTAAAAGACACGGGATCACTTTTTAATGGCTGTTATTCAGTCATTTTTTAGTTGTGCCTGACTCTACTTAGGGTTTTCTTGGCAAAGATGCTGGGGTAGTTTTTCCTTTTCCTTCTCCAGCTCATTTTACAGATGAGGAAATTGAGGCAAATGGGTTAAGTGACTTGCTCAGGGTCACACAGCTAGTAGGTGTCTGAGGCTGAATTTGAACTCAGGTCTTCCTGACTCCAGGACCAGCACTCTGTCCACTAAGCAACCCTGGCAGGGTGCTCAGTTTCCTCATCTAGCTGACATTCTAATAGGAGACATAACACCTAGAGGAGGTTTCAGCTGTGAATCAGATGGAAAAACTCTCTTGGTTCTTCAGGTGCACCAGCAAAACAAATGGGAAAACATCTTTCATATCATTTCCCCTGATAAAACCATATCCATTTTTGATATGTAGCCATTTGAGAGTGACAAGAACTTTGGTGATGAGAACTTTCTTTTCCAGGTCTTCAGTAGCTGTGACTCCCAGTCATGCCTCTAACAGAATTCTCGCTAAATGTTTACTGAATTAAATTGATGTATAAAAAGTGGTTGGCAGTGAATAGAGCACTGGGTTTGGAATCTGGAAGACTCATCTTCAGGAACCTTTATCTGCTCAGTTTCCTCAAATGTAAAATGGGGGATAATAACAGCACTGGCATCCACACTTTAGTGGCAGCTGGGTGGCACGGTGGATAGAACACCAGCCCTGGAGGCCTTAGACATTCACTAGCTGTGAGATTCTGGACAAGTCACTTAACCCCAATTGCTCTCCTCCTTCTCCCAAAAAAGAATTTAAGCTCCATGAAAGCAAGAACTGTTTCCGCTTTTCCATTTGTGCCTTCAGTTCTTAGCACAGTGCACTGCATACAGTAAACACTCATAAGTGGTTTTTAGCACTGTGCCTTGCATATAGTAAACACTAAATAAATGTTTTTTGCATTCATTCAAATATAAGAGAAAGGAAAATAAAATGAATATAAAGGAATGGGCTGCAGGCAATTGCTATAATAAGTATGAGGTAGTAAAGAGAACTTTCATCTAGGGAGGGCATGGAAGGTCTCCTGTTAAGAGGTAGCATACATGTAGAACTTTGAAGGAGGGAATTCAAGGAGATGGCAGCAGGGAATGAGTTCCTTTCATGTATAGTATCTAAAAAGGCACAGACAGAAAGTAGGTTAGGTTGACTTGGACGAAGAATATGTGAGGGGGAATATGAAATCAGTTTGGAAAAGTTACTTAAAGTCAGGCTCCCAAGGCCCTTGAATACATGGCTAAGACGCTGACATTTCCTTCTGGTGGCAATGGAAGTCACCAAAGGTTTCTGTGTTTATGAAGAACGTCATCACAGCAGCACATTAGCAAGATTACTCAGACACTGAGGCAAAGCACAGATTGGAGAAGGGCTAGACTCTTGGCAAGAAGAATAGGTAGGAGGTTATTACAATAGTCTAGATGAGAAGAGATGAAAGTCTAGACTCAAGAAGTTGCAGTAGGAGTGGAAAGGAGAAAGCAGATGCAAAAGATATTGCAGAGATCAAAAAAAGATGACTTGGCAACTGATGAGGCTGGAGGAGAGAGAGAGAGAGAGAGTTCTTTAAATCCTTGTCCAATCAGATCAGAAGTCTCAAGCCAGGTTTTTTATCCCCAAATGAAAACCCAGCACTTTGCTCTAGATTTAAATTGAAAACTGAAGATATTTCCTTTGCTTACTGAGCTCTACAGAGAATACAGAAAGAGAATGCCCTCTCCAGGTCCGAGAGAACAGAAAGGTCTGGAAACCAACGGTGGACCACTGTGCAAGTTGCCTCTAAACTTCCTTCCAGCTGTAAATACCATGACCCTATAAAGCAGAATCTTTGGGTTTGGTTGGGCCATAGAATGGAGAAATGTATTACTCTTGGGCAGTGTGGGAATGAGGTGGCACATTCATACCTATTAGTGAGGGGTAAGATAATGCCAAAAACTTCAGAAAAGTTCTCTCTCCAGGGAATATGATCTCAAAAATAAATGTGTTTCCCCCTCCTCTCTCTTAGACTGTGAACTCCTTGAAAGCAAGGACTATAGCTTGCCTCTTTTTGTGGTAGGCAGCGAGGGCGTGCAGGGATAGAGCACTGGATCTGGAGATAGGACCACTTCAATTCAAATTCTGCCTAAGAAACTTACTAATTGTGTGACCCTGAGCAAGTCAGTTAAACCTGTTTGCCTCAGTTTCCTCAACTGTAAAGTGAGCTGGAGAAGGAAATGGTAAACTGCTCCAGTATCTTTGCCAAGAAAACCCCAAATGGGGTCAGGACAAATCAGACAAGACTGAAACAACGAAACAACATGAACAACATTATATGCTATTCATTGACTAAAACCTCACTCACCAAGGCCATCAGTTATGGGAATTCTGAGAAAACAAATTCAACTAATTCATTTCCATTCTGTGGAACCGATACTCTATTCTTTAACTCATGGCTCCTCCCCTCAAAAACTCAGATCTCATTCTAAAGTTAAATTTATGTCACTGAGGAGAATGAAAGTGGAAGTCTCTGAAAGTGACTAAACAATGACTAGCCACAGTGTAGACAATACTAAATTTGGAGTCAGGAGGCTTGGGTTCCAGTCCCAACTCTGCTCTGTTGTTGTTCAGTTGCGTCCAACTCTATGTTTGTTCATGGGATTTTCTTGGCAACGATACTAGAGTGCTTTGCCATTTCCTTCTCTGGCATACCCTCATTTTACAGATGAGAAACTGAAAATGACTATTCAAGTCCACTAGATAAGCCATCAAATTAGAACAGAAATAGATATAATGTGGGTTCCTGAAATGCCACAAAAAACTCATTAACAGTTGACCTCATCTATAAGACAGCCCCATCACAGGGACCCTAATATTACTTTATAGAGAAGCTTTAGCATGATCATTCCTAATGGCCAGAGAAAGGAGAAGTGGCCTCCCTGTGATATTACCTCAGTGATGATGGTCTGGGGAATTAAAAAAAAAAATCAAAGATGAGGGAGATAGCCCTCAGATGACACCAAATTGAGTCAAGTTGGCGAATCTGTGCCTGTATGTGGAGGGAAAAGAAAAACAGCAAAGGTCTTGAAGTATGAGTGGAACACTGCATGAAAAGAGTTGGAAGGAAGTTACAGAAAAGGTCCCTGGAAGCCAAGGACTAGACCCCTGAACTTCTTTGAGTTATGAAGTTAGATCACTGGGAGGGATCTAACAGCACTTTTCAGAAATTTCCTTTCTGATGTGGTTCCATGTAAAGAAATTGTCTTCTATTATGCTTCAAAGCAAAATGGAATACAAATGAAAACTACTTCATCAGAGGAGGATCCTTGTGGTACAGTTAAAGAACAGAAGATTTGGGATCAGAAGACCTGAGTTTGAATCCTTCCTGTATATCACTAGGTAAGTTATGTTTTTTTAATCTGTAAAATTAGAATGTAGAGGGAGATTTGAACTAGATTGCCTCTAAACTTCCTTCCAGCTGTAAATACCATGACCCTATAAAGCAGAATCTTTGGGTTTGGTTGGGCCATAGAATGGAGAAATGTATTACTCTTGGGCAGTGTGGGAATGAGGTGGCACATTCATACCTATTAGTGAAAAGAAAAAATGCCTCTAAAGACCTAATACACAGGAGCAATAATTTAGACGTTGCTGGTTACTTTCAGAAATACTGGTCTAGACAGAAAATGACTTCTCTGAATGCCACAAAACATACTCAGATTATCTAAATTTCTCTCATCTCCCGTATCACCTTGTCTTAAAGGTTAGTTAGAGTAGAAATGTGATGTGAAAGGATCGCAGGGATACCAACTTACCCAGGAAGGTTAGTCTCTCCTCTGAAGATCTTTCAGTCGAAGGATAAGGCCGCTCTCTCCCTGAGAGTGATGTGGCTGTAGCTCCTCCTGGCACCGCAGCTGACCACTGGAAGTCTCCTCCAGCTCTGAGTCTAGGAACCTCCAAAGGCTGCAGG
The DNA here is from genome assembly GCA_028658325.1 of Potorous gilbertii. Classification (NCBI taxonomy): domain Eukaryota; kingdom Metazoa; phylum Chordata; class Mammalia; order Diprotodontia; family Potoroidae; genus Potorous; species Potorous gilbertii. The sequence continues at coordinate 641,517,792 of CM053770.1, read as the reverse complement.
TGTCATGTGTTTCCCTAGATGCCCAGCGACGATGCTGCTAACCTTGTCCGCGATGTTCTGAGATCCATGGGCTCTGGGACTGCTTTTTTCCACACCCCTTTCCTGAGGTGGGGGCACCGAGCCAAGCCGAGGAACACGGACTGGACTGTGGGGTGCACCGGGGCAGAAATCAATCCCCTTGGGGCCAGTTCAACAGCATCCATGACCACCTTTCCTAAGGATGGGGGGAGGCTCCTAGAGGGGAGAGAGGGAGCGGAGGCTTGGAGACAGAAACGACCGACCCTTTCAAGGCTGTCGCTAAACCCTTACTGCTTCCTGGGGTAGCGAAATGGGGGCTTCTCCAAGAACATGGTGCCATAAATAGCACCCATTTCCCAAGCCCAAGATCGAGGAGGGAGAGAAGAGCTGGAGGACTGGCTTCTCCTTAACGTCCACAGGAAAAAGGGGCGCGGGGGTGGGTGGGTGGAGGGGAGATGGCTAGTGATAAAAGAAGGGGTGAATGAAGGAAACACAAAGAGTGAGGAGCGGCTAATGGGGTGCGAGTGCACGGGAGAGATGAGGCCGAGGGTCTCCGGGGCCCTGAAGGAAGGGGGCTCAAGGGCTGGGTCCCAAATCGCCGCCGCCGCCCACCCCGCTCCCCCAGCCTCCGCTAAGGCCGCGCGCCGCTCCAGCCACCTCCCCTTCCTCCTCCTCCTCCTCCCCTCTGCACAATGAAGCGCAGACCCGCTCCGTCTCCCCCAAACTCCTCCCCTCCGGGCCTGGGACTCAGCAGTCCTCGCCCCCCAGCCCTCCCGTCCTCCGGTCCGGCCCGATCCTGGAAGCTCACCGCCGAGGAGCCGCCGCCACCGCTGCTCAGGGCTGGGCCATCCCACCTCCACCTCCCCTTTCCGCGCCGCCGGCCCCGCCACCGCCACGGCCGCCGCTGCCCGGCTCGCCCGCCGCCGCTCCAGGGGCGGGAGCTTTCGGGTGGCAGCCCCCGATCCCCCACCCGCCCTTCCCGAGTCCGCTCCGCCGCTGCCGGCGGCTGCGGACACGCGGAGAAGGGCCGAGGGAGCCCGGAGCGGCTCACAAACTTTGCTGGGCTGCGCCGCCCCGCGCCGCCCCGCTCCGAGCGGGCCAAGCTGCGCTGCGCTGCCCTGCGCTCTGCCCGGCTCTGCCCGGCTCTGCTCTGCCCTGCCCCGCCCGCCCCTCCTCCGGGCCTCCCTCTCCACCTCCCGCCCGCCTAGCCTACGCGGCCCCAGGCCCGCCTCCCTCATCCTCGTCCGCCCGCCTCCCTGCGCCCCCACTCACCTTTCTGCACTTCCTCTCTTACATTCCCACCCCATCCTCCAGACTCTTGTCCTCCTCGGTCCCCATCCCTCCTTCGGACCCTTGTCCGTCTGTTGTACCCATCCAGCCCCTCGGGCCTCTTCCCCGCACTGCCTCGACCCCCTCCCCCGACTCTTCTTCTGGCCCCTTTTCCCATTTTTCCTTTCAGGTCTGTGCTCTAGACTGCCTTTGCAATCTCTCCTACCTATGTCACTGACTTGCCTCCTCATTCCCCGTCGCCCTCCCCGGGTCCGATCTCTTGGCTTCTTCCTTTCCTTCCATCCTTGCTTCTTTGTTGGTTTTGTTTTGGTTTTTTGGCTTTTTCCTTCCCTCTTCAGCTTTGCACTTTCCCATTTTCCCATCCCTATTCTTCATTTCCGGATTCAGCCTTCTCAGACTCTCCCTTTCCTATTCTCCTGCCATTCTCCAGTTCTCTCCTGACCTTCCCCATCTTCATATCTCCCTTCTTAGATATATTTCACTTACTGGTTTCTGTCTTTTTAAAATATTAAATATATCCCTTCTGTTTATGGTCTACTCAAAAAATGCCCTCCTCCGTCAGTCTCTTCATATTCCATCTTCACCCTCCTTCATCATCCCACTCAGTTCCTTTCTCTTCCCTTCATCGTTTTCCATCTCTTCTCCCATCCTCGTCTTCCTCCAAACACACCAGTCTTAATTAGGGGAAAACGTGAAGTAAAGTTACAAAGAGCTTTTTTAGCTAAAGAAAGGGCACTAAAATAGGAGGGTGGTGAAAATTAAACCTGTTGGGTTTTTTTTTTTTCAAACTTCATGAAAAAAAAAAAAAACAACACCCTAGACACTTAAGATACATAATTGGGTAGCACACTGGACTTTAGGGTCAGGTATCCCACCTTTGAAACCTCCAAGTCTGTGACCATGGGGAAATCACCTAACATCTCAGAGCCTGGGTTTCCTCCTCTGTAAAACAGAGCTCATAACATTTGCATTACCGACCTCCCAGCTATTGTGAAAAAAGTATTTTTTAAACCTTGAAGATATGTGTTTTACCGATCCATATTAATAGAACAGATAAAGACTTTGAAATCAAGCCTCTGCTCTAGGTTCATTAGTTACTCCCCAGCTGCTAATTGGGTTCCTTGGGACGCTGACTTGAATACTTCAAGGAGCTGTAATTTCACTCTGCATATCTGAGTACTTCCTTCACATGCCATATTGTCATCTCTTTTTAACTTAATTGATGATTTCAAATTCTACATTTTGATTCATTTCAATATCACCTCCCACTCTCTGCTCCTTTTCCTTGCCAAGGTCAATTTGTGCCTTTGATCCCATCAATCCCATCCCTTCTAGCAGCTTGCCCCCACAATCCCCTCTTCTTTCTAAGTTTCAGTCTTTCCCTATCTTTCAGCTCCTTTCCTGCTGCCTTAAAATGTACCCAAGTCCTTCCTTCCCACCTTTAAACAGTCTTCACTCAACACTATCATCCTAAATATCTCCTCTCTTTCATAACCAAGCTCTTAGAAAAAGCTATATCCATTGCCTGCACTTTCTCTCCACTCAGTACTTTGATGTCTCTTAAGATCTGACGTCTCAAAGTCATCACTCATCTGAATCTGCTCTCAACAAAGTTACCAATGATTTCTTAATTGTGATCATTTCATTGCCAGATCTAATGACCTTGTCTCAGCCCTCATTCTCCTTTACATTTCTACAACATGGGTGACACTGATGACCATTCCTGCCTCTTGGATAATCTCCCCTCTCCGGGTTTTTGGTGGCATTGTTCCCACTTGGTTTTCCTCCTACTCTGGTTACTCAGCCAAATCATCAAGGGCTCCATCCTGGGCTCTCTTCTCTCTCTACTCTCTCCAAGATCTCATCATTTCTTATCTAGCTCATCTTTTTTCTTGAGCTTCATTCCTTCATTACCAACGGGACATTTCCAATCAAATTTCCTGTAGTCATATGAAATTTAACATGTCCCTCGAGGTGTTATCTCTCCCCACAAATTCTTCCCTCTTCCTAATTTTCTTATTGCTTTTGAAATTACCACTCTCCCTCCTATTCCTATCCTATCATTATCCTATACCCATGTTCACAGCCTGAAAGTCTCTTTACCCTCACTCTCCTCTCTCCTTCATTCCCTGCCCCCACCCACATATCCAATCAGTTGCCAAGTCTTTTCAATGCTAGCTTCACGAAACCTCTTACATTTATACAAAGGGGGAGGGCAAAGGCAGAGGAGGGGGAGGAAATAAGCATTTATATAGCACCTACTATGGGCCAGACACTGTGATAAGTCTTTTTTTTGTTGTTGTTCTACAAATATTATCTCATTGGATCTTCACAACAACCCTGGAAGATAGGTGCTATTATTAACTTCATTTTACAGATGAAGCAGCTGAGGCAGACAGTGGTTAAGTGATTTGCCCAGGGTAATACAGCTAGTAAGCATCTGAGGTCACATTTGAATTCAGGTCTTGCTGATTCTGGGCTCAGCACTTAACCCACTGCACCACCAAGCTGCTGTCAATCTAGTTCATCTCTCTCCCTCTTAGACTATTACAATCACTTCCCAACTGTTCTCCCCACTCCGATCCATCCTCCATGTAGCTGCCAAAGTAATATTCCTAAAAGGCAAGTCTGACCATGTCTCTGCTCTGCTTATGAAACTTAAGTGGTTCTCAGTTGTTTCTGAGATGAAATAGAAACTCTTCTCTTTGGTATTTAAAGTTCTTCCTAAACCACCTCCTGCCTGCCACCTTTCCAGCCTTGTTGCACATCACTGTCCTTCATATAGTCTACATATCAGCTAAACTGCCCTGATTTTTCCCTCTAAATAACATCTCGTCCCCCAATTCCTTACCTTTGCACCGCTTGTTCCCCTGCCTAGGATGTACCTCTTCCTCATTTCTGCCCCAGCATACTTAACTACCTCCTACCCAAGATTTGTTTTGATGACATTATTTGCTAGTGACCTCCCTTCATCTCCCTTCTCCTGCTCCCCAACCAGAAAGTGTGGGAGCAGGAAGCCCACTGTAAGGAATTTCCAAATTAAAGTCTCTGTAGTGTAGTGGATAGAGTGGTGGGCCTGGAGAGTCAGGGAGACTCCTCTTTCTAAGTTCTGTAGACACCAACTGTGTGACCCTGGCTGTAGACACCAACTGTGTGACCCTGGCCAAGTCACCTTACCCTGTTTGCCTCAGTTTCCTCATCTGTAAAATGAGCTGGAGGAGGAAATGGCAATCCATTTCAGTACTTTTGCCAAGAAAATCCCATATGACGTCATGAAGAGTTCAATGATTCAACAATATTAATTTGTGGTTTTCCAAGTCAATAGGGGAGCAGCAGGAATTCCTATTTATAGTTTAATGGCCCCCTTCTATTTGAGTGTGATACCAGTGCATCATGTCATGCTACCTCATATTTACCTGGCAAATATTTTTATTTATTTATATCATTTCCCCTCAGTGCAGTGTAAACTTTGTGAGGACAAGAACTGTTTCATTTTTGTCTTTGTATCCTAAGTACATAGAGCAGTGCCACGGATATTGTTGTTGTTCAGTCATTCAGTTATGTCTGACTTCATTCAGGGAATTTTCTTGGTGAAAACACTGGACTAATTTGCCATTTCTTTCTGCAGTGTATCCCCACTGAAGAGGAAATGAGGCAAACAGAGATTGTGACTTGCCCAAGGTCACACAGCTAGGAAATGTCTCCATTTTACTGATGAGTAACTGAAGCAAACAGAGATTAAGTGACTTGTCCAACATCACACTAGTAAGTGTGTGAGTTAGTAAGTATATGAAGTCAGATTTTATGTCATTTCTTCCAGACTCCAAGCCCAGTGCTCTATCCACTGCACTACCTAGCTACTTAGCATTTGTTGAATAAATGACTATTGTGCAATGCCCAACATCTCCATTCATAGGACTGCCATACTTATAGAATCATTCAAGTTAGACTTGGCAGTCAAACAGAAAGCGTAAAGCAATTTACAAATGACCTGTACTCTGCATTTACTGTTTTCCCCATTAAGAGTCATCCTAAGTTTGTGATTTGTTGGCATTGATTTCTAGCAAGCAAAATAATGCTCACTAATGCTCACTTTCCTTCCTCCTATTTAACTTTAGATGAAATAAAACAATTTTCTATTCAGATATATTTGTGGGCTTTGTTACTCTGTGGATCAGAGATAAAGAAATTCTTGTCTCTGGGCTACATCTAAGATGAAAAGTAGATAAGGGCAAATATAAGCAGGCTTTGTGCAGCTAGTAGCAAAAATACATTTCATTCCAAATCTCTTATTGCAATTTTCTCAAAATTCATGGCATGAGAATATTGTTACTGGAGTTTCTGTTGACAAAGCAGGATGAAAACAGAATTTTAAGAGTACCCAAACGTTAGGTAGACATTCTAGTCCTTTCCTTAAAAATCTCTGCCTGTGCTTAACATTGGAATATTTCATTAAAAATATAATTGGCAATAATTGATCCTTTAGCGGTGAGCTCTCTAATTCAGCTGCAAGTGCCCACAAGGACAAGGCAAGGGAATTGCAGTGCACTGAAGAAAACTCCAAGACATCAGAGTCCTGTGGGCACTTGTACCAAGATGAGTAATAGTATCAGGAGGCATGTATTTGGAAAAACATGAAAAAGGAAGGAGGGAGAGAGAGTCACTTGGGAAAGAAATGGAAATGAGCTACAGGTCCATGTGGAAAGGGGAGTCCTGGAAGGCTCAAGCAACTATTACCAGAGAATTCAACTGATGTCTTGGGCTATGGTCTACCGAACTGGAGATGCCAACAATAAAGGTCCACTTAGCAAACAGGAACCCAGGAAATCAATTCCATATGGAGAGAGCTAGAAGCCCAGAGCATGAACATTGAGTTCCATGGGGTTTCAATAGATCTTTATTCTGACTACTGAGAGAATATTGGAGGGATGGTGGTGGGGTGGGAAAGAATTGACAGTCTTCTTATCCTGCTCACCCACATAATGAGGGATACTACACAAATTTTTCCTAGGAGGTTTCTATGCCATTCACCACCTCAGGAGGCATGGGACATGGTACACTTGCGTGTAGGAGTAGAGAATGAGACTATTACTTGATTCTCTTTTATTACCTGCATTGCCTTTATGCACTATGGAATTTATGGCTCTTGTGTGATCTGGGGAGGTGAAAACAGCCAGCACCACACCATCCATATGTGGAGGCATTGGTTACAACAAATGGAGAAATTCTGAATGCTCTGGTTAAGTTCACTTACCTTGGAATACTTTCCAGGGATATACACATAGATGATGAGGCTGGGTCTGTTCTTATCCTTAGACCATCTATCAATTGAAAAATGGTTTATTCACATAAGTTTGAATCAGTTCCTTATATGTTTGAAAAAGAGACCTTAAAGAAATTTGTTGCAAAGATTTTTCTATATTGTTCTATTTTAATCTTAGCTTTGTTGGATTTGTTTATGCAAAACCTTTTAAATTTTGTTGCCAAAATTATCCATTTTATATTTAGTGATCCTCTTTATCCCTTTTTGTGGCCATGATTTTTTTTTCTTATCCATAGATTAAATAGGCAATGTTTTTCCATGTTTCTATAATCTATTTATGACATAACCTTTAACATCTGGGTCATGTCACCATTTGGAACTTATCTCTGATAAGGTGTGAGGTGTTGAGCTGAATCTAATTTTTTCAACATATCCACGGAATTGTCCTAGTGGTTTTTGTCAAATTGAGAATTACTGTTTTGTAGTATAGTTTGTGGACAGCTAGGTAGCACAGAGGATAGAGTGCGCTGGGCCTAGAGAAAGGAAGACTCATCTTCATGAGTTCAAATCTGGCCATTATTGGCATCTAGACTGCTGAGTATTAGATATATATTATAGTAATTTTAAATGAAATTTCTCTTTTAAACTCTTCTTTTTGGATTTTATTGATATTGTATGGTCTTGGATTTGAGTAGCTCTGTGATCCTGGGCAAGTCACTTAACTCTATTTGCCTTAGTTTTCTCATCTGTAAAATGAGCTGGAGAAGGAAATGGCAAACCATTCCAGTGTCTTTGCCAAGAAAATCCCTGATGGGGTCATGAAGAACAGGAAATGACTGAGCAACAGCAGTATAGATAGAGATCTGGTACGGCTTGGTCTTTTTGGGTCGTCATTATTTTCCTTGAGTTTCTTGATATTTTTGCCTTCATATATATATTTATTATTTTTAAATTTCTATAAAGTAATATTTTGGTGGTTTGATTGGTATGGCATTGAATAAGGAAAATTAATTTAAGTAGCATTGTCATTTTTCTTAAATTGACTCATTTTATCCATGAATAATTAATTTTTTTCCTATTATTTAGATCTGTCTCTATTTCTGTAAACAGTTGTATTTATATAATTCTTGTGTATAGCTTGGCAGTTAGACTCCGGAGTATTATATATATATATATGTATATATGTGTGTGTGTGTGTATATATATATAAAATAGTAATTTTAAATGGAATTTCTCTTTTTTATCTCTTCTTATTGGATTTTATTGATATTGAATGAACTTTCCTAGGGCTATGTCTCCCCCACTAGACTCAATTCATTGAGAGCAGGGACTGTTTTTTGTCTTTGTATATCCAATGCTTAGTATAAAATGTGGCACATGATAAACACTTAATAAATGCTAGTTAGCTGGCTGACTGATGATCAGAAATGGGTGCTCTTTCTATATGTGTGTGTGTATGTGTGTGTGTGTGTGTGTGTGTGTGTGTATTTTAAATTAATTTGTTTTCAGTTTTTTACAGTTACTTTCATATTTCTTAGATTTCCCACCCGCACCTTCCTCCTTCTCTCCCTCCTCCCTCCCCAAGATGGCATGCCGTCTTATATAGGTTCTACACATACATTCTATTAAATACATTTTCACCTTAGTCATGTTGAATAGAAGAATTAAAATGAATGGGAGAAACTATGAAAACAAAACAAAACATAACAGAAGAAAAAATTGGTCTGCTTCATTCTGTGATCCAGTTCCACAGTTCTGTCTCTGTATGTGGAAGACATTTTACCTCAAGAGTCCATTGGGAATTTTTTTAGGTCCTTGCATTGCTGTGAAGGGCTAAGTCCACCAGAAAAATTCCTCACACACTGTGCTTGTTGCTGTGTACTAAGTTCTCCTGGTTCTGTTCCTTTCACTCAGCATCAGTTCATATAAGTCCTTCCAGGCCTCTCTGAAGTCCTCCTGTTCACCATTTCTTATAGCACAACAGTATTCCATTACATTCATATACCACAACTTGTTCAGTCATTCCCCAATTGATGGGCATCCTCTTGATTTCCAGTTCTTGGACACCACAAAGAGAGCTGCTATAAACATTTTTGTACATGTGGGAACTTTCCCCATTTTTATAATCTCTTTGGGATACAGTCCTAGAAGCAATATTACTGGGTCAAATGGTATGCACATTTTTGTAGCCCTTTGGGAATAGTTTCAAATTGCTCTCCAGAGTGGTTGGATCAGTTCACTGCTCCACCAACAATGAATTAGTGTTCCAACTCTCCCACATCTTCTCCAACATTTATCATCTTCTTATTTTGTCATTAGGTGCTATTTTTTTAAATAAATCTTTTTCTGCATCTATTAATACAGTCATATTATTTTTATTTTACTATTAATGTGGTTGGGACAGGTAGGTGGCACAGTGGATAGAGTGCTAGACCTGGAGTCAGGAAAGCTCCTCTTCCTGAGTTCAAATCTGGCCTCAGACACTTACTAGTCTTGTGTCCCTGGGCAAGTCACTTAGCCTTGTCTGCCTCAGTTTCCTCATCTGTAAAATGAGCTGGAGAAGGAAATGGCAAACCACTCCAGTCTTTGCCAAGAAAACCTCAAATGGGATCAAGAGTTAGACTTGACTGAAAAACAACTAAACAACAGCAATTAATATGGCAATTTCAGTCTATAGGTTTTTTAAAATATTAAACTAGTCACACATTTTTGATAAATCCAATCTGGTCATAGTCTATAATTTTTGTCATATACTATTTTAGTTTCTTTGCTAATATTTTATTTTAAGTTTTTTATAATATCAATATTCATTAGGGATATTGGTCTAGAGTTTGTTTTGTTTCTTTTTTCAATTTTGACTGTCTCTGGTTTGTGTATAACGTACTAGGTCTAATATTTCAAAGAGATAAAAGAAATAGGAAAAGGTCTTAAATGTACAAAAAGATTTTTAGTAGCTATCACGTGTTTCCAGCCTCTGGTATGTTTCAAAAGTGTTCCCTAACCTTTCTGAATTTTAGCCCCTTCCCCAATTCTAGGGTTGATTTTCTGTTGATTATCTACAATTTATTCTGTATGGATACTTAATGCATAGTTGTTTGCATGTTTTCTCCCCCTTTAGACTATGAACTCTTTGAGAACATGGACTGTCTTTTGCCTTCCTTGCATAGTACCTGACACACATTTCGTGCTTAATAAATGTTTACTGAATCATTGACTAATTCTTCAGTCTCAAGGGTGATGGTGAAAAGGAAGACAAGAGACTAATAGCCTTAGTACTGAGGTATAGGAAAAGGAGAAGGAAAAAGGAGAAGAAGGAGAAAGAGGAGGAGGAAGAGAAAAGAAGATGGAGGAGGAGGAGAAGAAAACATTAGAGGAAGGTGAGAAAAAAAAAGAGAGGAAACAATGACAAAAATAGTGGGAGGAAGATTAGACAGAAGACTAGAACTGAGTAGAGATTGGTCCCAAATCAGTTTGACTTCAGGCAAGACCATTCATTTCTTTGGGTCTCCGTTTTCTCATCTGTGAAATACGTTTCTAGAAACTAGATGATTTCTATCTTCTTCCCTGGTTCATCCTTCTCTTTCCAGTTCCCAAGTGTGATTGTCCCCCAAAGTTCCTCGCTAGTCTTTCTTCTCTACTTTCTCTGCACTCTTTCTCCTAATGATCTCATCTACTTTCATGGAACTCTATGCATCTGAGATATAGTACACACACACATACGTGTATTTATGTGTGTGTGTGTGTGTGTGTGTGTGTGTGTGTGTGTAACTGAATATTCCTCTACCTATCAAGAAAACTATATTTATCTATATAAAATTTCTCACCCCAGCTCCAGTCCTTTATCCCCATCTAAGTGCTAGGCACCTGCCCCTGGACACACTGCCAATGTTTCAACATGTCCAAAGCTGAACTTGTGACCTTCCTCCCCTCCCATCCCCACCTTAAACCTGCCCCTCCTCCTAACTTTCCCTTTTCTGTTGATGGTCCTGTTATCATCCAAATCATTTGGGTTTGAGTAAGTAGAAAACTAGTTTGTTCAGAAGTTGAGTGAGTAAAGAATGCTGAGAGAAATAAGGCTGGAAAAGCAGGTTGGAATCTAATTGTGGAGAAACTTAAAAGTCAGACTAAAGAATATGTCCCTTACTTTTAAAACAATAGGGAGCCACTGAAGATTTTTGTGTAAGGAAGGGATATGTGCAGACATTAGAAAGATGATTTGGGCAACAGTATGAAGGATGGATCTGGGGAATTAGTCTTTTTTCTAGGTGGGTATCAGAGAGACAAGGGTAGCTAGGGGGCACAATGGATAGAGTGCCAGGCCTGAAGTCAGGAAGACTCATCTTCCTGAGTTCAAATCTGGCCTCAGACACTTCCTAGATGTGTGATCTGGGCAAGTCACTTCATCCCATTTGCCTCAGTTTCCTCATCTGTAAAATGAGCTGGAAAAGGAAATGGCACACCACTCCTGTATCTTTGCCAAGAAAATGCCCAGTGAGGTCACAAAGAGTCTGACACAAATGAAAAATGACTCAACAATGTTAGAAAGAAGGGCAAAATGAAGCATCAAGATTAAATGGCAATATCAGTGGATTTGGAACCAGAGGTCCTGAGCGTGAATCCCGACTCCTCTTATTTTCTGTATGATGCCGGCTAAGTCACTTACCTCTCTGAGCTTGAGTTTTTTCCTGATCTCTATGGTCCTTTCCAGCATTAAATTTTAGAATCCTATAGCTACCAACTAGACCATAAGCTGGCACGGAAGGAGCAAGGGCATGAATAACTTATCAAAGGCCCATTGGTAACTCATTCATCATAGGGAAAGGGCATCCCTAGAGCCTTGTCTTCTTTGTTATCTCCATTTCATTGTGAAAACTTAATCCTTTTTCCCCCTTCTACTTCTCAAATATAAAAGGACAAAAACAAATGCATTTTCTTCCTATGGATTCGCCACTCAGAACTCATTATGCACTCAGAATTGGTAATTCTGCCAAGATAAACATGTACTCTCCTGTCCCCCCTTCACACATGCACACACACAGGAAGGCTAAATAATTATAATGGTAGTTATTTAACATAGGTGATAAGTTTATATTAAAAATATGAAAGTAGATTTATAAAGGACATTTAATGAAAGAAAAAAAGAAAAAGAAAGGGGTCCAATTTGAATTGCCCATGCTAGCTCAGGTCATATTTCAAGAGCCACAAAACAAAAATAGAAATTCTCCCTCCACATTTCCCCTGGGTTTATGTTGGTATGTATGTTATCCATACAAATCACACACATATATTTTATGAAGGTGAAATTAACCAACAGTATTTTGAAAGGTCATCTTCCATCAGTATTTCCATTTCAACAGGAATCACAAACAAGCTCCAGGACTAGATCAGATAATAACCAGCCTGCTCTGCCTTTGAGCACAGCTATGCTTGCTCTTAGTGCGATTGGACATCTGTCCTCCCTGCTTCTGATATACCCAAGACTCCATGATCTTATTAATGTGAGTACTGCCTCTAACAATGTTGCTAGAATCCATGTCTCCCACCCTGGAAGCTTCTTGTCCCTGTTCTCCCATAACATGGGACTTTACTCAATATGCTGAGGATCTTGAGATATGAATGATCCATCTATTAAAAATAATTATACATTTCTCCATTAGGGACCTTTACTTTGCTTCTCTTTCTAGCTTCACTCATGGAAGAAAGGCCTAGATTTATGTGACATAATCTCTTCAGTAATATGTCCACTCACTTGGATAATGGAAAAAGAACTCACAGTTAGCACATCAATGGCTCAGTTATTGTTTATAGATGGTCCAAAATTATAGGATTCTTAGCATCCTTTACCCCAGGGTTTCTTAACCCTTTTTTTTGTCTGCCACTCAATCTGTTGAAGCCTCTAGACCCTCTCTCAGAATGCATTTAAATGTATTAAACAGAACTCGATTGGACTACAAAGGAAAAGAATTTTATTGAAATATAGATGTATGTGTGTATGTGCTGGTAACAGTTTAACAATTTGAGAAAAAAATGTTTTTTTTTACAAAGGACACACTTTTAAGCCTAATCTGCATTATTAAATCAACATAATCAACAAAAAAGTAAATCAAGCTGTGAGTTGTAGCATTGGCTGGTTTCCAAGGTCTAATGCCCACAATGAAAGTTTAACAATTGATTCTCCTTTGAGCTGACTCCAGCACAGCCCTGACTCCAGGGTTAAGAATTCCTGTTCTACTATGCTGTACTGTCTCTGCTGAGGGGCAACCTACCACCAATGGTCATTTTGTATTTTCTTCTTCCATGGTTGCCAGAGTCAAAGAATTCATCACCATGCGTCCAGCTGACTGGTGAGACACTTTACTTTCTAGTCTGGTCCTCAGAGAGGAGATGTAGTTTACTGCCAGGACTGAACTTGAACTGTTCTTTTCAGAATGGGAAAACCTGCCAGAGTTTGTGCTATGCTCATGAAGCCTTCAGGAACCCAGAGCTACCTCCAAGGCATGATGAAGCATCAGAGAAGGACATTTAGAGAAGACCTTTTTTCATCTAGCTACCATAATTCAGTGAAATCTGCTTTAAAGTGACTTAATTAAAATCACAGGGTATATCCATTTGAAATTGTTCCCTGGGTTACCATTTTGTGCCAACATGGCAGACTGTGACATATATCCAACTCAAACCACCCTTCATTTTGGTGCCAAATCTGACCAACACCAGTCAACTCCTTTGAAAGTTATTCTGGAACAGATACACAAATATAAAATGACCAAAAGTCTGGTTAAAACCGAGACCTCACCTCATTAAGTCAATAAGTAAATTATTCATTTCCATTTCTATGTGTGGAAACAAACGGACAAAATAAGTCCTCATTGGTAAAATATTAAGGATTCTTTCTTGCCTTTTTTGAAAGGCCTAGACTGCCTTAGTCACTTTTTCCTGTAATCAGCACCTTTGACAGAGCATTTGTTACAAGTCAGTAGTTGCCAGGGAGCTTGGGGGCCTCCTTCCTAGGATGAAAAGTATGGTAGCAGTAGCAGCAGCAGCAGGCATAAATTTCCATCTGTTAGGAAAAGGTAGGAGGCAGATAGCCAGTTCAGTCATTCCTTGAGATGGAGCGGTAGTATTAAAGTTTGGCCCCATGCGATGCTACTAAAATAGGTAGGGTTGTAGTCCAAAAACTAGTTAGAAAGAAAAAGGATTTTTTGAAAAACAGAAACTTCTAAGGCAATAATCAGAACCAGGACAATTTATATACCAAAAACACCATAAAGAAAAACAATTTTGAAAAACCTAAGAGTTCTGACCACTAAAATGACCAACCACTACTCCAGATGACCCATAATGAAGTAGGCTACCCACAAAATGACAAAGGGGCATTGGACAGAAGATGCAGAAGGAAATCCATTATTGGAAATGATAAATACATGGATTTCTTTTGCTTGGCTATGTTTGTTACAATGAATACGTTTTTCTTTTTCTTCTTCAGTGAGAGAGGAATTTGAGAGAGAAAAGCTAGCCATAGATTGTACTCCCTGCCCCCCCAAATATTTAACAACTGAGTCCACAACATACTTTTAGGTTTAATCTAGGTTATTAACATTTTCTTCATCACTTTCTAAAGTCTAGACAATCAAAAAAATCCTTATTCCAGCCCTGATTTGTAACAGTTTGTCCATTTCTAAGGTGGAAAGGTTCATAACGAATTTAATGATCAGCTCTCCAAAACCAGTTCAAGCTAACACCCCCACCTCAAAAAAAGAAAAAAAGATGGGAAAGAGGGTCATCAGAGCAGTTAAAATGCATAGGGAATAGAAGGAAGTTTAGAAGGAAAAAGCTTTGAAAGTCATATGTGGAATTTACTATGTAGTTGGTTTTTTTATAGTAAGCTATATATAAGAGAGATGACAGTTTCATACATAATCTTTTTTTCTATTCTTTTTTTGCGTACAGGAATATTCTATTTTTGATGTTTGTAAAGTTCAGATTTTTTAAAAAATTATAATATCTATGATAATCCTTCATTAATTCAGAATGATGGGGGTGAGGTAGGGGAGAAGACAATATACTGTCTAAATTCATGAAATTTTCAAAATAAATGAAATTATTTCTTTTGTGACATGCTTGTGTTGCCCTATTCTCTTGGGGATATGTCTGTCACATTTTAATCCACCACAACCCACCCCTCAGGGGTTCTCCAGCACCCTGAAGGGCTTGGGGAAATCTTTTCTGCCAGCAGCTCAAGACTTTACCTGCTGTATTCCCCCATTTTATGACCCCAGTGACTAGTGTCTCAGTTCTACTTAGCCACCTACCATCACATCAGCTTTTACAAAGTGTTATTTACTTCAAAGATATAGCAGGAACAAACATAGAAACATTTCCCCCAAAACCTTGGGCACATAATTCTCCCTAAACTACCTCAACAGGGTATCACTAGTTCCACCAAATTGGTGTCCAATGTTACCAGCTTCTGTTGCGGGGGTAACTGACCCTGGACTGTCCTACCTCGGGCATTAATGCGGGGATGTCTGCAACATCTGACCTGCATTCCCAAACTTTCAATTCCCCATAATTCAAGTTCCTGGGGCAGAACACGCTCCATTGTCTGTACCTAGAATGGGAAAAAACAAACTAAAAAGTCAAAGACCCAGGTCCATTTGGGTGAGGACATCTCAAAACACCTAAGCATGTGACAACCTCCATTATATTTTCGAGGACATATAGTAAAAGAAACAACACTTACAATATTTTGCCCAGTAGAAATACTTGTAGGAGTTTGCTGGTGTTTAACAATGAGCTCTTTAGAAAAAATGTCTGACACTTTCAAGTTTAATTGACATGATTACCACTTTCTCCATTCCTTTCTCAAGTCTAGACAATCAGCAAAACCAAACAAAAACCCTGATTTGTAAAATTTTCTGATTTCTGACAAGAAAGAGACAGAGACAGAGAGAGAAAGAGAAGCAACTGCAGAGATTTTGTCCTAAAGAAAATCCTAGTGATCTAACATTCTACAACTCTTAGAGAAAAGATCAATCCAGTGAGTCTGAACCATTTCCCTAGCCAGGAGTAGGGAACCTTCCTCTTTGAGGTCACATGTGGCCCTCTAGATCCTCAAGTGTGGCCCTTTGACTGAATCCAAACTTCAAAGAACAAATCCCCTTAATAAAAGGTTTCCCACCCTTGTGACCAAGGGGTTTTTAACCTAGGGTTAAATGGGTTTATGGGTAAAATAATTACATCCTCATTTTCACTAATATTCAATTGAAATTTACCATTTGGGGTAGGTATATGGTACAGTGGATAGAGCACTAAACCTGGAGTCAGGAAGATCCAAGTTCAGATACGGCTTTAAACTAGCTGTGTAATGGAGCTAGTCATCTAATCTCTCTCAGTCTGTTTCCTTATCTGTAAAATGAGAGTAATGATAGCATGTAACGCTCTGAGGAGGTTGTGAAGACAAAATGAAATATTTGTAAAGTACTTTGTAAACCTTAATGTGCTACACACACACACACACACACACACACACACATTTAAACTATTTGTATTTCCTTCAATTATTTAAAAACATTATTCTGAGGAGGGAATCCATAGGCTTTACCAGATGGCCGAAGAGCTCTACAACAGCTGCAACAACAACAAAAACCTAAGCAGGGTATGTGCAATTTTAAATGGTGTAAGGGGACTAAGGTGGAGAGCACGTTTTCCTCGGAGGCAGTAGCCTTAAACAATTTCAATTCCTCACCGTTTTGTCTCAGCTTCCCCCCCACCCCCCAAACCTCCCTCTTCTTTAGAGACTGGGTCTTCCAGTCTCTCTGCAAGAAGTACAGCGACTGTTCTCAAGCCTGATTCCACAGCTGTTTAGTACATACGCTTTAACCTGCTTGGTTTTTCTTGGGTGAATTTGCCTTTCCTAAACGAGTTGGTGGACCTCTCCTCCTAGGAGAGGGGATTGGGTGGGGCTGGAGGGGCAAGTCAAGTTCAGCCTGACTTAGAGAATAAAGCAGTGAATTTGAGTCAGGGAAAGTTGCGTCTGACACTAACTGTGAACTCAACCATTCTGAACTTTCATTTCCTTAAATGTAAAATGTGGTTCATTATACCTGTTGTAAGGGTTGTTATGAGGCTAAAATTAAAAATATAAAAGGAGTACCGAGTGTTTTGCAAACTTTAAAGTGTTATGTAAATATCAGTTATTATTATACTTTCTAACGTCTTTCAAGTTCAAATCCACGCTAGGTAGTGCAGTGGTTAGTGTCAGCCTTCCAGTCAGGAGGACCTGGTTTCAAAAATGCCCTCAGACTCATTATTAGTTGTGTGATCCTGGAAAAGTCATTTCATCTTGTTTGCCTCAATTTCCTCATCTGTAAAATGAGCTGGGGAAGGAAATGACAAACCACTCGTATCTCTGCCAAGAAAACCCTAAATGGGGTCACTGAAAAGTAGAGGTTAAAATGAAATAATGTATGTAAAGTATTTTGCAAACTTCAACGTGTTATGTAAATGTCAGTTACGATTATACTTTTTATCAGGTCCTAAACCTGTGATCTGATTTGTTTAGCAAGTCCTTTCTTCTTAGAGAAAAAGTAAAATCTTTCTCCAAATCCAGGTGTTCCAATTACCAAATATTATAAGTTAATAGAATATGAATTAATGAGCATTTACTATTAGTATTTTCCTTATATCACTGCACACAAAGGATTTTACTGTTTAAACTTAAAAAAAAAAAGGTACCTGCCTTTTTACCACCACTTCTTCATCTTTCCACACTGGTTTAGTGCATTGCTAGAGTGTGTTGGTTAATGCTCTCTTGTGAAGGTTCATCTGAGACCATAGGAGCATCTTTTATTTTTAACTTTTCTGAGCCCTTCCAAATAAATATACCCTGAATAAAATAGGAAAGTGTGGTTTTCTTTTTACTCAACTACTCAGCTCCTGAGGTCTCCCCAGGAAGTGAATGTTACTATGTTATCAGTTATCGTTACATTGTTGTAAAACAGAAGGAAACTCCGGGATTCCTGTTCCAAGCATACAACTTCTCCACCCTGGTCCAGTTAGGTTTGCCAACTGCTCTCAGTCCGTCTGAGATTTGCTGTTCTCCACCCTGTCTGTTGCCCTTTCAAGTAGCCATTCTTGGGTTTATCTGGGCCATCTGGGATTGAGTCTGGTAGCCTACTTAGTGCTTAGAACCAGATGAGGGGATTGCAAATGTAGAACTGCCAGAAGCCACAAAGACTATTCCAGTACCATCCCCTCACTGAAAGGATAAAGAACTGAGACAGCAAATGACAGAGCCAGGATTTAAATTCAGGTGCTGAGACACCAAATCCAACTCTTTGGCACATAGATGGTTAGAACCAGACGGAAGCGTAGACTTCATCTAGTCCTCCTCTCATTTTAATGACAAGATTAAGCTTCAGGGAGAAGTGACCAACAAAAAGACACGTAATTGGTAAGTTCACTTTCTGCTAGAACCCATGGTCCTATCTTCTAGAAAAGCTGTCCGTATCAAATTAATAGGGTTACCCAATAATGGGTGATTTGGAGGAGAGAAAGGCAAGAGAATCATAGGGTCATGAGACTTAGCTAGAAGAAACTTTGGAGTTTGAGAACTACTTGGTTCTCTATATATCACACTTTGAAACAGGCTTGTCCTAAGGTGTTCATCCTTCCGTTTCAAAGAGGACCAATAACAACATGAGATGACACCTTGATTCATGCATGAACTGGATTTAAGTGAGGCAGAGTTGCACAAGTCATCAGCCTCATTCTCTCTTCTAGAATTATCAGAATCCAGCAGCAAGATCGAAGTCAAGCTAACTGGTGTTGGCTCTTGATGCAGGGGTGATCTTGGCAACTTTGATGTCTGACCAAGTTCTGGGTGCTCCATGGCACCTGTCTTAGTCACCTTCACGGCCATTGGAGCAAGTGGTTCTCTTTTGCCCATTTTACCAGGAGAAATCTTCACATACTTGGGGTAGACATTCCTCTAATTCACTGATAGGTTTGAGGTTTCTTTAGACCCTCTGCTAGATGGGGTGTGACTGCTTAGCCTGCTATAGCTTCTTGGAACCACAGGTGGGAATTGGGTGCCAGGTGAACACCAAAGGTGGATGAGCAGCCTTGCAAAGGACTTGGCAAGCCCTCCCAGAAGAGGTGCTACTGTTACTGAACACCCCACACACCTAAGTCATGAGTGAGAAGGGTTTGGGATGGAGAGGCATAAAATCTGGGTTTAAATCTCACCTCACTATCAAGCTGACTCTGAGAAAACCACTTTATTTCTAAGTCTCAGTTTGCTTTGTTAATCTGTAAAAAAGAATGAGATTGGACTGGAAGATTTTGAGGGGCCTGTCACCACTGGGTTTGAATTATAGATCCTGGTTTGCACCCTAGTTCTACCACTAGCTACCTACCACATTTTGTCTTTCTGGGCCTCAATTTCTTTCTCTCTCTCTCCTTTCTCCCTTTCCTCTTTCTTCATCTCCTCTCCCCTCCTCCTCTTCTCTCCCCCTTCCTCTCCTTGTCTCCCTTCTCTGTCTCTCTCTCCAGATACATAGAGATATAGATAGATATTACAGCTATGTGGAGATATAGTTATAATATCTATCTATATATGGGGGGAAGATGTAGATGACCTCTTTAGAGGTCTTTATTGCTCTCACAATCTATGATTCAGATTATACTGTTATAAAATCACTGGAGCCCCTGGTTTCAGATGCTAGACTTTGGATTATAAATTTTATTGTGGGGGCACTTTGTGGTTAGCAGGAAAATTTTTTGCAAACATAATAAGCATCACATCTATGCTTTTATCTCAGCCATTAAGAACAGATTCTTAGAAAACTCTACTAAAGACCTCTCTGAAACCTGATATTGACCCATAAATTATTATTCTTGGATCTGGTCATCCTTTCAGTTCCAAATCCTGCTAACTATACTGTTATATAGCTCAGAGGTTACCCAGCTATGAACCTTTGGGGGACTATGAAGTTTTGTTTTAATGTTTATTTATTTTAGTTTTCAACATTCATTTCCACAAAATTTTGAGTTCCAAATTTTCTCCCCATCTTTCCCCTCCCCTCATCCCATAACACTTTGCATTCTGATTACCCCTTCCCTCAATATGTCCTGCTTCTATCACATCCCACCCTTCCCTTATCCCCATCTTCTCTCTTTTCTTGTAGGGCAAGATAGATCTTTATATCCCATTACCTGTATTTCTTATTTCCCAGTTGTATGCAAAAACAATTCTCAACATTCATTTCTAATACTTTGAATTCCAACTTCTCTCCCTTCCTCCCTCCCCACCCATTGCTACTGAGAAGGCAAGCAATTCAATATAGGCTATAAATGGGTAGTTTTGCAAAGGACTTCCATAATAGTCATGTTGTGTAAGTCTAACTATATTTCCCTCCATCCTATCCTGCCCATTTATTCTATTCTCTCTTTTGACCTTATCTCTTCCCAAAAGTGTTTACTTCTAATTAGTCTCTTCTCCCACTTGCCCTCCCTTCAATCATGCCCCCTACCCCACTTGTCCCCTTCTTTTCTACTTTCCTGTAGTGTAAGATAAATTTTCATACCAAATTGAGTGAGCATGTTATTCCCTCCAAATGTAAGGAGAGTAAACTTCACTTCTTCCCTTTTCTCCTCCATCGAAAAAGCTTTTTCTTGCCTCTTTTAAGAGAGATAATTTGCCCAAATTCATATCTCCCTTTCTCCTCTCAGTATATTCCTCTCTCACCCTTTAATTTTAATTATTTATTTATTTTTAGATACCATCCCTTCTTATTCAATTCAACCTGTGCTGTGTGTGTGTGTGTGCGCGTATAATCCCTCCAACTACCCAAATACTGAGAAAAGTCTCAAGAGGTACAAATATTGTCTTTCCATATAGGAATGTAAACAGTTCAACTTTAGAAAGTCCTTTATGATTTCTCTTTCCTGTTTACCTTTTCATGCTTCTCTTAATTCTTGTGTTTGAAAGTCAAATTTTCTATTCAGTTCTGGTCTTTTCATCAAAAATACTTGAAAGTCCTCTATATCACTGAATGATCATTTTTTTCCCCTGAAGTATTATATTCAATTTTGCTGGGTAGGTGATGCTTGGTTTTAATCCCAGCTCCTTTGACTTCTGGAATATCCTATTTACTAAGCCCTTAGATCTCAATGTAAAAACTGCCAGATCATGTGTTATCCTGAATGTATTTCCAAAATACTCTAATTGTTTCTTTCTAACTGCTTACAATATTTTCTCCTTGACCTGGGAACTCTGGGATTTGGCTACAATATTCCTAGGAGTTTCTCTTTTCAGATCTCTTTCAGGAGGTGGTTGGTACATTCTTTCTATATTCATTTTGCCCTCTGGTTCTAGAATATCAGGGCACTTTTCCTTGACAATTTCATGAAAGATGATGGCTAGGCTCTTTTTTTGATCATGGCTTTCAGGTAGTCCCATAATTTTTAAGTTGCTTCTCCTGGACCTATTTTTCCAGGTCAGTTGTTTTTCTAATGAGATATTTCACATTGTCTGCCATTTTTTCATTCCTTTGGTTTTGTTTTGTAATTTCTTGGTTTCTCATAAAGCCATTAACTTCCATCTAACTCCATTCTCATTTTTAAAGAACTATTTTCTTCAGTGAGCTTTTGAACCTCCTTTTCCATTTGGCTAATTCTTCTTTTTAAATTATTCTTCTCCTCATTGGCTTTTTGGACCTCTTTTGCAAATTGAGTTAGCCTATTTTTAAAGGTGTTATTTTCTTCAGTATTTTTTTGGGTCTCCTTTAGCAAGCTGTTGACTCACTTTTCATGATTTTCTTGCATTGCTCTCATTTCTACTCTCAATTTTTCCTCCACCTCTCTTACTTGATTTTCAAAATCCTTTTGAAGCTCTTCCATGCCCTGAGACCATTGCATAATTATTTCGGTGGCCTCTGATGGTAAGCATTGTTCTTCCTCATCCGAAAGAATGGAAGATACCTGTTTACCAAGAAAGTAACCTTCTATAGTCTTATTTTTTTCCCTTTTTTGGGCATTTTCCCAGTCAGTTTTTTGACTTTTCAGTACTTTCTTAAGAGGAGGGTATCCTCTAGGGATCTGTAAGTTCTCAGTTCCTCCAAGGTAGCACAATCAAGGGAGAGGAGTTTACTCCTCTCCTGGCCTGCTCACTGGTCTTGGAGCAACCAAAAACTTTTCTGCCTAGAATCTGTGAATAGTAGAATTCCCTCTCCATAACAGCCTCCAGCTCGGCCACACCCCAGGACTGTGCTCAGGGCTGAGAGTCAGATCAGGTGCTCAATTCCCCCAGGGGCTTCAGGCTGAGAGCTCCACAAATGGATGCTGCTGCTGCCTTCACCACAGTCACCTGGGGCCAGGGCTAGGGGAGGATCCTGCTCCCTTCTTGCCCAGTTGAAAAAGCCCTCTCACTGACCTTTGAAGTTGTCTTTGGTGTTTATGGGTTGAGGGATCTGAGAACCTCTGTTGCTGCTGGGGATTCTGCTCCTGAGACATGTTCCTCTCAGTGCTGCGTGGCCAAGACCAGGCTGTGCTCCAATCCGTGTCCCATGCAATAGACCTTTCCTGTCAGCCTTCCAGCTTACCTTGGGCTGGAAATTTCTTTCACTCTGCTATTCTGTGGCTTCTGCTGCTCTAGAATTTGCTGAAAGTCATTTTTTGCAGATATTTTATGGACTGTGGGAGAAGAGTTAGAGTATGTGCATCTTTCTACTCTGCCATCTTGGCTC
Source organism: Potorous gilbertii (assembly GCA_028658325.1). Lineage (NCBI taxonomy): Eukaryota > Metazoa > Chordata > Mammalia > Diprotodontia > Potoroidae > Potorous > Potorous gilbertii. The sequence goes on along the minus strand of CM053770.1, from coordinate 641,495,475 downwards.
CACCCCAATGACTATGAAATTTTTGTAAGAGGCCTATGGATCCATCAATAAGTAATCATACTTTCTATATCCTATGCTTCACACACGTTATTATTTTTAAAAATTTATATGGATGCCATCATTATTGATAAATTACAAATTCATTTAAAACTGACTAGATTCAAAGTAGCTTTTTATATTGCGTATTTTTTCTACCTGTAAGTATGAATAGTGGAACTCTCATGTGCACTGTTATTTTTTGTTAGCATTAAAAGGGATCCTCATACTCAACCAACACATCAAACGTTTGACAGTAGAGTTAATGTTCCAATCCTCCTAGTACACCACCTCTGTAAAGAAGGGAGGAAGCTGTGTTGTCTTCTCTTCAGGACCAAACTTCATCATTGTAATGTTCACATTCAGTCTTTTGGGGTTTTTTAAATTTATTTTTTCCTTTCTTTTTCTTTATATTTACATTGTTGCAATCTTTATACTTTGTTTTCCTTGTTTTGATTATTATACTTTGCATCAGTTCATGTAAGTCTTCCCTTGCTTCTCTGAATTGATCGAGTTATTCATTTCTTTTAGCACAGCAATATTTAATTACATTCATTTACTTCAACTTGTTTAACCATTCTCCAGTCAATGGGTATTTACTTTGTTTCAAGTTATTCATTACTATAAAAAGTGTTGTTACAAATATTTTATTTGGAAACTTTTTCTTTTTCCTTTCTTAACCTCTTTCCTAGTATGGGACTCTTCCAAATAGAGGTACTAGACATTTTCATCACTTTCTTTGAATAATTCTAAATTATTTTTGATTCTTTCCAGAAAGATTGGACCAATTTACAGCTTCAGCAACAGCATTTTCATGCACAAATGTGTCCACAACCCCTCCAACATTGACTATTCCCATCTATTGTAGATGGGATATCTATACAAAATAATTTCAAGAGAGAGGGAGCACTAGCACCTAGGCGCAGGCACAGTTGTAGGCAGGTTAGACTGAAACAGCCGTTCCTCCTTACTAGTTCTTTTATCTTTTGAAAAATGAAAATATCATTAAGGAAAGCCAAGAATTTATTATCTCTTCTGCCTTTGGCAGAATGTCTTAACAGATGTCAGGATAATTGAAATACTCCATCTCCCACCCAACTATTATATCATATATCTGTGCCAGGTTCTTGATCTGTTTCCCAAACTCTTTGTATATTTCTTCCTTCTGTCTAGAAGATTCATGAGTAGGTGGTGTGATCTGAGAAGGTACTAGGACATCTTTCTGTCCCCCAGAATATTAATGTGATAGAGGAAATGCTCAGATTTGCCCTTCATGATTTATTATACAGAATATCACAGATACACACTGCCTAGTTCTAATCCAACATATGAAATTTTGAAATCAAATCTTTGACTCTGATGACTCAATTGTTGATACTATGAAATGATACAAATACTTCTAATTAGTTACAGACCTGAAGGAATGAGTGACTCAATAGAGTCTGAGCCAGAAGTAAGTACACGCATAAAAGGTCTGACCAGCTGATCTCTTAATACTTTTTCCTTGGCACCTTTGAATAAGGATGATTGTTTTGTAAAGGGCCGCTGCCCTATCTCTCAGCCAGCTGTTGTGTGTCTATGAGCATATGATACATCTATTTCTCTTGTTTTATTTTTCCTTTTTAGGCAAATGAGTATCATGAAATGTAAGTTCCCAGGAGACTTGGTGAGTTTGGGAGATTCAGAGATCTCATTAGTGGCCAGAAAGAGTAGCAGTAACTGCTGCATCAGGATAGAGGATAGTAGAGAGAGTTCCTGCAGGTGGATGAAGAAAAACAGTCAACAAAAGAAGTTGGCCATTTCAGGGAGTCTGACTTCTTACAACTAAGAGATGTGCTAGCAATGGATTCTAGGAAGGCATTGATCCCCAGAGCCCAAGAAATAGCTCCAGTCAAGGGGAACTTCATGGGGATTCCACATTCTAGGTCCAGAAGTGGGAGGTAATTTTTTGACAAGTATGTTCTCTACACGCATTACTCACTATCTTTGTGCTATTCTGAGCCCACTCTCTCAGGATCCTTTTAAGAGCAAAAGGGGAATATATTCTCAGTTTTGGGGAAATGTTTTTGTACCAATTGTTCTTGCTGTGCTTTCTTAGTAAATCCCTTTTATAAAAGCTAATGGACTTCATCTGGCTGATTGATGATGAGAAATATATCAATGAAGACTCAGGAGATACAGAGTGAGAAGCTATGACTCCTCAGGATTACTTATATTACCTTGAGGGGAGAAATAGTAAGTATGCAGCTGCCCTCTGGGGTGGTGAGTGTGAGTCAGAGTTGGTAAATTAGCCCTACAGGAGTCTGTAAATTAATATTAATCCCATGGCCTCTTATGCTACCATAAGTTTCCCTTGGATCTTTGGGGATTTTTGTTGTTGTTATTTTTATTTGTTTTTTGAGATTAAATCTCTCCATGTCATGGAAACTAGAAGAGCACAAGTTCCTCTGGAGCCCATTCACTCCACTGATGCAACTGGAAGCTTTAACCTTCTCTGTTTTTATGACCTGGGACAGTTCACCCCTGCTAATGCAGCCCAGTACCCCACGCTCTATTCCAGGGAGCCATGTTGGTTCTGGATTTAGTACAAACACTCAATCTATTTTAGTCCTAATGCAGCTCAGAACTTCAGAGCTAAAGCAATCCCCCTGCCTCAGCTTCCCCAGAAGGAAGAAATGCAGGCATGTGCCACCTCTCCCATCCATTACTTTGGATCTTGAAATCTATTTGAGATTTAGGACTCCTTTAAGAAAAAGTAAATACCCCATGGAAAGTAACAAGCTTTGAGTACCTTAGTTACTCCCTTACTTCCCAGTGGACCAAAAACAGTAAGACTTCATGGTAATAGGATATGGGATAAAAACCGAAGAACAGGGAATGGATCTGGGCCAGGGGATACAACTGAAAGAAGTAGGAAAATTCTGAAGATAAAAACATGACTGACTCCACAATTATGCCTAGGCCTGTCCCTGCTTGTTCGTCAAGATCCTTACCACCTCTGGTCACCTACTGGCAGTTCAGGTAGTTGTTATTGGCTGCTGCCTCTTAAGAGACCACTTTGTCCACCCATAAAATCTAAACCCAGTATTTATTTTTTTAATGTGTTGATTTGTTTTACTTAGTTGCACTACTATTTATAAATTTCATATTTTATTATGAACTATTCATATAGAACACAAAAAAGAATTCTATATGAAACTGTAAATCTCCATTTCACACCTCTTGCTTTTTAAAAATTATATATTAAAGTCTACACATCATTTTAAAAAATACCCTGCTTATTTGTGCTTCCTTCTGAATTTATTCCTGTTCTCTTCTGGCCATTTAATTTTTAATAATATTTTATATTTCCTCAAATACATGTAAGAACAATTTTTAACATTTGGGGTTTTTTTCCAGTTTTGAATTCTAAATTCTATCCCTTTCTCCCTCCCTTCTCCCATCCTTGAGATGGTAAGCAATATGGTATAAGTTATACATGTGCCATCATGTAAAACATTTCCAAATTAGTTATTTCATGGAAGTTAACTTGAGGAAGAAAGAGGAAGGAAGAAGGGAAGGAAGGAAGGAAGGAAGGAAGGAAGGAAGGAAGGAAGAGGAAGGGAGGAAGAGAAAGGAAGGAAGGAAAGAGGAAATTATTATACTTCAGTCTGTATTCAGAAGCCTTCGGTTCTCTCTCTGGAGGCAGATAGCATTCTTCATCCTTCGGGATTGTCTTCGATCACTGAACTGCAGAGAAGAGCTAGTTCATTCACAGTTCATCATACAGCGATGCTGCTACTGCGTACAGCGTTCTCCTGGTTCTGCTCACTTCCCTCATGTAGATCTTTCCAGGTTCTTCTGAAATTATCCTTCCTGTCATTTCTTATAGCACAAAAGTATTCCATTATAATCATATACTACACTTGTTCAGCCAGTCACCAAATAATGGGCATCCCCTCAATTTCCAATTCTTAGCCACCACTAAAGAGCTATTATAAATGGTTTTGTTCAAAAAGGTTCTTCCCCTTCCTGCTTTAAAAAAACCATCTCTGTGGGATACAAATTTAGCAGTGGTATTGCTGGATCACAGGGTAAGCACAGTTTTATAGCTCTTTGGGCAAAGTTCCAAACAGATAGAAAAACAGAAAAAAAAGAAAAGAAAGAAGTTAGAAAACCATCAAGAAGATTCAAGTGATCAGAAATCCAAAAAGTACAAAAGGGGCCAGGTAGAAGAACTTGATGCCAAAAATTAGCGAAGAAGAAGAACAAGAAGAAGGAGGAGGAGGAGGAGGAGAAGAAAGAGAACAAGAACCAGAACAAAAACAAGAATCAAGAAGGAATGTGCAGCAGAATCAGAAGTAAATGGAAATGAGAATCATGGTGAAATGATGACAGAGGAAGAGACAAAAGCACCTACAGAAAAAAGGAAATATAAGCTTTCAGAAGAAGCTGATTTTAAGAAGGAAAAAATGAAACATATAGAAGACAGTGGAGACTGAAGAGAATGAAACCTTATTAACGGAAAATTCAACCTGAAAGGAACTATCAAAGCTGTTCTGAAACAAGCCCTGACAGAGAAACATCAATTAAAAAGTTAAGGAAAAAAGGTTTTAGTACTCTATTTTGCAGTGACTAATGAACAGTACAAATCTGAAGAGGAGCTGCTAGTCATCTTTAACAATAAGTTCAGCAAGAACCCTAGCTTTAAGTTCTTAAAGGAAAAAGTTAAACTTGCGAAATGAACATTTTCCTCCTTTGTTAAGGAACAATCACTGTTTCTGACTTCTGCTTCCCCCCATCCATCACTATTTGTAAAAGGGAAAATTTGACAGCTGCTCAGATTTTATGATGCTTTTCAAATGTTAAGGAAATGTATATTTTTGGTAGAGCTTTTAACTGAAAATAAAGATACTTGCTGCCCACCTCCCAAAAACAAAGAGTAAAGGAAAGCTCATAGGACAATAGCTGACTGAAATGATAAGATCTGGTGAGGGTTTTTTTGTTTTGTTTTGTTCTTAAGATGGGAGGAACTTAGAAATCTTTGTTGGCTGCAAGGAAAGAGCCAGTAGACACTGGAGAGGTTAAAGATGGAGCGGAAGATAATAGTCCAAACAATCTTTTAGAAAAGACAAGAGAGAGGAAGGGTTGGCTTTAAAAAAGAGAAACATCACTTCTTCATGGGAACCTACAGTGAAGAACTGCTTAATGGGAAATAGTTTCAAAGGGATGTGAGATGAGGAACAAAGAAGAGGGAGCTCTTGGGAAATGTTCTAATTTTTTTTTGGTGACATATGAAGGAAAGTTGGGGGATGAGGTGTGAGGTTTAAGGACAGAGGAGAAGGTATGGAGTGGCTGTATGGGGAGTAGGATTCAAGATTAGTTATCGAAGAGTAGATAGACTAGACTGCCTTGCTACACTACTGCTCCTTGGTACTACAGAGATGCAAGACAGAAGAAAAGGATCCAAAGATATACAACTACAGCAGCAGTTTTTGCTGTCACAAGGAAATGAAATCAAAACAAAATGAGTGCCCATCAATTGGCAAATGACTGAAAAATAATTATAGCCTATTAAGGTGATGCAATATTGTGATATGTCATGCCAAATATGACCAATTAACACTGAGAAACTTGGGAAATTTCAGGTGAATTTAGGCAGAGTGAAGTGAGCAGAATCAGGAGAATCTTTTACACAATGACTCTGATGATGGGAAGTGAGGACCCAACTGAAATTGGCTAGCACAAACTTGTGGACTTTGGCAGCACAGTTCCAGGACTTTCTCCATTTCTGCTAAGTGGGACAGGAATAGGAACAAAGGAGGCAGATGGTGGGAGTAATACCGAGTCCAGGCTTGGCAAGTTGAACTAATGGTAAGACATGAAAATATGATTTGAGCTACAACATTTACCCCTGATCTGCCCATTTCTCCAATGTCAAAGCAGAAGAGAAAAAGAAACAGATCACAGATTATGGTCAAGTTGTGCAGCTATAGGTAAACAGCAGGAATTCCTCTGATTATGCTTTTTTCCGATCATGGGTTATTTTTTGCTCCCCATCCTTTAGTTGTTCCAGGTTTCACTCTCACATTAGAACTCCAGATGTTATGGTAGAATTGTTCCCTTGAATAATAGCTGTGATTCGTCTGTTGTTTTTAGTCTAGCTTCTGACACAGTCCAATTTCTTGGACTTGCAATTATCAAAATCTCAGCCTACACCAGAATTTAATCTTTAAAAAACATATTGAAACAGAACAGAAACAGCTTTTAAACAGAGAGATAAAGTTGTTTCCTCATGGCTGTAAAAAGGAACTTGTGAATCAGTTTCTTTATGAGGCTGATAAAGGTTTGGTGGGAAAAAAGTAGAAACAAAATTTTAAAGCTGAAAGGGAATTTAAGTACTTTTATTTTACATATGAGGAAACTGAGGAAAGGGGAAATGACTTGGGGAAAGGGTTGCATAGAAATCAAAGGATATGAAGAGGCATATTTTTAAAAGAGGAATTATAAACTAAAATGCTATAAATCACTAATAGTAAAAGAAATGCAAATTAAAATAACTCTGGACTTCCTCCTCACATTCATCAGGATGGTAACAATGATAAAAAATGGTACAAAAAGGCAGGGATGATAATGGAGGGAGGGTAGACGTTAGGAGGCACTGTTGGTAGAGCTGTGAATAGGTCTAACTATTCTGGAAAGCAGTTTGGAACTACACTTCCACTGCACCACTTAGTTGTCCATTTCTTTAATTGACTTGCTTTCAAAAAACATATATTTTTAAAACATTACAAATAACTTGGCATATGTGGTTTTTTGTGTGATCATTAAAAAATTTTGTTTGTGTATTTCACTGTCTGTTTTTGTTGAAGGTTGCTAAGTTTAGAAGAAGAAGACAAGTCGGGAAGGGAAGACCAAATACATACTGCCAGAATCTGACAAGCAAAGATAAATGGCATGGCCGAGTGAAAAGAGTGCAAGATATTAAGCCCAAGTATAGGTTCTGCTGCTTATTCTCTGTGGTAGGTAGATAGGTAGGTAGGTAGGTAGATAGATAGACAGATACGCAGACAGACAAATAGATGATACAGACTGTAAATGAATGTATGGATGGGTAGATAGATATGGTAATAGAAACAGATAGGCTAATTGGGCACAGCTAAAAAAGAATTAAAAATATCCATGACAACTATGTGAACTTCATAGAACATTAACTACCAGATCATTTTTGCCACTGATGCCCAAAACAACAGCTTCGACGCTTATCAAAGGCAACATGAGGTCATCTGAATTACTGAACCATCTCATTTACTTAAGCAGTCAGTTAAAACTGACTTTGTGTGTCTTTTACAAATGTTACAGAGAAAGCTGAGTACGAAAGTCCATCTAGAGTAGCATGATATAAAACCAACATTGGGAGAACCTGCTCTTTGGGGTGCTGAAAGAAATAGCGATCTTGCAAAATGTGTCTTGTTAAAAGAAGAATGTGCTGTTGCTGTACTAGAGAGAGACAGTAGTGAAACTCAGATTAGAGAAATTCATGTTAAATAAGCAGATAAAGAGGAATTTGAAGTCAATGTCAAAGCCACAAAGATCTGGAAAAGATACCTTCAATTATAATGTCAGCTTTGGAGAAATAGATACCAGACCACGGAGAATCTGATCCATCAGACAGATGTATATTAGCAATGTGCAAAATAAATGGTGTTTGCAGGTTAAAATATACATACATTATATGTATATACATATATACGCTGTGTGTGTGTGTGTGCGCGTAAGAGAGGCTCAGAGCCTTTTCAGCCTTAGCCAGCAACATGACTAAGCAAAGGGAAAATAATGTCCTTGCCCCAGAGCAATTCCTTTTCCCCAAACATTCCTCTGCACATGGTAGTAGAAGAGGATTAGGAAATGATGAACACTGTAGTTACTGTTAGTTTGTTGGGAGAGGCTAACATAGAGAGAGGCTAACAAGGTATAATACAGATATTTAAGACATAAAGGAAATCCAAAGGAATTCTCACCCTAAGCTAGAGCTAAGTCTTCCACAGTAATACCCAAGCTCTGGACTAGAAAGTTTTGTTCAAGAAGTAGTTCAAGCCTCGGGGAACCAATCAGCTGAAAGGACCGTTGTTACCAGTTCTAAATAGCCTGGCATGTGGAACAGAAAATCTCTTACTGGTGATGAAAAACTGCTTTTAGCTAAGCCTATAAGAAACAGAGAGGTATAGTCCCCTAAGGGGGAAAGAAAGATAGGCAGGCATGTTTTCTTCCCCTAGGGTAGAAATTTTGCTGGTTCATGCCTTTAAATATCCTTGGGGCTTTAAACTAAAAATATATGACAGAGCTTTCTCGATGCCAACACCTAAACAAGAGAGAAGCTCCAAGTCATATGCACTAACGTCTGACAGAACCACACATGCACAAGGCAGCATTAGACATGTTGGATAAAGACAATGAATTGGGATTGACCAGGAAATGCAAGGATGATTCAGACAGGACCCAGCAGAGGTTAGAAGGGAATAGGACCAGTAAGAGCCACACAATGACATCACCAGAAGACTTTGGCAGTCCTGTAATGTTAGACTGTGGGTTCCCAACCTGCAGGGGGCAGTTTGAACTAGCTCCTGAGCACCGAAAAGAGACGTGCAGAGTTGGATGTAACGGAACAAAAACAATAAAACTTGAGTCAGTTGTTAAAATTTCAGCATGAGCATTTACATCCCCCAAACCAGTAAACGGTATAGATTCTGATTTAGTTTGTTAACTTGTTGATTGTCTAGACTTAGGAAAGTGACAGAGAAAATGTTAATGATGCAGTTTAAACTTAAAGTATATCATGAATACTTTCCCCAAAGAGAGCTGGTTGTTAAATATTGACCAGCATACCCCTGTCTATGTATGTGTGCCCCTTCCTGTGTAATCTTGGACATGTGCTCCCTCCAAGCATATTTCTTACATGTATACACTCTTTTCAGTGATGATACATGCACTTGTAGGAGATTGTGCCCCAGGCTTACTGTGAAATGTTTTATTATTATTTCTCCTACTACACAAATTTATTTAGAGACTTTGCTTTGAAATGATTGAGTCTGCTCTGTGTGAGTGTATGCCTGAGTGTGTGTGTGTGTGTGTGTGTGTTGTCTCCCCCTATAGAATGTAAGCTCCTTGACAGCAGGGATTCTTTCTGTCTTCCTTCTTTCCTTTCTCTTTCCTTCTTCCTTCTGTTTTCTTTCCTTCTTCCTGCCTTTTTCTCTTTCTCTTCTCCCTCTCTTCCTCCCGCTCTTCCTTCCTCCCTTCCTCCCTCTCTTCCTCTCTCCCCCCTCTCTTGTTTTCTTTTGTATGCCTAGGACTTTCCACTGTGCCTAGCACATAGTAGGGGCTCAATAAATTCTTATTGACTGATTGATTGGGGCAGGGAAGGTGTGGATGGATTATGACCTGCGCTGATTGAGGGAAATACATCAGTGGAGACTTATGAACTATAAGTTTGAGTAGATACAGTATCTTTGATCTGGGGTCATATATTAGTGAAAGCATAGCTCTATTGCAGAATTGGGGGGAAAAAGTACCATTTGAAAGCTGCAACGTTAAAATGGAAATGACAAAGTAACAGTTGGTAGGCATCTACCAGTACCTAATTCACAACCTCAGACCAGAGGAGCAACAGAGTTCCTGTTTGTCTTTCATGTCAAGTAGGATGAAGCAGGGAGATTTTATAACAGCATCCATCCATCTATTCATTCACTCATTAATTTGTTTCAATTAAGAAAATATTTACTGTAATATAACAGAAGATAATGCTATATCCCCTCTCTTATGCTGTACACTCCACCAGGCTTCATTCCTCCAGACTTCACTCCATCATGTCCCAGAAACCTCTTCATCCTGTAAGGTTTTTTTAGCCCTGAAAATCATCCTCTGTACTGTCATCTACTCTTAAGTACCTAGCCCCCTTATATGTCACTGATAGGCTTGTCATTAGATCATGGATTATTCCCAGCATCTGTTGCCTTCACTGCTATGCACATGCTCCTGAATGAAGGTGGAGAAAATCACACAGCTGTGAGGAGTGGGTCCCCAGCAGAGTTATGCTACACAACCTCAGCTGGGCCTCACTGGTGCTGGGCAATCGTTTTACACTTCCTTTCTCAACTCACTATCCAGAGCAGCTCTTTCAGATCTTTTCTTCCCTCCTCAAATCCCCAAGTTCCTCCTCCCCTCACGCTCTCAGCTGAGAGCCTGGTTTCACATTTTACAGAAAAAGAACACTGAGACCATTCTCTGTGAACTCTCTCTTTTCCCTTCTTTCTCATGTCATACTATGCAGATACCTTCTGCTACAATCTCCTCCTTCACCCCTGTCTCAGAGGAGGTGGATTTACTCCTGACCAAGGTAAACCCCTCTCCATGCAAGTGATTCCATTCTCTCGTCTCCTCCAACAGATTGCCTGCTCTGTCATTTTTACTCTCATAGCTTACTTTCCATCTATTGTTGTCCACTAATTACTTTCCTACTGTCTGCAAACATGCCTATGTCTCCCTCATCCTCAAAACTCTCACTGGATCCTTTCATCACCGCTAATTATCATCCTGTATCCCTTTTGCCTTTTGTGACAAAACTCCTCAAGGAAGCCATCTACAATAGTTGCCTATCCATTCTTTCTCATTCTTTTCTTAACCCCTTATGATCTGACTCTCCACCTCATCAGTCCATTGAAATGGCTTTGTCTAAAGTTACCAATGATCTCTTAATCACCAACAACAGCCTCTTCTTAATCCTCACTCTTCTTGACCTCTCTGCAGCCGTGAACACTGTTGCTCCCTCTCTTCTCAATTTTCTTTTTACTCTAAATGTTCAGGGCACCATTTTCTCTGAATTCTTCTCCAGTCCTTCTCAGCTGTGCTTGCAGCATCTTTGCTGGATCCTCAGAGATCCTGCTATCTGACCGTTGATATCTCACAGTACTCTGTCCTGGGCCCTCTCTTCTCCCTCTATACTGCTTCACTTGGTGATCATGTCAGCTCCCATGAATTTAATGACCATCGTTGTGGTGTGTAGATTCTCAAATCTACTTCTCCTGCCCTAACCTCTCTACCGACCTCTAGTCCCACTCATCTTTCAGACATCTCAAACTGGACCCCCTGGGGACATCTTAAACTCAACCTGTCTAAAACAGAACTCATTATCTCTCCCCCTAAATTTTCTCCTCTTCCTAACTTCTTTATTACTATAGAGGGCCAGGTCCTCAGGCTCACAACCTAGATGCCCAAGGAAACAGAGCAATATCATCTGAGAGAATCAGGAGTACCCCTGTGACACATGACCTTTCTCCCTTCAACTATTCCAGTCTCCCTTCCTATTCTATTCAGCAATGTATAGCAAACACACAGTTGGCTACTTAAAACAAACCAACCATTTTACTTCTGCCCAGAGGAATGTACATTTTGATCACTGAAACCTGGGAAGATATCTTGGGGTTTATGGGCTAGATTTCTTTCCTAAGGACAATGCTTTAAACCCAAGTCTCTCTGGTTCTCACTGATTGGCCAACACTAGGTCCCAGCCCAAGCCTCACTTGGTCATTGTTGGGCCCTGAAAGCTCAGAGTGAGTGCAAAGAGCAATTGTTTCTGTTTTGATTAGAAATTCTGAGGGTCTTCCCTTCCTAGATTGATTTTTTTTTGACTAGGCAAAAGAGGCCATTCTTGGACTCATTTCTTACCTAACCTTAATCACTGAATGGGTTTTGCTTCAGTCAAACTGAGACCTGGGAAAGACCTTAGCTTAAAAAGTCAAGCTCTCCCACTGCATCTGGGGCCACCTACAGTAGTCTTGATCTATATCTTGCCACTGGACCCAGATGGCTCCAGAGGACAGCCTGAGGCTGATGACTTTGCACAGCCCTTTCTCACTTAAATCCAATTTACTTGCAATTCATGGCATCACCTTCCTGAGATCATGGTCCTCTTCAAGAAAGTACAAACAACAAAAACAGATGATCTCTTATGGGTAGGCATTCTTTCACTTTCAGATCACAACTCAAGAACAGAAGATGAAGAGGGACCTTTGTCTAGCATTCCAGAGACCTGTATATTCATCTTACTTCACGCATGAATTTGCTCTGTCCCCCAGGGAAGTCACTTCCCTTCTCTAGGTTGTTTCATCATCTGGTAGATGAAAGAGTTGAATTTGATTGGACCTCTAAGGTCACTTCCAACTTCAGGGTTTGACACTATGAGCTACTGACACAAAGCCTTTGTTTGTGGGCGATGCTCTCTCTTTTTGTAAAGATAAAACTGTAGTGCTGAACAAAATTCAGTTCAGCAAACATTTTAAAGGAAGTAAATAAATAAAGAAAAAAATACTAGAAGTTGCCATGCCAGGAGATGGGGATCCAGAGATAAAATTAAAATCTCCCTGCCCTCAAGGAGTTTGTATTCTAGTAGGGAAATAAGACTGTAATACAGAGACACAAAAATCGATAAAATAAATTGTGTGTGTGGTTGAGGTTTATCCTTCATTCTTGAAGAGGACCATGAAATCAGAGAAATGATGACATGACTTGCAATTGAATTTGATTTGAGTGAGGGAGGGCTGTGCAAAGTCACCAGCCTCACTTTCTCCTCTGGAGCCATCTGGGCCCAGTAGCCAGGTATTGATCAAGATGACTGGAGATGGCCCGAGATGCAGTGGGAGACCTTGGCATTTTAAGCTAAGGTCTTTTCAAGTTCTCATTTTGAGTGAGGCAATGCCCATTCAGTGAATAGCCTTCTTTAAGAAGTGAGTGAAGGGGTGGCCCCCTGAGTTAAAAAAAAAATCAAAGTGGGAGGGGAAGACCCTCAGGATCGCTGACCAAAAGAGAAATAGTTATGATTTACATTCATTCGAGCTAGAAGGGCCAAAACATAACATTGAAGTGGTGCTTGGGCAGGGACCTACTATGTCCAATCAATGAGATCCAATAATACGAATTAAAAATGATCAAATGCAGAGAGGAGATCAAACCAAAAAGCTTAAATAGTTCTAGAATGGTGGGGATCACTGAGAGGGTCAGGAATGAGCTAGAGAAGGAAGCACAGGATGTCAACTGGTTGATCTGGGAGGGAGTTTCTTCCAAGCAGGGAAGATGGCATTTGAGCAAAGTCATACAATATTGTCAAGATGTATGGGATAAAGAACTGTGAGTGATTGGAGGATAGAATGCCTAAAGGGGCATGCTGTTATATAAGAACTGGAAAGGCAGATGAGGGCCAGATTGTGGAAGGTCTTGAATACTAGGTTAAGGATCTTTCTTATTATTCAACAGGTAATATTTAATAGACAACTCTTGAAGATTTTTGAAGAGGACGGTAATGTATTCAGGCCTGAGCATTACAAAGATTGCTTTGTGAGTGTTGCGAAAGATGAATCGAAAGGAAGAGAGAATGTGACAATCAACAAATTTGGTGGTTGTTACAATAGTTCCAATGAGAGGCAACAAGACCCTATACTAGGGTGCTGGTATTAAAAAGGGAAAAGAAGGAAGAGATGTCAGAGATTTTGTGTAAGTATAATCAAGCCTTAGGGACTAGGGAAATGATGATGCTATTAACAGAAGCAGGGAAGCTAGGATTAGCCTCAATTCCCATTGACACACAACATGGAACCATGGATAGGGTCCTTGATCTGGAGTCAAGAAGACCTGGTTGTAACTATTACACTGGAAACTTTTGAGTTATATGATCATAGGTCATGTCACTCAACCTCCCTGTGTCTCAGTTTCTTCATCTAAAAAATTAGGAGATTGGACTAGCCGACTTCCAAAGTCGTTTTAGCTCTGTATTTATGATCTCATTGTTAGCAAGTATGAGCTAAAAAAAAAAAAAAATTCTTGTCCTTTGCCTAGTATTGCCTAGGCTACCCAGAGAAACAGGAGGTACTCTAGAGCCTCAATGACATCAGCATGGAGAACTTTGGTGCAGATAACACTAGAGGGCGGTGCCTCCTTGGATTGGTGAAGTGGAATGTTGGGTTACTGTAATATACTTGTTACAGAACATATTTGTGATTTCCTCTCCTTTTAAAAACAACAACAAACAAACTTTCCTTTGATGTATTATGGCCAGCTTGCAAGTGGGAATTGGTGTCAATGACCAGTCTTCAATGGAGAGATTCTTCAGGTGGGAAACAGATTCAAAAAGAATGTGAGACCTCCTCAAATAAGTTAGATCTTTGACTAGAAGAAGGCCTTTGCCAGGACAAGTAGTAGACTCACCTTCCTGAGTTCAAATCTGGCCTTAGACTGTGACTTTGCTGTGTGACTTTGCAAGTCACTTAACCCTGTTTGCCTCAGTCTCTTCATCTGTAAAATGACTTGGAGAAGGAAACAGCAAACCACTCCAGTATCTTTGCCAAGAAAACCCAAAATGAGATCATCAAGAGTTTAACATGACTAAAAACTGAACAAAATCAAGCCAATACATCCATGTGGATATCCTTCACATAAAGATCGTAACTTATCCATGCCTACCTACCTTGTAGGACCTCTGTCCCCATCATCCCATAAATTCCCATGTCTTTAATTTTTTCACGAGAGCTGCTAAGCATGCCAAAAGGTTCTGAGGTATTGTTGGACATGAGTCATTATCCTCTTCTTGAGCGATATGATGATTTCTTCTGCTAGTGTAACAACTCCAGGCTTACCCAACTCATAACTTAGCCACTCATCCACCTGCCCTGTATCACACATTAGCCATAATTTAAGAGATTCCCTCTCTCCTGCCCCCACTTTATCTTTTCCACCCCTCGCTCCCCCACTCAAATAGACTTCATTAAGGGCTTTCCATATGGTAGGCAACTCCCAAATTTTCACCAAATTTCAATTTTACATGCTTCATGTTTTTAAACCCACAAGACATTTCCACAATCCAATTAAGAATTCTATATTTTATAGAAATATAAATTACTCCAAGTTCAATGCCTTAGGCATTCTTGGTTGGAATGTAATTATAGTGAACAGAGCCTTGATCTTTATAGGAAGTTTGCATTGCTGGGTACAAGTATGTTCAAATCCTGTACTTTCCAGTTTTAGGCTATAACGAATGACCTTTGATTTTGTGAGACTCCACCATCAATCCCCACAGGCCCTAGTCAGTAAACACTGCCTAATTAGCCGGAGATTCCTTATCTGAGCTTTCCACTACATTGGGTATGATATAAAACAAATGAACCTCATCTAACTCTGGTTCACTTGGAGCTATTCTACCAGATAGAATGAGGACGACAAAGAAAACATATGAGTAGATATAAGAGCAGTAACGTTCAATACTGAAAGCTTAAGGAACTTTTACAGTTTTTTTAGTTTAGATAAAAGTTTGGGAGGGGCATGATTTTTGTCTTCAAACATTTGAATATTTGTAATATAAGAAAAGAGATTTAGTCTGTGTTGCTTATGGAATTTTAAGGCAGATTCGGGTGCAACATAAGAATGAACAGTCTAACAGTCAAACCTTTCTAACAATATAATAGGCTCTGTAAGAGATAACTTGAACTTATGTTCATGAATTGAACTTATGTAATATCTGTAACACCAGTGATAATCATTTAATATCATTTTGATTCTCAATAAGGGCCAGAGCCTGAACTAATCAACGAGAAGGACCTGGACCTAACAGCTTCTTTGTTCTCTAAGTAAACTCAGAGAATACTTCTTCCTATGTCAACAAGGCCAGATGGGGCTGACTTAAGAACAGCCATTTTTTTTGTTTATGACCATTAACAATGAGACCCTTAACCTGAGACACTATCTTGGATAATGTCTTTTTTAATATCTTATGGACACATACTATGTTATATAGCATGTTAATGGTAAAGAAAATGCAGATATCCTGGGTTGTAATTTCAATTGACACTTTGTCAACTCTCTTATTTTACTGTATTTACCACCTATTCAATTAAGATATCACCTAGCCTGTTTGCCTCTTTAACCAAATTTTCAAGTCAACCAGAAAGACTGTAGATCCATTAAGGTCATTCCTTTGAAAGAATTTATGACTTGCCAAAATATAAAGGAAATGAGAATGTAGTGGTAGGGGGCTGAAATGGGAAATGTAATCAGAGGTGGAGACCCCCGTGGGTGGGTTTTAGGTGTCATGGGATAGACTGGGAACCCAGCTACTGCCAACTAATGGGAGCAAGGGAGGAAAATGGGAATTGGGGTGAGGTATAAATATAATATATTTGCCTAAAACAAGCGTGCCTATGTTTGGATTACCTGCTCTTGAAAGGACAAAACTTTCTGAGTTTATTAGTTACCGTCTTATTCTTTTGCAAGCAACGTGTCTCACAGCTCTGTTAATGGATAAGGAGTTCATTACTACTGAAGGAGCTACAAAAAAAGAAGTTGGGTGACTAGGGCATCTTTTAGGAATAGGGTTAAAAGGAATGCATGTGTTTGCATTGGGAATCTGGGCCAGACATCTAACCTTCGAGTATTCCAATATTCCATGGTTCTATAGCCAAATAGATTTGCTGCCTACTTGTGCAGCATAATTATCTGTACCACAACCTCTACCTCTCATTGCTACTGGCTCATTTCTCTGTTACCAAGAAAAGTAGGTTGTTTTTTTTTTAATAATTGCTTTGCTTCCCATCTCACTCTGAGCTGAGGAAAATCTCTCTCTTTTGAGTTGGCTTCCCTCGTTCAATTCCAAAGCATCGCACTTAACGACTTGGACTAAAAATCAGCGTAAATGACTATCCACTTTAAAACCAGTTTCAAATAGAATATGATTCAAATAAACATCCTTTCGATTAACAGGCTATAATATTGCAATGCGAGAACTGAATCTTTTTCCTTTTACCTATACTCTCCCTCCTACCCTGTACAAGGGGAAATGGGAGGGTAAGTAGTTGGACTGATAGTCTGGGACTCTTCCCAGGCAATGCTTCAGAAGGGTAAAGAGAAAAGTGTTTCGGTCTAGGTTCCAGTCGTCTGTCCAATTCACCCAAGTTTGCTGAACTAACCATCTTTTCCAACTTAGGTCCACCCTCAGTCACCCCATGAGGTATCAACTTCACTTATTTACCCTGCTTTCTATCAAGGGGAATGCTCTTTTGCCACCATTCCCTGATATTCTGTAACAGGGCAATGCACTTTTCCTGGCCGTGGCCTGATGTTTCAATGGGAAGAGGCGGGGTGGACCGGCTCTGCCCACAGCCCCCTCTTTGGTATTTCCTCATAGAGTTCCTCTGCATTCTGGTCTTGTGACTTCTTGGCATAAGAAAATTCTGAAGCCCCCAGTAACTTAGTAAACTGGATAAAATCCACGTGTTTTTGTGCCTAAGCAATACCCCTCTACGCCCCACCAACCCTCCACGGCAGTATTCCTAGAGGGAAGGCTCGACGCAACCTCTCCATACGGAGGAACGCTATAGGCTTACTTAGGGGAGAATCAGGATGACGTAATCGCGTGCGGAAGTTTTGTTACTTAGTTTCATTTGGTTAACCACGTGTTCAAGAGGAACCTCTCGGGATCGTCCGCATAATCAGAGCCGTGGGCATCTTCCAAAAAGACGCAGCCAGCTTCGGCCTCGCCTGGCCTTCGCTCCTTCACTCGGGGCATCCAGGCAGATGCCAGGCCGTAGCGGGGCAGGCCTTGGGGGCTTCTCCCCTCTGGGCCCTGACAAAGGACCCTCTGGGCCCTGACAAAGGGACGGAGCCTGATTTCCACCCTGGTCCTGGAGAATAAACGGACCTCGGAACGTTCCTCTGGGAAGTTAAGGGGAAGCTTCCGTAGAGCACGTTTTACAGGAAACAAACAAACAAACAAAAAGTTACGGGATGGATTGGGAAATTGCACCAATGAAAAACCAGGCTACTTCTGGAGCCCCGCCCCCCGCTGCGGAAAGGCTGGCGATGACATCATCCCATGATGCCCCCGAGTCCGCGCCCGCTCCCCGGGCCCGGGCCACGCCTCTCGGCTCCTCTAGCCCCGCCCCCTTCCCTTTTCTGGGCCTTTCGGCGCGTCGCAGCCTCGTCGCGCAGGCAACCTGCTCCCGGAAGCGGAAGGAGAAGGCGGGGGCAGGCGGGCCGGCAGGAGGGCGGGAGGAGCCAGGGGCCCAGGCAGTGGGCTGGGCCGGGCCGGGGAGCGGAGCGGAGCGGGGCGGGGCCGGGGATGGTAAAGGCTCGGGGGAGGAGGGGGAGGTGGGGGCGGGGGAGAAGGGAGGCCGCCGCTGCTCGCGCTGCTTCCGCGCCACCACCGTGGCCATGATGATCCACGGCTTCCAGAGCAGTCGCCGGGACTTCTCCTTCGGGCCGTGGAAGCTGACGGCGGCCAAGACGCACATCATGAAGTCGGCCGATGTGGAGAAGTGAGATTTGGGGAGGGCCGGGGAGAAGAGGGCGAGGCCGGGCGGCCGGGCGTGGGCGTGGGCGCGGGGATGGGCAGCGCAGGGAGGGGCGGCCGTTCTCGGGGCCGCTCCCCGCCCCCGCGGGACCTCGAGGCCGCCCTCGGCGGCGGCTGCAGAACGGCCGGCGGGGCCCTGCCCTGGACGCTCCGAGCGCGCGTGCGCGGCCGCGGTTTGACGGCTTCTTGGCCGCGCTCCCGCCCCGCCCCCGCCCGCTGCCCCCTGGCCCTGGAGTCCGGGGCCGGCTAAGTCCTCGTGGGTCCTGGACCTCCGTAAATGCGGGGGTTTGGATCGGATGTTGTCCGAGGCCAGACGAGAGTGCGGGTCTAACCTGAAGTAGAGACGGCAAAGCTCAGCATCTTCCAGCTCCGCATCCCAAATCCACAGAAAACCATTCTTGGAGCCCCTGACCCTGAGTAGCCTTGCTACCTAGGGCCAGGCATTTAGGACTGTCACTTAGGAGGTGCTCATTTGCATTGGTGAGAAGGAGTTTTCTCTGGAAGTTCCCTCCCCCAGGAGCCCCAAACACCACCAAAAACACTAATCAAAACCAAACTTTATTCTTGGATAGTATTTCTAGGCTAGTGGTTTCAGGCTACTGTTTTAGACTATAAACGAGGAGGAGTTGTCTGTATACCTTGGTAGGGAGAGTTCACAATGAAAAAAATCACAGGCTCTGACCTAGAACAGAACAATACATCAAAAAATACCCACTCAAAACCCAGTTTTGGTAGATAGCATTTCTTATACATGTTGCTTTTGACACCAGCCAAGGACTAGTCATTCAGTCTATCAGTGTTACTGGTTGGGAATGTAAATTGGGAGTTGAGTTTCTGGAGTAAGTTTTCACACTGGGAGTTCCATATACTAACAAAATTAACCTGCTCCCCCTTCCAAAAATTCCCCAGAACAACCAACACAAATTTTATTCATAGGCAATGATTTCTGCATATTCGTGTTGTTGGCAATGTTGAGAATACATCTCACCAGACATGAAATAGGAGGTGGTACCCTTATTTCTAGGCAAATATAAGTAGCCAGACCTCCATCTGGTTTCTTAAATCTCAGTGTGTTCTGAAAGCAAAGTGGACTTTCTTCTTCCTCACATTTTCCCTTAGAACATTTCCTTTTTCTCCCATCTTGACTTCTGCCAGCTTGGCTCAAGTGGATATCAATTGAAGAAATGATGGAAGGTGGGAACGTAAGGGATAATAGATAGCTCAGATCTTCTGGTGATATGTTGAAGATGTAAAAAGATCTGTATCATGTAATACAGCTCTTTGCTGGAGGGATCTATTGAAGGTTATGGATAAGAATTGCATAGGATGAAAAACATGAATGCGTTTTGGTTCATAGGATGAAAAACATGAATGCGTTTTGGTTCGTACCATGAAGGTTCATACCATATCCATGGGATTACAGATTTATTGAAGTATTGAAATACACAACAGATTCCCTTGCACGTAGAGTAGGGTTTTGGGTTTTTTTTTAATTTCTAGCACCTATCACAGTATCTTATAACATATTAGAGGCTTTATTAAATGCTAATAGAATTGCGTTTCCTTGCCCTCCTAAATATTGAGGCAGCTTTTGACAGGTTACAGTTTGGTATTGATTAGATATGTTTGGAATAAGATTTAGAGAAATCATAAGAAGAACAATTTTGAGTTTTGTGACATAAAAATCTAAGGGACATTGTTATTAATTATGTGAGCGAAAATTAATAAAAGGGTCAGTTGCACTCTCAATTGCCAAAGACCTCTCATAGAAGCCACTCAATGCTTACATGTCCCTAGAAGAAGATTAGGTGCTGCTAAGGCTGGAAACCAACTCTGATTGGTTTAATGAATTAATACTGTAATAAGAGGGAGTTAATTGGAACAAGGGGCTGGCGAATGTCACTCAGTCTTGGACTGATCTCTTATCTGGACTACTTCCACTTAGGGCAATCAGACTTGACTGACTAAAACGCTGTGGACCAGATTTTACTGGACTCGAATCTCTACCTTTTGATCAAATCTGAGTTTTCCCAGTGGGTGTGTCTGTTCAAGACTTCATCTCTTTATCAGTCCTGCCCTTCAAAACTGATTGAATGACCTACCGGGAATGATGAAATAGATTGGTTATTAATATGAGAGAAATATTCATTTCTCTCAATTGTAATAGTCAGGGACCATTTGGCAGTTTTTATATAGGAATATATCCTTGGGTACAATAGCAGTTCAGTGACCTCAGCCATCATGAATACAACATAGAACTCTTTTTAGAAACACCCTCTGAGAATCCAAAATAGTTATCATAGAGCTTATTCTCTAAAGTGGTTCTCAAACCCTTTTATACTCTTAAAGATTATTGAGGACCCTCCTCCAGTAGCTTTTGTTTATATGAGTTGGTACGATTGATACTTGCCATAATAGTTACTGAGCTAACATTATATGCCAGACACTGTGCTAATTTCTGGGGATATGACAAAAAGCCTACAAAACAAAACAAAAATAGTTCCTGCTCCCAAAGAACTCACACTGTAATCAGGTGGACAACATACACATAGCTATTTTCAATTAAGATATATATACAGAATAAATTGGGTCTTACAAGAAGGACTAAGGGAGACTTTTGCAGAAGGTGGGGCTTTAGCTGAGAATTGAAGGAAGCCAGGGAAGCTAGATAATGGAGATAAGGATAGAAAGGAGAGCATTCCACGTTTGAGGGACAATCGGTGAAAATGCTTGGAATCATGAAATGTGAAATTTCCCGTCTCAAGGAACAGCAAGGAGGCCATTGGTTCTTGAGTTCACATGGAGGGGAGTAAAGTGAAAGAAGATTGGAAAGATAGGAAAGGGCCAGATTTAAGCAGAGTATTCTGTATTTGATCTGGAGGTAATAGGGAGCCGCTAGAATTTATAGCAGGAAGTCAGGAGTTAGAATTGGTTTGAAGTTCCACCTTTTCCATATATTCTCTCTGTGATCCTGAGCAAATCACGTATGTTCTCTTAATGTCCAGGAATTCTCTAAGACTCTAAAACTGCAGAATAATAAAGGAAGGCTTCTCTAGGGCAATTCCTTACTCCAGTGAAATCATAGATTGGGACAGTATAAGTGCAATGTGTGTGTAAGGGGAGGTAGGGAATAAAGTTAAACAAAAATCACTTTATCCTTGGAGTATTTAGAGTAGCAGTTTTTATCTTTAAAAATGTTAATCCCTATTTTAATATAATTGGATATCTTGGTAATCCTACGAATTTAAAAATATTTTTCTAAGTAGAGGTCCTTGGGCTTCAGATCTAATAAGGTTAAGAACCCTTGGCTTAGAGTATACTAGAAGGTAAATGTCATAATATAGTAATTGATGTTTACACTATGACATTCAGATATTGGGAAGGGATCAAATTATGTTTAGTATATATTATTTGAGAAGCTAGGAAAGTATGTAATTAATATACTTTAGAAAGAATTACCAAAAAAGAGAATTACATATATAATAATATACAAAAGCTTGGACTCAAGGGAATAAGTTTCAGTTATTTGGAAAATATACTTTTATGAAAACCTTCTTAGAAACACCAAATTTAGAGTAAGGAGACCACATTGTAAAGCCTGCTTTATTCACTTACTAGTGGTGTACTCATCACAAGATCATAGATTTAAAAGTAGAAGGCCATTGAGGCCTCTCTCATTTTACCGGTGAGGAAAATGAGGTTCCAGGGATGAAATGACTTATCCAAGGTTGCCAAGTAAGTGACTGGAGTGTGATTTGAGCTCAGACCTTTTCTGAAAAAAAAATTAAATTTCAGATCCATATCTCTTATCTCCCCTTGCCTTTCTACACTGCACTATGCTTCCATTGATAAAAGGAAGGAAAATACAACTATTAGAAACGGGTAGTTAAGCAAAGTAAGTTCCTATGTTGGTCCTGCATAAAGAAAGTCAATTTTTAGTCACCTGTCCTGAGGCAGGTAGCTTGTTTTATGTCATTTGGAATTACGTTTGGTCACTGTGCTTATCAAAGTTCCTGCGTCATTCAGAGTTGTCTTTATGGTATGGTTGTTGCTCTATGAATTATTCTCCTGACTGTACTCGCTTCACTCTGCAGTCAGTACATAAGTTTTGCCATGTTTCCCTGAAATCATTCTTTTCATCATTTCTTACACAGATTAGTATTGAACCCAATTCTGGGCACCAGTGGTCTAACTCCCTATCATCTAGGCCGTGTTGCATCTCATGGGCAAGTTACCTAACTTCTTAAAGCTTCCCTTTCTTCATCTGTAAAATAGGGATAATTTTTTTTTGTATTTGTTAAAGCATTCATGAGATCATAGATTTAGAGCTAGAAGGGACTTTAGAGGCTGTTGGGTCTAACCTCCTTATTTTGCAGATGAGATAACTGAAATGGTACCACTGAAATGCACCTACTGTTTGTCATCCTTGTCTAGCTAAAGACAACTTCTGAATGTATATCTTTTATTATATCTGTCAGCCTCCTCTCTCCATCATCTTAACTACCATCACCCCTCAGACCCTAATTGAGATAGTCCAGCATCCTGAATCCAGGAATCTTGGGAAGGGCAGTGCCTCCTGAAATACCAGACCTACTTCTAGCCCAGCCCTCAAACCCATCTTATTGTGGAGAAGGGTCCCAACTTCCTCATCACTGCAAGAAATAATTGCTGACTAATTGACTGCAGCAGGCAAATAAGTACAAGAGCCCTAGGAATAGAAGCCCTCCCACCCACAAGACTACTGGTCCTGCTTGCAGCCCAACCCTTATAGCCATCATCTACAATGAGAAAGGGCTCAGCATCTCCATTAACTGCCAAATACCTGCTACCCGCGGGACAGGCAGGCAAACTTAGCTGAAATAGCAAGGGTTTCTAAGGGAGGCCTGAGGCTGCATGTCCCAGACCAGTCAAACCACTCCTAGTACCACCTCCACCTTGGCTACCATCTACCCTAGAACCCTGATGGAGACAGTCCCTAAACTCATAGGACTCTTTCCAGTTTAGCCACTGTTGCCGTTATCCTGGGAAACAACCCCTGTGGAGATAGAATCTGGCAAGTGTTGAAACCACAGCTTTTAGAATCTGGCAAGTGTTGAAACCACAGCTTTTGAAGACATGGAAAAGAAAGTTCCTGCTACCAATGTCCTGTCAAATAACATAAGAAACTGATAGGATTTTTATCAGTGGAAAAGACATTAAGAAGTCAATGCCATCTTCTTTGTGTGCCCTAAGGACTATACAACTTTTCCATCTGATTTGCAGCTGAATCCTTACTTATTTGTGGTCTTGCCTGTTGGAATGTGAATCTGAGAAGAAGGACTCTTGTGTTTGTCCTTCGTTTTTGAAGAGGACTATGGCATCAGGGAAATGATGGCATGACTTGCACTTGACTTTGATTTGAGGGAGGGAGGGCTGTACAAGGTCACCAGCCTCACTTTTTCCTCCAGAGCCATCTGGATCCAGTGACCAGATAGTCATCAGGATGACTAGAGATGACCCAGGATACAGTGGGAGAACCTGGCGCTTTTAGGCTAAGCCCTTTTCACATACTCATGTAGAATGAGGTAACACTTATTCAGTGAGTAGGGTATTTGTATAGAAAATTTCATTTTCAGATCCAATATTCTCTCTCACCCTCTTTCTACTGTGCTTATTAACAGTGCTTTGCACATAATAAGCACTTGATAAATGCTTTTTAAAGCATTTATTCATCTTTTATACTTGCTTTTGGGATGTAATTCTTAGGTCATATATTTCATCTTATTTAGACTCATTGTGCACCTCTCTATTACCCTTTGGGTAACCATATGCTCCCTTTGTATATAGTAACACCAGAAAAATAATAATACTGAAAATTTGGGCCTTTGCTTTATGGAGAAATTTGAAGTCACTAAAAATACTGCATATTTTCCCAAATACAGTGCCTGCTATCTATCCCCTTTAAGGAAAAATTTCCTAAGTGTTGGAACTATGCAAAAATGGAATTGGCTTCCTCTTCAGATATAATGTATTTCACTTCTCTGGAAGTTTTCAAGCAAAAGCTGGGTGGCCCCCTTGTTAGATATGTGTAGGTGGGATTTTTTCACTTTGTGTTTGATTAGAAGGATGGACAGAAAGAATGAAATAAGGAATGAAGGAATAAGTGTTTGCTGTGTGCCAGGCAGTGTGCTAACTAACTTTTTTACAGGTGTCTCATTTGATGGCCACTTTGATTCCTTCCAACTCTGAAACTGTGATATTTAGGGAATTAGGGAACCCCTCTACTGGATGTTCTCCATTTTAGTGACAAATACCTCTGGCAGTCATGTCTCCTTTTTGTCATCATTTAATTTTAATAACCACAGGATCCTTGAACAAAGTTATCTCATGATATCTTTCACTAGATCTTGTATGATTTTTAACATTTATGGGAGGTACCTTGTTGGAAGAGCTCCCTTAAGGTATTATTTTACTCTACTTAATCAAATGAACAGTGGGGTCATGGATTTTTTTGCATCTTTTAGCCGGTTGTGTAACTATAAAGATAGTTTCCTAAAGAATGTAGTTTGTGGAAGACTTCCTGTTCGCCTTATTATGTATATAGATTGTTAGAAACATTTTATAGAAATAGGAAAGTAGACATATGAATTGGGTCTGTGTTTTATGATAATAGTGTGAATGCCTTTTTTCCTCAAGCTGTTTGAGCAGCCTTTCCTTCTTTCAGGTATCATGAGAATTGATCTAGCAAGGCATTTTAATGCAGTAAAAAGAGCACAGACTGTAGAGTCAAAGGACTTGGATTCAAATCCTGTCTCTTAGGTTTAATACTTGGGCGACCTTGGACAAGGAACTTTACCTCCCTGGACTTCACTTATTTCAATTGAGGTAGATGCACAGGATGACCTCTGAGGTTCCTTCAAGCTCTAGGTTTGTGATCCTGTGACCTTCCAGTGGCCTCAAAATGGTGTCAGCCTTCAGACTGGAATGCCTTCTGTCCTCATCTCCACCTCCTGGCTTCCTTGACTTCCTTCAAGTCCCAACCAAAATCCTACCTTTTCCAAGAAGTCTTTCCTGGTCCGTCTTAATTTTAGGGTCTTCCTTCTGTTCATTATTTTCTATTTATCTTATGTATGTCTTGTTTGTTCATCACTGTTTGCCTGTTATCACTGTGAACTTCTTGAGAGCAGAGACTGTCTTTGACCTTTCTTTGTGTTCTCCAGCACTTAACACGTGCGTGGTGCATAGTAGTCACTTAACAAATGTTTGACAGACTTCTTCTATATATCTCTGGTCTGTCCCAATTATTCTTTCTGGCTTTGTTTCCTTTAGTACAATGCCTTTGCCCTTTAAAAGTATATCCTGGACAGATAGTAGCATTCAAATATGTGCTTTTAAAATATATCATACACAGATTTTTCATTCTTCTTTACACTGTATTATTAAAGCAGAAAAGTGGAGGACCAAAAGTAACAAATATCTGATTTTTGACCGTATGCAGATTAGCTGATGAGCTGCACATGCCATCTCTTCCTGAAATGATGTTTGGAGACAACGTTTTAAGAATCCAACATGTTTCTGGCTTTGGAATTGAGTTCAATGCAACTGATGCTTTAAAGTGTGTAAACAACTACCAGGGGGTGCTTAAGGTGGCATGTGCTGAAGAGTGGCAAGAGAGCAGGTGAGAAACTGAGTAAAGGTGGATAAACTGGACAGTGGTGGGATTGGGGTCTGTTTCATTAGAATAGACAGGGAGTTTCTTATTAGCTTCCCAGATTTCAGTTGACTCTACTGTAAAATGGAGGCAGCTTTCAAAATCAAAATAGTCACTGGTTGAGCTGTACTTTTTTCAGGGTGAGAGTCTTTAAATGAGTTGTACCTAAATAACTCTGCTTCTCTTTTGACTTCAGTAACTATTTTTTGAACAACATACTTTGATACTCACTTTTTTGATTTTCTTTGGGAATGTAAGTGAGGATGATAAAAATTAAGAGAAAAAGGTCTGCTTTTTACTAGTATTTATTTATTACCTGAAAAGCTCTGTGGAAGCTGAAAATAAGTACGAAACCTGGACCCAGTCTTCATGCATTTTATAGTCTAAGATAAGAAGGAACCACAAGTTAAATAACTATGTATGATTTCAATAATGGTGCATGATAGTCACTTAATAAGTGTTTGACTGACAGACTTCCTCTATATATCTTTGGTGTGGCCCAGCTGTTTAGCATTTGAATTGTTTAGAATGGCCATAGAAGAGTTTACATATCAATAAAGTATGTAGGCCAGTGAACTACTTAGAAGCACTTGTGGAGAATACTTTGAAAGGATGTTTGTATACTTTAGCAAGTTTTCTTCTGTGTCACTGAATATCATTATCCTCTTTTTGGTCATTGAGGACGGAGGGTGAACACTCCAAAGAGATTATTAAACCATATGATTGGACCTATACAACAGATTATAAAGGAACATTGCTTGGTGAAGCACTTAAGTTAAAGGTAAATTTAACTCTTGACTTTTTTATATTGAACTGATTCATCTTGTTTCTTATTATTTGAAGTCATTTACCATACTTAAATGGAGCATATCCTCTCACTTTTAAATCTTTTTTTGTAATAGTTTATTCATTCTGCTTCCCCCCTACTTATTCTGCACTGTGGTGGGACACTAGAAAGTTACTGTGATTTTTGGAATTAGCTAGTCAGTGGCAAAGAACATATCTTATCCTTGCTGCCTACCCATGATAACTAGATAGAGTGCTGTATGTACAACTCTTTTTGACTGATTTTGATCAGTGAAACTTGAGGGAGATAGAAAAGGCTGGAAAGCAGCATAGTTGACTTTTGTTTTATAGCTCTCTTAACTTTTAAAAATTTTCTTTCCAGGTTGTGCCTACAACAGATCATATAGATACAGAGAAATTGAAAGCAAGGGAACAGATTAAATTTTTTGAGGAAGTTCTGTTGTTTGAAGATGAACTTCATGATCATGGAGTTTCAAGCTTAAGTGTGAAAATTGTGAGTATCGTAATCACTTTTCTTTAAGTATGAAAAAACATCCTTGTTAAGTTTATAGAAATATAAAACATATCTGTTAAGTCACTATACATTAATTGTGACATTTTGTGTTTTTAGATTATGCATTATATGAATAGCAATATAAAAACGTACATTTGGGAAATTTTTATGTGATATTAATGATTTTGATTATCCATATATAAATACTTAACACGTTTTTATATTGTATCCATTATTGGACTTGGGGAAAATCTCTGCTAGCTTACACTCTTCAATACATTTTGATATCTGGATACATCTGTTACTGAATGTAGGGTCTTACGTCTGTAAGACAATGATAGCAATGCATTTGTGTACAAAGGCCCCAAACGCTCCTTTATCCTTCCACATTCTGTCTACAGATGTAGAAATAAGCAGCAGAGAGGGAGGGACTAGTGATTGGTAAGCAGCATTACAAATGATTTCTTACAGCATTTTAGTTGAACTTCTTTGAATTTAGCTTTCTAATTTTTACTATTTACAAATCTATTTTATATTTTCTTATATTATTAGTTTCCAAAATGTATCCTACTTCATCTCTCTTCCTGGCATCTAGCACAGTGCTTTACACATGATGAATAATAAATACTTGTGAACTTGAGTTGCATGTAAAAGTCAGCTACTTTGAAGCTACTGTAAGCTTAAAGCCTGATGTACTCATTTTTGATGTACTGCTCCTTGGGTGTTCTCAGGTATTAAGTTTTATATGCCTTTCCACGTAAGCTGCAGAAAAAGGTAAACTTTTCTAAGACAGCTGAATCTTTTCTCATAAGATAGTGTTTTAGGGATCAATCAGATTGGGCCATGCTACTCTGAGGGACTGAGCCACGAGACAGAAGGGCAAAATCTGGCCTCTGCCCTCCTACTTTACTTTCTCCCTGATCAAGTATGAAAATATTGTCTGGGTTGTAAAGACTACTTTAACATGATTTTTGACCATAAAAGTTTCCTGATGGCTTTAGCTAGAAGAAATCTGTCATAGACTTGTCTGTATTACTCATGAGACAATAACTCTCTGTACTTACTTGCATAGTCTTATTTCTATGCAAGTCCTGTTTCCCAATGTTAGATAGAGAATAATCACCAATATTTACATGGATTCTTTAAAACTTACAAAGTATTTTATGGACTCCCAAATCTGAGTCTTACAAAAATCCTGAAAAGTAGACACTGTAGGCGTTATGCTATGTTTACAGATGAGTAAACGACAGTACAACGATACTAAGGGACTCACCTGTGATCCACACAACTAGTAAAGTATAAAAAGTGAAATTTGAGCCAAGTACAGCCCTGTTTCTAATATCTCCCCTCCCCAATCCATCTACTAAAGAGCTGACAAATTGATGTTCCTAAAAATACACCTCCACACATGTCATTCCCCTGTTCTGAATCTTCAGTGGCTACTTATTATTTCTAGGATAAATTATACAAAACCTTCAGCCTGAAAGCCTGGCTCCCACTGACCTCAGTCTTATTTCATAGTACTCCCTCTTACATACTGTGTTCCAATCAAACTGTCCTTACAGCTCTTCCCTAGAAACAACATTCTTTTCCTTCTGCCTTGCCTCTGTATCTTGGTCCTTTGTCTGGAATGTATTCTTTGCTCACCACCATTTTGTCAAACCTAGAGTTTTCTTCAAAGTATAGCTCAGGTGCCACATTATACACATTTTCCTGATCCCACCATCCCTCAATTAGTATTATCTCTCCTTTGAAATTACTTTGCAAATACATCTTGACATTCTAAAGTCTAATATTAAAAACAACAAAAAAGTTTTAAATGAGCCTTTTAGGATTCATTTTGACATTCCCTGAACTAAAGTAATGAACCGTGTGAACTTTATTTGGTATTCAAAAGGGAGTTGAGGTAGTGTTTTGAGCAGAGGAATCAGATGAATGGATCTATGTGGAAGGAAGATATCTTCTGACAAGGGAAGGCTTGAGGGGTGGAGGGAAAACTACAGCAGGCTCCTAGTGAAGACCTGTTAATTAAGGTGAAAACAGTGGGAATATGGCTTTTTTTCATGATATATCTCAAGTGCTCTGTCCTACCTAAGACTTTTTCTTATTCTCCCACTTGTTTATTGTTCTCTACCTCTTGGAATTACTTTGTACCTATGATTGTGTATACATACCTGTACATTTACATGTACATGTGTGTGCATGCAATCATGCATGTGTGTACACATGTTCATCTCCTAAGTGAATGTAATCTCTTTTGGTAGCCAGTGTAGAAGCAATAGAAAACTGTAGATGTGTGTGGGAAGAGTCTGTAGTGGAAATCAGCTGAGGAGCTCTTGAGATTGAAATTCTAATGACAAAAAAATTATGCTGATGATGAAAGAAGTCACCAACTGACTTAGATTGTTAAAAGACACATACAGATGGAGGTGGAGCCCTGATGCCACAGTACAAGCAGCAACCCGGCTGAATTCTCCCAACATCCCCCTCCAAACAAATTTAAAATAACTCCTCAAATCAGATTTTGGAGTGACAGAACCAAAAAAAGAACAGCGTGAGACATTTTTTTCAACCTAAGACAACTTAGGAGGTCAGTAGGAGAGATCTGTGACACCAAGGTGGTAGTCAGCTGTGGGCCTTGGAAACAGCTACAGTAGTGGCAGCAGCAACAGCACTTCAGTAGTTCTCAGCCCAGAGATGGTAAGGGGATCGACAACTGGTCAAAGAAGAGAGTCCAAAGGACCCTTTCCCGGCATTGGGTACAGCTGGTGCTGATTGGCAACTATATTGCCCGTAAGCAGTTCTGTGACACAGTTCTGGGGTAGAGAAGAGTGCTTGTGGTTGGTCACAAGAAAAAGGGGCCCTGGTCACATTCCAAGAGAGAGAAAAGTACTAGCACTTCTGGCTGCCAGAGAACAGAGGCCCTGATCACAATTCTAGGGCCAAGAAGAATGCTTCAGCTCCTGGCTGCAGGGAAACTAATGTCTTTCCTGCGTAAAGACCAGAGTATAGACCAGGAGAGTACTATCTACACCTCTTACTGAATCTTTGGAAACTACTTTGGAAACAGCAAAAACTTTAGAGCCTCAGAACCAACTGAGAAAAGAGCAGAAAAAAATTGAAGCTTGGAACAGTGCCTCCCTAACCCCAAGTGAGCAGAGCCCAACCTTTAAAATAAAAGTTCAGAGTCAAGAAATAGGTTGGGAAAAAATGAGCAAACAGCCTAAAAAGAACTTGACAATTAAAAGCTACCACAGGCAAAGAAGACCAAGACACCAACTCCAAAGAAGATAAGTGTGAAAACCCCTATAACTAAAGCCTTAAAGAAAAGTGTTAATTGGACACAAGCTCAACAAGAAAGAGTTGGCCAAGTGGTAAAATAGGCATAAAAAAAATTGAAGAAAAGAACTCCTTAAAAAGAATTAGCCAGGTGGAAAAATGTGAAAGCTCATTGAAAAAAATAATTGCTTAAAAATTAGAATTAGGCAAGTGAAAGTTTTTAAAGCTCCAAGAGACATCAAGAAACAATATACAGTTAGTCTTATTTATAAAAATAAGAGCCATTCCCCAAATGATAAATGGTCAAAGGATATAAACAGGCACTTTTCATAAGAAATCAGAACTACTTATATGAAAAACTCTAAATCACTATTAATTAAAGATGCAAATTAAAACAACTCTTCAGTACACTGTCATACCTACTAAAAATAACAAATGTTGGAGGGGATGAGGGAAAAATAGGTACATTCCTATACCGTTAGTGAGCTTGTGAATTGATCCAGTCATTCTGAAGAACAGTTTGGAACTATGCCCAAAGAACTCTGTAGTCCTGTTGACACAGCAATACTAAGTCTGTACCCCAAAGACGTCCAAGAAAAAGGAAAAGACCCTCTGTGTACAAAAATGTTTGTAGCAGCAGCTCTTTATAGAGGCAAAGAATTGGAAATTGAGGGGGATGCTTAACATTTGGGGAATAGTTGAACAAGTTATGGTGTATGATTGCGATGGAATACTTATTGTGTTATAAGAAATGACAAGGAGGGAGGTTTAAGAAAAAAAACATGGCAAGACCTATATGGACTGAAGCAAAGTGAAATTCTAGGAGATCATTGTGCACAGTGACATTAATATTGTAATGATGATCAGCTGTGAAAGACTTGGCTACTCTGATAATTGCAGTGATCTGATGATCTGAGATAATTCCCAGTGACTCATGGTGACTCACCTCTAGAGAGAGAAGTATAATTTTCTTACTTTTTTGGCAGTGTGACTAATATGGAAATGTTTTGTATGATTCCACATGTATAATTGATATAATTTTATTTGCCTTCTCAGTCACCGGGAGAGGTGTGGGAGGAAGGCAAAGAACTTGGAACTCAAAATTTTAAAAGAAAATAATGTTAAAAATAATTTTGAAAAATGATTTTTAAAAAATATTTTATAAAAGAGGGAAAAGACATACAGATGATGGAAGAAAGGTTAGGTAATGAAAACCAGGTTGTGTCTTTGTGCTATACAAATACTATCAGACTTGATAAAGTCCAGAATGAACTGAGGCTGGTGAGGAAAAATAAGATTAATAGAAGGATTTTTAAACATTTGATTGAGAAAAGAAGAGGCTCAAAGATGGCCTCTGAGATTTTGTGATTGAGTGATTCACTGAAGAATTTGGCATTAGTAATTCTCCAAAAAAACTGAACCAACAAGGTTGGACATTTATCTTTCTTCTATTTTCATCATCCTAGACAAGTATATTCTCTTCCATGGAATACTTGGTTTACTTTGGTGAATTTAGAAATTTGCATATGTACTACAAATGAAATAGATTGGGTAGTATTGATACTATGAAGTTACTCCAATCTTTGGCTGTATAAATTTGTGCCTAGAGTAGTTCTGGATTTCATATCTGGTATATCTAATTATCTTACAGAAGTGGATAGATAGCAGGCAGGCAGATGGTTGGTTGCAAAAGACCATATATTCCTCTTCTGTTAGAAGAAGTGACTAGTGATGCATTTTCTTTATATTAATACATTGTGATCCAAAGAGCTTTCATGCTTAAATACTCCTTTGTCACAAGGATTTTGAAAATAAAATCAGAATAAAAATATACTTAAGTCTTTTTAAAAAAAAGTAGTTATACAGGGAACCCCAAAAGCCTTAGTGGAGTTTTAAACTATTAAAACTTAAAGCCA
Source organism: Potorous gilbertii (assembly GCA_028658325.1). Taxonomy (NCBI): domain Eukaryota; kingdom Metazoa; phylum Chordata; class Mammalia; order Diprotodontia; family Potoroidae; genus Potorous; species Potorous gilbertii. Next base: position 641,462,890 of record CM053770.1, on the reverse strand, counting down.
TGCTAAGACTTTGTAGGTCCCTGTGTCACTACTTTTCCCAAGCTTTTTAAGCATCTTTATTTTTTTATTTTCATTATCTTTGTGACATAATATTTTATAGATTGGGAAGCTGAGAACACAGAGTGGTTGTAATTTGAACAAGGTTTAAATGGTTGGTGTTAGGATTAGGATCTTCCAACTTTGCATTCAGTGTTCTTATCATTAAAGCCTTACCACCTCCATCTGTAAATTTGCGGTAATGATACCTATAATGTGTATTTCAGAGGATTGTAAGAAAAAAATAATAGTTTTTATACTATGAAGTGATATATATATATATGTATTAATGTGAGCTCTTAAAATTCACTTACTACTACCATTGGCAAAATGTGCCATAACTTGAGAAACAGGGCTCATAGAAAAGCTCAATTTTTGCTAAAATATACACTAATGTACTTTATTTTCTTTTTCAGAGAGTGATGCCTTCTAGCTTTTTCCTGCTATTGAGATTTTTCTTAAGAATTGATGGTGTGCTCATCAGGATGAATGACACAAGGCTTTACCATGAGGTATCTATTTCTTATTCCATGTACAGATTGGCATGAACTCTTTTATGCTATTAGAATGAAAATTTGAGTAGCTTAAAATTATTCTTTTCAAGTACTGTGCTAATTTTTCTTAATGGCCAAGGTATGTTTTGTGAAATTTTCTGTTGTGTTAAATGAAGCATTGAATTTTCTTGTCACTAATTTAGTTTAAAAATCTAATAGTCGTATATAATGGCAAAGTTAGATGGAATTCACATCTTTTGGATCTTTCATGTGCTCATTCTGTGCTTAGGAAGAGAGGCAGCTTGGATTACTGAATAAAGAGTGGGCCTCAGTCAGAAAGTCCGGCTGTCCAGTGCTACCTCTGGAAGATATGGCTCTGTTACCCCAAATCAGCCCCTTAATCTCTTAGTGCACTAGGAAACTGAGATCATACATGGCAAAGCAGAGGTCTCCCTGCATTAGGAGAAAGAATTTCCTCACTAAGAATTCCCTAGGCCAATGAAGTCACAGGACTAATTCCTACCCAACTCCCCAGAGTAGTTAAGGTGCAAGTCAGTGAAATCATTTTATCCACCTGTAAAATGAATACAAATTTGTCCTGATTTTGGAATTATGGACTACATGCCATTTTGTAATTTATTTTACAAGTATTATGGTTAATGGCTCTGCTGTGTAATTATAATGACCAAACTTGGTCTGAGAGACAGAGATGAGAAGAGAAAAAACAGTTCTCTCCCTTTTTTGCAGAGGGAGAGGGCTGTGGTTGTAGAATATTGAATATATGTGTCAGATACAGTTAACAGGTTGCTGAGATTCGCTTTTTTTCCCCCTTCTATTTTAAATCTCTGGCATGAGATGGCTCATTAGGTAGGGAAGGAAGCAGGGCTATTTTGGGAATGAATTTGATGTAAAAACAAAAGCTGTCATAATAATATTAAGAAATATCTTCCACAAAAATTTAATGGTTCTAAAATTCTTAGCTATGCTCTAGAAAAATAAACTCTCCAAAATAGTTTTTTAAGCTAAGCACTTTTAAAAAACTGAATGACTGAAGGAGAAGTTAAATATCTAGAGATGTTTTCTAAGAAGATATGGATATCTTAGGTTTTGTAATTATTTATTAATTGCATTTATTTTTGGTTCCTGAACCAGTTGTTCCATAGCAATTTTAAATTTTCTTAATGGGATTTGTACTTCAGATTTGTAGTCATGTTGTATGCTAATTTAAAGAAAAAAATTTTCTGAGTTGGAATTTACTTTTCTTAAAAACTTGGGTTGATTAGGTAAGAGTTCTTTCTTCTTGAAACAAAGAGATATATTCATCAGTTTAAAAAAAAAAGTTTGGTCCCTCCCCCCTCCAAGAAAAAAAAAAACCAATATTCAAAAGCATGTGCTGTGCACACAAACAGACACAAAGCAGAATTCCAGAATAACATTCTCATAGATATTGAGAATGTGGGGTATTTTTCTGCTTCAAAAAGACAGACATTTTTTCTCCTTTTGGAAAGAATTTCATTCAGAAACAAACTGATAGTTTAAGTAAGCACTTCAAAGCCTTTGTTAAGAAAGTGTTAACTGTTAAGGGAAAACTGAGGTCTAAAAGTGTCTTGTGATATGTCCCCAAGAAATCTATGTTGAAAATTGGAGGAAAGGAAAAATTGTTAAGTTCTTTGGAACACAGATAATTATTTATGTAGATGATGATAAGATCTCTCACAGTTTTAAGATTTAGGAGTAATATTTGGTTTCTTATTTAGTAAAATATTGAAGAAAGTGTACTACCCGCTCCTGATTGAGGTAGAATAATAATCCTTTGAATTTATCATTTACATATATCAAGTTTATATTATTTCTTCATTACAGTAGTTTGGATGATTCACTGGGTTGCCTCTACATATTTGCTTACATTAATGCAATATGCTTCTTTGTATGGTGTCAGTTACTGAGCTAGTTGTTAACTCATACTTTGGGATAAAGAAGATAAATGGGAGTCATGATCTTTTTATAGAGCAAGTTGCCATTATCAGGCTATATGTTTCTTTTATAACTTGTAAAAAAATTAATGTGTATGTATAACACAAAAAGTGGACTTACAAATCAGTACAATCAAATATTATCTTTTTATTTTTAATAGGCTGACAAGAATTATATGTTAAGAGAATACACTTCAAGAGAGAGCAAAATAGCAAATTTAATGGTATTGTATCTAAACTTCATTTTTAGAAATCTGATTTTAATGTTTCATGTTAAGTACTACAAACTACCATAGCATGTTATCTTTGAAATTGGAATATTGATTTCATCATCCTTAATGTCATCCATGCACATGATCTTGTTATTGTTGTTCAGTCATTCAGTCTTGTTCAACTCTTTGTGATCCCAAGCCCTTCTATCTTCCACTATCTCCCAAAGACTGTCTAAGCTCATTTGTTGCTTCCACAACCATCTCATCCTTTGCCATCCCCTTTTCCTTTTGCCTTTAATCTTTCATAACATCAGAGTCTTTTCCAATGAGTCCTGTCTTCTCGTTATGTGCTAAAAGTATTTAAGTTTCAACTTCAGTATTTGACCTTCCCAGTGAATTGTCTGAACTAAATTCTTTGAGTATGGACCTGTTTTGATCTCCTTTGCTGTACAAGGGATTCTCAAAAGTCTTTCTAAGCTCCACAGTTTAATTCTGCATTGCTTAGCTTTTCTTGTAGTCCAGTTCTCACAACCATACATTGCTACTGGAAAAACCATAGTTTTGAATATATGGACCTTTGTTGGCAAGGTGATGTCTCTGCTTTTTAATGTGCTGTACAGATTTGCCATAGCCGTCCTTCCAAGGAACAAGCATCTTTTCATTTCATAGCTGTAGTCACTGTCTGTGGTGAACTTTGAATCCAAGAATATAAAAATAAAATATAAATATAAAATCTGATGTTGCTTCTATTTCTTCTCCCTGTCTTTGCCAGGAAGTGATGGGACCAGTTGCCAAGATCTTGGGTTTTTGTTGTTAAGCTTCAGGCTAGCTTTTACACTCTCTTCCTCTTTCTTTCAACCTCATCTTCTTCATTTTTGCCATCGGAGTGATATTGTCTGCATTCCTCCAGGCAACTTTAATTCCAGCTTTTGATTTGTCCAGACTGCCATTTTGCATGATATATTTTGCACATAAGTTAAATAAGGTGATGAAATAAGGTTCCTCAGGAGACAAATAAGATGATCTGGTACTCCCATGTTGTGATCCACATAGTCAGACGCTTTAATTTAGTTAGTAAAGCAGGAGCAGATTTTTTTTTTCTCTAACTCCTTTGCTTTCTCCATAATCCAATGAACGTTGGCCATGTGGTTTCTAGTCCCCCTGCCTCTTCAGAAACCATCCTGTTGTTCTGGTAACTCTTAGTTCACATACTGCTGAAGCCTAGTTGGTAGAATCTTAAGCACAACCCTTCTGGTCTGTGAAATGAGAGCTTTTGATAATTTGTTGTTTTATAATTTGAACATTCTTTGACATTGCCATTCTTTAGGATTGGGATGTAAACTTATCTTTTCCAATCCAGTAGCCACTGTTGAATTTTCCAAATTTGTTGGCATTCTGAGTGCAGCACCTTAACAGCATCATCTTTTGGGATTTTAAGTTGCTCTGACTTCATTCTCAGGATGTCTGTCTCTAGATCAATAACCACCACCATGGTCATCAGTGATGTTAAGAGCTTTCTTGAAAAGTTCTGTGTATTCTTGCCCTTTCTTCTTAATCTCTTCCACTTCTGTTAAGTCCCTGCCATTTTTGTTTTTTCTCATGTCCATTTTTGCATAAAACGTTCTCTTGGCGTTTCTTGAAGAGATTCAAGATCTCATCTTTCCCATTGTATTGTTTTGATCAAGTTCTTTGCATTGCTCATTTAAGGAAACCTTATCTCTCCCTGTTTATTCTCTGTAATTCTTCATTCACTTGGGTATTATCTTTCCCTTTTGTTTTCCTTCTTTCCTCATCTGTTTGTAAAGTCTCATCAGATATAGCCATTTTGCTTTCTTTCTCTTTTTCTTTGGGATGATTTTTATTGCTGTCGCCTGTACAGTATTGCAAACCTCTATCCATAGTTCTTCAGGCACTCTGTATACCAGATTTAATCTCTTAAATCTTTTCATCACCCTCTAGTTCATATTCATAAGCGATATTATTTAGTTCACAAACCTGTCCAGTCTGATGATTTCCCCTGTTTTCTTCATTTTAAGTTTGAATTTTGCAATAAGAATCTTATGCTGTGAGCCCCAGTCAGCTCCAGGTCTTGTTTTAACTGACTGTATAGAGCTTCTCCACCTTTGGTTGCAAAGTATATAATTAGTCTGATTTCTGTATTGACCATATAGTGATATCCATATGTAGAGTCATTTTTGAGCTGTTGAAAAACAATATTTACTATGACCAACAAGTTATCTTGACAAAATTCTGTTAGTTTTTGCCCTGCTTCATTTTGAACTACAAGGCCAAACTTGAACTTGTTATTCCAATTATCTTTTGATTTTGTACTTTAGCATTCCAATCTCCTATTATGAATGTGACATCTTTATTTGGTGTTATTTTTAGAAGATGTTGTAAGTCTTCATAGAACTGATCAACTTCAGCCTCTTCATCATTAATGGTTGGAGCATAGACTTGTATTATTATGATGTTGAATGTTTTGCCTTGGATATAAACATATCATTCTGTTATTTTGGAGATTATATCCCCTTACTGCTTTTCTCACCGTTTTATTGACTATGAGGGCTACTCCATTTCTTCTAAGGGATTTTTTCCTACAGTAGTATATGTAGTGATGACCTGAATTAAATTCACCCATTCCCATCCATTTAGGTTCATTGATACCTAAGATGCTGATGTTTTATTTTTCCATTTCCTGTTTAACCACGTCCAGCTTACCTTGGTTCATAGATCTTACATTCTAGGTTCCTATGCAATATCGATCTTTACAGTATCAGACTTTCCTTATATCACCAGGCACATCCGCTGCTGAGTTTCCTTTTGGCTTTGACCTAGCTGTTTCATTAGTGCCAAAGCTACATGTAGTTGTCCTCTGCTCTTTTCCAGTGGTATGTTGGACACCTCCTGACCTGAGGTTCTCATTTTGTGGTGTCATCTCCCCTCCTTGGTCACTGTCTTATTGTGATGAAGGGGTTTGTGTAGCTCAAAAGCTATGCTTTGCAGGGTTAACCAAGACAGGCAGGTCACAGTAGAGAGTTTTGACAAAGGTGATCCATTGGAGAAGGAAATGGCAAATTACTCCTACAATTTTGCCAATAAAACGCTATGGACAGCGTTAAAATGATAAAAGATGTGACCAACAACACTGTATTACACATACACATACTTTTATGAGGGACAGATAGAAAATAGAATACCATGCATAGATTTAGGAATTGGAAGGGACCACATACCATTTGGTCTCATTCCTATGTTTTTTACAGTTGAGGATAGTGATATCCAGAGATAAAGTCTCTTTTCTAGTGTCACAGATTTGGGGAATAATTTAACAAGGACTAGAATGCAGGTTTTCTGACTTTGAGAGGAGTGCTTCTTTTGCCCTAGCAGTCTATCTGCTATGTTCTCTTTCCACTGAACTTTAAAACAACGTGATTACACTGAATAACAGTGGTTGATTTCATGTCCCAAATACTATCCCACAGATATAATCTAATTGTTTCAGCACATTATGCTGATATCCTTTAATAACTATTCCACTGTGGCCTGATAACAATGCCTTTAGACCTATTACCTTGAATAATTAAAGGAAGATAGTGCACACAAGTGACTTGAAACAGGAATCTTTTGAGTTTGAATATTTATATTAAAATCCAAATTTGTATTCGGTAGCACTATAGAGGTTTAAGAAAAAGCATTTAGATTTTGTTTTGCATTATGCATCATTAGTTGAGATCAAACAGAAAATTTGAAAGTTAAGATCTAGAAGTCACAGGATGATTTGGGGAATTAAATGTACATGGTACATTTTATGGTACAATTTAAGCATAGTGCGCTGTATATACCAAGTGCATATTAGTAAATTGGTTAAATTAAGTTTAATACAGTGTTGTGATCCCTTTTGAGGGAAACATTTAATAGCAAAGCTTGATGTATCAGAGCATCTCTAATAGTGTTATCAAACAAGCTCATTTTATTTTCTGGAATCTGGTATGTATATTAGGATTACAAATGCTTTAAAAAACTCCTTAAAGTAAATATATTTATGAGTGTACTGTAAAAATGATATGTAAGAAAACTAATCCCATTTATTTGTGTCCTAGCATGTTCCACCAACCCTCTTTACAGAGCCTAATGAAATATCACAATATCTACCTGTAAAGGAGGCAGTCTATGAGAAGCTGGAGTTTCCAGAAAGAATGGATCTCAACTTTGGGGCAACACAGGAAAATACATGCATGGAATCTAAATAAAATGTCATACAATATGAGCTCTCTGTGGAACCCTCACTGGAGATGACTGCTTTTTGGGGGGAGGGGGGGCTCAGGGGAGGTCTGTCGAAGAAGATAATGAGCTGCCTTGTGTCCAGATTTTTTGTAGCCTTAAAGGAAAGAAAATGAACACTTGATGTAGGTAGGTTCTGTACAACCTGCTGTCCATACCACCTGTCTGTATCTGTCCATATCTAAAATTAATGGGAGACTAAATTGAGCTAAGGGTTTTAGTTGTTATAGAATGGGACCTCAGCAGTAGATATTTATATCTTCTAAAGATCAATGAGAGGCAGAGGATATGTAATTACCACAAATATTGTTTTGCATGAAGAGATTAATTAAACCAAATCTAGTTCTTTTATAACTTTCGTAGATTCCTGGAAAATGAAAGATTGAGCATTTTGATAGCTTTTCAACTTTAGCCTTGCAGAAAAATGCTGATAAAAGGCACTGCTGGAAAGAAATGACTTGAGTTCAGAAGTTAATCTCACTTTTCATATTCCCAGAGTAAGTTTATATTTTGCCTTGAAAAACATTATGTCAAATGGAATTTTAAGGCAAAATGTTCATAATTAGAATCAGAACATTTATTTCCAGAATTTAATGCTAGTTCATCCATTAAAACAGTGATTAATAATTCATATCCCTCAGCTGTGGCCCCTCACTGACGGGTGTGCTGGTATCACAAATGGTTTTTGGCCAACATCTGGAGAAGGCAGGTGCCTTATTTGTGGTTCTCTTGTACTGATATTTTTGTGGTTGTATCTCACGTAACACCTTCATGTGAATAGATGTGCTGAAGCTGGTGTTATTACTGACAAGTTTGAGGGCTATATCTATTGGATTTGGTGGTGGTTTGTCCTTCACTCTGGAAGATGACCAGGAAATCAGGAAGGTTGATTCCATGATTTGCAAGTGAATTGGATTTAAGTGAGAGAGGGCTGTGCAAGGTCACCAGCCTTTCTCCTCTGGGGCCATCTGGGTCCAGGATGACTGGAGATGGCCCTGCTTTAGATCTGGTATTAAGGAGAAATATACTACATATTAAATCCTGAAGCTAGATTTTTTTTTTCAACAAAATGTTGGAGGTCGGCATGGGAAGGAGTAAGAAAATGAGGAGAAAATATTTTTAAAATAAAACCTAGTTTTTATATTAAATTTTCAGGTTTCTAATATGACAGGGGAGGGCACTGAAAAAGAGATAAACTTAGGACCCGTGGAAAAAAGATTGGATAACTTTACAGTGAAGTGCAAAAATAAGTAAATGTGTATTGTTTTAAACGTTTTACAGGGTTTTTTTGCCTGTCTACATAGTGCCTATAAAGCAGAAAGTAATTACCATAGCATTGGGTAAGAGATACACTGAAGCAAGTGCATTTTTGGTTACCATTTTAAAAAAGGAAGTAACAACTTTTTGTTTTAGTTAGGAGGAGTTGTTTCATTCTTACCTTCCTCTGAAGGACAGATCACTAAATGGTCTTATTAACATTTAAAAAAATAATATGCAGCTCTTCTTACCTTCACTCTTTGGGGAGGTTTTAGAGGTGATAGGGTATTAAGTTTATCTGTGAAGATCTTGGCTGAAAGGGTCTGCCAAAGGGCCCCAGTCCTACCTAGGAAACTGTAATTAAACCAGAAGGACCTGGACCCCTTAAGTCTCATTCTTAGCTTACCTGTTGTTTCACAGAATGGTGCTGTTGTGAACCATCCAGAAAGTGAGCCTTATTAGACAAGTTAAATCATAAACTGTTAAGGAAATCCTCTACCTTTTACTGTATCACCTCAAGGCAGATGTTTGAAACAGAATTTAATCTGCTCTGAGAGAATGCATTGCATGTTTGCTGGATATCCATTTATTCTTGTATGAAAGCATATGCTTTCTCTTTAGGCAGGAAAGTATGTATACTATATGTGACTACCTGATTAAACAGTTTTGTTTGCCATATTGTTTTGAATGGAAAAGATTCCTTATCCAAACAAGTTGCAAAATATTAGACTGTAACAACTGAAAAGGACTGTACATCAGTTGGGATATCTAATCTGTACCATCTCCACCCCGTTTTTTCCTTTGTGGATGTATTGGTGTCAAGTCCAGTCCCTTATTTCCTACTTTGAGTGTCATTAATATTGTAGGGAATAAAATAATGGATTACATTTTGGAGAAGGGCTCCATTTGGAAGGCTAAGTATGTTTCTGAATATTCATGACCAATTCACTATAATATGACTATATAAAAATGTGTATGAGACAACTTGTCCATTGTGATATGACACATCGTTTTGTATCATTTGTTCAAAATGTTCTCTTTTTTTGTAAGTGAAAAATAAACAAGGAATTACTGGCCTGTGCTGGGGCTGGTTTCTGTGTGTGTGTGTGTGTGTGTGTATGTGTGTGTGTGTGTGTGTGTGTGCGTGTGCGCATGCGTGTGTGTGTGTTTTTAATGCATCCAGTGGTACTAGAATCTGTGGTTTGTGGTTTTTTCCTTTCATATTTTGTGATGTAAATTTCACTGGTTACATGTAAATCATCAGAACTATCTAAAAACTACACTAAATAGTCCTTTCATTTTAAGGAGTAATGGGTGCTTTAATGCAGTTCATAACCAATTTAGCTTTTTCTTTCAGGGTAAAAGTACTTCTGCAGATGTTTGACGTAGCCAGTGCTTCCTTCTTCCTGGGTTAATGCTTTCTTTTCTTCGTAAATGTGAAGAGCTGTTCCTGGCATTATTATATAATTATTTCTGTGGTGATTTCCATCTAAAATGCGTTTACATAATAGTTTATTAGTCATGCGTTACAGTAACGGTTAGGTAGAATGTTCATCTAAACACAAAACGACATATCCCAGGGCAGACACCTGCCTAGTTTCTCGTTACCTGTCTGATTCATTTCCATAAGGATTTAAGTGCTTTCTGTGTGACAGTCACTGGTGACATGAAGGCAAGAATTGGACAGCACTTGCTTCAAGGAAGTTACGTTCAACAAGGGAAAACATGTTGCTGTCATCGTTGTGACTTTGTGACCCCATTCTTGGGGTTTTCTTGGCAAGGATGCTGGCGTGGTTTTGTCATTTCCTTCAGTTCATTTTACAGATGATGAACTGAGGCAGACAGGGTTAAGTGACTTGCCCCGGGGTCACACAGCTGGTTAAGTGCCTGAAACTAGATTTGAACTCATGAAGATGAGTCTTCCTGATTCCACCATGTGTGTTAGAGAATACAAAAATATATGTAAAACATACAGATTAAACGAGGAAGTTCTTTAGTTGGAGATGACTTGTTCTGAGCCTTGGGAAGATGGGGATTACAAGAGATGGAGGCCAAGAGAACAAAGCTACAAGCCTGAGGGGGTGGGTGAAGGTGCAAAGGCCAGGAGATGGATTGTCTTAGCCAGAGAACACTAAGTGGGTCAGTGTGATAGGTGAGGGTGAGCAATAAGAACCACAGTTTTCTTTGGTGTACAAAATCAAAGGCTTTTACGAATTATAATTGCGTATGGATATATGTCTACCACTACTGACTGTAAGGCTCTTCGTTGCATTGTATCTTGGTGTATTTTTTTGCAAAAACCTCTTAGGTTTTGGACAACATGGTTACACCTTTGGAAAATACTACCACAGGCGAAAAATAAATACTCTCCAGTTCCTGGACTTTCAATATACTTGTAACAGAAGTTGACCACAACAAAACAATCTAGATAAAAGAATGATTTGACAAGTAGTGTGTGTTTGTTGAGGGCAGGGGTTAAAGAAATTTAATTAATCTCACCCACAGTTACTACCATTAAATATCAATCAAGAATCACCAACAGGAACACTGAATATAAGCAACTGAATTGTAGCCTCTTGCTGTAACTGAAGGTTTTGTGAAGTTCTTAGTTGATGGCAGAAGCTTTCCAATGAGTGACCATGTGAACTCAGTATCTAACTTACATGAAGACATGGCTGGCCAGAAAAAAAAAATCACTTGCTGGAGGTGGGGATGGGATGCCATGGTCCTTTTAATGTGTGTTTACATTGGAATAGTGGTATTGGCAACTACAAATGATTAAACCTTCCCCTTTTTGTATAAGAAAAATCTCCATTTCTGTCTTTTTAGGGATCCTACCTGCTTTTCAGTGATTCCAGGATGGTGGTTGGTGGGGAATAAAACATTACCTCTAGTTCCAATTCCATGTCATGGGATCTTTTAGCATAGTAATTAGTTGAAGAGTGAAGAATATAGGATTCAGGTGTTCCAATTTACTTGAAGTTATCGACTGAGGGGGATACAGAGGATCTTTGGGTACAGGTTGACAACTTATGAAATTAAAATTTGGGAACTGAGGGGACCTGACTGGTTTTAGGAGTGAAAGTGAAAAAGCAAGAAGCAATTAAAATGATATAGATATATAGGATGGTAGCCAGTATGGTCATAATTCTTTGCCTAACTAGTGCCTGAAGGGTGGCTGTGGGTTCTTTCAAGTCATCAAATGCCTCCAATAGAGGTACATATCACTGTTTACGTTGGGATTCTGAATCTGAATGCTGACTCATTTCATTGGGGGTGGTAGTGAGGAGGAATGATGGAGGAAAATAAACTTTCAATATATGTTTCAAAGGATTGATGATGAAGCACATTATCCATCTCCGTTGCTTGACAAGCACATATAAGGAATTTCAGGGAAGGGAAACAAGGGAGAAAAAATATCTCAAATTAAAAAAAAACTTTCAAGGGTTGAGACAGTTATTAATACAGCTATATGTAACTGCATGAATTATAGGGAGAAATAAATTCATTTTTGAAGCCTTTTAAAAATTTTTTCTTGAGTTCTAAATTCTCTCCCTGAAACCCCTCCCCACCTTATTGAAAGGGCTAATAATATGATTTCTGTTATACATGTGAAGTCATGCAAAACATTTCCATATTAGCTGTTTTTTAAAAAAAATGTGAAAAAATATGACAGTCTGCACTCAGAACTCATCAGTTTCTCTCTGGAGATGGAAAACATTATTCTTCATGAATCCTATGGAATTGTTGTGGATCATCATATTGACTGGAGTAGCTAAGTAAGAACCTCCTCTTCAATGTATTCCAACCTGATCTGGAAATAATACCTGGGAATGAGACTACTGCTATAAAATTATTATGTCTGGAAAACAAATTTGGATTAAATAATCTAAACCCTTCTTGTGCTGCTATGACCCTTGGTGGAGATGGATGAAGGGATTCCTTCCCTGTTCACCATGGCAGTAACTGTAATGGTGATAGTTCTCATGCTGGCCTTATCATAGTCCCTGTTTGGAATCTGACCATCATGGTTCCAGTAAGGTGGACCTGAGTTCAAATGTGACCTTAGATGCTAGTGGCGTGACCCTGGGCAAGTCACTTAACCCCAATTGCCTCCCAAAATATATGTGTATATGAGATAGTATGTAAGTCCCAAATGAGTGGTTTGGACAACGGGTACCAAAGCTGTAAGTCGTGTAGGGTGACCGGGACTTTATCTCAGGGTGCCCACATAGGAGTGTGACGCCTCCCCCCCCATCTTGAGTTTTTTACCTGTATAACTCTGTGGCTGTCCTGACACCTTACCTACTAAGGACCCAGAGGGTCCTTACCCCTCTGGCAGGGTGCTGTAGCGGGATGGAAGTTCATCCTGCCCTGAAAGCCTGGGTTTGACTCTTCTTGGGGGTGGACCACCCCCTCTCACTATACAACTGCTTCTGAGATTGGATTTCTACTGCCTGCTCTCCCCCAGAGCTCAGCAGACATTGCCACAGGTGCAAGAAATCTCAGTGAATTGTAAGAGTTTAGAGGAGGAAGAAAATCCTCCAGTTCCAGCATGACAAGGAAGAGGTGAGGATAAACTAAGCCTTGAAAAGGAATAATATAAAATAAATTTGGAAAGGCAAGTAGAAGTCAGATTGTGGAGAGCTTTAAAAGTCAGGCTGAGTACTTTGTATTTTATCCTAGAGGTAGGAGCAGCATAGTAAATGACATGATTGGTCCTGTGCCTTAGGAAAAAACTAACCGTGGTCACTCATCGAGTCAAGCCTGAAGTCCTAGAATTCAATGCTGTGCACAGCCTGGTCCTACCCTGCCAGAGAACATGTGATATAATAGAACACTGGATTTGGAATCAGAGTACCTAGGTTTGAATCCAAATTCTCCTGTATCCTACCTGGGTAACTGGACAAATCACTTAACCTCTCTGGTCCTCAGTTTGGTCTGGTCAGTTTCCTAATTGCTAAAATGAAGATGTTAGAATAGATGATCTCTAAGTACCTATCAATCTCCAGATTCTGTGATAATTGATCATAGAATGACATAAGAAAACAAGAATTGCCTCAATGAAGTGTGTGTGTTTAAAGTCTGAAGAAGATCAAAGAAGGGATAGGACCATTGTTCATGGTGGATAGGGCAATGATAATGGACGATTTTGAGAAGACAACTTGTACTTACTTGCTTCTGATTTCTCTGCCAAGGAGAAAGACCTTTGAACTGAAATGATTTAGTAAACACAGTAATGTTTAGTAGGGAGTTGAAACTCAAGAGAATAAGAGAGTGGTGCTTACCCATCTATGATGAGCTCAATTCACCAATTCCAGATGAATAACATTTTAGAATACTGGAGGAATTGGCAGAAGTGTCTACTGAGCCACTGTCAGTGACCTTTGAAGGATCCTGGAGAAGTTGTGCCCCAGGAGTGGTAAGGGTCAAATGTTATAATTTTTGAAAAAAAGAAGAGAGTGAATTTTGCAAACTATGATCAGTTGATTTAGAATCCTTGAAAAATTTTAGAACATATTTAAGGAATGATTTTTGAACATCTACAATGGGTAGACTGTGATATGCATACAGGATATGTTGGGTGTGTCCAATCACATCCTGCCTGAAAAAAATTTATATTTTGTGTTATTTTAAAAATTTGTAATTTCAAAGTAAGACTCAGTTGTTTTTAAAAATTAAATTCACTCAAGTTTTAGTTCCTTTAGTTTGATGAAAAATATAGTCTTTATGATTGAGTTGTCAGCAAATGTTCATCTTAAATTCTCTGGGTGTATACCCCAATGAAAAATGTTATGCACCCTTATAAGGACTGTCATGGCTTTATCTAAAATAAATGTCAGATTAACCTTACTTCCTTATTGACAAGTTTACTTGACTGGCAACACAGCATAATGGATAGGTTGCTGGAGTTGGAACTCAAAACATGTAAGTTGAAGATCTGCTGTGTAATAATGGTCAAGGCATGCTGAGGGCTACTAGGTGGCACATTGGATAGAGTGTCAGGATTCTTCTTGAGTTCAAATCCAGCCTCACATACTTACTAGCTGTGTGACCCTGGGCAAGCCACTTAACCCTGTCTGCCTCAGTTCCTCATCTGTAAAATGAACTGGAGAAGGAAATGGCAAACTAGCCTCTTTGCCAAGAAAACCTAAAATGGATCACGGAGAGTCTGATGAGACTAAAGTGATGCAAAATAACAAGCATGCTTTGAGCCTCAAACAGCTCTCTGCTGAGACTTACCTAGTAAGTAATGGATAGTTTGTCAGTCACTGACAAAATCATTGATCCTCAACCTGTTGACGTACCAGAATGGTAGATCAAAGGAATGATGCAGACATAATTTATATTCTCCCTATTGTGGCAGGATATCATCTTCTGGCACAGCTTTTTTTTTTTCAGGTGCTTAAATGTTTTTTGAATAAATGATGAGTCACTCTTATGAGTTTCCCCCTTCCCAAGCTGGGGCCCAGCCAAAGAAAGGGCTCAACTGTGTCTGAGCTTTGGGGTCACTGTCTGCCTCTTCCACTGCCAGTCCTGAGACGAACGTTTTCAGTTTGGGAGGCATTGCTGTATGTTTGAGAAATTGGGAGATCCTGGGTCTCAGATCTGAGGAAGACTGGACAAAGGAGTCATAGAGAGGATGGTCATCAGCAGAGGGAGGAAATCAACCCCTTTCCTGACTTTCCAGAAGACATGGACCTCAAGGAATTGTTTGTTCAGTGCAGAGCCAAGGTGAAATGTGGAACGTTTATTCACAAGTCTCTCAGGTTGCATTGTTTTGATGTTTTAAGTATCAACTTTTCAGGAGAGCACAACAGTAATTAAGTGATTACTGCTGCTTCTTTAAGTTTTTCTGTCAATGCCTACTTGTGACTCTTTTGTATATTAAGCAGTTCTTTTATAGAGAAGAAATAAACAGCTCTCTTAGATCTAGTCTTTATTGTACAAGAACCTTTTCTGTTTCCTCTTTGTGAGAGCCCCTAGATATGAACCGATCCTGAACATTAAGTGGTTCATTAAATATGCTTGAGGAGACGGGTGTAAGAAAAGGAGAATGACCCCTTTCATCAGAAACCAAGTTTACACCTTCTCCTTTTGACCAAGTCAGTTTAGGGGTCCAGAGCTGACAAGGATACCGCAGTGGAGAGGAACATCTTTAGCCCCCTGGACCCAACAGTTCTTATTGTTAAAAAAAAAAAAATTAAAACTGACTCAGTAAATCTTAAGGCAAAGTTTGGATCAATACTTATTGATAGTGGTGGAGACAATTTTTGTTCAGGAGGTGTTTAGACTATGTGGCCTCTGAGATATCTTCCAATTCTGAGCTTCTGTTGCTTTTGTTCATCCTTCATTCTTGAAGATCAAGTATACCATTGTGAGAGTGAAGTCTTTCTTGACTTGTTCCTGAATTGGATTTAAGTGAGGCAAAGCTGCACAAAGTGGTCATCCTCACTGTATCCTCCAGAGTCATCAAAGTCCAGTGGCAGGAAAAAAGTCAAGATGACTGGCTATGACCCAGGTTGTAAAGTGTGACCTTGGCTTTTCTAAATTAAGGTTTTCCTCTGGTGTCAGTTTGTCTGAGGAGTCATCCATTTAATGACTAGGGCCTAGGTAACAATCAAGACTAAAGATGGCCTAATTTTCCTTCTCAAAAATATCAGTCCAGGAGGGGAAGACCCTCTAAGACCCTTTTGTTCTCTCCAGGACAGAATATGATTGCTATTTACACATTCTAAAGCCATCAGAACCTAAACATTTAGCCATAGAAATTTGGGCTGGGGGCTATTATTGACTACTCAATGAAAGCCAGAGTGGTTTGGGTTTAAAGGCTAGTCAAAGGCTAGCTTCATTTGAAACACAGTGAAGTAGTCCAGTGAATTATTAGACTCCTTTAAAAAATATTTTTTAGAAGTCTGTGTTTTCAGAGCTCTATTTCAAGAAAATCATAAATGAAAACTTCACAGGGCACAAATTAAATTGGCATGTCTTAACAGTTCTTCCATGGCCCTCCAGCTATAGACAGGAAACTTCATTTTTAAACCCCCTGAATCACAAAGCCTTGCCCTTGACCACTGTGCCAGCTAGAACTAGGGGGCCAAAGCTACCAAAATGACAATAAGAAAGATGAATTCACAGTGTTGGATAATTGGGAAGAGACATCATTTGAAGATTTGAACATACTAAACACAGGAAGAATATATTACCTGAGTGATTAATAGTCTATAGGATAAAGAGTTACAAAAGATATTAGGAATCTTCTAATACCCATATATCAAACACTTATGTGGTCCACAGCACTGATAGGAGATCTAAGAATGCTATGAAAGGATCTAGCCTTGGACCTTATGTCTTGCTGATCATCAGAAGCTCTCTGTGTGACAGTGGCTTGGAGGACTATTCTTTAGCATTTTGGGGTTTACCACCTTGCTAAGCCTTTTCTGAGTCCTAATTAAAAGTATGGAATCTGGACATTCTTGGGACCCTATTCAAAATTATAACCTAACACTCACCAATGTGTCATCTTTACTCTTAGCAGCTGGTTGGCACAATGGATAGAGAACCAGGCCTAGAGTCAGGAAGCCCTGAGTTCAAGTCCAGCTTCACATGCTAGCTATATGATCCTGGGCAAGTGACTTAATACTGTTTGCCTCAGTTTCCTCATCTGTGTAAAATGAGCTGGAGAAGGAAATGGCAAACCATTCCTATATCTTTGCCAAGAAAAACCTAAATGGGGTGACGAAGAGTCTGACTCAATTGAACAGCTTCACAGTTGTTACCACCTTAAAAAAACCAAAAGCAAAACTCATCACAATTGCTCTCTCCTCTCTGTCCATGATTGTTCTCCTTCCCTGGCTTTAAATGTCTTTCCTCCTTTCTTGCCATCCAGCTCCTACCCTTATTACTTCATTTGAGATCCTTCCGTTAAGAAGCCCTCAATGTCATCTCCCCTTTTCTATCCCTCAGGACATTTTGACAATTGATTATTTTCTATATACCTACTGAATATTGATTGCCCTGTATTGTTTTCTAATCATTTAATGTATATAGACAGACTCCCACAAGTGTGCTCCTTGTTTTAAGACAGGCATCTCCGCATATACTTCTTATATCCCTCACTCTACTTAAAATAGTTTCATGTAGACTCAGAACGATACTTTTGAATTGAAATGACCAACACAACAGCTTGTGAACAAGTTACAATACGAAATTGGCTGTGAGTGTGACCCTAATGATTGATCAGTTACCAGCCCTTGAATTCTGAATACATCCTAAGGGTGTAAGGATCAATATGCGGCTATCACTGTTTTTCTAAGGCCACCAGAGCTTTTGTAGAAGACAACTTTGAGAGTGAAAATTAAAGGATTTATGGAGTGACCTTCCCCAATAAAGCCTGATTTGTCTTTTTGGCTTCCTTCCTAGCTACATCTGAAGCTAATATAACTTCTTCCAAGTTTAGTCTTGACCACTGCTCTCTGTATTGCCCACAGATATTCATGCTTAGAGGTCTGTTCTAGTTAACATTTACATCAATGCATGAGATGAAAGCAAAAGTGTGTTGACCTGAAAACTTGGTTAAAGAAAAGGCAACAGGCTAAATGCATACATTTTATGATTTAATTAATTGAGCAATTCCTCATTAAAGATAACAGTAACATAATGCATTATGGAGCCAGAAATGTTATGGCTACTGATA